>JAGXJF010000796.1:0-600000 GCA_019208055.1 Stipa capillata | reverse complement strand
GAGGTTTGTGTGACCCTTCTGCCAAGCATTTTGTTGAAAGTTGATCTTGCTTCTCAAGAATCTTCTTTCTCAACTATGCTTCTTCTGAATAAGATTGGCCTAACCGCATCTGCTTGTGCAAATCTGCAATTTCCCTCAAGATAGCCTTATCTGCTTCTGATGGTTCTGGAATTGCCATAGATACAGGCCTTGACAACTCTGAAAGCTCAAAGCTTTTGGCTGTGTATATGGTGGATAGCTGCTTCTTTACTGTTTCATCAGTTGTTTTTCTCATTTGAGCTGCCAGCCTATCCAACTCCTCCAGAATCAGCTTATCATTCTCGAGATCTTCTTGAGATATTTGGGATTCTGGAATAGGTTCTCTGATGGTGAGTGTGCCTCTTGGCGGCACCACATTTGCAATAGAAGGCTTTGAACCTCTCTTAGTTGGTTGCTTCTGCTTCTTAGCTGCTTCCTTTTCCAAGGATGTGTGCTCAACAGCAGCTGAGGATCTTGTCCTCTTGGGTGGAGCATGTTGAGCTGAGCTGGATTTACCAGCTTGAGAAGTTGATTTCTTTGCAACTGCTTTCCTCTGCCTGTAAGCCCTTTGGCTTGCCTTTCTTCTCTCAGCAACCTCTGCTTTCTGTCTCAGCCTTTCTCTTTCTTGGTCTGAATTTGAAATATTGATTTCAAAGCTGGACTGCTCCAGATCAGACCACTTGACCCCACTGTCAGCTCTATCAGAATCTGAAGACATCTGTAGAAACAAGATAGATAAGACAGAATATAGGTAACAGGTGTTCCTGAGATGCAAAAGATAGTAGCTGTGTGAGACATCTGTGTGAGAATGGGGAGACACAGGTGGGGACTTGGTAACAAACCGAGGTCTCAGCCTTTTGAATAGACTTGCCTGTGTGACAGGTGAGACCCTAGCGGAGACACAGCTACGTGTGGAGGTGGACGGCAGATTTTAGAAATCTAGAGATTTACTGATTTTTGGTGGTTAATTTCGAGCAAGATAGGTTATGAAAGATTATCAGGAGCTAAACCAACCCTAACATCTAACAATGCGTTAATGGATTAGGCTTTAGAGCAAAAATTATAAGCCCTAAGAAAGAATAGGCGCAAAGTAGGGCTAGCGGAAGCTTACTTTGAGCAAAGATTGATAATGCACAGATGAATTGATGCTGGAGCTCTTCAGAAAGCTTTCTCCGATGCTTCGAAAGATTTTGAGGGGCGAAAACGTCAATTTCGTCAAGAATTTGGAGTTTTGGCGCACGGCGGAAGTTTGTGGTTTTAACGTAGAACGTGGGTTCGGTGGAAAACGTATCGACGCCTTATATAGGCCGAAGGGGTATAAGGTGGTTGTGTCACAGCTGACAGAAGGACCTGTGACACAGGTGAGTAGATAAGATACCCTAGGACCTACGAAAATCAAAAGCATTCACCTGAGACACAGATGGATAGCTCAGGTGACAAGTATTTCATCCATAGAACACCAAGACAGAGAGAATTTGATAAGAGAGCAAGCATATGGGCACTATCAGGAGATCCTTATGCAATCTTTTCAATGTCAGTTTGCCAGAAAATCAGTCAAGCAAAACTAAAACTGACATGAGTCAATTTTAAAAATAGGTACACATTAATGTGTACACACAGCTGAAAAAGAGGATCTCTACCCTATGCATAAAATACATACACCTGTGACATAGGTGATCAGCACAGATGAGCATGTAAGGCATATAAATGGCAGAACATAAGAGCTAGACACCAAGCCAATCCTTTTTATTGAAGATTAGAGACATCAATGATATTCAACTCACTCCTCAGAGCACAGAACCTAGTCCCATCTAAGGGCTTGGTGAAAATATCAGTCCTTACATGGTGTGGCGTACCCGATTTTAAGGCCGGATACTCCCTCGTGATCACCGTACCGGTCCCTGGATCAGTAGCCGATACACACGAGTTAACATGTATATCATTGTCATACATGCGTAAACAATTAAATAGATCGTTAAGGTCGATAATCTGATACCTGTAGCCCAACGACTATAAATCTGCAGCGGAATTCACGGTGAGGTGGCCCATCAATATGCCATACCCGACAGGCAATTGACTGGGGTTACGCCCTAGCTTTCGTGTTCATATTCGTATCTGCGGACTGATGTCTTCTTCGTCTGGCCAAATCAACAAGCCAGGTGAGTACATTGAATATACTCGCAAGCTATTCCCACAGGAGAAAATATACGGCAATATTTCATGCAGGGAATAGATCAAGGGATAGCTCTAACCTATGTTGTAGGTTGTGCAGAAGTGTAAGTTTTAAATTTAAATACTAGAATAGTAGATTGTAAAAGCATTTCGAAATCAAATTCGTCTCTGTCGAGACAGCATTCGGTGCTGGATAATCCAACAGAACAGTCGTCAACTAGAGGCCGGTAGCTCCTTCTACCGCCTCGAACAATCCTTACAACCTACCCGCGCTACCGCCTCGCGGCCCGGGCTAGGTTTTCTCTTCTGCAGTTCCTCGCTACCAGACTGTAGCTTAAACTGCTCACTGTGGACACGTCATGTCCACGTCCTTAATCCCATTTCCCAGCTTTCACAAACAAAACTCAGTCTAACCAGTGTGTGGCCTTACCAGTTCATGTCCATGACCGAGGACACGGTTATTCGAATAGTTTTTAACACTCTGCAGAGGTTGTACGGCTTTACCCACAAGATGTAAGTCACCCTTGTTGCCATGGCCAAATGAGCACTCTTTCACGAGGAGTGCCGGCAGGGTTATTACAACGAGACCCTTCGCCCGTGTTCACACCAGAGCCGGACCCACTAAATGAGACTTACCTCAACTCTGATTGTGCCCAGACAGCCTGACACCACAATCCGGAGAAACGCTCATCTTTGTGTCGAATTTTCATCCACGTCTAAATGGAGCTCACTAAGAATCTCAACCCATGTAGCACCGTGGAGATTCTCTAGGGATCCATATCCTACCTAGCACTTTCTACTTACTTCCTACGGGTCCGAACCCTAATATTAGGCGGGTTACCGAGTCAGGTCCCTCCCATAAAGGACATGTGGACGTACGGTAGGGGAACTGATTCAGCGGCACTTAGGTTCGGTCCTTAACTGATTCGAGCAAGACTCCATGTCCAACCATCCCCTCAGGTAGCAACCGGCTACCCTGCCATTCCAGGCCTCAGGTAGCAACCGGCTCCCTACCCTTTCCTGATTCAATTAGCGACCGGCTACTCTACCACCTCCAAACTCCCTTAGCATTCCTGCCCGAATCCTAGTCCTCCATCACTTTCATCTGGGATTTTAGCAAACCTTTCATTTTAAAAGATTCCCTCGGAATGTATAACAAACCGAGGGTTTTGATCCCATCGTATCAATAAAATCTAGTTTTTACTACAGCAGGGCTAAGCACGGCTAAGGCCTATAATCCTAATTAGTTTATCGGTCGAATGATAACCGACTAAATAATTCTAGGGATACGAGGAATGGATTTCAGAACCTACCTCATATGCAATTACTCGGCATAATTACGCTAGCATAAAATAACGTTGATATCAACATAGCATGCAGGTTTGCAAACAAAATACTTAATGTTCACAAGTATGGGATTCAACATGGTCAAAGTGGGAATGCTTGCCTGGCAATATTAGCCGAATCTTGATCTTGAACTTGCTACGACAATCGTTCGAATCCTTTGTGCAGTACTCCTATCATCGGTATCTATACGTCGAGAGAACGACGAATAAATCAACGTTGTGAGGAAGAGCCAAATAACATTGAATCAGAAACTTTAACACATGAAATCATAACGTGCTTGACCAGCTATTTGATTCTAAGGAGCTACAGGAAATGAAAAGGGGTGCGGAGATGGCTCGTTGCCGTGGCAGGAGCAAGGTGGCAGGTGACGATGGCTTGACACGGCAGGAGTTAGGCAGCAGTGACCAGGTTTTGCTGCGGTAGGAACAATGCGGCGACGGTAGAGGCTTGCCGTGGCAGAGGAAAATGACAACGGCAGTTGCCGCGGCGGGAGAGAGGCTGTCGCGGTGCTGCCACGGTAGGGGGCATAGCTTGCCACGGCGGGGAACTGGCTTGTCGCGGCAGAAAATGGCTTGCCGCGGTAGACAAAAGGGCTGCCGCGACGGGGGAGAAATTGTTGTGGCGGGGCAGGGGCTGCGGCGCGGTACTGCCACGGTAGGGAAAGTAGCAGTGCGGGGGTGCCACAGTTCTGCCGCGGTGGGGAAGGAGGTTGCCACGGCAGGGCAAGGGAGCTGCGACAGTAGCTTGCCACGATAGAAGAAATAGCTGCCGTGGCGGCAGGGGCTTTTAGAATAATAGAATCGGGTGCTTTAGGTTATCCTGTCAAAACATCTACCTTAAGTTTCTGTCGCGTTAGGGTTTCAGGGTGCTCGAAAAAATTTTGGCATGCAACTGTCGTTAGGGTTTCTAGTGAAGATCTTGCCGAGCTAGGGTTTAGGGTTTTTGGTGAGAATGCTCGTGGTTCCATCCTAGGAGCTATTGATTTTTAGAGTAGCTGATGGTGGAAGTTGGGGTGAGCATACACGAGCCCAAAATAGCGATAGGCTTTGAGCTTGAATTTAATTTACGAAAGTAAAAGCACGCTATGCGATTGGTATGCATGTACGTCACATAAAATAACGACGTTCTTTTGACTGGAGAAGGTTTATGCCATTAGGATTGTATTTCGAATACCTTAATCCTAATGCCTTAGTTAATGCTTTAGGTGCTCTGACTTACTTTGGATGGTGCGAAAGGTTTTGCTTTGGCTGCACTAGATACATCATTTAGTATACACGTTGGTTTAGATAATAGAGGAGAAATACCTAAACTTAAATTATACTGCTATGGCTTTAAAACTATTTCAAAGTTTGAAACTTTGTGAAGACAAAAGTTGGAACATTTCCGGGAGATTTCAAAACCGGAACAAGTTTCCCAAAAACCAGCCTGGAAAGGTTTAAACCTGTTGAACCGGCGGTGCTCACGGTTCTGAAAATAGCAAACCGGAGTAAGTGTGCCTTCCGACAGCCTTAATACGTATTCAATATGCTGGAAATGGTTAGGGTTGTCATGTTTTTCAACTACCGGACACTAGACTCGGTTAGGACAGCTTAATTGCGTCTTGACAAAAGGGGAAGGCGGGAACTAAACGGGGCACTGACACTTACCCGTTCGTGGGCCTTACACGAGGGATGGCCCATGCATCAGCGGCTCGGCCGCCTACCTGCTCGTGTGGCCGTTACATGGTCCGGTTGCTGTTCGGTACCAAGACAAGGCGGCAGCGTCTCGGACAGGGGACCGGAGGGTTACCAGCGGTGGCTACCGACCGAAGAAAATGAAGAAGCTCGGGAAAATGGGGAGCTCCGGCTCGGATCTCTTGGTTAGGAAACTCGATGTGGCTCGAGGGGGTTCGGATTGGCGCGGAACCGAAAGGAAAGAATGGGAGCTTTTAAGTTGGGGAGAAAGAGCTCGGTGGTGGCTTGCCGTGAGGGCTGACTCGGGTGCGGTGAGGGCGAGCTGGCCGGAGGGTTGCCTGGGGCTCCGGCGGTGGCAGGAGCTGCAATCGCTCGGAAGGGAATCAAATGGCGGCGGAGCTTGTCTTCTCAGAGTAGAAATGCGAGAGGACCAAGAAGGGCGGTGGTCGTGTTGGCTTTGGTGGAACTGGTGGCCGAAGTTGTGGCGCTCGGGTGATAGGTCTCGGGAGCAGCTCGCCGGGGGAAAGGGACTCGACGGCGGGTTGGTGAGGATGCATGGCGACGAGTCCCGCCAGGGGTGGCGGCGGCCCTAGCAATTTGGGTCACTCCGGCGCGGTGCGGGCGTACTTGTACTGGTGGCGAGCGGGATATGCCGTGGGTTGCGCTGGGTTGAGGAGAGACCGAAGTAGCTCACCGGGGTGGGCGGCGCTGTGCCCGGCGGCAGGGAGGGGAGCACCTCCGGTGAAGCACATTGGCGGCAACCAGGGAGATGCGGCAGAAGAGTGGGGAAAGGTGGGGCGGTGTGGTGGTTGAGAGGAGGAGCGGGTGTTCGAGGCGACCGGGCGACGACGAGCAACGGGGCTCACCAGGGGCGGTGTCGCGCGCATGATGGGGCCGGAGCGGGGAGCTCCAGGGCGGCGGTGGCCCGGTTCCAGAGCACGGCGGCAGCAGTCCCTGGCAGAGGAGGCGTGCGGCGAGGAGGTCTTGGCCGGCGGCAGCTAAGGGGATAAGCGGCGGGTGCTAGCGCCAGCTGCGGCACTTTCCTGGGAAGCCATGGCCGGCGGCGAGAGACTGCACGGAAAAACGGCTCCGGCGAGCTCGGCTGTTTGCCTGCAGGGGAGGTGAGCTTGGGCAAAAAGAAAATGGGGAGCAGAGAGGAAAGATGAGTTGAGTAGAGAGGGAGCTAGCTCGGACGAGGACAGGAGGGAATGGGGGTGAGCTCAAGCACATGGAGCAGCACGGAAGGAGATGAGGGAGTGATAAGTGGAGCTCGGCTGCTAGCTTGCCAATGAGAGGAGGAAGGTGAGAATATGGGAAGCTCAGGAGCAGTTAGGAAGGGGATTTGGGTCTTAGGCTAGCTGCTTGGAGCTAGAGGAAATTGGCTTGAGAAGAAAGAAGCAAGGGAGGGAGAGGATGAGCAGCTCAGGCAGTGAAGTAAATAGGGAGCTCGGTACTGGAGAAAGAGGGAGATGGCAGGGAAAGGGCACATGCGTGCTTGGAGAAAAGCAGAAAATGGCAGAGAAGAACATGGGGCTGAGCTGCTCTGATGTAGAGCTCGGTTGGCTTTTAGCTGGTGGATGTAAGGGAGTAAGGGGAGGTGATGCATTGATGGTGTTTGACTAGCATAGGAAAAATCAATAAGGCATGTGCTGCCACAGCTCAGACTCGCAGTAGAAATTAGGCACCTCTTTTATGGAGAATTGACAGCTCGAGTAGAGGAGCAGTAGGTGAGTAGTCTGAGCTCGGTTTTCAACAGAGAAGACAGGCAGAAATGCACATGACCAAGGGCGCGTGGCGATGCTATCAACGGGATTCCAGCTGAGTTGTTGTGTTACGTGTTCAAAAGGAATAGGGAAATTGGGCACCGCTTTGTACTTGGTATTGTGCATGATTGCTTGACGTGGCTTAGAACTACAGGGGAATGATGGGATGTGAGCTGCCAAAGGGTTTTTATGAAGGTAGGTATGTTAGAGAGGTATTAAAAAGTGCTCACCAGGACTTTGGACGGTTTTCACTGAGGTTAAATCACGATTTCATGCGAGGAGAGAATTAGGCCGAAGGTGTTCGATGTTGTTTATTTCCAATCTCTGAATATAACATGCCCATGTTTTTATATATTCGGGTCCCCGGGAATGTAACGATCATTATGCAGTTTTGTCGGAATTTTTGGAAATTTGTTTCCAGGCGTTGCAGTGTAATGCCCCCTTCTATTCAGAAGTTAACTAATTTTGTTCGCAGACATTTCTGTACTGGATAGTATTATTTTATGTAATAATTGGGTCAAGAGTATTGTTAGGGGGTTCCACAAATTATCTCGGGATTATTGGGAAGGTCGAAGAGTGCTAGGTCTCGCGTTAGGGTTTTGGAAGGATCTGTGTTTAATTAGGGAGAAAGGGATCGGGGGTTGGAATTAGGGTTTCGGGATGCGGCAAGGGGTGGAGAGATTATGGGAACTCTCAGGAATTCTTTCACCTTGGTTTGGGCTACTTGCTGGTAAGGTGCCGTTGGCACATCAGCGTATACCGCGCAGGTGTTGAACTAGGGTATTATTGCGTTAGGGTTTTAACGCTTAAACCAAAAGCAGTATATATGTGCGTATATTCATGATATGGCTTAGCGAGGTAGGTGGCAAAAGATCATGTCGTTCGGAGCAAGTTTAGGGCATGTATATGTTTAAATTTAGCAAGGGTATCATGTGGTAACTAGCCGTAGCTGCGGTCTAGGTTATTTCGACTGGGGAGGAAAGGGGATGAATGCCGGAGGTGCATTTGTGGCGGGAATGCAAGAGTAAGTAACCACATATGGAATCAGGTGTTGAACGGAATTGTCCACGTTGTCGGACGAAGTTTCGGGGAATTAGGGTTTTGGCAAAACGGAGATCGATAGAGATAAAGACAAATGTTTTCGTGTTTGGTATTTAGTTTCATCATGATTTGAACTAAAGTTTTAATTAGGTGTATTTTCAGCTGACATTATTAACGAAAAAGTTTTTGTTAGCCCTAATTTTTAGGTTCTGGAAATTCGGGGCGTGACACATGGCACAGCTGTATATTGTGATGGACAGCATAAGCAAGGAGAATCCTGATGGCTTCAGTTCTTGCGACTGGAGCAAAAGTTTATCCAAGGTCCAGACCCTCCACTTGTGTAAACCCTTGAGCCACAAGTCTGGCTTTGTTCCTTACCACTTGTCCATTTGTATCTTATTTGTTCCTGAAGACCCATTTTGTTCCAATCACATTATGATCATTGGGTCTTTCCACCAGGGACCACACTTGAGTTCTCTCAAAATGATTCAGCTCTTCATGCATAGCATTTATCCAATCAGCATCCATGAGAGCTTCCTTAATATTCCTGGGTTCAACACTGGAAACAAAAGAGTAATGTTCACAGAAATTAGCTATTCGAGAATGAGTAGTCACTCCCCTATTAATGGCACCGATGATTTGTTCTACAGGGTGATCCGTCTGCAGCCTGCTGATCACAAGGGGTTCGGGGTCAACCGCCGGTGTCACAACTGATGGTGTTGCCTGTGACACAGCTGGTTCTTCCTGCGACACAGCTGGCTGAGACATGTACTCTGCACCCAAGAGATCATTGGCTGGGTTGTACTCGAGCTCGATGTCTTCATCTCCAGTGTCTTCATCCAGTGATGGAGAGAGTGGTTCTTGATCTTTTGGTGAGGCAGATTCCTCTTTGATGGTGGGTCTGATCTCACCAGTAGACTTCTTTTGAATGTCCTTACTCCCTACATCATTAGCAACTTGCTCTCCTTGGGAGCCATAAGACTCATCAAAGTCCACATCTATAGATTCTTCAACAACCTTTGTGGAGGTGTTAAAAACTCTATAGGCATGGGAATTAGTGGAATAACCAAGGAATATACCAACATCAGATTTAGTTTCAAACTTAGTGAGACGTTTGCCCTTCCTAAGAATGTAGCACTTACAACCGAATACTCTGAAATATGAGACATTTGGCTTAGTGTTGGTGAGCAGCTCGTAAGGAGTCTTCTTGAGTAGTGGATGTAGATATATCCTATTGATGAAGTGGCAGACAGTGTTGATAGCTTCAGCCCAAAATCTTGGTGAAGTCTTGTACTCATCTAGCAGTGTCCTTGCCATCTCTATCAGGGTTCTATTCTTCCTTTCCACTACTCCATTTTGTTGTGGAGCACATGGACTTGATAGTTCATGCTTGATTCTATGCTTGTCTAGGAATGCTTCCACCTTGGAGTTCTTGAACTCAGTCCCGTTGTCACTCCTGACCTTGACAAGGTTTACCTTCCATTCATTTTGTACTCTTACAATGAGATACTTGAACTTCTTGTAAACCTGTGTCTTCTCCTTCAAAAAGAATACCCAAGTATATCGAGAAAAATCATCTACAATGACAAATCCATACTTGTTACCTCCCAAGCTCTCATATGTAGTAGAACCGAACAGGTCAATGTGTATGAGCTCAAAAGGTTTGGTGGTGGTCATGACATTCTTGGGACGATGGGCAGCTCCAACTTGTTTGCCGGCTTGACATGAACTGCAGGGCTTGTCCTTCTCAAACTTCATCTTTTCTAAGCCAATGACATAGTCATGTTTGCTCAGTTTGTTGAGAAGCTTCATCCTAGCATGTCCTAGCCGCCTGTGCCACAGCCAGCCAATACTGGTCTTGGCCATTAGACACCATGGAGCTGCTGCAGGCTGTTCTTTG
This sequence comes from Stipa capillata, assembly GCA_019208055.1. Lineage (NCBI taxonomy): Eukaryota > Viridiplantae > Streptophyta > Magnoliopsida > Poales > Poaceae > Stipa > Stipa capillata. Next base: position 590,086 of record JAGXJF010000796.1, on the reverse strand, counting down.
AAGTTTACTATGTATAGTTTTTCAGACCTACATCCTTTGAACACTTGAGAATTATCAGATAGTTTGGAAGTTATAACCTCGTCAGGATAGAACGTGACTTTCATACCTGTGTCACACAGTTGTGACACAGACATAAGGCTATAGCCTATCTGATGTACAAGCATTACATTGGATAAAGAGTGATGTTCAGATATGGTAACTTTACCAATGCTATTTATCTTTTCCTTGGAGTTATCTGCATAGATCACATGTTTACTTGGAAGATTTTCATGTGTGATCTCTACAAACTCCTCTCTGCCTCCTGTCATATGTTGTGTACATCCACTGTCCACAACCCAGTCAGTTCCACTGGAGGCAGTATCCTGCAAGATTAGTTATGGGGTTTAGGGACCCAAACTTGTTTGGTTCCCTTAACAGTTTTACCATATGCAGAAATAGCAGTTAATAATTTAGAAGATTTATTTCTATAGTTGATAGCCTGAGCAACAGATGATATGACGTGGATTCTCTTAGGCTTACTATCACCTGCAACCTTAAACAGAGAGGTTAGTTGGCTGCGTGTGTTACCGGTGACACTGGTGGGTACACAGCTGTGTAAGACACCGGTGGCACAGGTGACTGTCACCTTTGGAACCCAGATGGCCGGCAACCACTTTGTCAAGTGCCTGCGACCTACATACTTAGCCACAATCTTCCATTTTCTGTCCTTCTGCAAAGATATAGGATGGATTGGATGGAATGTTTACCATCTTCCTATCTCTCTGTATGTGACCAACAGGTTTGTTGTCATCTGTTCCTGCCTGTCTCACAAATTTTTCTGCAAGATTAAAATTAGTCACAGCAGGCAGGTTATCCTTATTAGCAGAGGGATTGTAACCCAGACCTTTTCGGCCATCATTCTTTCTGAGCATTTCAGCTCTGATGAGCTGATAATATTGCATGCCAATATTGGCAGTGCATAGGCCTTTTCTCATGAGCCTTTTAAGCTCTTCCAGCTCTTCCTTGAGCTTGTTGTGCTCATCTGCATCCACAGAGTTAGTAACAATAGAGGTTGAAGCCTCTTTTGAGTCATCAATTACACAACCTGTGGAAGTTAGAATATTTATGCGACTAGCACAGTTTAAGCATGATTCAATAGCAGCATGAGTAGGCAAAGATGCATCAGCAGATATAGAAGAAATATCAGTGCACGTAGAATGCTTTGCCTTGAGCTCCTCATGCTCCTTAATCAGAAGCTCATGAGCTACCTTGAGCTTCTCATGAGCTATCTCTAGGTTTTCTTGGTCTAGCCTGAGGTTTTCTCTGTCATCTGTAACCTCATCATATGATTCACTCAGCTCCCTGAGTTTATCTCTTAAAGAGATGTTTTCCTTCCTCTCCTTGCCATAGGCTTTATCTGTTCTTTCAAGAATGCCCATTAGTTCAGCATAATCAGGAAAGTCATCCTCAATAAGTACCTTTGAACCTTTGGCCATGAAACACAAAGGGGCAGAAGTGGATGGCAATTGATCAGCTTCAGCACTGAACTCGGAGCTGTGTGACCTGGCTATGTCACAGCTGGGTATATCAGCCATGCTGAGGCGATCCCAGCAACTTGATCTTCATCCTCTGACTCTTCTTCTGAGCCTGAGTCCTCAGATATCCAAGCCTGTCCAACATAAGCTCTGGCAGTGGCTTTGTTTTTGGAGTAGGTTGGATGCTTGCTGTTGAAAGTCTTCTTCTTTCCATGGAAGTCCTTCTTCTTTCTGTACTGGCTGTTGTCTTTTCTCTTGATTGGACAATCAGCAGCAAAGTGGTCTTCCTTGCCACACTCGAAGCACTTGTTATCTTTTGACAGCTTCTTCCCTCTAAATCTGTCACCCGATCTAAGTTGCTTCTTCTTCTTGTAAAACTTTCTAAAGTTCCTTGTGAGGAGGATGAGTTCACTCTCTTCTCCGCTGGACATCTCCTCATTAAGTTCTTCACTGCTATCACTTTCAATCTGTGATGTTGAAGCAGTAGTCTTCAAGGCAATATTCTTCTTGATAGCTGGAGAGGAGCTTTGCTTGTCTTCTTGCTTAAGCTCCATCTCATGTGCTAGGATCCTTCCTAACACTTCTGTGGGCTTCATTTGCTCAAACTCATCTTTTTCCTTCAGCATGAGAACAAGTGTTCTGTAGGCTTTTGGAAGCACTGACAAGAACTTCTTGATCACGTCTTCATCTTCCACTCGGTTGGAGCCTAGGGTCTTCAGCTGGTTTGTGATAATGGTGAGTCTTGAAAACAGAGAATTGATGTCTTCACCATGCTCGAGCTCAAACCTTTCTCGCTTTGATTCCAGAGGGCTCCTCTTTGACTTCTTGAGAGTGTCACTGCCTTCATGGATCTGCTCCAAGGTGTCTCAGATATCCTTAGCAGATTCCATGGTGCTGACCCTGTTGAAGTCATGCTCTTGCAAATCCATAAATATAGCAGTGGCAGCCTTAGCATTGTTCTGAATGTTTCTCTTGTCATTTATGCTAAGAGCAGCTGGGTCTGCCAACTTGTAGCCTATACAAACAACTTTCCACACATCTGGATCAATTGAGATAAGATGCATTTGCATCTTTCTTTTCCAGAAGACATAATTAGTTCCATTGAAAATATGTATTTTATCCTCATAGCCCGACATCCTTTACTCTGGCTGTTAGGCCAAATCAAAGAGCAACCTGCTCTGATACCAATTGAAAGGACCGAAGGTGCCGACTAGAGGGGGGCAAATAGGAGGCTAACAAAAAATTACTTCTTTTAACTTGATTGAACAGGTTAAGCCTTAAACAGTAACCAGGGTTAGCTAGCTGTGTGACAGATGAGTGACACAGGCAACAGATGATGTGTAAATTAGCATGCAGCTGTCACACAGGTGCCTAACACAGGTGATCTAAGAACTTAGTAAATGATGAGCAATCAATGTGCCTGTGTAACAGGTAACTGACTCAGGTGTGAGATAAGATATATAGCAACTGAGACATAGCTCATGAAACACAGGTATAAAGGAGATCTATAACAGATGAACAGAATAAGTCTAAGATCTCACACGCAAGCAAGCAAGCAAGAAGCTAAAGACAATACAGGAAAGTACTCAAGGAGACAGTGTGTTTTTCACCGAAGTTCCCAGCTCTTCACAGGGTGGTACGTCTCCGTTGGAGAGGCTACTCCGAAGAGATCGCCAGCACCAAATCGTGCTTGTTCTCCGAGTACCTGACGTTCAGGCCTCTTCCTTTGCTTGTGGAAGTCCTTTTGCTTGTAGCAGGTAGACTTCGATTCACCTTCACAAATGTCTGGTTCAGCCCACACAAGCTTGGGTGATACCAGCGACTCCTACACCCGTCTAGGAGTAGACACTCCAAGAGTAACAGATTCAGCAGCAACAACTCTTGGAGGAACCAATGCTCTTTGCTCAAGAACTCTAACTCACCCGAATTGACACTTAGGAAACTTAGGCTTTTTGTTCGGTGGGAAGAGGCTTTGCAACGGTTGAATATGATTCACTGGATTGGCAAAGGTTGATTGGTTAAGGTCTAAGACCTCCCCTGGTCCCCTATATATAGGGTTCGCAGGAACCCGACCGTTACACTGTTGCCACGTAGGATTAAGTGAACCACCGGCGACAGGCACCGGTGACACAGCTACACACTACGCCCAACCTATAACTGGCTCGGGCAGACCGACACCTGTGTCACCGGATGCTGACACAGGTGAACCCTTAACTGACGTAGCAGCACTACTCAGCCCGGTCCTGCCACACGACATGCCCTCAGTATACAACACTCTCTGAAACCTAATAAGGAGAGAACCTCCGACAGCCCTCTGACTCAGCAGATAAGCCATCGCAGCGCAGGTCCCTTAGCGTTTACAAGCTCTCCCCTGGTACAGAGATGTACCTAAGTCACAGAGCGCTAGACCACCTGTGACACAGCTGTGTCACACCGGTGACTCTAACCCCTAGGGTTTTCTATTGCTAGCACTACAGAGTGCAAGCACAAAATCAGTTTCACACTTGTGCAAAACTGTTGACACAGGGCCACTAACCTCAACACATTAGTGCCACTGTCCAACATCCTGAGCATTGAGCAACTAGAACCTCCACAGATCATTACTGCATCATCCCTCTTGATAGTACGGGTTTTCCTATGGACTCAAAGAAACTAGCAAATCTAGGCTTTACCTGCCCACCAACTGCAGTCACGGCCCTTGACGCATCAAGCCACCATCACCTTGCTTGCAACTCCTTGCACAGCGCCGGCTTCTTCACAGCTGTGGCACGGCTGCCTAGCATAGCTATTCCTTAGTCCTGGAAACCACCCTTGTACCCTTTTTGGTGGTCATCCTTTCCCTGATGACCCTTCTTCCTGGAACCTACTAACCTGCCTACACTCAATGTAAACGTTAGATTCCAGTTTGAGTTATCATTAACCATCAAAACCAACTTGGGGCCTAGATGCTCTTTCAATCTCCCACGCCTGCTCTGCTGCAAAGAAGGCCTGCAAGAAGGAGACATGGTAAAGACACAACCGCAGAAATCATGTCACAAAACCTCATATAAGTAACACACTAACCGTACCTTGAGCATGGCAGACTTAGAGGAAGCACGGATCTGTCGCGAGGACAAACTCTCGAACGCCGTGTCAAGGTCGGCCATAGAAAGCTACGCGGCGGTGTCTTGGTAAAAGCCTGCCTCAGCCTCGATGTCGACGAAGTGAGCCGGAAGCAACCGGCCCGCGACTGAGAAACGGTGCGGCCCACTGGCACTACCCTCCTCAACACCGTCGTTGGCAGATGCCATGGGAGTTGGCGCGGGGTGGCCTCTAGGAAGCAGCGGGGCCACCGCCTCAGGGCTCGCCACGCGAGCTGTCACAGGAGGGCGAGAAGCAGCCTCGTCACCCCCTATGACCCGTAGGTCAAACTCACTCGAAGACGACGATGAGTCACGCAGCCCCGTCGGCCCAAGGTCACACTGTGCTGGCAGGTCTGACTCGGCGGACACCTCAACGTCGTCCTCGTAGTCCCGTGAGTACGACTCGACATCCCGCATGAACGATGCCGACATCGGGCCCTTTCCAGCCCCGGGGCGACGCCGCGGTACCTCCAGGGTAGGGCTGGAAGGAGCGTCCTTGGACGCTCCACGCGCTCGAATCGCCCGCTATGGCGAGGATAGAGAAGGTGACCGACTCCACTTGCTTGCAGTAAGGGCCTTAACAGCCACGGGGAACGGCCGAGCGGGCACCTCCCATTCGAAGTCCTCGCAGACTTGATTGCACCGGGCCCTCTTGATCAATCGGCTCGCTTCCTTGGCTTCCACAAGGGTGAAGCGGCCCAACAACTCTTGAGCACACAACTCTCCATCCTCCAGCGTGGAACCTGCAACACGGGAGCATATGAGGTTCAGTAAAAGCTAAGGTCAACACAAATAAACTGCAATAAAAGTAAGAGGTACTCACACGTCGTGGGCGTATACCCTCGCGGGACACGCAGGAAGCGCGACGAGCTCGGAGGAGCCAAGGACAAAGTCTAACCCTGAGCGAGCGGAGCAATGCCCAGCAAACAGTACTCCTCCACCAAGTCACGCACGCTCAGCTCACGAGCCATGCGTCGAAACATCGTCACGCCCTCGTCATCCCGCACGCTAAGGTGAGCCTGCCCAAAGAACGGTGCTGCCACCCCTCCCAGTCGCTGCAAGGAGGGATCGCGGTAGTAAAACCACGCCCTCTGCCAATCTCTCAAAACCTTCTTTAGGGGAAACGCAGGGTAGTCCCCGGCGCGGCGCCCGGGATGCCGGCCAAAGCTGACCGTCCTGTAGAACGAAAGAAGACCCTGGTGCTTCCAAACCCGTAGTGTCGCCTCTGTTGGCACGTACATCCAAGTAAAGAGCGCGGGCGAGCTCACCATCTCCATGCTTCGGGCCGCCCACTCGAAAGCAGAAATCAGGATGAAAGCCGAGGGGTGGAGATCTAACAGCATCACTTGAAAGAACTGCAGTATCCCCCGTAAGAGGTCGGACAGCGGGAGGCACAACCCGGCGTCGAACTGGGCGGCAAAGACGATGATCCGCCCCTCGCTGGGCGAGCCCCTCACGTCAAAACGACCAGGGGGCTCCGGGCCTGTAACGTGGCCAGGGTCGGGAATCTTGCCAGCTTCGGCAAGCCGTCGGAAGAGCCTCGCATCCGCAGAAGAGCGTCCGAGGTAGCCGGTGTGCGTCGCCGGGGCCGTTGTCTTGCCTCTCTCCTCGATCACGTTCTTCTCCATCCCAGCGCCCGGCATTCTGCGCTCTGGCCCTGCACGGCTAGAAGACGGCACTCTCCTCGACGACATCAATCCTGACAACCAGCACGAGCAGACGAATAACATTTTGTCAAATAACAATGGCAAAGCAAAAGACATGGGAAGTATGGCGAAAAAAGGCGTAAGAAGACAGATGCATCGTCCCTCAACCCCAGTCTACGGACCCCGTCGACGCAGTCGCGGCGTCGTGGCAGTGCGCCCGACACGGCTCCAAGAGCGCGCCCGCCCCGAGTTTGGGAGTGTTCGGGAGAGCTGGTGGAGACGGCGCGTCCGGCGAGGCTCCTCGAAACTACCAAGTCTACGGTGCACGTCGACACGGTCCCGACGTCGCGGCAGCGCACCCGACGTGGCTCCAAGAGCGCGCCCGCCCCGAGTTTGGGGGTGTTCGGGAGAGCTGGTGGAGACGGCGCGTCCGGCAAGGCTCCTCGAAACTACCAAGTCTACAGACCCAGTCGACGCGGTCGCGGCGTCGCGGCAGCGTGCCCGACGCGGCCCCAAGAGCACACCCGTCCCGAGTTTGGGAGTGTTCGGGAGAGCTGGTGGAGATGGCATGTCCAGCGAGGCTCCTCGAAACTACCAAGTCTAAGGACCCCGTTGACGCGGTCGCGGCGTCGTGGCAGCGCGCCCGACGCGGCCCCAAGAGTTGGGGGTGTTCGGGAGAGCTGGTGGAGACGGCGCATCCAGTGAGGCTCCTCAAAACTACTAAGTCTACGGACCGTGTCGACGCGGTCCCGACATCGCGGCAGCGCGCCCAACGCGGCTCCAAGAGCGCGCCCGCCCCGAGTTTAGGGGTGTTCAGGAGAGCTGGTGGAGACAGCGCGTCCGGCGAGGCTCCTCAAAACTACCAAGTCTATGGACCGCGTCGACGCGGTCCCGATGTCGTGGCAGCGTGCCCAACGTGGCTCCAAGAGCGCGCCCGCCCCGAGTTTGGGGGTGTTCGGGAAAGCTGGTGGAGACGACGTGTCCGGCAAGGCTCCTCGAAACTACCAAGTCTACGGACCCAGTCGGCGCGGTCGCAGCGTCGCGGCAGCGCGCCCAACACGACTCCAAGAGCACGCTCGCCCCGAGTTTGGGAGTGTTCGGGAGAGCTGGTGGGGACGGTGTGTCCGGCGAGGCTTCTCGGATCTACCAAGTCTACGGACCCTGTCGATGCGGTCGTGGCGTCGTGGCAGCGTGCCCGACTGGCTCCAAGAGCGCGCCTGCCCCGAGTTTGGGGGTGTTCAGGAGAGCTGGTGGAGACGGCGCGTCCGGCAAGGCTCCTCGAACGTGCCCATGACCGCTCGAGGGGTCGTATATCTACGCGTTTGAATGCGTCACGACGTAACAAAAAGAATGGCGACGCCAGCTTAGCGCGGAGAATATATATGGCATTAATCTGTACAAGAAAAACACGCGGTGATCAGCGTTTAAAAATACGGTGGCTATTCTCTCCTCGTTCGCCGTCGTAGCACAACAACATCCACGCGCGAGGCGTGCGGTCGCAATACCAGCTCCTCGTCTACCCGTATGATGGTTTCACATAACAAAAAATATTATGACACACAGTCCGCGATACAGTTATTTGTTCGAGGCATACACATGGCTATCGGCGTTTAAAAACACAGTCGCTATTCTCTCTACTCGTTCGCCGCCGTAGTGCAACGGCGCCTATATGCGAGGCATGCAACCGCCGTACCTACACCTCATCTACACGTATAGCAGTCTTACGCAACAGAGAGTATCACAATACCAATAGGCGATAGCAACTCGTTTTACATGCACCCACTCATCTCATACATCGCACGCAGGCATATGATGTACACACGTATATTTGTATAAATGTTGGAGCAGGCGAGAATGGTCACCCTTGGAGACCGCCGGCGTCTATCGTGTGTAGATGGAGTGGCGCGCGCGGGCGTCGTCTGTGCCAACGACTTTGGTGGTGGTGGTCGTGCTTGCAGAAGTGGCAGCGGTGAAGCCACGGCACGCACGGCTGTTGCGTACGCGGGTCCGGGGCTGGCGGAGGCGAGCGCCTAGGGCTGGGCCCGGCGGTCAGCGGCGACCTTCAACGTGGCGACCAGCGGAGGCGGCAGCAGGGCCGGAGTGGCGGCGCGGGTGCCGGCCGAAGGCGGCACCGAGGCTGACGTGAGCGGGGGCTGCGGCCGGCGCGGGGGAAGATTGGCACGGGGGCGGCCTAGATCGGGAAGGCCCAGCGACGGAGCTCGGCCAGGCCGGAGGCGGGACGGCGGCGCGCGGTTTGGCCGAGGCACCGGCCGGCGACTCACGCGGGAAGAGGTGGCAGGCTGGAGCTCGGCGGGCCGACGGGCGTGCGGGAGCGCCGAAGCTTGGCCAGGCCAGAGGAGGGAGCAGGGGCTACCGACGCGGGAGGCCACTGGTGCGAGGGTCGGACCGGAGCCTGAGCCACCGGCGCAGGAGGCTACCGGCACGAGCGGTGGCTCGGAGCCGGAGCTACCGGCGCGGGAGGCCACCGGCGCGGGGGGCGGCTCGGCGCGGGAGGCCACCGGCACGGGGGGCAGCTCGGCTTGGGAGGCCACCGGCGCGGGGGCGGCTCAGAACGGGAGGCGGCTCGATATGGGGGACGCTTGATGCTGGGGGGGCCAGCGGCGGCAGGCTAGTGGCCGCAGGAGGGACGGAGGCAGCGTGCAGGTGAAGGAGGTGGTGGTGTGGATGAGCAGAGAAGGGGAGGGAGAGTGTGCAGCGGTGGGGGTGGATAAATATCCACCACCCCCCAACCGACAAAAGAAGTGGGCCTCAGCCCATTAAGTCAAGAGGCTGTCCAGTGGAAAGAAAGAAAAGGGAGGAAAGAAGAAAAGGAAGGAAGAAAGAAAAAAGAAGAAAGAAAGAAAAGAGGAGGAAGAAAAAGAAGAAAAGAGGAGGAGGAAAAAGAAAGGAAGAAGAAAAAAGGAGGAAAAAGAAAGAAGAGAAAAGAAAAAAGAAAGAGGGAGAGAGAAGTCGTCGGTCCGGCCTGCGCGCCAACCCCTCGAAATTAGTGCGCCGGCTCGGACGGGCGTCACCTGACCGTCCAAACCGGCAAGGGGCTACTGTTGGGGGAAGGGTCCCGCGTTACCCCGAACCGACGGACTTCCCCCTGGCAACGTCAAGACCCCCCTCCTTGTGTCGACCTGTCTCGCCCGGCATCAATAAACTCCGCTAGCATCAACAAACTCCGCGGGCATCGCCGACAGCGTCGAGGCCACGCCCCATCCCGGCGGACGTCAGGGCCGTGCCCCGCCCCGATGGATGTCGAGGCCTTGCCCTGTCCCGGCGGACGCTAGGGCCGTGCCTCGTCCCGGCGGACGTCGAGGCTGCGCTTCGCCCCATCGCCAAGGACAACACGTCGTCTTGGTAGCAAGTATTAGGATATTAGAGTATTTAAATACTCTATAAAGATTCTTGTAAAAAGACCAAAATACCCTTGAGGGTGTGTTGTTACCCGAGGGGCATAATTGTAATCTCTCACCTCCCTTCCTCAACCCCTATAAATAGGGCTCGGGGGGAGAGAGAGGGGGGCCCAGATTGCTCAGATATAAACCATAATACCCGAAATTAATATGAGAGTTTTCAATTCGCCCCGACACGAGAGTTTCCGTTAATCCCCGACACGAGTATTCCACGTTCCATCTCGTCGGTAAAGTCACCGCGCGTCCCCCTTAACGGACAATACACTTGCTTGTACTTCTCTAATACTCACGGAGGTCGACGTAACTGATCGGGTGTACCTAAAGTACACTGCCTAGTCCCGTAGCTACGACACCTTTTTTCCTAGGTAACCAACCAAGACAAGAAGAGCTACCATGAGCATATGAGAAAGTGAGGCATGAGTAGCATTAGGTGAAGTGGTAGGGTAGTCACTAAAAGAGTTGTATTAAAATTTTAATAGTGAATAAAAGAATTTATTTGTGTAAGAGTGTGGTCTCCGTAGTAAGCCATGTACCTCTAGTACTTAGTGCTTATTGAGTTATCATTCGACGTGAGCGACTCAGTTGCCCGAAATACACAACGGTGCTTTAACGTGAGTGGCGCAGTCGCCTCTGGAAGCAAAGTACTAAGTATAGAAGGAAAGACTAATTGATATAGAGAGTGTGCGTAGGTCCTCACATAGCGTGGATAGTAAGGTTCACCTCAGGAGCCATTCCTAACATACTCTATTAATATATGATTCATGTGACATACAATAGATATAATTAGATTTGTATTTAAAAATATTTACTTATGATTATAATTTTATATCACATAAACCGTATATTTATAGAGTAATTATTGGTTTAAGCTTTGTCTTAACTAATCAAAATACGCCTTATATTTCTGAATGGAGGAGGTATACCGGATGATGACACTGTATAAGGTGTGAACTCTATTGTAGATAGAAAGAGGTGGTTTAAATGCTTGCAGATACTATGTTTCAATTTTTCTTTTGGAATATGTTAAGTTTCTTTTAAACCTTTTAAAGGAATAGCGCAGTATATCTCGAAGAAACACACAGCTAAAGCCACATTAGTCTTTTCACAACCACCAGTTAATATGGTAACCAAAATTGTACCTCATCAACATGGGCGAGGATTGAGGCAATACCAACACCGCAAGGATATCTCTTGAGGAGCAGCCTTTCGTCTCTATGAATCTCAGTGTACCTAGTTGTAACATTAGAAGCACAAATATCCATCACGCATGATCCGAGTCAGATTGCACTGACTCTAGCAAATTACAACATATTATGGCTAAGATATCAAATTACAGTTCGGCTAGAATACAGAACTAACAACCAGAGGTCAATGAAAGCAGCACGTCAGATGCCACTTTGAGCGATAAAGAACGCCATGCAAGTCCATGCTATAGCACTCTACGGCTATCAGACCAGCGCAATGCTGCTTCCCCCGCCGGGAGGCTTCCGGACACCACCGAAGTAGTCCCGAGAAGCCGCCTTTCCATCAGCAAAGATGTTATTGCCACTCATCTCCTTCAACTTTGCTGTGCTCAGGGACTTCTCAGCCGAGACAGGGGGAGCATCCTCTTTGAAGATATTGTTGCCTGTGAACTCTTGAAACTTCTGGTTGTGAATTTTCTTCGTGGTCTTGACCTCGGGCTCCTCGCCGAACATGATATTGCTGGGCCCTCCGGCAGGCTACACATGCATCAAGTCAAAGCAAATTCAGAAGGTAATATATAACAAATTCAGAAGGACAGATACACCAATGACAGCTACAGTTAGGAAGTACGTAGTAGTCAATAAATTTATAGTTTTTACAAAATCATAAGCTCAACCTTATCTGATTAATAAAATATCATTAGTATGGGAGATGTCAGATTATTTTTTAGAAGGGATGTGATATATACTATTTCAGTAAGAAATGAGCCTGAACTTAAACAACTCTACGAAGCAAAGTGACTAATATTACATAAGTTTTAGTTGGTTCCAGTTGACTGATCATAGATACTTTTCTTTCAAAAAAGCTTATATACAAGAACTGCTCATGCAAGCTTAATAAAGATGCACAATGAGTCAGCGACATGAAGTGCCAAATTCAGTCTTGTGTTATCTGGTACCTATCACCTACTAGAGAAGATATATAGTCACAGTAATATTAAAATATCAAGATGAAGGTCATACTCCTTGTACCACTTACATTTGATACTTTAACTGATGTATGAATGCTTCTTGGCTGTGGAAGTGCGAAATCCAAATTTCCTTTTAGTTCCAGATTACGAGCAGCTAAGGTTCTAGCAGGAACCTCAGGAGGTGGGCCAAATATATCACTCCCACTAAGCTCCTTGCTCTTTGCCTCTGAGTTCTGCTTCTTCATTTTGGCATCAGCTTCGCTCTCCAGGGTACCACTCAGCTCTCGTTGCTTGGCCACCTCAGGTAACGAGGATGGCTTCTTGGGGGACACAGTTCCCTCAGCACTAAATGATATCTGACTTATGCCAGTTACAGTTTGCTGTTATGAAAGAAGACATGATTTAGATAGAAACCATCGAATAATATTTGGAATAAACTATCTACGGAAATGTGTATCTCAGTACACTCGGTTCATAAACATGTGCTGATGTACATATATCCAGAGCATTGCAAATGACTTTTGGCACCGAGAAGATAAAAGTCCCCCTGACGGACAGACTACATACTCTATAGTTAGCTGAAATAAAAAAAAGAAGTTGACATAGCAACTGCTTCCATTTGCAGTATGCATAAAGATACCTGATACATCCTTACAGAAGTTCTGTTAGGAGGATTTGAGGCAGAACCAATCTCAGAATCACCATTTTCACTGTCTGCAGCAAATATTCCACTCCCAGTTATTTCTTTCATCTTTGAGCCTGAGCATATTTTCCTGTGCAGCAGAAAGTTAGGACAGCGTGTTTAAAAATAGAACATGCTTGACTCTTTGAGAAATACAGGCAGAAAAGGAATTCCACTGAAAACATGGACAACTCTCTTGCGCAGGTACTCTTCATGTCAACCAAAAGACAGGATGTACCACATTCAGAAAATGTACATGTTCAGATACCATGGACAACTGGATGTACTTTTCTTGCACAAGCTCTCTTCATGTCAACCATAAGACAGGATCTACCACATTTAGAAAATGCACATGTTTAAGCAATTTCAGCTAGAATATTGCCTTGGTTGGGGATTTTAACTATATATCTTGTTTAGGAACACAAGTGCGGGTTCAGCACACAGCAGGCATTTCATGACCAAGATCTAGCATGCTGCTTCGGTAATACCTATCAGAAGATCACATTTTACATTGCCAGCCATAATTGATAATTGTCTTAACACACCAATACACCACTGGCAACTATTTCCCCCAACATATCAGCAACATTCTCCAGCGCTAAAACTAAGTGATAGTTGAATTTGAAATAATAGAGCAGCAGAGCAACTTCTAATTACCCCTAGCACAACAGAACCGCAAGAGAATACCAAGCTTTCAGGCACTACAACCTCTGTTTCTCGCTGTACCAACCAACAACAGGCCGAAAATTTCAAGATGGACCCTCCCCAGATCCCTTCCCACATGATCATTCCCAGTACCACAAACTGGGACCTTAGCGCATGAAATTCCATACAGCACTGTACATTTACATCTCCAGTTTGTCCTACCAGCACAAGTGTGTAGCAATAGCTAAGATTCTAGCGCAGTAGACACACGAGAGCCAAACCAGCTGCATGCATGTGAGGATGAGGATACTAAACCAAGAGCATTAAATTAAAATGTAAACACTTGGGCATTAACTTTTTAGCCGCCATTTCTTCCTAAAGATTCATAAAAATCTGCACTGCGCACGATAGTAATATACTACTAAATTTGAAATCACGGTCAAAATACGCATCTGCGCAAGAAATCACACGCCGCGCGCAAGCGCAGGACACACGGCATCGGCTCAGATCGAGCGGATCAGGGCACAAATCGCTCACCTCTTGCTCAGATCCTCGGCCTCCTGCTCCGTCACCGGCGCGCCGAACATCGCAGGCGTGATCCCGCCGGCCGGCTGACAAAAACACAAAAATGGTAACACCGATTAGCGGCACGGCGCGATGCAAAGCAAGGAGGAGAGCTCAGCCGCATCGCGTGGCGACGGGGAAGAAAAGGAATCCAGAAGACAGATCGGCGAGGATGGCGATTACCCTGAGGCTGAGGAGGGCGGCGGGGTGGCCGCGTCTGGGCCCGTCTCCGACCAGGCGAGCAGCCCAGCCGTCGAGGTGTGCGGCTTCCGTACCGGCACCGCCCTGTCCATCTCTCTCTCCCTCGCGCGAGTTTCAAGTTTGAATCGCAGCTGCTCTGCTCTGCTCACTCAGCGGCCTCTGTTACGTCGCGGTGTGCTAAGGTAGTGTGGACGGGAGGAGGGCAAGTGGAATGGAATGAAATGGTTTTGAAACTATGTGGTTCAGCAAAAAAGGTGAAATAAAATAATTTCGTATTTCAGAGGTATATTTTTTTAAAGTGGAGTAAATTTATTCATCAAATTTTATGTGGTTTCACCAACTAAACATATGTATGAGTCTTCATCTTCGAATAATTCTATTTCATTTTACTTGGTTTCACAAATCAAAGACATCCTCAAGTTAACAGAGAGGGTACCAAAACGTGGTCTTTGGTCTACTGACAAGTGGGTTCGAGAAAAAAGTGAGTCCCACGAGCAGTGGACATTGGGGGTGACCTCATGTGGTCTTTCTTTTGTAGGGTCACATGAGAATTAACCTTAGTATCGCAGTTCTCCACCACCGTTAATCCTCACACACACACACACACTGACACGTGGGCCCGATGAGGCTTTCTTTTAAACTGATGTCTAGGTTCCATGAGTTAGGTTCCAGTTCCTCCAGTGATTAGGCTAATGTGACAGTGAGGGAGGGGGTGCACCAAGTAAAGGCTTGGACAATCTCAAGGACTGGATATGTATGTGTCCGCCACATAAAACTTATTGAGGAAAAAAGCCTGTGAAAAGAACGAACTAAACAGGATGGCATGCTGGCTCCTGCATTCCTCGCGCGCCGCGATCCATCGTGAGATACTTCGCTGATGTCTGTGGGTTAGCACGGCTGCAAGACTTGAGGGTGGTGTAAAGCAACTTCCCAAACTCAAAGCACGTGAACTTCTACTCCATGTAATAGTAGCCCATCTAAACACTACAGAACCTGACAAAACTAGCATTCTACTGAATTTTCTTTGCCAACTATTGTGTTTTCAATTGTCTCGAGGTAACAGTACCGTCCTTCCCACAAGCGAACAAGTCCACAAACGTCATGGCCCGGAGAGTAGGACATGCACCCTTTGCGGCTAGGGGTGGGCTCATTCAACCCGAAAACCAAAAATTAAATCCGGATCGAACCGAACTAACTAAATTGTTGGACAATTTGGTTTTCGGGTTCGATTCTAAATCCTATGCTATTCGGATATCAGGTTCTAATTTGATTTTGCCTCCTCGTAACCCGAATGAACCTAATTGCTCAGCGCCCTAACCCAACATGCCCATCGTCCCAACAAAATCTCCGGCGGCAGAAACTAAATACCAAACCCTTTTTTTTTATAGTGGAAGAGTAAATCCTCCCGACCTCTACATCATACGGTGCATACAACCAACAAATTATTACAAAGTTCTTACATTAAAAAAAAACCAAAGAACAAAACAAGGCCACATGAAATACCAAACCCTATTGCATTGGCATTCATCTCCTTTGCTTCTTCCCAACTACCGGCTGTACTCTAACCTCCATCCAGCTCGATCGTCACCCGAGGAGACAAAGTCGCTAGCGCTCCTTCCTTTGCGCCCCCACGCTGGAGTGGCATCCGCCCGGCCGTGACGCTAGATGCAGAGCAACACGATATGACACTGCCCATCACGCTCTTTGCCTCTCTTTGTCGGCGGCTGTGAGCGCCACCATCTTCGTTGTCGACTACGAGTGCCTAGGCCCCTCGTCTTCACTCGTTTCTTCCCAATTGAATCTGTGCTTGATTAGGCATGTATTGTTATTTGTTAGTATTTTTATAATTTGATTTGATTTGATTTGCTTGGAAGGAGGCGGCAGTGCAAGGTCAGAGAGGGCGGCGGCCTACCGCTGGCACGTGGTGGGTGCTTATCACGGTTGGAGAAATGTGACGTGCCACGTTGTCAGTTCTAAACGGGAGAGGAAGGGCCGTGTGTTATTTTTCTTAAAATCACCAGCTGCTTTATTCGATAGAAATGTGGAGTTTGGAACCAAACATGCCAGCCTAACAGGGTCGTGGTCGTGGTAGCCGCCTTAACAAGAGCATGAGCCTCATCAAGCCGCCTTAACTCTCGAGCCTCTTGAATAAACGCAACCTGGCTGAAAGCTTGACGCCGCATCTTGATCTACTTCAGCCTAGCCTAGATCTCTCCGTGAAGCTTGTTGATTACCTCCAGGCAATCTGATGCCACTACGATGTTATCAACACAAAAGATCTGCAGCCAAAGAGAGCGCTTCTACACAAGCCGCCGCTTCAAGATGTTGAGGCGTCAGGAGACCCTCCACAACTCTCGCCGATGCTCCCAAAAACAGGCCGATGGCATCACGACACACCGAGCTGAGGGAGCCGCAGGTACCAGAGCGTGCCACCGCGCCATCAAAATTAATTTTCACAGCACCCTCACGTGGAGCAACCCACCTTTGCCTTCTGTCCACTGGTACTACCGATCCTACATTGCATGACCAAGGCTAACTCCAAATCATCAAGAAACCGATTAACAAAGCCAAAGGTGGACAACTGGCTTTAGTATTCACCTTCATGTATAATCTTATGTCGAGCCCGTCAAATCGCCCGTAGGGTCACCAGAACTTTCACAAAATCTCCATGAGATAGAGTTTCAATCACGAAGAAAATCCATTGCTTCGCGTCCGTCATCTCATTAGCCGCCGGATGCTCAACAAGATCGTCATCAAATAATGCCCAAATACATCTTGCCATAGTGCAATCTAGCAGTGAGCACCGTGTGTGTTGTCAGATAGTGAGGAAATCAATGGTTTGGGCCAAGAAGCCCAAGACTGAATTGCGCATTGGGCTGAGATTTTAACTCTACAATTTTCATGTCATTTCCTTAAAAAATAATTTTCATGTCATTTTCTGTTCAATATAGAAAGGAGATTTATCGTGATATCATGTGGAGTAGGGTTCGCTAAACGTCATTCCTCCCAGTCAGGCTCTGCGCATGTCCCAGAGAAAAATTGCCATCATGCCCATAAAGTGACGGGAATTCACCATACGTAGTACTATTTTGCCCCTGAAGTGTCATATATACTGTGTAGTGATAATCAGTGGTGAAGCCAGCATGTTTTCTGAGCCTGGGCAATATATAACCGCGACGACGCAGGGGCATCTTTGCCTGAGAAAACATCATTGTGAATCTCTCGGCGGCACTGTTCTTTAGTGGACATTCACCAGCAGAGCACGAATAGCCCCGGGGTCGTCGGGAGATTGCTGTACCACCAGTGGTAGTATATATAGATCCAATCAAAGAGAATAGACATCTCATATTTACTTAAAAATATCGTAAAAGAAGTTTCAAAAAAAAATCGTAAAAGAACTCCTTTTCTATCTTGAACTCGTGTATCTAGCGTACGAGCTCAGACACTCTCTCTCACTTCTTTTTTGGAGGATATTCCTTTATATTTTGTTTGCATATACATGTGTGCCCCAAGAATTGGAACTTGGAAGAGTATGAAGTGTAGATAACACGAAATAATTACTGGTGAAGCTGACGTGTAGATAAGACGGAATAATTACAATACACCAAACAGCCCTCCATGGCTCCATGTTTTTAAACAGAACTCCCTGAGTTGGCACATCACCTGGCTACGGCGGCTGCGGAATGTTAGAGTTTGCTCTAAATTCCTGTCACCTCTTTACAGAAGACGTTCTGCGTTATTAGTGTCAGCCAGCAGTGTCACCCAGCTGTGTCAATTAGCTGTGTCAGCCAGCTGTATCCTGCGACACAGGTAGCTGACACAGGTAGGGTTAGCTCACCTGAGTCAGGTGCTAGCATGTTAAGTGTTCTGCCTGTGTCAGTCAGTTGTGTCACAGGCAGTAACACAGATACCCCCTTTAGCCACCTGTAACTATATATACCCTACCTTGTAGACGTTATGGGATAAGCCAAACATTGTAAATCCCTAACGGATTAGGACTTCATTCATCATAGTGAAATTAATGTCTTCGTGCGTCCGTGGTTTTCACCTTTTTTAGGGTTTCCATGTAAAACTCCCTGTGTGCTTTGGATCGTATTTCTTGCTCTGTTTTCTTGCTACGAGTTTATTTCCGCTACTCTGATTTCTCTCTTCGTCTGATCCGCTTATCTCGTTCCTCACACGCTAACACGGAAAGTGGGTGCCTACAGCCGCCAAATCGTTACCACATCAACACCACATGAACATATGCGAAACCACAGACATAAACAAGTGAGACACTCACTGGTATGGCTAAAACTTAGGCTGACGTTTGTTATCTCGGCCGGAACAGAAGCATGTTTACTGTACATTTTGCGATCCAAGACCAAACCATGTGCATAGCACTGAGGCATTGAAACACACCGAGGAGCTAAAGATCGAGAGCTTGGAACTCGAAGGCAGCAGACGACCACGAGGCCTGAAGCCACGCCACGACATCACCTGCCGCCCAGCTGCGTCAATCGCGTATAAATAGCCCGTCGGTTGCAACCATTCGCTCGTCATATATAGATCGTTCGCTGATTAGTATAAATTAATCCACGAGCTCACAAATTAATCAGCATAGTGTACGTTATTGTCTATGGATCAAGGGATGCACGACAGGAGGTATCCATTTCCTGAGTCGGCCATGGAGCACGAGGACGCGCATGGCGGTTGCAACGGAGCGTTTCTTGGCGATCCCGAGGAGCTGGAGCAAGAGGGAATCATCGACTCCGAGTCGGGCTCCGAATCCATCGAGATCTCCGACCTCAAGAAGCGCATGAGGAAGGACCAGATGCGTCTCATGAAGTTCGAGGGCCGTGCCGGAGCCAGGAGCTTGGCGGCACCTCCCGGGCCGTCGGCAGTGGCAACCGGCCAGTGCGAGGAGGACACTCCCGACGTGCGGTGCCGCCGCAAGGCTATGCTCCGCGCGCAGGACGGCGTCCTCCGGCACATGCTCAAGATGATGGAGTCCTGCAACGCGCGTGGGTTCGTGTACGGCATCATCGACGAGGCCGGCGAGCCCATGTCCGGCTCCTCCGACAGCCTCCGTGGTTGGTGGAAGGACAATGTCAGCTTCGACCGCGCAGGCCCAATGGGCCTGATCGGCCCCATGGGCGAGAGCCCGCTGGACTTGGCTTCCTGCCTCTTCCGGCTCCAGGACATCCAGGACAGCACGCTGGGATCCGTGCTCTCTGCGCTCATCCAGCACTGCGAGCCGCCGCAGCGGAGCTTTCCGCTGGAGCGCGGCCTAGCACCGCCATGGTGGCCGACGGGGCAGGAGTCCTGGTGGGGCACGCAGGGGGGGATGCAGGCTCACCAGGGCGTGCCGCCGTACCGGAAGCCGCACGACCTCAAGAAGGCGTGGAAGATATCCCTGCTCAGCGCGGTAATCAAGCACATGAGCCCGCGGTTCGACCAGATGCGCAAGCTCGTGTGGCAGTCCAAGCGACTGCAGCAGAAGATGAGCGCCAAGGAGTCCGAGACGTGGTCCAAGGTGCTCCGGCAGGAGGAGGCGCTGAACCGCCGGCTGAAGAGCTCGCTGCAGATCACGCATCTCGACGACAACAGCACCGACAAGGAGAATGTGGAGGACAGGGACAGTGACGGTCCGGAGGACCTGGTGCGCGGGCTACAGGACAAGCGAAAGTGCGAGATCGTCCCGAGCGGCAGCTCCGGCGGGAAGTGCCCCGTGCCAAGTGGCGGGAGCGGAGAGCTGGCCGCAATGCTGCCCGAGCTCGAGGCCGGTGTTTTCGCAGAGGAGGGCCAGAGCCCCATCAATGAGCTCATGGAGCTGTACTACAGCTGCCTGCAGGGGGACGATGGACAGGAGAAGGACGATGTGGCGGTGATACCTCCCGGGGTGCCGGGAGGCGTCGATGATGTGGCGCAGCAATTCCTGTTCGACATCATCGGGAGCTGCCCGGAAGTAGATGACGTGCTGCGCTTGATGGAGGAGTGAAGCGTCTCGTTGTTGAGATTGGTGGCTTAACGAGGAAGGTAATTGTGCCAAGTGCAATCCTGGAATAGACTCTAACCTGATATGCATAGGAACTTACTCAAGGATTGTTTTCCATTTGCTAGTAAAGCATGTTTAGCCAATTACTTGTTCCAGTTCTTAGTACATCATTTCATTTCCCTTTTGGGCTTGTTAATAATGACGAATGAGTTTGTAATGTGGTTAAGTAAAAATTAGATTGAATAGAGTATCGAGTTGCATGTACTAACTCAAGTGTTTCTTTTTTGCAGAACACTAAAATTCTAAGCACTTCAATCTCTATTCAATGGATTTACACCCTCCATCTCTTACCTTGCAACAAAAAAAATCATATAAAGATAAGCACTTCTAGAGTAAGAAAACACTCGAGTGCTTATTAACAATTCCATTCATCTAAATGAGTGCTTATTAACAATTCCATTCATCTAAATGCTCAAGCTGTTGGGGTTTGAGTTGCACGCTAGCCAATTCAGCCAAAAGCTCGTTAACGCTCGTCTTCACATCTAAGCTCTTTTAGGTCTTAAATCACGTGAACTCTGGACGGGTGTCATATATATTTTCATTAATTTGTAATCGGGTCTTCAACACCAGACCTCTAATTCTCATACCATATTATGTTGTGTGTATCAATTTATTTCACCTAAAAATTTAAACTGAACGAAGGCATTATACTTCCACGTTGAGACGGAGTCGTGATCAGTCGTAGAACTGATCAGATGGCCTACTTGTCATGCCTCTTCTCTGTTTTCCTCAGTGGCCTATCTCGAGCAGCTCGATAACAGGCTGAGGTGTTCATTGACCCACGAGGAGATCAATGATATTGTCAGAGCTTTAGAACCCGAGGAAGAGGTTCTAATTAAGTGGCATCTGCCTCTGTGTTGTACTAGCTCGACAACGCTCCTCCTTGACTCCACCTCGATCACCCTCCCTACTAGCTACCCTCAAGTTTGCAGGGCCACCGTATGTTTCTTGGATTGTCTGGCATGGAATCCTTATGGATTTTTTGAAGCATGGCACTCAGATCAAAGCGGAAACAAGCAAGTTGCAGCTAGGCCCTAGTCTCCAGTGGTGGTTCTCCGTCTATGCAAGCTCTCACAAAGAAGAATTAAGTTTCGGTTCCCTCAGGCGGGGGGTGGATTGTCGTCGGCAAAAGAGATCATCGAAGACCTCCCATAATGGTTGAACGACGAGTGCATCAACTACACGGCCACCTATTTGTAAGACGCCAGAGAGCTGTGCGGCAACATTTCAGTTACTCCATTTCAGTGGCTAAAGGGACTATGTCGAATTGTCCATTCAATATAGTTAGCAAATGCTTCAACGTCATGCCCACCGATCATCAAGTTGCGACCTGCTAAAATCCCCCTCAATGTCTATGTGTGATGGTCATACGCCATAGAGGAATTGACACAAATGGTTGTATCTATGGTGACCCACATATTACCCTTTCGAGTAATATACTAGTCTTTGACATATTGCAGACGAAGTGCCTTCTCGTCTACAGCATATCACACAGAGTAGCACGACAGAAGCATTGTAGTGGTCCATTTATTACGAACTTAATTTACAAACTCGGAGAACAAGATACAAATACATTCCCAAAAGTACGAGAAATTTAAAACCGTTCCATTCGGCTACAGCAAAAATCATATGCTACACTCTCGACCCCTACATCCTATGCTTCTATTCTATGCTTCAGGGTCTTCACCACAGTATTCGAAGTAGTGGTCAACGCCATCATCCTCCTTCGTCGCTGCCAGATCCTTGGAAACTTTATCTTCAGCCTTGATGTCGACTACATTTTGATCTATTATCGGCTCACCTCCTAATCAAAGAAATTAGAATAGAGGGATGAGTACAGAAGGTACTTAACAAGTCCAGGAATAGCAAAGTGGTGTTTGATGCATTATCTACTGAGAACAACAATACTCTCCAAAAGCAATGCAATTTTGTAAGGTAAGAGAGTCAAGTTTTAGTTTAAAAGACTAATGATCTCTTGTCTCACAAGCTGCTAGGATTCCTGATGAATCCCTTTCTTGTCGGTTTCGCAGTTCCAACCAGGAATATGGAGTGACAATGCCACAATTCTATACACTCTGCAGAGGTGCGCAACTATACCCATAAACGATCATAAATATGTATCCGAGGGAGCGACCCCCAAATCACGTACCCATGATCACAGAGCCGTTTCGCCGCCGGCTCGGTTATACTCCGCGTCGCAGTCCTGCACTACGGGCAAGGACTACCAGTCTCACGTTGATACTACAGATACAACGCTTGTGGATAGCCAACGGCTAGCGCCACCTTCCCAACAGTTGATACTCCGGATACAACTGTTGAGGTCTTCCTTTCCCAGGGGGAGTATAGAACTAGGGTAAAGGATACTTTAGCTCAGCCCCGCCCATACAGGGTATATGGTATGCGCGGTCGCTACGGCCCTTAAGCACATTCGAGCATTGGTTGCATTAACCTTATATGAAACATTCCCGTGTGATGAAACCTGCTTTCCAATGTGTCATCGGCATCTTTTCCAAGGTTTCATCACCCACCATGATCACGCCCAAAACAGCGATCAAACAATTCCAAAGTTGATTCAATTTAGAAAATAGGTTTTCCTTTTATGCATGTTATAGACAAGAAGAAAATTTTGGAAAACGTTCTCAATGGATATGAACAAGAAACTGGACTTGCCTGGTATCGGATATGAAATGGAGTTCGAAGGGTTTACTCGTGGAACTCCAGCTTCTGGCAAAGAAAAACAATAAAGTCTGATAAGGACTAATCCAAAAGAATTTCAGATATAGATGCAACGACATGACACTACATGCATGAGAGAATGTCTGCTTATTAGAATACTTCAATGAAATCTTAACCATAATTCCTTTAAACACTTTAACAAGGGTTTATGTTTATTTAGAATGACAACCAAGTTTTAGTTATCCTTACGGCTTATGTTGGTTTTAATTTTAAGTTAACATGACTTTAGAACCTAATTTTCTTTAAAAGTTTAACCTATGATTTAAATTCCTTTTCAGTAGGGTAAGAATGTCCTTAACTTAATTAGGATAACTTATCATTTTATTTAAGATTGAACTTAGAAATCTCATTCTAACTTAGGTAATTATCTTAATCTTTAAACTATTGTTCAACGTACATATATATATATACATCTACTCCCATCTTTTTACTTCCATTCTTAAGCGATAAAATAATCTCTTTTAACTTTATTTTCTGTTCAAAGGAAAAGAAAAAGAATAACCTGGGTTGCAGCACTAAAAGAATTTCGGGTCCTTAACAGAAATTTCCAAGAGCTCCCTAAATTTCCCTTCAAAGCTCTATGTGAAGAGCTCTCCAATTTGCTCCCCTACTTTTTTTGCTCTCCAACCGCCTCTCCAAATCCACCCCTTCACCTCTATCACCCCCGACCGGCTCTCTCTCTCTCTCTTTCCTCTCTTCATCTAAAATCCCGAAATCCTCTCATCTATACGCTGCCACCACCGGCTGTTCTCCTTCTCGGCGTCACTCCGCCCGGCGCCGCCGATGCTCCTCCCTAGCGCTACTACCTCCCCCGGTGCTCCCCCTGGTTTCTCCCGAGCTCGCCCCCCTCCAGGCGCGTGCCGCTCCGTGGCTCTTCACGCCGCCGCCTCGCCGGTACCGCCCCGGTCACTCGTTCGGTGCCGCTCCGGTTGCTCCTTTGGTGCCGCTCCGGTCCACTCCCGAGCACCTCTCCGCCGCTGTGGCCTTGCTTCGGGCTTGGCCTTACACTCTTTTCACCGGCTCCTCCGCCACCCCACTCGGCATCCTCGCCGCGCCGTCTAGGTCCGGTACTACCGCACATCGCCTCGCCTGCTGCCTCTTCTTCGCTCCCTTCCGATGGGATCTTCCTCGGCCGCCGCCCCCGCTTGCCGCCCGGAAGGCCGTGCGGCTCAGTGTGGTAGCTCCAGCGCCGCCGGAGCTCCACCGAGCCCCATTCCCGTTGGTGGTGAGTTGGGGTGCTCCCCACTGTCTCCTCCTCTGGTAAGCCTCGAATTCCCCCCTTCTAATTCTTAACCTAGAGTCCCTGCCCCGGTTAGCCGATTGCTACACTTGCCCCTTTTGGTCCTTTAGTTCTTGTGCATATGCTTATGCCGTGCTCCTAATGTTTAACTGGTCTTGGATAGCATAATCGTGACCTGTTTAATCTTCTTGCCATACCAGGACATGTAATGAACTTGTTGAATGATCAAGACTAATATTTACCTATGGGTATGATTACTATATTTGTGTAATTCCTGAACATTAACATCATGCTTGAGGATGGATTCTTCCAGTGGGTTGTCCCATATATGCTCTGCTATTCTTTAGTCTGTGTACTGGAATTGGCTATTGGAAATTTGGGACTTGAATTGATGTGCATGTATTAGTAGTTGATAAAGTTACTGGTTCCTGTATTTTTGTAATTAACTAAAGTTGATGTCGGATTGAAATTTCCTGCGGTGCATATATAATTCCTTATTTTTAACTAATTGATCCAATGCACCTGCTATATGGCCATTTTAGATTTGACAAGAACAATTTACTACTTGAGCTTTCCTGACATCTTGGAATACTAAATATTACCTATACCTACCATCTACATGCCTACAGGAGCTTGTTAACTCGATGCACTGATATATAGTATATACTTACGGCTTATGCTCGCTGATCTTAAGTTCTATTCAATTTTAATGTGTTTACATGTATACATATGTTCTCACTTTTCCTCAATTAGAAGAGCAGCTCTTAACTTAAGTTGGTGACATGAGTATGCTGACACTCACTTAATATATCTCTACTCTTGACATTATTATGCTCTTGCTTTAGGCAATTTGTGATATGACATAATTCATACATAGAGGATTTACTTAAGGTTCTAGAGTTATAATTCAAGGTTTTACTAGCTAATTTTAACGGCTGTTATGGTAGTAAGATCAATACTGGTCTAACTTATACTTTGGTCAAATATTCTCTAAGTCTGATAATGATACATGTTGCACAATTTTTTCCTTGGTGCTAGCATACCTATTAACAAGAGTTGGCTTTGCGGAAGATATTTCTATCCTGTCCAGTACAATAACTAAAATCTTATGTATTACTACCCTTAGATATGGCTGTGCTGGGGTTTGGTTAATACTATGATTATTTAGAATTGTTACTTTTGATACTCGTCCTGCTGGATGTATGCTGTGTGCTTAAGCTCATGGATTGTGCTAATGGTAACTTCCTTAATAAGGACATATATTGTTTGATCTATAGCTTCTTCCTTCACTTACATGAATCCATATATACATATCAGGTTAATTGTGATAAAAGAGCAGATACTTCCTTGCTCTTAGACCTTCTTTACTGTTGCTATGCGTCAATATATATCAGCCCATTAAACTAAAGAACATATATTATACCTGGCCCTTAGTTGAGCATGTCATAACGTTTGCATGCTGATGGGTTTAATTTTCAATTGATGTGTTACGGTTGATTCATTATTAGTTAGTGGAAAGAATTTCATATGATGCACTTTTATGACTTGGTATGCTTCAACAACTGGTAAAAACAGATACCATTTCTTGATTTTTAGCTAAGCTATGGTGATGTTTAGCATCAAAGGAAGGTAAAGACTTTGGTAAAGGCAGATCTCTGGCATGGGCCTAGCTAATGAGGATGTTAATCATCTGAAGCAACTATTGAAATCTGATAAGAACAGATATGATACACTAGTTGCCTATACCCCTATGATGATTAAAATCTGAGGGCCCCTTATGATATCAAACTTCCATCTATATGCATATATATGCTGAGATGGTCTAGATGGGGTTTTTACCTTATCTCTACGTTGGACAATGGCCGATTCGGGTTCGCCAAAGCTCTTGGTCCTTAATCCGGCTTGCTGGACTTGGTGGTGATCTCCTTCCCTCTTGTTCCTGCTAGCTCCCTCCTGTGAGGTTCTCCTGATCTAAACGTTCCCTTCCTTCTCTTCTTGTTGTTCTCGATTACTTGGTCTCTGGGAGCTTGATGCCTTCTTGACTTAGCTCCTAAAGATGGTGATGGTGATGGTGATGGTGATAGTATGTTGGTGGTGTTTGAGGTAGTGATGTCTATGGCTCCTGGTGTTGATGGTACAGGATGCTGCTGATCTACTTGAATGCCTTAGTTCTCTTTTCTACCGAGCTCCTTCGGTGGCAACCTTGACACCTCCTACTACCTCTGATACGTGGCTGCTTGCTGCCTGTGACTGGATGGCTATGGCCATGTCCCTTATATTTGATTGCCTTACATACTAAGTTATTTGACTTTGGTCAAAAGTGATGTGCTGCTAGATATTCACTCGGTGAATACTTGCATTGGTATTTCTCTGGATTACTATAGAGACTTCTACCTGATCTTTTGGGCTGTGTGGTTGATCTTTTAAATACCTTGTTGCTTAAAAAATGTTGACTTTGGCCAACGTATGTGTGGCTGCTGGTTATTTGCCTCAAGGGATCTGTTGCCTTATCTGAACATGTTGCCTTGATTAAAAGAAAAGATATGTTGGGTTGATGGATAAGCATTCGATATTTGGTTGCCTTATCTTAATGTTTTATTTCAAAACAATTTCTTTTTAAAAAAAATGAAACTCATGGAGGCAATTAGTATAGGTAAAATAAAATCTATTTTATTCTCTTCTCTCTTTTCTCCCTAATACAATGTATTAGTTTCGTCCAATGAGGATCCTAGCCATGTGGCCCTCGGACAATTTTAAAAACAAAATTATTTTACGAAATTATTTTCAAAACTAAAAACTTACCTAGGTCATCGGCACTATTTTGCCGCCGCAGCTAACCCTACGGATGTCGGCGGAACTGTGCCGGTGACCACTCTTTATTTTAAAAGCAATGTTTTTCAAAACCATTTGCCTCCTACAACAATCTGCGAGGTCCTAATGGTCCCGGGTTCTCATACTCGGCGACCTCGGACGTCGCAAATATTTCCGAAGCTTTCTCCCTCCGACTTGAAGACTTCGAAGATCCAAAGATCCAAGATTAGGTTATTTGTATAGGTAGAGATATTGCAATGTAATTTTCATTTCTTCTTTTTTTTCTTTAATTCATTTTGTAAACTTTAATCATTGTATAATGACACTTGTAACAATGTTGTATCAATATATTGTGATAAAATTTCAATATTAATCAATAAAGTTTCCTATTTCAATCTCATAAACACAAGTATGATTGATGTATGCCATGAATGTGCAATACAATTCTCCCTCTTACAACCTAGCTCCCGATGTAGCTCACGACGATTTTCGGTAGAGTTAGGTCAACTCAGCAGCGCGAGTTGATCGGACTTCCACCTCACGCCTCCCTCAACAGTTCTAAAACTAGAGTTCTCACAGTATCGCTCCATGTTCTTGATCTTTTTGATAAGATGTTATCTCGTTCCTTCTATAATATTGACTAGCACGGTGTCCCATATAATTTCGTGGTAAACGTTTTTAATCATCTAAGAGTTTCACACTCACATATAGTATTATTGTGCTATTTGAAAAACACCAATTTGACTGGATGTATCGATCGTAGTGATATTAGATTAGTTCGTATAATTAAAGTTCGGATCACAGGCCAGCCAAACGGTGTTTATACATGAGTTGACAGATCGTTTTTATGTGATATCAATATGCAAAATTAAAGTTTGGATCGCTAATCGGTTGGTCATCTGTACGTGATATTAAATCCATACGCAAAATTAATCAAGCCCACTATACATCGAGTTGGACGCTTGGTTGTTTGTACTGAGCCGGCAGGTTGGTTATGCATGATATCAGACCAGCACATGAAATTAAAATGTCGATCACAAAGTGGTTGATCGTTTATACGTAATATTGGATCAATACATGAGACTAAAGTTTGGATCATCGATCCGATCGATTTGTGTATGATATTATATCAATGCGTGGAATAAAATTCAGCTTGCAAGCCGCCTAGCCTGTCGTTGTATTGACCCGAAAGGTTGTCTATACATGATATTAGATCACACAAAATTAATGCTCGAATCATGATTGGCTGATTCTTTGTATGTCAGAACTGTCTTTGTCTCTCGCCCAACCTATTAAGCCCAATCCCCAATTCCCCTTTACGTTTGTTCTGTTTTTCTTCCTTCCAGTGTAGTGTGCGAGAGTGAGACTGCAAGAGAGACAGGGCAAGAGAGGAGCGAGCCGGCCAACATGCATCTTCGGCGCCATGGGCCGCTGCCCGGCGAGGAGCAGGTTGGTGGCTACGGATCTTTCAGCTGCGAACTCAGGGGAGCCTGGAATCGGTGGAGGCGACCGCGTGAGAGCCTGTAGCTGCCGCGGAGACCTCATGGGAGACCGGGGCCAACACGGGGTGGGGGCGGGCGCCTGCGGCGGAGACCGGGTTTAACGGCGTCTTCTTAGGCTACTGGGTTAGGAGGCATCACATTTTCTATTTGCAAATCACGAGAATCTGATGTACTAGCAAATTTCTATGTTTGCTTTAGAAAAAAATTTAGTCTGTCGACTGGTCGACTAGATGATTTGGGGCTTGATTTGTAGGTGTTCAGTTAGTGCACATAGGTGATTGATCTATTCTTCAGATGGAGAGGAGCGATTTCAGATAAGGTACACATATGTGATTGATTTATTCCTTGAACTGAACACAGTCCTCCCTGACAGAAAGCCTTTCAAACAAGAGCTCTATTAAGTGATCACGGTCCCTATGCCCTATTTATCCATAAGTTCATTTTGTTTGATTTTCAGATGAGTGAGTGTGTGTGTGTGTGTGAGAGAAAGGATTTGGTTGGTGATTGATTTTCTTCTAACACTTTAAAGAGTTTTTCTTCGGTCTGAACCAACATAATAATCTGCTTGCTATTGTTTAATATGGTCTAAGTATTTTGATCCGGTCAATTATTAGAGCTACTAAAGCCAAGTTAAAACTTATTTGCCTCATTTGAAGTTTTGTCGTACGTAGCTTACCTCAAAATCAATTGTTCCTTACAGAAGGTTCACGTGCTCTCTCACGCCTCTCTGTAACTGAACATTTACAAAGAAAGTTAGTAACAGAGTAGTGCAATAATTAGTTTTTCCTTAGTCTATATATATGTCTAATCTTTTGTTCAAGGTATCGAAACTACGTAACGGTACTCGCCAGGTCACGTTAGTACCTCAGCGCGTAGCGATTATATACGGTAATCGGCCTTAATAACAGTTTTTTTTCCAATTTAGATTCTGGACTACATGTGTATAACCAACAGACCTATGACTGCAATTACTTGGTAGAAGGTATAGGTTGTTGGACTTCATGTACTTTTTCTGAACCATTCGTTTCCTGTACGTTTCTGAACCTGTTCGTATGGTGTAGTACACCAACGATCGGTCTCCTCTCCCGATTGTAACGCCACGATGGGGGCTCTTCCCATCTATAATTAACACGCAACCGGGCCCTGTGAAGGTGTCCCGTTCCCTGCAAACTCACATGGCATCAGAGCCATCTCTTCCAATGTCTAGCAAAATCTGATCGAGAAAACACAGATACACTTCGATCGCTGGTTACGATCACGATCGCTTCCCTCCCTCCATCCCCATGACGACCTCCTCCTCGACAACACCCCTGGCGGCGCTCCTGGGGTCTCCTCCCGTGGAGAAACTCTCCCGGGAAAACTACATGTACTGGAAGATGCAGATTCTTCCTGCCCTACGCGGTGCTCGTGTCATGGAGCTGCTCGATGGCTCCGACTCGGCACCTGCAAAAACGCTGGAGGCTGAGGGTACCACCGTGTCCAATCCGGCCTATGAAGCCTGGATCGAGCGGGATCAACAGGTTGTGAGCTATCTCACCAAATCAATGAGTAAGGATGTTCTTTCTCAAGTCTTTGGATTAGAACATGCCGCAGAAATCTGGGCTGCCATTGAGGCCTCGTTCGCCTCACAATCCAAGGCGCGTATCAATATGCTGCGTGGCAAACTTGTCAATACCAAGAAACGTGATATGCCTGCAGATCAATTTATTGCTTTGATGAAAAGTTTCGCTTCAGAACTTCCTGCAGCTGGTCGGATTATTGATGATGACGAGCTGAAGGAGTATATACTTGGTGGTCTTGATGGAGAATATACTTCTGTGGTTGCCTCCGTTAATGCTGTTCCTACCACTACTCTTGCTGATGTGTGTGCACAACTTACAGCATATGATTACAGGCAACAAATGTTAGCTGAAACAGGTCAGACCGTTGGGGGTTTTCAGTCATCTGCTAATGCTGCTACACGTGGTCGTCCCTTTAACAATAATCATCGGCAAAACCCTCGCGGTGGATATGGGCAGTACCGTGGTCGCCCGCAGCAGTCACGGCAGTATGGTCCAACACAAGGTTGTGGTGCACAGAAAGGTGGTCGTGGTCGTGGCCATGGCCGCACACCCTCTCCTCGCCAGGATGTTACATGTCAAATATGCAAAAAATATGGGCACCCGGCCCGTGACTGTTGGTGGAGGTACTCTGACAATGGTGATGATGATGATTCTCATTCAAGTGACAAGGGTGCACATCTTGCATCTTATGGAGTGGATACAAATTGGTATATTGATACAGGAGCAACAAATCACATCACTGGAGAATTAAACAAATTGACAACTCGGGAAAATTACAATGGACGTGACCAAGTTCATACGGCAAATGGCAATGGTATGGCAATAACACATGTTGGTCATTCTACTTTGCACACCCCTCATAGTTCTTTTTCTCTTAATAATATCTTGCATGTTCCTAGTGCGTCCAAAAATCTTTTATCTGTTCATAAACTTGCCTTAGACAACAATATTTTTCTTGAAATTCACCCATATTTCTTTTGATCAAGGATCAGGTCACGAAGAAAATTCTCTTTAAAGGTCCTTGTCATGGAGGTCTCTACCCGATTATGCCTTTCTTCACAAGGTCTCCCAAGTGTGCCTTCATCACCATCAAGCCCACTTCATCCACATGGCATAATCGTCTAGGGCATCCTTCCTCCTTTATTGTTCAACAAGTGCTTCGGAAGAATAACCTCCCTTATGATCCACAAATAAATCCTTATATATGTGATCCATGTCAACAAGCTAAGAGCCATCAGTTGCCCTATTCTATTTCTACTAGCGTGTCTACTGTTCCATTGGAACAAGTATTCTCTGATGTATGGGGTCCAGCTCCAGCTTCTGTTGGAAAACACTTATATTATGTGAGCTTCATTGATGACTTTAGCAAATTCACTTGGATATATTTGCTTAAGAAGCGTTCTGATGTTTATCAAGTTTTTCTTAATTTCCAACAACTTGTTGAACGAAAATTTGGTCGCAAAATAATTACCATGCAAACTGATTGGGGCGGTGAATATGAAAAACTCAATACTTTCTTCCAAAAAGTTGGCATTACACATCATGTGTCTTGTCCTCACGCTCATCAACAAAATGGTTCAGCTGAGCGTAAACATCGACACATCGTTGAGGTTGGCCTTGCCTTACTTGCTCATGCATCCATGCCTCTTAAATTTTGGGATGAAGCATTTCTCACTGCCACATATCTTATTAATTTGCTTCCTACCAAGGTTCTAAACCACATGAGTCCTACGGAAAAACTTCTCCATGTCAAACCCAACTATGAATCCCTTCGTGTGTTTGGGTGTGCGTGTTGGCCAAACCTTCGTCCATATAACAAACGAAAGCTCTCGTTTCGTTCCAAGCGATGTGTTTTCTTAGGCTATAGCCCTCGTCATAAAGGGGTCAAATGCCTCGACATATCCAGTGGTCGTGTCTACATCTCACGTGACGTTGTGTTCGATGAGAATGTTTTTCCTTTTGCACTTCTTCATCCTAATGCCGGTTCCCGTCTTCGTGACGAAATCCTTCTATTACCCTACAACACTTCATCTCTTCCATCCGATAATGAGGGGGTGCACACTAATAATGATCACATGTTTATTGTTCCTACTGTTGCTAACCCTCCACAGGTCACAGCGTCTGACGCATCAGCTGATACATATACAGAAGATATCAGCGGAGAAAGCACAGCAAATAGCCAAGAAAATTCAGAAATTAACGAAGGGCAGGGTGCATCTAGCAATTTGCAGTCCAATGCTGATCCCCGTGCAGATTCTGGTCAGAAATCTGCCTCGGATCAGGAGCAGACATTCTCCCTGTCGCAGCAGCAGACTGACGCGTCCAGCCCCTCCACGTCGCACTCCGTGCGTGAATCAAGCTCCGCCACGTCGCCAGGCGGGACACCACCTGGGTCCCCCTCCACCGGATCTTCTACGCCACAAAGTGGCCACACCCCTTCACCCGGATCCCCTACGCCAGGTGGAGCTGATTCAGTGGCAGACAGCAGCAGTCCACCAGGATCTTCTGCGCCACCGAGCCCTGCAGCGCCTCTTGTTGCTGCCCAAATTCCTCCTATTGCTGAACCTCGCACCCGTCTACAAAAAGGTATACGAAATCCAAAAATTTACACCGATGGTACTGTTCGGTATGGCATGCTTACTGTTACAGGAGAACCACAAAATCTTTCTGAGGCTATTCGTGATAAAAATTGGCGTCGTGCTATGGAAGAAGAATATCAGGCACTTATGCATAACAAGACTTGGCACCTTGTACCCCCTAGTTCTAACACGAACTTGATTGATTGCAAATGGGTCTACCGCATCAAGAAAAAGTCAGATGGTACGGTCGACAGGTATAAAGCCCGCCTTGTTGCAAAAGGTTTCAAACAACGCTATGGTATTGATTATGAAGACACATTTAGTCCTGTTGTCAAAGCAGCTACTATACGTCTTGTGTTGGCTATCTCAGTTTCTCGTGGTTGGAGCTTACGACAGCTAGACGTTAAGAACGCGTTTTTACATGGCGTTCTGGAAGAGGAAGTCTATATGAAACAACCTCCTGGGTTTGAAAATCCTCAAGCTCCACACCATGTTTGCAGGCTTGACAAAGCTCTCTATGGTTTAAAACAAGCTCCTCGTGCATGGTACTCTCGGCTTAGCTCTAAACTTCATGCTCTTGGCTTCATATCATCCAAAGCAGATACGTCTTTGTTTCTTTACAACAAGTCAGGTATCACTATTTTTATGTTGATCTATGTGGATGATATTATTGTGACCAGCTCCTCAGACCAGGCAATCTCTGCTCTATTAAATGATTTAAGCCAAGATTTTGCTCTCAAAGATTTGGGTGATCTTCACTTCTTTTTGGGCATGGAAGTTAAGAAAGTTCATGGTACATTGGTCTTAACACAAGAGAAATATGCTGCTGATTTGCTTACTAGAGTGGGCATGAATAACTGTACACCATGTCCCACACCACTATCTTCTTCAGAAAAGCTGTCCCTTACAGATGGCACACCTCTTGGTCCTGATGATAGTACACACTATAGGAGTATTATTGGTGCTTTGCAATATTTAACCCTCACACGGCCTGATCTATCTTTTTCAGTCAATAAAGTTTGTCAATTTCTTCATGCACCTACAACAGCTCATTGGACAGTAGCCAAAAGAATTTTAAGGTATGTTAAGGGTACCTTGTCAGTTGGCCTCACATTTCAAAAGGCCCCTTCTACCCTTCTTAGTGCCTTCTCCGATGCGGATTGGGCAGGATGTCTTGATGACCGACGCTCTACAGGTGGTTTTGCTATCTTTTTTGGTCCTAATCTCATTCTTGGAGTGCTCGCAAGCAAGCAACAGTATCTCGTTCTAGTACTGAAGCAGAGTATAAAGCTCTAGCTAATGCCACCGCTGAGCTAATTTGGGTTGAGGCCTTACTCAAAGAACTTGGTGTTCACCTCAAAGGAAGACCTTGTCTGTGGTGCGACAACCTTGGTGCTACGTACTTGTCTGCAAATCCAATATTTCATGCTCGCACCAAACACATCGAGATTGATTTTCATTTTGTCCGTGAGAGGGTTTCTAACAAATTGCTCGACATTCGTTTTATTTCTAGCAAAGATCAAATTGCAGATGGTTTTACCAAGGCGTTACCTGTTCAGCAACTTCATGAGTTCAGGCGTAATCTAAATCTTTCCAAGGTTTAGATTAAGGGGGGGGTGTTGGACTTCATGTACTTTTTCTAAACCATTCGTTTCCTGTACGTTTCTGAACCTGTTCGTATGGTGTAGTACACCAACGATCGGTCTCCTCTCCCGATTGTAACGCCACGATGGGGGCTCTTCCCATCTATAATTAACACGCAACCGGGCCCTGTGAAGGTGTCCCGTTCCCTGCAAACTCACATAGGTGAATTCAATGATAAGTGAGGTGCTCTCTTATATAAATTTTAGGTATCCTCTCTAGCTTTATTGGTTTTCACGGATAAGCTAATGGGGGTTGCTAGATTAACATACAGACCTGAAAGGACTCTTTTGTTAATTTACAAGGCAAAGGGTCTGTCTAGGCGTTAGAATTAAGATGGAATAGCCAAACACGTAACAACCAATGGGTTTAGGTCAACTCTTTTATGACTAGGACTCATCTCTATCAAGAATCATGATAAGTTGATGCCTCTTTATATATTCCGTATCTTTTTCATGGAAATTTTACACCTCCACATCATGGTCCAAGGGCACGGTAATAGAAGGTCAATCCGGTCAAAATTAAAAGAAAAGACAAATCATGCCAGATGAATGAGAAAAACAAAGAAAAAAAATTCTTTCTTAGTCTTTGTCTATTTCTTGTCATTTTTAAGTATTTGTCTTTCTTAGTCTCTGTATGTATCTTGTCTATCTCAGTTTCATTGTATGTTAGTCTTTGTCTATGTTTTTCTTAGTACATCTACGTCTTGTTTTTCTTAGTCTCTGTTTATATCATATCATTTCTAAAAATTTGTATTTTCCATTTTATATGTCTTTCTGCAGATTGCCCTTCTTAATTGTAAACGAGTTGTTAGTGGTACTTACGTGATCTTATTGGATCCACTTACGTGATCTTATTGGATCCTTCAATTGTTGATCTAGAATTTGTTTTATCTCAAGTTATAATAGCCTTCCTTTAGGTCAACTTTCGCTTACGTTTGTTGATCCACTGAATTACTGATGTGTCAGTGTTCTACAATTATAGAGATTAGTGAATGGATGATTTTTATACAATCAGCCGAGATTAGTTACTTTTGTTTTATAATCACTACAAGGTCAGATCAGATCAGATCACCACAAAAGGGGCTAATAACTGAGAAAAAATCTGGCTGACACATCAATAGCTACATGATCAATATACTAGTTTTCTGTTCGTTGGCAGTATTTGCTGTAATAGTGCAACACCTAGCGTGCAACAGTACCATCTAGTACAGCAGCGCCCATGGTAGTGTCTTAGTACTATTTTAATAGACGATCAGCAGTCATGAGAAGAGGAGATATTTCATCAGCTTTCTTTAGTGAAATTTGTTTGTTGCTATATGCGTGCAGAGTTTGTTATAAATCTACTAATTCTTAATGTGCTATTGTCTTCGTCAATTTGTGCAGATCCATGTTTTACAGAAAGTTGTGTAGCTCCAACAGCAAGATGTGCATCAGCCATGATATCACTGTTTGGCTGTCCATGGTCTAAACTTGCTCTCTATAATTATAATTTTCTTTTCTGGGTTCAAGCTTCAGGCACCAGTTCCTAATCCAAATTCATAGAGATATTCTCTGTTATAAACTTGGTAATTTGTTATGTAATTTTCATGTTCAAATTAGGCAACTGAATTGTACTTGCTAGGATGGTGTATTGTGACAAGTCATCTTTCAATCCTTATTCTATTTTATTCTTTTGTCGTTGTTAATGAATTTTACTTCCTAGGATGGTGTATTTTGTTTTTTATTTCCCAATTTATATGTCTTTTTCCTAGAACATGCATCACATACTGAGACTAAAATCTGGAAGCTTTTCAGAGGCGTTGTTTTTTTTATTTTGTTTTGATCTAGTCTTTTCCTTTGAGTTGTTTCCATTTTTTGTTCTTGTTCTTGCATTGCTGGCAATCATCTATTCGTTTTGGGCTTGTAATTGCTAGTAATTTTTCTGTCAAGTGTCATGACCCCATTTCTCGGAGCCACGACGTGTTGCCTATAACTGCCCAGGAGTTTCTCAGTTGCAGGAGTGGAACAGATATGTCACCAGCACAGCGATAACATTCGAGTTATATTACAGAACAACAAAATATGTCTGACAGTAGTTAATTTACACAACGGACTGGGGCCTTTGAGCCCAAACGTTTACATTACAAAAAGGGACCTACTCCACAGGCGCCTCGAGCGCGGATAAGACCTAAAATTCGTATTCGTATTCGTATTCGTCTCCGTCGAAGCATTCTTCTTCGCATGGTGCATCATCATAGTCCTGCGCATCTGAGAGGGTTGGTGCAGTAATGAGTACACGGCGTACTTAGCAAGCCACAGTTGGAAAATATTCTATTTAACTACATGCTCTGGATTTCAAAGGAGGGGTATAGGGTTTAATATTTGGTGGATGCATAGCCCTAGTCTCCACCTTAGCAATTTAAATCCTCTTCGTTAAAACAGTTTTAAGACAAAGCGTTGAGTTTAAGTAACCCTGCCGGGTTAACGACAATTTCAAATAACCATCACCAAATTCTACTTGTGCCTCGTATCGAGAATCACCTCTAAACACAGTTCCATTGACCGGGAACACGGCGTATTCGAATACCATTTGATTTGACTCTGCAGAGTTGCTCAACTTCACCCACATGATCGTCGTATCTCCTAATGTCACTGCAGTCATACACATGCCCTTTGGTGTGTCGACAGAGGTAGGCTATCAAGGCTTTTTATCTGCTCTATCTTTGAAGTCTTTATGATAGGGGGGCTCCCGATCTTCACGATTTGGATTGGATAACTAGTGTAGCCTAAATGGAAATCCCACCCCAACAAACAAACTCCAACGAGAAAGCCTTTGGGAAACTAGGAAACCAAATCAACTACACTCTCGATTGAATGCCACGATTTCCACCCGGGGGCACGCACCGGTCCTTACAAGCCACAAGAGAAAGCAAGATCTATGGTGGAAGCCCTAATCTAGAGGGATGAACCCTAGATTAGGAGCTAAGCTCACTTAAGTCTAAAACAACAAGTCTAAATCCTAATTAGTGGGGGGTACGGTATTTATAGGTTAACCCTCCACTTAAGGATTACATGGGCCGTGGCCCGTTTTGCTGCTCGCAGGCAAAATCCGGAGTGTCCGGGTTGG
Organism: Stipa capillata; assembly: GCA_019208055.1. NCBI lineage: Eukaryota > Viridiplantae > Streptophyta > Magnoliopsida > Poales > Poaceae > Stipa > Stipa capillata. The sequence goes on along the minus strand of JAGXJF010000796.1, from coordinate 552,922 downwards.
GGCCAGAGGGTCCGGGCCCTCTCCGGGTGGCAGTCCGAGATTTCCAGAGGCGACTCGGACGTCCGTCCGGAGTGTCCGGGTGAGGATTCGGGCCTATCCAGAGAAGATCCGGACCCTCATCCGAAGCGTCTGGGCTGAGGTCCGGCCTTTCCAGAGAGGATCCGGATACTCGCCCGGAGGGTCCGGGCTGAGGTCCGGCTCTGACCCGCAGGGTCCGGGCCTCAGCTAGTCCGGGTCTTCTCTTCTAGTGCACATCCAGGGGTTCCGACGCAGCGAGCCGGCTGGGTTTCGGTCGGGAGCTTGGGGACTTGATGCTTGGCGTCTCTTCCTCAGTCCCGTTGCTCGTCAGTTGGTTCTTCCACTTGGTTGCTCCCTCATACCTTAGCAAGCAAAGAATCAAAGCATTAGGTAGCATACCATTCATACTCAAATCAAGTGGAGATGTATCAAAGAATAGAGTCACCTCATGTTGTATAGCCTTAGCTCGAGCCCTTGTCATTGGTCCAATAGGTGTCAAAGGTGGATTTGGGCTCTTGTCATCCTTGATGGAGGTGATGTCTGCATCACTCTACCTAGGAACTTTCATCACTCGAACTCCCGAGAGCCGACGGGCCAATGTCAACTACGTGATTCGGGAGTCGGGTGAGTTCCAGTTGTGATTCCCTACCGAGTAGCCTATCACCATATTTGCTTCTACGGGCCTCCCAGAGAAGTGGGACGGCAAGCCAGTCTGTAGTTGTCTAGCGGGTAGAGCAGACTTACTAGGCCAGGTTTGACGAGTCGAACATGTGGTTAAGCGGTTCTTATGTTCATCACTAAGCACAAGGGTTGTATCCTTAAGTGCCCCGAGTAAGGAAATCCTCCCGATTTCCTTTACTCCCCGGAAGGGGTATGGCTGCACACTCAACACATGAGGGCCCCATCTTCTCTATCCCCAACCGTCGGTAATTTCTCTTTAAGAAACCACATCCTCCGTGTTTAGCTAGGGTTAACAATTATCCCTAAACTTTATCTAGTCTATCCTCTAATGCCGGTGAAGGATACTGATATAACTTATTTTCATTCTAGGGTTTTCGAGGTGAATATGGCCTACAAGAATTAACTGGGCTGTGGGGGTGGTAGGTATTAACTACGCATTCATGTCATTCAAAAATATAGGTAAGAAATTAACATGCGAAAAATAATAACTGAACTAGTAATACAATAAATAACATGGCATGTGGGATTGACATGGACAAGAAATGTGACTTGTCTACTGCATCGAGGTCGTTCGGGTCGATGTCTTCATGAAGATCTTCACCGTCGGTTCGTTGCTATTGTTCCCTAGTTTGCAAAAAGATCCAAACAAACACACACACATAAGTCCGGGCTCGACGAATGCAAACTGGGAGCAAAATGCATATTAATTGAAAGTAATGTTGAAAATAAGGTGTGGGGTGTGCGGGATCGGAACCGGGACGTCGAGAAGTTGAAGAAAAAGGGTAGGGTTGGAGTTAGGGTTTTCAGACGAAAAGTCAGATTATGAGGGGTGGAAGGTTTTTATGGGTTTTGGGCATCAAAAGGTGAGAATTTAGACCAATGGATAGCAAAAATAGAACCGCGTCGTCGAGACGATCGAAATGGTATATAATAGGGTTTTTAGGGTTTCGGGCCCGACGGGTCGGACCGGAGCTCGTAAAAGTATTGGGCCCAATAGGGCTCTCAGGTTGGGCTTGAAATGGGCTGAGGTGTGTTGGATTTGGGCTAGGGTAGGGCTTTAGGGCCCAACAGAAAAGAAAATAAAAGAAAAATAAAAAGAATTCGGATTCTATTGGGCTCAAACAGATCTCGACCTCGGGCTGCTACTGGGCTGCGGCCTGCTAAGGAAATAAAAACAAAAGAAAAAGAAAAGAAATAAAAAGGGGAGTTGGGCCAGCCTGTTTGGGGAAAAAGGCCGAGGCCTGGAGAGGAGGGGGTTGGGGCGTCGACCGAGATAGGGAAAACAGGGACGGGGGAGGAGACAGTGGCCGCCGGCGATGAGCCTCAAATTCGTCGCCGGTGAAAGGACCGAGATGCCGACTAGAGAGGGGTGAATAGTTGGCTTATAAAATTTCCCTCTTTTAATCTATTGTTTAAGTTGTCAGATTAACTTCACAAGTTAATAGTGGACAGCTGTGACACAGGTGAGTGACACAGGTGGAAACTATGTGTAAATTAACACACAGCTGTCACACAGGTGGAAGACACCGGTGAAGAGTTAACCTAACACAGGTGCTCTACTTAGACTGCCTGTGACACAGGTGCTGACACAGGTGAATACAAGTGAATGAAGCAACTGTGTAACAGATGATCACACACAGGTATAAAAGTGATCTAGCACAGGTGAAAAGGTCAACTTAGCAGATCAAGTCTAAGAGACACAAGCAAGCAAAGATAAACAGATATGCATGCAATACAAGGAAGTAAAGGAGACTCAGGGGTTTTTCACCGAAGTTCCCAACTCTTTGCAGAGAAGGTACGTCTCCGTTGGAGAGACCACTCCTAAGAGCTGGCCAGCACTAAAACGTGCTTCTTCTCCGAGTACCTGATCCTTCAGGACTCTTCTTTTTGCTTGTGGAGATCCTTTTGCCTTGCAGCAGGTAGACCTCAGGACACCTTCACAAACTACTGGTTCAGCCCACACAAGCTTGGGTGATACCAGCAACTCCTACACCCGTCTAGGAGTAGACAAACTCCAAGAGTAACAGATGATGCAGCAGCAATCTCTTGGAGGAACCTTTGCTCGTGCTCTAGCTCACAAACTCACTCGAACTAACCCTTAGGCTCTTGGCTCTTGTGGAGTGGTTGGAGGCTTTGCAACGGTCATATGTGAATCACTGATTTGAGCAAGGTTGAGGACAGAGTCCTCCCCTGGTCCCCTATATATAGGGTCCTCAGGCACCTGACCGTTACCCTGTTGCCACGTAGGATTAAGTGAGCCACCGGTGACACAGCTACACACTACGCCCAACTGTACCCGGCTCAGGCAGACCGACACCCGTGTCACCGGCGGCACACACAGGTGAACCCTTAGCTGATAGCCGCACTACTCAGCCCGGTCCTGGCACATGACATGCCCTCAGCATACTTCAGACTCTAATACCTATAAGGAGAGAACCTCCGACAGACTTCTGACTCAGCAGACCGCCCATCGCAGTGTAGATACCTTAGCATTTTCAAGCTCTCCCCTGGTACAGAGATGTACCTGAGTCATAGAGCGGAAGACCACCTATGACACAGCTGTGTCACACAGGTGCCTAAAGCTCTAGGGTTTTCACTGTTAGTACTGCAGAGCACTAACACAAAACAGCTACATACTTTTGTGCAAAGCTATTGACACAGAGCAATTGGCCTCAAAACACCAATCCCCTTGACCAACACTCTGAGTAATGAGCAAGGTTCCCTTAGATAACTGCTACTGTTTCATCCCTCTTGATAGTACGGGTGATTCCTATGGACTCAAAGAAACTAGCAAATCTAGGATTTACCTGCCACCAACTGAAGTCACGGCCCTTGACGCATCAAGCCACCATCACCTTGCTTGCATCTCCCTGCACAGCACCGGCTTCTTCTCAGCTGTGACACAGCTGCCTAGCACAGCCATCTCTTTGTCCTTAAACCACCTTGTACCCTTTTTGGTGGCCATCCTTCTCTGGATAACCCTTCTTCATGGAACCTGTAAATTCTACTTACACTCAATGTAAACATTAGATTCCAGTTTAGGTTGCCATTAACCATCAAAACCATATTAGGGCCTAGATGATCTTTCAGCCGGTGAGCTCGCCGGAGCCAAATTGGCGAGTCCAGAAGCTTCTGCAGGTGGTGGTGATTCCATTTTTGCGAAGAGAAGAAGGCGATGCTATGGGGATTTGGGCTGACATCGGGGAGGGGCGGCTCGGTTAGCTCGCCGGAGATAGGGAGTGCGGTGGTGAGGTTTGCCGGTGCTCGGGAGGAGGAGAAGAGATCGGGGCTTGCATGGTGAGCTCGGGAGGAGATGAGAGCTTGGGAGGGAGAAGGGGCTCGGGGAGAAGGAGAGGGGAGGAGGTCGGCGGCGGGGTTCTCGGGTTTTACCTCGCCGGAGTGGAGGAAGGTGGCGGCGAGTCGCCGGGCTTGGGAAGGTGAGAAGAGGAGCTCGGGGATGCTCAGGAAGGATACGGAGGTGCTCGGAAGAGCTCGGTTGCGAGAGTGGTGGAGGAGGGGAGCTCGGAAGCGGCAATGGGGAATGGGGAAGGAAACGGGGAGCTTCGGAACGCCGGCTTTTATAGCCGAGCGGGGAGGCACTGCTCGAGGCGGAGCTCGAGGAGTAGCTGCATTCGTGGCGACAGCGTGGGTGGCGCGACGCGAGGAGAAGGGCGAGAGCTCATGCGCGGGCGAGGTGGCGCGAGCGGCAGCGACGGAGGAGCAGACGAGTCGGGAGGTCCGGCGACGCGTGGACTGGCCTCGGGCGCGGCGTCGGGACAGGGGAGGGCCCACCTGGCTCCAGCGCCGAGGACGGAAGGCGTGCCGAGCGTCGATTCCTCGGGCGGTGTGACGAACGGCGGGGCGACGGGACGGGACGGAGGACGGGAGGAGGGAGACGAAGGCGATGGTGGGCTGAGCGGGCCGGGAAAAACGGAGTGGGCTGCGAGAGGAAGATGGGCTGAGGAAAGAAGCGGCCCAGAGATGAATTTTGGATTTTAAAACTTTGTAAATTTTTGAATCGTTACACCAAGTATCGGACATGAAACGAATTGAGACATTAACAAAATCGGTCCACGTGGTCCAGCTTCAGACCCGTTAAAAAACAAAGCCAAAAGCTGAGATATAATAGCCCAATTACGGTGGACCCGATAAGGCGTTAACAGAGACAAAGCAGGAAAATGTGAGGCGTGGGATGGCACTGAGCGGGATTACGTCTGGCCTTTTTACTGGTGCGCGCAATTTGGATCCAAACGGTGGAAAGAAAATTTGATTGATGATACAAATATTATTAGTCAAATGATGGCTAGACACTCTCTTTCTAGAACGAAAATTATATATATTTTTTATAACTATAGGTTTAAAAATATACAACTTAGTTGATTATTTTTCAGATGACTTAGTAATAGCAAATTTAAAAGTTTATTCGTGCCTCGAGTACAGAAGATGTCCTTGGGCTCACACGCAATATGTTTTGCATTTCATAAAAACTAGGAAACAATCCGCACAAGTGATAGTACTCACACCCACTAATTTTGGTGAAACAATTTGCGTCTTTACGCTCTGTTCAACAATAAAAAAAATCTATAATCCTGAATAACAAACTTGTTTTGCGCAGAGCACAAAAATGTAAAATTTTCCAAGCAAGTACTTGTGAACCTTTTTGCAATTTTTTGAAAGTGAAAAATACATTTTGAAAAATATGGGGACCCCAAATGACTGCACTCGCAGTATATATCACTATGGCCCTTTTAGAGTACAAGACAGGCGCATAGTAACCACGCATAGTACATTTATGTTGCCAACACACACATCCATAATTGTTTGCATTTCTATATACGCTAGAAAAAAAATAGACTCATGTAAACGGAGACACTGTCGTTTTGAACGTGCAAGCTTGTGAATAAATATGTATGAGTCACGTTGATCCTTGGTACGTGGTAAGGAACAAACAACCCTATCCCACCATTGCACTAGTCCATCTCCCTGTCTATTTTTTGCCTTCAAAGGTGTAGTGCTCGTCTCTATCTCTGTTTATTTTTCTTTTAGTTGAGATGGGCACGAGACAAGAAAGACTGAAAGAGAGGAAGTGAAACTGAGGTACGTCGGCGATGTCGGAAGATGGAGTCGTTGCTTGGTGTTAGGACGCCTGCAGAAAATGAGCCCGACCAGCTGGCTGGACCAACATGCTTCTACCACGTTAACACAGCCTAACCAAATGGTCAGTTTTTCAGTAGCTTTTGCCAACGGTAGCTGTGGATTTTACAGTGTAAATTTAGTTGTTTGGAAAAGCTACTTTCTGCAGCTTTTTATAATGTGTTGAAGTTTCAATGCTCATTTTCCAAAATGTTATAGATTGTTTGGATCAACCAAAAGCTATATGTTCACTTTTTCACAACTACATCAGTTTTTCCAGACAGCCAGCTAACAACAGATTTGTCAACAGCCACAGCTCAACCAAACAGGTCCTATACATGTTGTGAGTATGCTCGCTACATGCTAGTAGCTATATAACAACGTTTGCGTTTGCATGCCCATCCAAAGAGTTGCAAGAGTACAACCATTTTCTAACTTACTCATGAGTCTGCAGAGTGTAAGATAAGATCGTATATATAGTCTCATGAGGCTGGAGAGTGTAAGATAAGATCGTACATATAGTATTTGATTTTCTGCTAACAGTTTTGGCTACACCAAATCCCATTCGTACGGTAGCTGGGAGAAATTCCATATAGGAGTGCCCACACATCGACGCAACAGTCGAATTTTGGAGTGTCCGAGATCTAGATGAACAATCTTGGAAATGTTTGGATCATTTGCAGTCCTGCTATTAATTGATAGGCACGGAAATATCATGCAACATGATGAGCAAGAACTGAAGGACACAGGCCCACTACTAGGAATTGGTGGATCTTTCTCGCTGTGGATTGATCGACGTGCACAAGATAACCGTCCGAAAAGAATCCAACAGTCAGAGAAATAGCACAAAAATTGTTCTACTCTCTCCGTCCAGAAATGTAAGACGTATTTTGATTTGTTAAAACGACCAATAATTACTCTATTGATATGCCGTTTATACAATACAAAATCATGATAATAAGAAAGTACTTTTGAATACAAATCTAATGATATCAATTTTATGTCATATAAATCACATAATAAAAGAGTAATTGTTGATCAAAACTTTATCTTAACCAATCAAAATACGTCTTACATTTTTGGACGGAGGGAGTATCGTGTAATGCGGTATCGCTAGGAAAATAAAACCCTCAGTTTTTGCCTTTTTCTGACGATTTGATTCCATACAACAATTGTACAATTGGCCACTACTATTCAAAAGGGTTATCTAACTACAGATGGCTTTTGTTAATATATACATCGTAGATAGGTATTTCATAAAAAGATTTGTCTGTGATGTTTTACTTATCATACATAGGGTGTATTTTTGAAACGTCTACGATGAAAATAATTGTCACCGTCCAACTGATCGGTCCACCCACCCACCAACTGATCACACCATCTAGTATAAGAGTCGACCCGTACCCGCGTCTCGATCCAAACCCTAGACCTGCCGCCAGCACTACCTGCTTCAGCTTTCAAGTCCTTGAATCCAAATCTAGAGCTCCTTCTCTGTCCTAGCCCACGGTCTTCTCTACTTGCGGCTACTCCCGGAACAAGTCCATCACCTACCTCAATTCCAACTAGTGCGGCAACTCCCGGATCAACAGGCACCATTGTGGCCAACGTAGCCAATTGCAAGGGCCACGTGGTGCAGGAAAGCTCGCTGATGTTTTGCTACTGCTGCTACATAGCGAGGCGCTACACGGATAGGCCATGCTCGACGCCACTAGCAACCGCTCGGTTGTCATCGGCAACGCTCAACATGCTCACTCTCCTTGTGCCTCTCCCTCCCTCTACTAGATTTGACTGCTGCAATTGTGGGAACAAGCGGCGCAACGGCTGAAGGCATTCCTAGTCCTAGATCTAGTGGGGCTTGTCACCGAAGGTGAACAACAACACGGACGGTGGCCTCGAGGGGCAACCAATGCGGGTGGTGGAGGAAGCGGCGAGAGTGTGGAGACGGACGGATGTAGCCGTGACGGGGATGAGACGGCTATGTCGCACAAGCCGCATCGGCGACGATGGCCACAATAGCAAAAAATTTCTTAAAATAGAGAAACAAATCACGGACGGTTCCAATGTCTAACCGTGTGTGATGAGGCCTTTATATCACAGACTATCCATCACACATAGTTTAGAAAATTATCTATGATATAATTTTTCAATAGGTTGTGATGTGTTTTTATACAGTAAGAGGCAATAATTATATTTCTACTGAACACGCTGATTTTCGCCATTACTACCAGAAATTGGGTGGAAACCTGTAGGATTCTGGATTGGGTGAGATACTTTGGATCTTAGATATCTAATGGCTCAAAATTCAAGTACCTGCAGAAGAACACTGAAGTATTAAACAATTAAGATGATGGTTGTGAGTCATGTGTTGACTTTGACAATAGTTGTGATGAATATTTTGCCATCTTGTGAGGAGTTGAACGTTTGGTTGCATGAATTCGTGGTTTGAATTATTTGCAAGGTGATTGATTGTTTGAGTTTGTCAATTTGTCTCAAGGAAAAATTGAGTGGATAAAGGATTTTTCTCGGCTGACTTGGGTCAAGTGGAAAACTTGTGCTCGCAACGTTTTGCTTGGTCTATTGTGTGCAGGTGCGAGTTGGGTGCGGTGATGGTTCGGCCATATGGACCGACATGAGGCTTGGAGGGCTGAGATGCGGTCAAGGAGGTGGCGACGACATCGTGCGGTTTAAAAGCATGTACCCGGAGGACAAGAAAATGGGTGGAGACGAGACGTAAGGACCAAGTCAGTGCGAGGACGTTTTGATAAAAACACGGAATCTACCGAAGCATAACTAAGAAACTACGGTGGTGGCCGGGAAGCGGTTTAGGGTTAGTTGCTTAGGGTAGAAGGAAAAATGGATGGTGGATGAGTCACTTAGACCCTTTGTGATGCGTGCTAAGTGCTCATGCCATCTAAGTGGGCTTAAGGCCCAAGTGGTGGGAGGTATGCTTCCACCACTATAAAAGGAGGGGTAAGATGTGCTTATCCCTCAACCCTTTTGATTAGCTTTGTGAGAGATGCACTTAGAGAAGTGCTTTGCCTAGATGAGAGACTTGTAAATCCTAGAAAAACCAAGAAAATCAATAAAAAAGATTTCCAAGAAAATCAATGTGTCTCCCCTCGTGATTGTGGAGTTTTTCCTTTTTTGTTCTTTGGATTTTCGTTCTTATACTCCTCTTGTGATTTGATTCTTGATATGACAAGTTAGTGATGGAGAGATTACCTCCAACTTGATTCCATCCAAGCATATTCAAGAAATCAATCTTGTTCTTCGTGTTTTTGGGTTTGCTTGCAAGAGAAGTAAGAAATGGGGTTTTGTAATCGAAGTGATTAGGGGGTAGATCTTTTGAGATTTGAGTGCTGAAATAGATTGCTAGGACATGTGAGATGTTTCTATATTGATCGCATATCAAAATCCCTCACTAGCCCTAGGAATCAACTGATTTGATTTCGCGCAAGTTTTCTTCTTGTTTGCTTTTGGAACAGCTGAGAGTAAATCAGCATTTTCTCTTAGCACAGATGAGCTTTTGACATGATTCCAATTGAAATAGGTTCGTAAGTCCTTTGTCTACCACTGTGCAAAATTTCATTCAATTCCGTTAGGTAAATCAAAATCTGCGAACGTTTTTCTGAGCAAAACTTTGCTGTTTTTACTAAAACCGAAAGTTCCGATTTTCTTACTCCGGAAGTTCCGATCCATATCGGAAGTTTCGATCCAGAGGTCGGAAGTTCTGATTTTTCCAGAGCATTCAAAATTGGGTTGACTTCGGAACTTCCAGTAAGGTCGGAACCTCTGATATTTTTACTCCGGAACTTCCGATTTGACTGTTTTCAGCTCCACTGATCTTGATTGCTTTTGTCGATGGTTTTCCGCAGCATTCTCTGATTTGGATACACTGCATTGTATTCATGTTTTGAGAAGAAAATTTAAAATTCAACATTCACCCCCTCTGTCGGAAGCCACCGATCCTACAAGTGGTATCAGAGCCCGGTCTCGCTTCTTTATAAGCTTTGACCAGCTTTGCGGGTCATGGCTTCCTACGGATACTCAACTCGTCCTCCTATCTTCAATGGCACGGACTGGGAGTTCTGGAAAAATCGAATGAGAATCATTATCCAGTCAGAGGGGCTTGCTATTTGGCAAATTATCGAAAGGGATTTTGCTCTTCCTGCAGAAGTGACAGCTGCAATGGTCATGAGAGCTTTTTAAAAAAAGATTATGTTTATGGGACACTGTAACGTTTCAATCAGCAGTTTGATCTTGTCCCGTTGGATAGGGATTGGACGGGATACCGTTCACTACTACATAATAGGGTTTCCTGGACCCCAGATCTCAGCCGATGCAAGCAAAACTGACAGTAAGAACTCAAGTCTTAGTTGGTTGGTGTGAAAAAATCGACTGAAAAGAATGAACTGGCTGAGATAATATCTAACCTCAGCTGGTTCGAGTGGAAAACCGACTGTGATAGTATTACAGTCGGTTTGTCCAGTAAAACCGGCTAAGGTAAGTGAACTTTTACAGCTGGTTCCCTTTTCTCAACCGGCTGAGATAACTTTGAGACGATTGTTTCGCTGAAACCGACTCAAATGATGCTATTCGACATCCATAAATGCTGTGCAAAATTGCCAGCTGAGTCTTGAATGCAGATGTCCATTGTTTGGTACACTTGATATAGGTTGGTTGGGGTGATGTTGCCAAATTTTTATGGTAATTTTTATACAATTTTATGGCATATAATATTTTGATAGTTCTTACTCAATTTAATAAAATTTGCATGTTGTTATAGATGGATCGACGGTGGATGTACGCTGAGTATCGTGCTAGCAATGAATACATCGAAGGTGTCTCGGCATTCCTACGAGTAGCTAAACAGTATAGTTTGAACACAGGGGAGACGTGGATCAGCTGTCCATGCTGTCATTGTGAAAATTTGAAGAGCTTCACAAACCTTGTACAGACCCAAGCATATTTGATCAGGACAGAATTCATAAAAGGGTATGCATGTTGGATCAGTCACGGTGAAGATCAGATTGTAGAGAAATGTCCGGCAAATATGGATGAAGGCGACGTGGCTGATACTGTCAATAGCACACCTATTGAGCAGATGCGTGATGACGTATGTGCGTCACAAGAGAACGCGTCGCACGACGACACGTCGTCGCATGAGGACAACGAGTTAGATCAGATGATCCGAGATGTCGAAAAAAACTGTGAGAAGGATTGGGAGTACAAGAAATTTGTCTGCTTATTGGAAGACTTAAAGAAACCAATGTACCTTGACTGCAAGTTCATGAAATTATCGGGCGTTTTGGAACTACTAAAACTGATGGCTAGCAGCGGATATCTCAGTCGGTTTTTTGTTCTAACCGGCTGAGAAATTGTTATCTCAATCGGTTTTATAACCGGCTGAGATAATTCATATTATTAGCACCTTTTCTCTATAGTCGGAAGATAAACCAGCTGAGATAGTAATTTTAGGCCGACTATAATTATGTGTTCTGAAGTAGTGGTTGAATAACATTTCTCTAAAATAATCCATGCGACGAATGTATAACAATTTCGTATGCGATGATGTAATGCAATACAAGAAAGTGTTCTCTATATGTTTTGAAACATGCCTGAGTTGGTTTCTTTGTATACCGTTTGGCTACGGCTGCTGAGGAAATTGCATGTCTGCATGCCTGCCCATCTCGCGAATCGCGACGACATCCCCATGAACATATTTAAACCGTACCGATGATACCATAAACAAGTGAGTTACGTGGTGGCATGGCTAAAACTTAGGCCGGCGCTCGTTTTCTCTGCCGGAACGGAAATTTTTGCTGTACATTTTGCGATCCAAATCCAAACCACGTGCTTACCGATGGCGATGAGCTAGCTCGCTTCAGATTTTGAGAATAATTTTGTTAGTGCACAGTCATTTGAAATTTTAATAAGTTTTAGTTAATGTTAAGTCCATCTAATATATTTTGTGATACGTGTTAATCATGAATGATTGAAATCTTAAAGAGAAAATGAATTAACTAAAACTTAACAAGTTTTTGAAGCTACGGACAATCCCTTTTGAGAAACTTGAAAGCTGGAACTCGATGTCATCAGGCCCTTCCCAGTGCTCCACGGTGTACAGGTGCTAAAAATACCATATAGGCGAAAAACTAACGTGGTAAAGCAATTAAGGAGGAGAGAGAGTACTTTGGTGATCCCAGAAAGAAACGATGCTAAGCGCGTGGACCTATGCAAAACGCCTATGTGGCATCTATGCATTAGGGAGTTTAGTTGCTAAATAATTAAATGAAAAAAACTTAGCTACAAAAAGCTAAACACCTATGGATTGAAAAGTTTAATTGCTAAATCCTTTTATGCACTTAGCATATCATCTAAGCACCTGTGCATTAGGAGAGGCCTCGTGCGCTTGCACCAAAACCTAGAGCGGGCGCATGCACTCAATTTCCGAGACGGCCTTTGGCCGAACTCACGGGCCCTGCCAGCCTGGCTGACCTCTGAGTCCTTCACTCAGCTATATACGTCAATCTCCCATATAAATAGCTCACAGGTGCAACCATTCGCTCGTCATAGATCGTTGGTTAATTTTTAATCCACGAGCCCGCAAGTAAACCAGAGTACGTACGCGGTGTCTATGGATAAAGGCATTCATGGTCGGAGGTATCCTTCTGCAGAGTCGGCCATGGAGGACGAGGACACGCTTGGCGGTGGCGGCGGCGGCGGCAGCGCTGCCGTTCTTGCCGACCTTGAGCTGCTGCAGCAGGAGCAGGAGGAGATCAGTGACTCCGAGTCGGGCTCTGAGTCCATCAAGATCTCCGACCTCAAGAAGCGCATGTGGAAGGACCAAATGCTGCTCACGAAGCTCGAGGGCCGCGCCGGCGCCAGGGGCGTGGCGCCGCTAGCCGGGCCATCCTCGTCGTCGACAGGCGCCGGCCAGGAGGAGGAACCTCCCGACGTGCGGTGCCGCGGCAAGGCTATGCTCCGCGCGCAGGACGGCGTCCTCCGGTACATGCTCAAGATGATGGAGTCCTGCAACGCGCGTGGGTTCGTGTACGGCATCATCGACGAGGCCGGCGAGCCCATGTCCGGCTCCTCCGACAGCCTCCGTGGTTGGTGGAAGGACAATGTCAGCTTCGACCGCGCAGGCCCAATGGGCCTGGTCGGCCCCATGGGCGAGAGCCCGCTGGACTTGGCTTCCTGCCTCTACCGGCTCCAGGACATCCAGGACAGCACGCTGGGATCCGTGCTCTCTGCGCTCATCCAGCACTGCGAGCCGCCGCAGCGGAGCTTTCCGCTGGAGCGCGGCCTAGCACCGCCATGGTGGCCGACGGGGCAGGAGTCCTGGTGGGGCACGCAGGGGGAGATGCAGACTCACCAGGGCGTGCCGCCGTACCGGAAGCCGCACGACCTCAAGAAGGCGTGGAAGATATCCCTGCTCAGCGCGGTAATCAAGCACATGAGCCCGCGGTTCGACCAGATGCGCAAGCTCGTGTGGCAGTCCAAGCGACTGCAGCAGAAGATGAGCGCCAAGGAGTCCGAGACGTGGTCCATGGTGCTCCGGCAGGAGGAGGCGCTTAGCAGCCGGCTGAAGAGCTCGCTGCAGATCACGTCGCTCGATGAGGACGGGGAGGATGAGAAAGGGGAGGGGGAGGACAGGGACAAGGACGGCCGGGAGGACGTGGTGCGCGGCGCGCAGGACAAGCGCAAGCGCGAGATCGCCAGCAGCGGCAGCCCGGGCTGGAAGTGCCCCGGGCCGAGAGGAGGGAGTGGCGAGGTGACCATAATGCTGCCCGAGCTCGCGGCCGGCGTCGCCACGGAGGAGAGCCGGAGCCCGATCGACGAGCTCATGAAGCTGTACTACAGCTGCATGCAGAGGGGTGAAGGCTACGGCGACCATGAGGAGGATGCTGTGGCGGTGATGCCTCCCGGATTTTTGGGCGGCATCGATGAGGTGGCGCAGGACGTGCTGTTTGATATCATCGGGAGCGGCCCGGAAGTAGATGACGTGTTGCGCCTAATGGGAGAATGACGTGACCAGCTGTTCCATGTTGCGCTTATACTAGTTAATCTATTCTTATTACTACTTGAGTTTTGTTTTATGGGATATTAGTACTTGAGATTGTAGTTCATGAAGGAATTAATCGAAAAGTATCTTTTACGATCGATCGTCGGCTACTGATGCACCTTCAGTCACGGTGATGCGACACCGCCGCTGGCCGCTACCAGAGTTGGCGCCGGTGAGGTCCGCGCGTCTAGATCCGGCGATGCCCACATCCTGTGCTAACGGATTCAGCGCCGACGAGGTGTGCTCATCCAGATCTGGTGGCGTCCGTCCCTGGTGTGGCCGGAATCGGCGCCGGCGAGCTGGGCCGCCGCCGCGTGCCTCCCTCCCTGCCCGCAGCGGTGCCGGAGGAGGATGTAGGTGCCATTTTTTGGCTCTTTTTCCCACTTTTTCCGGATTTTTTTGAGGTAGAAAGTGAACTGAATTTTTTTTTGGAAGCCCGATTGCATGTTTTCGAAAGATGTAGGGATTTTTCCGTTTTTCTTTTAGGTAGAGAGATGTGATGGTTGAATTCTGAAGTTGGTCTGTATGAGGTTGGGAGCCTGGATCTGAGGTTGTTTCTTTTTGGCTTCGATTCGATTTTCTTGGTTGAGAGCTCTGTTTGAAGTAGTGGAAACCTATAAACCATGTAGTAGCCCGAGGCCCTAGAACAGAGCCTCTCACCCTGCCGCTCGGTAGATCAAATGGACTGGAGTTCCCGGGGCCTAGTACGAGCCCCCTGCACTCCACGAGCCAAGAAAAATCGCCAGGCCTGGCTGCCGCGCTATAACTTTGCTTTTCTTCCTTCAGTCCAAACAGAAAAATTAATGAAGAACTACAAGAGAAGAAGGGCCCAGTCCAGAGATAAGAAGGAAGGTTTTCTTCCCTATTTCTCATCGGCAAAGAGACATACCCGCCCCTGGCGGCCAAGATCAAGACTGGAATTTTTGAAAAAATCAAGCAAGTTCAGACTAGGTTAAGACAATGAAACTCAAGCCAAAGCCAGAAGATAAAGGATAATCACCGGCACCTAGAGATTACCCGTAACTACTTCTGTGACTACTACAGGTCAAAAGGATCCTGTTGGGTATTATAAATCCTATATGAGCCAACTCATAATATTCTATATGGCGTTTGCATGGCACAAAGTCAATAAATCAAAAAAAAATCAACAAGTCGAGGCATTAGGAGGTGTATGAGAGGTTTTGGTTCACGATGGACCATGCATCATTCACCTCCCTAGTTTACTATAGACTTATGGACCAAATTTTACTCTTATACCTTTCTCTTTTCAATCCCTGAAGAGCATCCATGGTCATTTGTCATGGTGCACTTGCTTATATAACACCCTATGAGGGATGTAAAATTCATCTCATAAATGAGAAATCTTATGAAGAGAGATGTAGAGTTCCAAGCCACGGACGAGGAGTTCTAAGGACGGTCTTAGGAAGTAATCGACAGCCAAGTCACTAGCCAAGTCATGGACAAGACTCCTCTCTTGACATAGGAATAGATCGTGCTCTACGAGACAGCCAAAATTATTCAAAAAACATCAAAGTGTCTCATATTGTTGAGTGTACTGTGATCTTCTAATAAAAATATTGTACATGGCTCATTACTATCTATCTTTATCTTTGAGCTATCGATACTCTTTCCTATGCTGTTTTCATGACGATAACAAGCAAACTAACATGAGCACTTCATTGCGCTTGCCACTGTGAGAACAGTGGTTAATATTTTCAAGCTCATCACAAAATACACTAAGTTGTATTCGGGATATGTTGTCTTTGCTTAGGTTGTCTCTGGTAAGCGATTTGTTATGTGCTAGCAGCTGCAGGAAGATATGTATTTTAGAGGGAACCAAAAGCTTGCACATAATAGGAATGTAAATTGGAAAAACTCCTATAAAATTGATAACCGCATAGAAAGACTAGACTGAATTCCACGTGAGAGCAACTTCTTCATTATTCAGAGAGAGAACTTGCAGCTGCTTTCAGCTGATGCCATAGGCCTCACAACCTAGCATCCACACATCTCCTAAATATGAACTTGAGCTGGACCCCATCTCACACGTTAGCAATGGGCATATTATGTTCATCAACAATTTATAGATCACCCAATATTAAATTGCTAGACCTGACTAATGATCTTCCTAGAATTTAACTTTGTTACCTTTCCTACATATCACTACCCTATCTTAACCGTTTTACTAGCTTACATAATATTCTAGACATACTAATTGAATGTCCGTGTATTATTACAGAAATAATAAAAATAAATTTAACCACATAGTATATTAGTCTTCATATGAATTTACCGCCATAAAAATTAACTCTTAAGTTAAAAAAATAAAATAACTTAACGAATAGTAAACCGTGAAAATAAAAATAATGTCATTTGTTTTGAGACGCAACCCATGTCAGTGTGACGGTGGAGAACTCCTCAAGCGTCAGAAGGGACAACCCGGGGCGCGTGGTCGGGGTTGGTGGTGGTGGGAGGCACGCACGACGCCCGGGAACCACGGCGGAGAGGAGCATCCGCATGTGGTGATCTCCGTCAGGCTCGGGTCGGCTGGTTCGAACCTGGAAGGGAACCCATATACAACCGACGCCGCGCTGTCCCATCCCATCCGCCGGCCGGACGCGACCCCCAAAGCTCACCGAGTCCAAACGGGGCCGGCCTGTCGCGGCGCCACGGCAGATCCTAGGCGGCGGATTCCAAGGACGGCAAAGGCGCCGTCTCCACGCAAATTTGCCAAGGATCGTATTCGCGTCCGTCCGCCCGCACGCCTCCACCCATCCCTGCTGTGTTCCTTCCTTCCTTCCTTCGCCGAAGCGCCCTCGCTCCGCCACGCCACCTACCGAGGCCTCGTCGCTGGAGCCACCGTGCGCGGCGAGCTCCTCGAACAGCTACTCGTGTCCGCTCCTCCTCTCCTGCCTCGATTCCCGATTCCTCCTCGGTAAGCCTCGATCGATCCCGATTCCCCGCTTGGATCGTGAGAATCGTTCTGATTCCGTGCAATTCGTTCGGGTA
This sequence comes from Stipa capillata, assembly GCA_019208055.1. Lineage (NCBI taxonomy): Eukaryota > Viridiplantae > Streptophyta > Magnoliopsida > Poales > Poaceae > Stipa > Stipa capillata. The sequence continues at coordinate 536,013 of JAGXJF010000796.1, read as the reverse complement.
GTAATAGTGCCTCGGATGCCTTGCGACCACGTAGGATAGGGCCTGAAGGGCGTCTGACTCGTTCGGGTTTACTCGTTAGGGATCTTCTGAGGATAGATCGATGAATTGGTGGCCGCCATAGTTAGGTTTGGTATTTTGAATTTTGGTCAAAGTCGATGCCTCTAGGGTGGAATTGGCTGTGGGAGAAGGGTGTTCTGTCAAATTTGCGCCCATTGGTATTGGATCATAGAAATTCCAGAAGAATTCTCGGTCGTATTTGTGGTTTCTGTCACTAGGTTCATGGTCCTAAAGTCATGGTTCCTCACATAGCTGGAACCTGGTACTGTTCAATTAGTTCTGCAATATGCAACAGGCGTGTTAGTCATATGTTAGTCATATTGGAGCTTTTGTGCACGGCTACGCTGCTATTATGTGTTTCGGGTACGGTGAAGCCCATGTAACTCCTGTTTTTTCAAAACCAGATTTGGTGCCAGCAAATGGATTAGAAGTGTCAGACTGCAAATTGAATTTGAAGATAAGCACGACCAGATGGGCTCCTATCTAAGCACTGCAAGTAGTAGCGCTCGATCTGTGGATTCGGTCGAGGAACATGGATCAGTTTCTAATAAGAGGGCCAAGATCACCAGATATGAGTATGGGTCATATCCGAGGATAATTCCAACTCTTCCTGATGAGCTTTCATTTCAAATTCTGGCGAGGTTACCACGGATTTATTACCTGAAGTTGAAGATGGTTAGCCGAACTTGGAAGGCGGCAATCACCAGCTCTGAACTTCCCAAGCTGAGAAGAGAGCTTGGGTTAACTGAAGAATGGCTGTATATACTGACCAAAGTTGACGCAAATAAGCTTGATGGTTATGCCCTTGATCCATTGTTCCAGAAATGGCAAAGGTTGCCACCCATGCCTTCATTCGTCAATGAGGAGGAAGCCACTGGGAGGACACAATCGTCTGGGTACCGGATGTGGAATGTTGTGTGCTCAAGCATTAGGATTGCTGATTTTGTGAGGGGATGGTTTTGGCGCCGGTATGGTTTGGACCAGATGCCCTTTTGTGGTTGCTCAGTCGGAGCTGCTGATGGTTGCTTGTATGTCTTAGGGGGGTTTTCCAAAGCTGTTGCCTTGAGCTGCGTATGGAGATATGACCCTTTTCTCAATCTGTGGCAGGAAGTAAGCCCAATGATCTCTGGTCGGGCTTTCTCTAAGGCATCATTATTGAAGAGTAAATTATATGTGGTTGGTGGAGTTAGTAGGGGTCGGAATGGCTTGCTTCCTCTACGATCGGGTGAAGTGTTTGATCCTAAAACTGGTCTATGGAGCGAGTTGCCGGAAATGCCTTTTGTGAAAGCACAGGTACTGCCCACAGCTTTCTTGGCTGATGTGCTGAAGCCTATTGCCACTGGAATGGCATCCTACAAGGGAAAGCTATATGTTCCTCAGAGCCTATACTCGTGGCCATTCTTTTTTGATATTGGAGGCGAGATCTACGACTCGGAACTGAACTCTTGGTCAACAATGCCAGATGGTCTCGGAGATGGATGGCCAGCAAGACAAGCAGGCACAAAATTAGGTATTGTGATCAATGATGAGCTTTATACATTGGAGCCTTCCAGCTCCTTGGACAGTGGCCAGATAAAAAGATATGACTCTGAAGAAGACACATGGAGAACTATTGTACCACAGGTCCCTGTTCATGATTTCACTGACGCGGAGTCTCCTTATTTACTCACTGGCCTTAATGGAAGGCTCCATGTCATTACAAAAGAGGCAAACAATAATCTTCAAATTATGCAAGCTGTGTTGCATAATAACATGGAAAATAATGCATCTGAAGAAAACGTCTTATGGAACATAGTGGCTTCCAAGAACTTTGGGGCTGCTGAGCTTGTGAGCTGTCAGGTTCTTGATGTTTAAAATGATAGTTGCAGTTGATACTTAAGAGTTATTGTTGCTGATATCTAGCCTATATCCATAGTACGAGCTATCTTTTTGACTGATGAGTCTACAATTTACGAGGGATATACATTTGGGTATTTAGTTTCATGTAAGTTGGTTCAATTGCTCAAACAATGTTAGATAGCCGTGTAGGCACACGATCTACACGATTAATATACAGTGAGTGTACTTGTACAGTCTGGAAGATTTCCACTTGTGGATTTTAATCCGTGCTACTTTCACTTGTGTTGTATATCATAATTATAGCTGTTTTTAGGAAAATATTTAAAGCCGCTGTAACCATCTTGATCTTTACTACATACTTTTGATGCACATACCTGCTAATTAACCAATAGTAGTTTCAATTATCAGTTGTTTCGGTCCTCGACTTTTGGGAAATGACATAGTGAACAGCTCTCCTTTTCCCATATATTATGCTTGAAAAGCATCCCGACCTATAGATCTATGGGTCTATTTGGTTAGGCTGTGACTATTAATAAAATTGTTGTTGGCTAGCTGTCTGAAAAAACTGTTGTGACTGTAGAAAAGTGAACGTATGTCTTTGGGTTGATCCAAACCATCTATAACATTTTAGAAAATGAGCGCTGAAGTTTCAGCACATGGTAAAAAGTTGGAAAAGACAGTTTTTCTAAACAACTAAATTTGTACTGCGAAACCTATAGCTACCGTTGGTAAAAACTGCTAAAAACTGACTATTTAATTAAATTATATTTTTTTGAATAAAAAACTGCTGAAAAGCAATCAAACAGGGCTTCTATATCCTATCCACAGCTTAAGCATGTGATCCACAGATCGATCCTCTCTGATTTTGCTTTTGGCTGCAACCACCTAATGCTAATGGATGTCAACGCATAACGCCATGTGTTCAGGAAAGGTCAAGGAAGTAGGCAGGCATGGTGTGCAGATCAGGTTTTGTCAGTACGCCGTCTATCGCACCAGCTCCCGTCTATAAAAAGCAGTGTCAAATCTGAACAAGCGACCGTTAGCTGCTGCATGCCAATCGATGGACATATATACGCTTCAATGCTTCATTGTGTCTGATATGCTGAAAGTCCAAGCGCAATGTCAGCAGAAGAGGAAACGATTTTTTGCTGCCGACATATGGCATGAGACAGATGTCTTGATCGTGTTCTTGTTTTTATAGTAGTTCTTGGATATCAAATTAATGTGATGCGTGATGATGGATTGAGAGGAAATGGGTGCGAGAAATGGCTTCGGTACAGTGAAAGGAAGAGATTACTCTTAATTATGTCCAACTTGGAAGCATACTCATGCTTGCCTAACTTGAATTGTGGATTCACTAGAATCGTCGTGTTCTGTTAGCCTCGAGCTGGCTAATTTAGCTGACCTACAAACTAGTAGCATTTGCTTAAGCTGGTATACCAAATTCTGACAAGGATACTCGGTAACCACCTATTGATCTCGTTGTCATCATGGTTAAATATCAGTTGATGCCAACTGAGAACAAGGCAACTTGTTTCTGGTTTTGCTTGATAATATGTGTTAGCAATAAAATAAAAAAGAATGGGAAGATGTGGGTTAGAGCGTAGTATATGTTAGCTGACTCTGTAAATGGTCCAACTGAAATCATTTCAATGCACTCTGGCAATTCATGTGACCATGTTTCAACAAGATTAATCACCATGAAAGTGTGCTTGTCCTTTTCATACAACCATAACATACAGTCTAGGCTTAAGTGAACAAATGCATGGCCCAATTGAACGAGGAACCAAAGAGCCACATGTCTATGCTGAAATTTGATTGCGCGGGCAAGTAGAAATGGACAGCAGCTCAATTCAGAAAGGATTTTTTTCACTTCGTTTTTTCAATTTAGTAACCAATTAACAAAAGAACCAACATTACATCGAGTGAGTTACACACTCCTTCAAAAAGAAGCTAACCGATATGAACAAGCTTACACACACTCCTCGCAGAAAGCTGCAGCCAGTTACCCAACCAGGACTGAATCCAGCATTCCAGCAAGCTGCAGCCTACCATTTCGTGGCATCTAAATATCTACTAAGTACTTAGTTCGTTGCATCCCTGCCCGCGTATATAATTGCAGGCTTGTCTGCGCCAATTCCTTCTCCATGACATCACGATACGCGAGCTGAATCAAGAGGAAGCTCCACTGATTTCCTTGGCCGCCGCCGCCGCCGCCGTCTTGGGGTGCACCTTCTTCTTCATCAGCCCGAAGAACCCTCCCTTGCTGCTCGCAGCTGCCTTCTTCTCTCCAGCAGAGCCAGCGCCGGCGCCCTGATCCTTGCTGTTCTTCCCCTCGAGCGCCGCCGCTGCTTCGTCCATGCGCCTCATCTTCTCCTTGTAGGCGTTCTTGAGCACGTACGCCTCCACCAGGTCTCCTCCCATCATGGACGCCATCGATCTCAGCTGAAGTTAGCTCCTCTCCTTAACGCTTGCGCTTCTTCTTCTCCTCTGGTTAAGTAAGCTAAGCTTAAGATTGCTTGCAAAAGCTTTGAGACTTGTGAGGGGCTTGAGACGCGTGCCCGACCGTTATATATAGGGCGCAGGAATCTAGCTAGCTAGGTGCTTAGACTTGGCACGCAAGTTGAAGCGAGCGAGGAAACTGGTAGGAGAAAAGGGAGAAAAGGTATGTCACGTCAAAACGAGAGAGACAGAGAGAGAGAGAGAGAAGTATCGAGGCAACTTGGCGAGCACGGAAAAAAGGGGAATGTCACGCGTGACGTACGAGACCAAGTCTGCATTGCACAGAGGCAGCAGCAGAAGATTCGGATTGAGACGGGGTTTGAGTTGACTCCGGGGGTCCGCTCTCGTCTGGATGGCATATTTTTTTCGAACGGACGGCAGGAGCTCTGCCTTACTCATAGATTGGATAAAAACAAACATAAGATTACTGAGTACATCAGAAGGGAAGTCGAAAGGAAAATAGAACCAGGGTTAGGGGAGGAAGAATAAGGGAGAAGGAGGAGGAGAAGACGGAGAGGAAAAACTAGAGGACAAAAGGGGGGTCTCCTGTGTCACTGGACGTTTGAGCGAATGCTAATCTCCGAGCTGCGATGTCCTCCTGCGCCTTTAGAGCTACTTTGTCGACATCTGTGAATACGTTGTTGAAGACTCGAGCGTTTCGCTCTTTCCAAATGCTCCAGAGTGCATATATTATGAAACCATAGATCTTGCTTCTCTCCCTTCGTTCCTTCCCTGCACCGCAGCATTGCCACCACTTCATTAAATCCTCTTGTCCTGGTTGAAGGAAGGCATCATTGGGTAGGCCATTCATCGCAGAGACTTTGCGCAAGATTTGTCTGGCAAACGAACATTGTATTGAGATGTGTAGCGTAGTTTCTGAGTCTGTTCCGCAAAGTATGCATATGGTTCCGCTTTCCCATCCTCGTTGATCAAGCTTATCTGCTGTGAGTATTTTCTGCTGAATCAAAAGCCAGGCATGTATTTTACACTTTTCTTCTGCCTCGGCCTTCCAAATTGTTGAGGCATCGAAATTGGGGAAGGATCCTGCATATTGCAACCTGTAAGCTGACCTTGCGGAGTATTGTGCGTTGCTTGTCCATCGCCAGGTAATAGCGTCTGCTCCCTGCTGAAGCTGGGTCTGCTGGATGAGGTTCCAAAGAGAGATGAACTGTTGAATTTGTCCCGTCGTGTGGATATGGCGTCTTAGCGGTCTTAACCACCTGTTTCCCTCTAGCTCATAAGCCACGGATCTGTTCTTTCTTCTGACTAGCAGGAAGAGGTCCGGGGCGATCTCATATGGGGCTGTCTGCTGGAGCCACCTGGATGTCCAAAATTTAGCTGTATGCCCATTCCGGATCTGTATTGTCGTTGATGCTTTAAAGAGAGCCGCATCAACCTCGTCGCATGGTACCTGTTGGCCGAACCAAGGCTTTCTCACCATGTTCCACTCACCCCAAAGCCATCTCTGTCGTAGGGCAATGCTGAACCGCTGAACGTCTTTGATACCTAAACCTCCTAATTCTTTTGGTCTGCAGACCTTTTTCCAGCCAACTAGGCAATGTCCTCCTGAGCAAGATTCCTCACCTCTCTAGAAGAAGGATCTGATCGTCTTTTCAATCCTTTTTATCGCCCACTTCTCCAGCTTAAAGACTGAAAGGAAGTAGACTAGACATGGTGAGAGGACCGAGTTTATGAGCGTCAGCCTCCCTGCTCTGGATAGTCTGGATGGCATATTGGCAAGTGGCTCTCCGTCCTCCCTACTGTTGCAGTGAGCCCGGCAGATGGATCGAGCGATCGTTTGGGTGCGCTGTAGAGGGAAACGAGCCGGAAGATGCAGCTGGCTCCGGTATTCTGCTCTTCTTGGTCAGGCGGACAGGCGGTGAAACACACGTGGGAGTGGAAAGTGCTCCATGCAGTGGTCAAACCCCAGCATGTCTGTGGTCTGTGTTTTGATTCGAGACCCTGCGATCGAGCAGTAGCGCACGACGCACGACCACTATCCCCGCATCGTTCCTCCAAAGTCAGGTATTGAGCGTGAAGCCGTGAACGAACAAGAAAGCGGGACACGCGCGCGGACGTGCAATATGGATGCGTTTAGCAACCGAATTTTCAGCGTAGCGCGCCATGACTAAACGCACTGGTTTCATACGTGAAGAAGCTGGTCTAATAGGATAATTTGGATTCAGCGTAGAGGAATTTGATAAAATGATACGTTATAGTTTGTCACTTGGTAAAATAACACAATTTATATTGTAACTAATAAAATGACACAAAATAGTTTGCGTTCTTGATAAAATGTCAAATCTACATATTTTAATAGTGAACTGTATGCATTTGTCATTACTGCTGACGCGAGTTCAGGTAATGCCCTTGCTTTTTAGCACCGTACGCATATGCCATTAGAACAGCTCCCGTTACTCCCCCGTGCCATCGTGCGCTGTTACCATACACTGACGGCCGTTTGAGCTCTCTACCTCCATTTTTCTCCCCAAAATTACAATTTGGCTGACCGACGATGTTGGTCCATATGTATGGCCTCCTTTCTGCATACCCCTTTCACTTGCAAAAATTCCCTATCCCCTTCACTTGGAAAAAACTTTTTAGGCAGATCCCCCAGGCGAATTTAATCGGACGCATTTTTGTAGGTTGGGAGAGGCTACGCAGGCAGCGTACGTGCGCGTCTCCCATCCATCAAGAGCCAGCGTTTCTGGCTGCGCTGCGTGGTGATGTCCTACCGATGTCGTGTGTGCGCGCACAGTCGTTCCGTTTTTAGCCTCGCGTCGTTTCGTCAACGCGAGCTAATGTGCCGTGGCCCTGCTGCTCGTACCCAAGATATCCTCGGTCACCACTTGAATGGAACCTGTCATCCGCCATGTAGATGCGGCGATTTCGCGGGGTCATTACTCATTGCTCTCCAGGACTGCCCCCTGTTTGACTAGAGAGAAGCTTGCATCAGTATCTGTCGAGGTTCTAGAAGCGGCTTCCTAATTCCGAACAATTTTGATGACGAGTCCAAGTAACGCCAGAATTCATTCCTCACGAGACGAACTCGGGTTAACTTTCGTTACATGAAGGTCGTCGATGATTTTGCCAACTTGGTATGCCAGCACCAGCGCAGCGCAGCACGGCTCCAAAAGAGTTCAGTCACACCTGCTGGTAACCGAAGCTCCGGCGTTGCGCCGTTGGTTTTGCCGCTGGCCTCCATGGCGGACGAAGGACCTGTGACGCGCTCCTCCATTCAGGGGTGGCACGTTCGGAGGTGCCTCGGCCCTTGGCGCTCTGGGTTCTGCCAGTTGGGCTTGAGCGGCGCATACGCGACGGAAGCGACCAAACTCTCGGGGAGTCTGGGCTGACGCCGGCCGAGCGCAGGGCGGCGGTGGACTGGCTTAGTGACATGCTAGTTGTTGCTATGGGCTGACGAGCGGTGGCCTGTTGCGCGTGGGGATGTGCTATGTGTTGGTCTTACGCGCCCTGAGACGGCTGACCGGCCGAAATACAGTTGCCTACCAAAATACTCCTACCAAACCACACTTATTATGCTTGTTGAGAAACAAAAGCTATCGAAATAGGCTCAAGTCCAACAAAAGAAGCTGTCAGAACACAGTACATAATTACAAATCGGCTTGTTCTTCTTCCAACGAAGAAACTAAACGCAAAAAATAAACAAGAGCTATTACAAATCGGCTTGTTGACAAAACAAGAAACCGGATATGGATCGGGGGTATTGAACCCGACGTGAATCGAACACGCAACCTTCTGATCTGGAGTCAGACGCGCTACCATTGCGCCACGGATCCGGTAGTGCTGTATGAGAGAGCATAACCTACTTATTCTATGTTTGCCATAAGTTCGATATATCCTCGTAATATCTAAACAGTACGTACTTGTTTACATCCTACTTGATTCATGCCTGACAATTCAATACATCAGATAGTGGGAGAGAATCTTCCGGTCTCTAGATGTTTTTTCTGATATACATTATATTATATGCTAGATGTTGACGTGCAGTATCTTTGAAAACTTGTAGTCTGTGTAAACTTGTGGGGGAGAGCTAGTTTGCAGGAGCCCTCACTTGGCACATGACAGATACAAACAGAGCAATCCCCATCGCAGCGACACAACCAAAACGACGCAACGCTGAGAGGCCACGAAAGAAAGCGAAGAAAAAAGAACTAGTATACTAGTATAGGTCCCAAACCTTTCCACGTGAGTACGTGACCCAACTCCACCGGCCGGGCCCCACCGCCTCCTCGTCACCCAATCATGAGCCTCCACGTCAGATCACCTCATCCTCCGTGCCAACCATGTGGCTCCACTCGCACCACCTCCCTCCTTCCCCTTCCCGCTCCTCGCCTCCTCCTCCACACCATTCCCTCTCCCTCCTCCGCCTCCTCTCGCTTCCGCTTCCACCCACCCACGCTCTCAAACCCCCAACCAAACCCTTGCCCCCGCCCCGCCATGTCCGTCGCGCCCGCGGCCGCCTCCCTCGTCGCCTCCACCTCGCTCTCCGTCCCCGACCACCTCCGCCTCCACCCCCGCCCGCCGCCGCAACTCCGCTTCCGCCGCCGATCCAAGGACCGCCTCGTTCTTGCTGTTCTCGAGGAACAAGCCTCCTCCGCGCCTACCGAGGAGGAAGCGAGGAAGTACGGGCTCAACGGGAACGCGAACGGGCTCGGGTACGACGATGCCGCGGTGGAGGCGTACCTCGGATCCAACGGCAACGGCAACGGGAGCGGGAGCGGGAACGGCGCAGCGGTGAAGCCTGTGGCGTCCAGGAGTAGCGCTTCCGTGGTGTCCGGCCCCGCGCCGGGGGAGGATGAGAGGAGGAGGAAGGAGAGAGTGGAGGAGATCGGCAGGGAGGACGCCTGGTTCAAGCAAAGCGGCGGGGAGGCCATGCCCAAGGTGAATTTTTGTTTGCTTAGCATCTGTGCGTGTTATCCAGCTTCAATTCAAAAGCGTGCGATCATGGGGTTGTGCCATTTTCAAGATAGATGTGCAAATGGTCGGTACCTCCTGTAATAAGCTGGAACTGTGATGTTGCTTTAACTAAAGCAAGAGCTCAGCTTGACTTCTGTGACACATCAATGTAATGCGACGAGTAGTTTGTTCCATGTTTTGTTCTAGTTGGAATGAAGTTAAATGTAGGCAGGAGCAAAGTAGTAGCATCATCAGAAACAAGTAATACCATGGGCACCATGGTGGAGAATGGGTAGCTTAGTTGGAGAAAAAGAATTAAGCGGCTCAGTTTTGTTTGTTATGCCAGGTCCGCATTGCTTTCAGCATGTGAGGTTGAAAGCATGACTTCCCACCATGCACATTTTGTCTCCATGATTTGTTTTAATATTGTTGTTCATTAGCAATCAGCTGAAGCAAATAATTTATTTTGCGCCATTATTGTTGCTTTCTCTTTTTGGGTTGAACATCTAAATCTTGCAGGTGTCCGTTGTTCCTGGTGGTCGCTGGAATCGGTTTAAAACCTATCGACTATCCAAAGAACTTTGGAAATATGGGGCTCTGTCTTTACATTTATATTCAAGTTTTGGCTCAACAACCAGAAGTTCACTTATCGAGGTTAGTAACTCAACAGAAATGATACTCCTATATTAGAAGGTTATATACAACCAAGCTTAGGCACCTGAATTTCTTTAACTTGCCTACTCCACTAAATGCCCGTCCTTTTCTTTTACATTCTTTGGGTTATTTTCGATGAGTCGGTATCAAATTATTGTTTTAAGATTTGTTATGTTTGTTGCACAGTTAGTTTTTAATCAACAACCAGGTGTATCCTTAAATTTTTATTTGTGTTAGTATATGTGTTAGCAAATACATTTAATAGGAGAAGAGGAGAGACAGATTTAGAATTTATTATTGTACTATCTGAACATAGCACAAGAAGTTTATAGTAACTTGCAGAAATAATGTAGGTCAATAAAATCCTTCCATCATATAAAACTGCATAAATTGCATATTGGTCAATGCACTGAACGTTTATTTCTTACTGGATGATGTTCGATGATGTCCTGAAGTTTCCTACATACTCTCTGTAAAATTGTGTATGTTAGACATTCCTTGATGTCGAGGAATTACCTAGATAATACAAAATTGTGTAACTTCTGCAGGGGGGATGACAGAAGAGAAAAGGGTAATGAGGAGGAAAGTTCTCGCCAAGTGGCTGAAGGAGAGTATTTTGAGATTAGGCCCCACATTTATTAAAATAGGGCAGCAATTCTCCACCAGAGTGGATATTCTTCCACAAGAATACGTGGATCAGTTATCTGAATTGCAGGTTTGTATGTTGAACCTTATTTTGATCGTATGTACACTTTTATAATTTCCCAAAATAAAACTTGACATATCCAAAGCAGCTGTGGTGGTTAGTTGCAAATCTGCATCTGTCTTAGATTACTATAGAAATGTGTACTGACCTATTAGAAAAGCATAACAGCTTGCTTCAGTACTCCTAAAGAAAAGTAAAGCAAAAGTAGTTATTAATGACCATGGGCTTATTATCTCGAAGTAGATTAATTTCAAAAGATTATCTCTAGAGTTTAAATTGTGGCTCTATCGAAATCCCGTAATACTTGCTGTGGATCACCCTATCTTCATATGGAACATCATTCTTCTTTTAGGTGGTTTCATCAAAACAACCATTTAATGCTCTTAAGAACACTTGCACAACCAGTACTTATGCGTCAATCCTTCAGGTCTTATGGTCTCTCGTTTCTGTTAGCGCAGGCTAATCTTGGTTTCCTCCACTTGATTATGATCTTCAGCCGCCTGTGCTTGATTCTTGCTCATCAAAATTCCCCAAAGGCTGCACCTCCAGTTGCAAATTTACGCTTAAATATGTGTCGAACTATAGTTCAGTTGATCACTAGATCAGCCTAGTAAAATGGTCATTCTTGTCAGTCTCAGGTTATCTACCATATTTCATTCTAGCATTACAGTAGTTGCCAGTGTCTGATAGTAAAAAAATTCTCTTATGTTTTCTAGATCTTTGGAAATTAGCAGTGCTATGTCTATGCTTTATACTAATGTTATCATGGAATCATGGAACCCTTCTCTCTTTTGCAGGATCAAGTCCCTCCATTTCCTTCAGAGACAGCTGTGTCAACTATTCAAGACGAGCTGGGAGGATCTGTGAATGAGATATTTGATCGATTTGACTTCGAACCTATAGCTGCTGCTAGCCTTGGTAATAAGCTTGCAGGCTGGATATGTAATTGTGAAAATTGAATAAAACTAAGCCATTTTATTTACTAAAGCAACTTGACACTATAATAATTTATCCCTTTTTGGCAGGCCAGGTTCATCGAGCATGCCTGAATGGCCAAGAAGTTGTCATCAAGGTGCAAAGGCCTGGTCTGAAAGAGCTTTTTGATATTGATCTGAAGAATTTAAGGGCAAGTCACTGAAATGCGCACCTCTCTATTATTATTTCTTTCTTTTGAAACCATCAGCTGATGGCTCAACTGATTCTGTTCTAGGTAATAGCAGAATACCTTCAGAAAGTGGATCCAAAGTCAGATGGTGCCAAGAGAGACTGGGTTGCTATTTATGATGAATGTGCATCTGTATTATATCAGGTACTTTAACCTTAGGACTTAGGAGTGTCTGTCTTATGTTCCAAAACCAATGTTCTGTTGTTATCTCATGCTAGTCAAAGCTCAGGTTTTTGAAACAACATGTGTTCTATAATAGGCCTTTATTGAGTTGCATGCACCAACAAGTTCACCCAATAGCTCGAGCTATTGGGGAAAGGTGGGCAATATAATTCAACACTCTCCCTCACGTCTAGGCTCGTCTAGACCTTAGACGAGGGCTAGAAGTGGGCTGCAAATATTTTTATTAATACTACGTCAGCTGGGTCTTGAACTCAGGATCTCTAGACTCTGATACCATATTGAGTTGCATGCACCAACCAATTCACCCAGAAGCTTGAGCTATAGGGGAAAGGTGAGCGATATTACTTCAACAATCTTAAACAAATTTATCCATTTACTTAGACATCTTACCTCAATGAGAAGTAAATTGAGATCATTTGATGAATAGGTAGAGTTCTCTAGTTATCACAAAGCAGTGTCTTGCTGTCAATGCTTCTTTTTTTTTGACAGAAATCAATGCTTTCATATTAGTGTGAGGATCACGCTTGAGAGGCTTGCATTTTGATGTTGGCATTGTTCTGTACTATTAATACATTTCATCAAAGCAAATTATCTAAACAGATCATGGTTGCTTTTAGGAAATAGACTATACTAAGGAAGCATTTAATGCTGAAAAGTTTGCTGAAAACTTCAAAAATATGGATTATGTGAAGGTTCCAGAAATTTACTGGGAGTATACTACACCTCAGGTTCCTTCTACACAGAAACTTCTAAATAGATTCTCAACCAACATAGAACAGAAAATAAGACTTTTAAGTTTATTTGGTGTCCTTTGCAGGTTCTAACAATGGAATACGTCCCAGGAATCAAAATAAATAGGATAAAGCAGATAGATAAGTTAGGACTTGATCGGAAAAGGTATGTGCTGAATACTAGTCATCCGTGGCTTTAATTTGCTGTGCCAACTGACATAGGTTGGTTATGTTGCCAACTTTACTCTCTTTCAGGTTAGGCCGGTATGCTGTTGAGTCCTACCTTGAGCAGATCCTATCGCATGGATTTTTCCATGCTGACCCGGTTAGTTGCACTGTACATTATTCATGAATGATGCTATGGTTGTTTGAGTAGGAGTTCCATGTCCTGGGCAGCTAGCATCCCCCTTTACAGTTTGAGCATTAATGAGTGTTCCACAAATTCTGACAAAATTCATGGATTATAGTACACATAAAGTAATGCAAACCTACAAGGTTCATGTTCAAATTCATCCCTGTTATCGAGAAACAAAAAAGAAAAGCAGTGTTCTAACAGATGGATGTACTGTTCATGAGTTGTCTTTTGTGGTTCTCAATAACATGGGGAAATTTGAATATTTTTTGTAGGTTCATGTTACTTTATATGTATTACATCCATGATTTTTTTTCAGAATTTTGGAAAAAAATTCATACTCAAATCAAAATGTAATCAAATTTCTATTATTGCACTAGCATTTATTCAAATGAATCACAAAAATGATTTTGTACTAAGAAAACTAGCAGTGTAGTTCTGTGGTTTATGCTCTGCCATTGTCCCATTGGCAAAGCGCCTGTGCATGCCAAATTGTTAAAAAGATCTCTTAACCTTGGCAACTTTACTGGTTGCAACTCTATGTGTGTCAGCATACACATAAAGTTAAATACAGTATTGTCTCTGACATTAGAAATTTCTTGATATCGGATCATCTGTATAATCTTTTGCTCCTTTTTAGTATCTCAATTAAATGCAGCAGCGGTGTGCTGGTTACATTGATTTTCTTTACAGCATCCAGGGAACATTGCTGTTGATGATGCCAATGGTGGGAGGCTTATCTTCTACGACTTTGGGATGATGGGAAGGTTGCATATGATCTTTTTATTCCCATAAAGTCCATTTATGTAGTTAATCTAATCTTCATTCTTCTTACGTGCAGTATTAGTCCAAATATCCGGGAAGGATTGCTTGAAGTATTTTATGGAGTTTATGAAAAGGATCCTGATAAAGTAAGTTTCTCTTGGCAGATGACCTGCAGACAATTATGTGGACCCTGTGAAGTTGTGCGAAACATCTAAGTGCGTATTCCTTCAGGTGCTTCAAGCAATGATTCAAATGGGTGTCCTTGTTCCTACCGGAGATATGACAGCTGTCAGAAGAACAGCTCAATTTTTCCTTGATAGGTATGCACTTTTTTCCGGAGAGGATGCTCCTTAGTTAGATGTAAATTTTGTTAAATGAGATGAACTATGATGCTTACCTTTGATTGTTTATCTATTTTATAGCTTTGAAGAGCGTCTAGCTGCACAAAGGAAAGAGAGAGAGATGGCAATGGCGGAACCTGGATTTAAAAAGCAATTAACTAAAGAGGAAAAGTTTGAAAAGAAGAAGCAGAGACTTGCAGCTATCGGTAATGGATGAATGATATATGCGACCTGTCAGAGAACATGATAGAAGGAAACATGTCATGGTGTGTGTAATTCCACTGGTTTGCTTTTAGCTAACTTGAATCAACATTTTTGCAGGAGAGGATCTTTTGGCAATTGCTGCTGATCAACCTTTTCGATTTCCTGCCACTTTTACATTTGTGGTCAGAGCATTCTCAGGTCTGGTAACTTTACATGTGAAGAAACATGATTGAAACATACTGTTATAGTTTCACGGTTCCTTATGCTTTCTCCATTCTTTGCAGTACTGGATGGTATTGGGAAAGGTCTAGATCCTAGATTTGATATTACAGAGATTGCTAAGCCGTGAGTATTTTCTACATAGTAGCATTTCATGTTCTTAATTAACAAGATTTCAACTTGTCCTTTTCTGGGTCTGACGATACATCCATTGAAATTGCTAGATATGCCATGGAATTGCTAAGATTTAATGAAGCTGGTGTTGAAGTAATTGTTAAGGCAAGTATTAACCTTTGGTCCATAATTTTAACCTATATAATTGATGGCACTGTGCTAATGTTTACTATGGAGATTGAAAGTTCTAAGTGATCGTGATTTTATTATACCTCAGGATGCAAAGAAGAGATGGGAAAGGCAATCCCGTGCATTCAACAATTTGTTTCGTCAACCTGACAGAGTTGAAAAGCTTGCACAGATCATTGAACGTTTGGTATCTACATTGTTTCTTTTCTCTGTTATTTTCCGTTGTTTACTGGTGCCATTGAACAATGAACTCAATTATCCAATTTTTTGTTTGTACCAGGAGCAAGGTGATCTCAAGCTTCGTGTCAGAGCATTAGAATCAGAAAGATCATTTCAAAGAGTTGCTGCTGTGCAGAAAACCATTGGATATGTGAGTTTAATCATTTTAGTTTTATGTTGTATTATTTTTGCTGAACCATACAAATGCAAGGTTGTCCACGATAGAATTTATAATGAGTTCATGCAAATTCACTTAGTTTGCCTTGCAATCTCCTCAGAAATGTTAATCAATCTTAACCGAAGTGCCTGTGTTTTTTCTTTCTTTTGAAGGAAACTATTAAGCTCTTTCAATAATGCACACATGCCTACATGTATTTTTATTCTATGTTCTGTTCCTCTTTTATTTCCATTTTTGAGTGGGATGCCATGCTCTGTCTGAAATGCTGCTGTGTGTCACCCAGGGAATTGCTGCAGGTAGTTTGGTAAACCTCGCTACCATTCTGCACCTCAATTCGATCCGGGTAAGTTTCCCAAGAAACTGCGTTCACCTTTCACCAAATTACTCGCACAGAATTGTTTAACAACACTTCCAATGATCCATTGCAGATGCCAGCAACCATTGCATACTCTCTTTGCGCGTTCTTCGGTCTGCAAATCCTGCTCGGCCTTATCAAGGTGAAGAAGCTGGACCAACAGGAGAGATTGATAACCGGCACTGCCTGAGTTCATCAATCGTTGAGAGCTGACCCATAATTTTTTAGTGTCATCCACTGCGGTTATTTCCCCCATTTTTCATTTTCTTGTGTGCAATTTTACCCCACGATGTGATGTAGCATAGCCATCGGTGTATGTACATACGGTATAGTAGATAAAGAGATGTCCACACAGTGTATAATGGTAGGGTAAATATAGCACAGCTCGTGCACCCTGTGTCACTTTCTTTCGTGCGTGCCAGTTCCATCAAATTGTTGGCGTCTAACCTCTTTTATGATTGCGTTCTTATGGCTGCAAGTGACACGACCTTGGTTGCCACGACTCAAAAACTCTTTAGATGCCGCCGGAGTGCCGATCCTAACACTGATAGGGTTTAATCCCTCTAATCCTTCGTGATTTATCATTCATAAGCATTTGAACAGTATAAACAAAATATGCAAGACACAAAAAGTAATCCCCTATAATACTCGGACCAAAGAGTTCTCAGATTGTACGTACAATGGCCCAGCTACAACATCCCCCAGATCGCTACAACAATGTCTTGCAAATTCACCTCAAATGCCTTTTATCTTAAGAAACAACTGTAGCCTATCCCAATTTCTGGGGCTAGTGATGAAACAGGAAAAAAAAATCATACTTTAAAAATTCTCACTAATGAAGACCAGCTACCTTTCATATACACAAACAACAATTAGACTGAATAAGCCAATTAAATTTTGATATTTTGTCTAAGCCGGAGAATGATGCCTATCACCTTGGGCCAGACAGTTCCACGGCACGGAGGTTATATGTGGAGTCAACAATCCAGTCGTTTCGGAGAGGAGCCAATTCAGCCTCCTGCCTGACCACCTCCACCTTCTGCCATTCCTCCCATCTCTCTGCCAAGCCATCACCTTCGAGCATCCTCACCACCTCCGACATCTTGGGGCGGTCCATGGGGGAGCCCTGCGTGCAGAGGAGCGCCACCTGGATCAGTGACTCCACCTCAGTCTCTTCATAGTTGCTCTGCAGGTCTGGGTCCACCAGCATCTCCACCTTTTTCTCCTTCAACAATCCTTTCACCTGTACAATTGGCAGTTGAGTTATTCATTTAGCCACTAGTTTCGTCCATAGCATGGAGTCAGCTTATTTCATTGTTCTGATAATTTGGCAGTTTTCATAATGCACCACGCAAATGATACAGCTGGTTGTCTATAGTGGTAGCACATTAGAATATTCTATACATAATGATGTCCTCTGGAAGGGTGAACTGCCAGCTTGTCATTCACCAATGTATGAATGGGGCTAAGGACAGTTCATGATTACATGGGCTTGGGTGACAATCATTAAAAGAATTGTTAAACTAGTACCCACAGACAGCTAAGCAGTATGATCATAAGAAAAGCATTAGCTATAGTGGGATGATAATTTATGCTCATCTTGAGAAGAAAAGGTATTTACCCAGTCAAGAAGCATAACGTCGTCATCATTTGCAAGACGAGCAAGATCAAATGCCCTCTGTCCCGTAATAAGCTCCAGAAGCGTGATCCCGTAGCCAAAAACATCAGTCTTCTCAGAGGATTTTCCAGTGGAAAGATACTCAGGAGCAATGTGTCCAATTGTTCCACGAACAGCAGTTGTTACATGAGTATCCTTGTAATCCATAAGTTTGGCAAGCCCAAAATCACCCACAACTGCCTCGAAGTCCTCATCCAAAAGAATATTTGCAGCTTTGACATCACGATGGATGATCTTGGGATCACAGTGATCATGCAAGTAAGAGAGTCCCCTTGCAGATCCAAGTGCAATCCGTCTTCTTGTGTCCCAATCAAGAGGTGGCTCAGATGGCTGGCGCTCTATGAAACCAAGCACCATAAATGAAAACAGAAACAGCTCAGCATATCCTCACAGCAGAAAAGGCAATAAAATTGTTTCACTGGCTGCGGCAACCATATATCAAATGCATTGGTTATGACAAGAAAGAAGAAAGTACCTCGCAAACGTGATGCAACACTCCCATTAGCCATGTATGGATAGACTAGTAATCGTTCAGTAGGTGTCATGCAGAAACCACGAAGTCGGAGAAGGTTCCTGTGCACCGCCATGCTAATCATCTCAACTTCTGTTTGAAACTGAAGCTCACCACCAGGGGTACGCTCCTCTTTTAGTCTTTTCACTGCTACCAATGAGCCATCCGCGAGCCTCCCCTTGTACACTTTCCCGAAACCACCTCGTCCTAAAATGTTCTTATTGTTAAAGTTGTCGGATGCAACCTGAAGCTCCCGCAGTGAGAACTTCTTAAGCTGACCAAGATGAACTTCTGGATCCTCCTCAGCTGAAGAAAAATGGGATGACATATGAACAAGATGTGTAGCATGGATAACATGAGAACACAATGTAGTAATTAGTATACTAAACAGACCAGGCACATCAAAGAAATGCTCTTCAGGTTTACGACGGCGCCACATTGCAAATGCAATTGCAGGAACAGCAAACACCAATGCAGCACCAGCAGCAACACCACCGGCGATAGCTCCAGTGCTAGGGGCACCTAAGGGAAGAGATATAAAATCCAGCAAGGACATGTCACCCAGAGTGCTATCTTTTCTACTGTACTGAATTACTGATAAGATACCAAATTCAAGTAAATTCAGAAATTTACCTGTTGATTGAGTTGGTGGCGTTGGAGGATTGTACGGAGGAGGTGGGGAAAAAGGAGGATCCCCAGGGCAGGGCTTTGTAGTACCAGGACCACAAAGAAGTGGATTGTTCGCAAAACTGCGACAATAAAGCAAGTATCATCATTCAAACTGATGATGCAGTTAGGCTAAGCATCATTAAATTTTATCCAGGTACAGGACCTTATAGGGGTGAAGAGCGAAAAGGAGCCAGTCGATGGAACTGCTCCTGATAGGTTGTTATTTGAGAGATCCCTGCAATATTGTAATTGTTGTATATTCATCCCAAAACATAATAAAACCGTCAAGGAAAAGAACGAATGAGTACAACATGCAACTTACAGTACTTGGAGAGTAGTGATACTGGTCAAGGATTTAGGAATTTGACCCGTCATGCTGTTGTTGTTAAGACGACTGTCCTTCCAAGTAGGCATAGCAACAAAGAAATGTTAGCGACAATCTAAAAATATGAGGGGAATAAATGATGTAAGAAAAAAACAGAAAGCTGAATGGTATACTGGCACTCAATCTAGAATAAGGTAGTCAAAAGTAGAAACAAAAAGGTAAAAGAAAGAAAGGAGTAAACAAACACCAAAAATCCTTATGAAAAAAGAAAGCAACTAAAAAATTAAAATAAGATGCCACACAAATCAATACATGCATCATGGCATTTTGATCTTATGTGTTCCGATGAGAAAATCTCTTCCACTCTTGACAAAGAGATTGCAAGTCTCATTCTCCAAAAGGGAAAGTATAGTGTCTTTGTGAAGTTGGATCATTCACAGAGGGAAATACAAGCAAATCTGTCAAGTCAAAGATCACATACCTAAAACAACTATCAGAACTCAGAAGTACAGATAAGCTGAAAGGAATCTAAACAACATCAAAGTAACACCACCAAAAGTGCAACAAGAGAGGTGCTTAGTAGTAAAAGGCCTAATCTTACAGTCAACAGAAAATAATCTAAACAACATCAAAGTAACACCATCAAATATGCTATAACAGATGTGCTAGTAGTAAAAGGCTTGTTCTTACAGGAAGCGAAGCTTCAGTAGATTTCCCAAGCTGTCAGGAATAACTCCAGTGAACTTGTTCAGATATAGATCCAAACTGACCAGGTTAGTTAGGTTGCCCAGTTCAGCGGGTATTGGCCCACTTATGTTGTTGCTGTAAAGCTCCCTATGACAAGAAGAGTACAGATCAGTTTTCAAATATGTTATAAGGAAAGCTATGTTATACAAATAACAAACAGAAGCAGGCACAGAATATAAAGCAAAATGTGGCACTGAAGGATATAGCATCTTCAAACTGCCATGCACTTGAGTGTATAAATCTACAAAATCGAGCATTCCTTATAGTCACTACAAATTTGGTAGCAAATCCGGAAACATTGTGCGTATATAATACAGTGTTTCTGGACATCAAAGCAAAACAGATGAAGGCTCACTTCAAGGTTTAGTTCATTTCTTCTGTGCACAACGATCTTATCTGTATGGCTAGTTGGCAACTCTACCTCATGTGTTATTCCTAGATACCTGAGGTACAGGAAAAAGCCATCTCCATCCAAGACACTACCGGAGGCGCGATGCAGGTTGGAAGGGGCATTAGCGATGGAGGTAAGGGGTGCGATCCAGGAGGCGCCAGTCGAGTCGCTACCATTGGCGACTCATTTTTTTCAGATGGTAGGGAAAGGAGGTAAATAGGCCCATATGTTCGTAAATCAAAAGGGCAAGTTAGTTTATGTTTTATCCTAGAGTAGTTATAGTGGCTATGTTATGGGCTTGGGATCTAGACCGTAACCGGTAGCCATGAGAGCTACCAAGCACCGAAGCCTCGTTCAGGCTAGCTGCCTTCCACATGCTTACGAGGCCGTGAGGCCGAGGGAGTTGACGCACGTGAGGTAATGGGGGTGAGAGGAGAGAATTGAGGATAGGAAAATAGAGTAACTCTTGCTTTCCCTTTATTGATAATTCAATCCCCTAATATAGACGGGTTACAACCAGAGAAAAACTCATCACCTAACTCAATACGGCCTTTCCTACTTCGACTTCTTTACTAACTTACCTCAAACTCCTAAAGTCCTAACTTATTGGGCAAGGAGTGACAAACCTAGGATTCAGCCTATGCATGTAACTCTTGTCTCTGACCACTGATAACCCTAAGTCTCTGGCGGTAGGAGAGTCCCTACGTGACATCTGCCCACTCCTCGGCAAACAGCTCATCTTGAAGCTTGTACAAAGGTTAGCGCTGCTTGATTTGTGCTAAATTCTCCTAGATAATCACTCTCTGAAACACAAATCCACCTCACCAAGATTTGCCATGTTCTCACCCACTAAGTTAAGACTTAAGGAGTTTAACAAAGTTAGGGAAGTGGCCGAATTAGGAAAGGATGCATTAAATTAGGTGGAATCTATCTCTGGTTGTAGCCCCTCTATACAAGGGATGAGTCTCTAGGGTACAATAGATGCAAGTCACATAATAAACGCTAAAGGATTAGCGTAAATAAATGATAAAGATGTTCTATGATGTGACAAGCCTTTAGTATACTTTTAGATGCTAAGGGATGGAGATTCCCTTATACTGAATTGCATGTAAGAAGAATTAATTGCCAGTCTACCACTTTAAATAATCAGCGAATGGGCGTCCAGAACTTACAAATATTGGAGATTTTTCAGCTGCCCAAGCTGGGACACTAATACACCGGATAATTGTGCATTTCCAAGATCACTGAGAAAGAGCAAAAGGAATAGAATGAAAATGAGCAATCTTCAACCATTTGGGATGCATGAATGAGAGTTTTTTAATCAACTTACACTCTAATTACACTGTTATCATTGTTACATGTAACATGGAACCATGTACAAGGATTAACCAGAGTGGGATCCCAACTCTGCAACACATTGTTAGTATCCTTCAAGCTTTGTCGCAGGTTATACAAAGCATCACCTATTGGCAAAAAGATAACATTAGGATCACGGCAGTCGTATACAAACTTGCGATGAATATATAAGAAAGTTTATTAACCATGACTGTATGCAAAAGTTTTGCAAAGAAAAAGTATGCTGGGCAAAAACCATGTAACTGAAATTTCCTGAACACTAAACAGATTAGCGATTACGAGCAGCTCATCGATTGGTAGAGCATGGCAACACATCCTATACTGTTGAATGATGCAACAAACGATTTCTTATCACCAGCCTTTATAAGAATGTACCCTTTTTCACCCAGACAGTGAACAAATCAAATAATCTCACCTGAAAGTTAAAATGCAATTCCTCATAAAGCGCATTTCTTTTGTTTTGGAACAGAAAAGGAACAAGTTTTCTATCTTTAGGCAAACAAAATTAGACCAATCCTGCCAAAACAATATAAAATATGACATCAAAAATCAACTACACCTAACAAAAAAAATTTCTTCCCACAATTCCAATATTTATGCACTCAAAACCACTAAACGTAGCTTTATACGGGGTTATAATTGAAATTGTGTAAAATAGTACAAAAATCACAATAGAGCCACGGAGAGATGAACAAGCTATACAAAACACCTACAAAATAAAACCATAGTAAGCATAATATGTTATGAGCTCAACTATTCCATCCCCTCTACGGAGTTAGAACTTCGAATCCCTCCTCTCAAACTTGCTAACAAAACCACGAGGCAATCACTAACCCTTCACCAAACCAACCGACCACCATCCCCACATCAGAGCAACCAAATAACATGTACCAGTTTCTCGCAAACATGTACCAGATCAGGCCATCTTACCCTCGGTGTTGGCGACTACACGCCCCACCCCGGCCACCAGCATCACCATCACCACAGCGACGACCACCGCGCGCGACGTCCCCATCACGGCCACCGCCGCCACCGCCGCCGCCGCCGCCGCCATTTTCCTACTCTAGCGCCAAAGTGGGCCCCACCTCACCGACGCATGGGCGGACCCCACCAGGACTCCCCCAGATCCCGCGAGATGTACGGCCCTGCCCGATCTGATCTTCCTGCGCCGCCGCCTCCCCGTCGAGAGGCCTGCGTCTTCCCCCTTCTCTCTCTTTCTCTCTCTCTCCCCCTCCGCGTGGAAGCGAGAGAGAAAAAAAAAGAGAGAGAGGAGGAATGGGTGCGATAAATTTCTGTAGCTTTTACTTGGAAGTGCGTGCGCGTGTGTGGATGTCCCGACCTAAATTTTTTTTTCTACTGGGCGACGGGACCATCGCCTATGCCGGGGGAGGAGGGAAGGCTGCAGCGTGCAGTGTGCTTAAAAAAGTAACTGTTCATGTGGGCCCGCGTACGTACCTGGCCCACATGGAAGCGAGTGGGTGTAGTGGCGGAGGAGTACGAGGGGCTGCTGCACTGTGGCAGGTGACTTTGATGGGACTAGTGGGAAGAAACGGGGAGGATAGCGGCGTGGCGGAGCCCGGGATCTCGTGGACGCTGTCCTCGTACGCCCAGTCTTGTCGCTCTTGGTACCTCGGACTCAGAGTAGCTTGTTTAACAGATTTTTCCTTGTGAAGTTCATAGAACCAGCATCTAGTTATCTTGACGCTGCGTGGGCGAAAAACTCCGGGTTCCTAAAATATGTGGTTTTATCAAACGGTTGTACAAAATAAATATAACTTTGTGAAAATATGACATACCTGAGAGTACTTTAGGAAGTTTGAAACACTAGATATCTGACATGAAAGAGATTAGAGATAATTATTCATAGCAAAGTAAAAATTTTCTAGAGATATTAAGAAATTTGCAAGATACTAGATATTCGCCATGAAAATTCTAGAATAAAGTAGTCATCACGCTTCATGGCAAATGCAAGAAATATTTAGACATAGATATTTACCATGAATGTTGCTAAACAAATTTCTCTATGGATAAGTAGGAATTATTTAGACTTAATATTTTGTGAGAGAATTTTAGAAGAGATATTCATAGTTGAAGAGATTGGATGGTTGCCATTTGGACCAATCAAATGGTCTTGTACCTCCCTTCACATGTAATTAATCAAGAGAAAAGCTACCACGTATGAGAATCTTAGAAATGACTATGACAAGGTTATAGTAGAGTGGTAGGATAACCACTTAAAGAGTTATATTGTGTAAGTATTGTCTCCTTAGTAAGCCGTATACTTTTATTAATGTTTCTTGCAATATCAATAGAAATATTTTTCAATGGAAGTGTAGATCTAACAATACTAAACCAAGCATACTATTGATTAATGGATTCAGAAAGACATAAGCCAATATATTATTGCCTAGGCACTGTTTGGAACACAATTTGTTTTTCCTTGCATGGATGAATTATTCCCCTTGAAATTTTCCGTTCCAAATAAGTTGTTAGACACGTTTAGACATCACTTGTGGTGATAACTAGACTCCGGCCTTCAGTGTAAGCTCCTAGCTGCAAAAATATTGCCGACTTGTGGTGTTGTACTATTAGTGGTCATAGTAAAGTTGACTGTACCAAACTTGTTACCGGTGGAAACCGACAGGTGAAATATTAGATAATGTTATATTATCCAAGTCCAAACCAATGAGAAGGTGCAGCTGTTCAATTGTGCGTGAAACAACAGTCCGATCCCTAACAGCAGTTCCTTCCAACTTAGTGGATCCCATCTATGTGCTGCAGACTCATCTTTCTCAACAGAATATTTAAACCCCTAAAAGTTTCCTTCTCTCTCCCGTGGAGCTCGAGGGTTGGAAAAGTGATTTCTCTCTCGGTGGAGCTCGAGGCTAGCAGGCAGTGACCGAGAGGAATAGGGGCGCGAGCGGTGACGAGAGGCTGGAATCTAGAGAGAAATGGGGCGTTGCTTGGGAAGCGGCAACGAAGCAGCTAGAGAAGAGACGTGTACGTAGCGTGGGAAGCAACGTCCAGCAATCTGCAGATTAGCACGCGCCAAGGCCGGTCGACCGAGACGGCGCCACCAAGCTCGCCAGAGGTGGTGCTTGACGATTCGTGGGAGGCTGCACCCTTGTTTATATATGAAATACAATGAAACAAATGTGAAATTCGTCGATTTGGTGATCCATGTAATACTTGTTGACTTTTTTCAAAACAATGAAACCTAATGAAATTACTATAAAACATGTGTGATATTTGTCCAAACTTGTATGAAATATGTTTGAAGCTTGATATAAGTTCTATAAAAGATTTTTGAAACACGATGAAACTCATGTAGGAGACTCGTCTTAAATTTGTTTCAAAATTTCATGAAATTTGATAAACTTATTTCAAACTTCTAAGTACGTACAATGTATATATGAATTTCACGTGAATTTTTCTGAAACATATCTCGTACTCCGCTAGCATAAGAGATAATGTGTGATAGAGAGCATGTGAGAGAAAGATAAAAAGTTGTGTACCGGTGAGAGAAAAAAGGCTGTCACCAAGAGGTGATAGAAAATGACGGTACACCTTCTCCTAGCAGCACTCGAGCGATAGATGTGAAAATATCTAGGGGGTAAAATGGTGCAGTACAACAAGTGCACGGAGCGATCCTCTGCCACTGCGTCTTGGGTCCAGCTGGGCGTAACGCCGGCTCAGAAGAGTCAAAAGCCTGCCCGTGACACGAATCCGTGGGCCCACTTGTCCTCCGTCGTTCCAGGGGTCCAGCCAATAGAAGATCGCCACGCAGGACGGGGAAAACGGTGAACCGTGCATGGTACAAACGTGCGCCCCTCCGGTGAGCCCCGCGGCTGTACGTGGGATCTACACGAAATGTTTGACCGGGCCGGTGTAACGTGTACGCTCTTTGGATGTGGGCTAAAGGGTGAATCGACTGCGATGATTTATTGAAAAAATTGGACTTATATCTGTATTGTATTAGATGAAATCCGATAATCTCCTCCCAAAAAAAAAGAGATGATTGTTTTCACATACATAATATTCCTAGACAGATCGAGTAGTTATACTAGTGTAAACAAGATAAGTTGCAAGTGGCACCCTACAAAGTAGCTAGCTACAAGTCCAATGTTGAAGTTCGTTATATATTTATTTATTATTATTGAGGGAACAGTGAAACTTGATGACGATATTTGAGGCCCCTCGGCAATAATATCCAGACTTGTCGAACGAAGGAGCAGAAACTAGCGGAAACTCTATCCGGCTTTCGAGCACTAATGCTCTCGGTAAGATATTTTATTTTATTTTTTATTTCAAAATGTTCTGAAACCACCGGCGTAATTTCATGTTGCAATAATATGTGCACTTGCAAAACTTTATGAAAACATATACACCTTCATGAGGTTTGCAAAACACAAAAATCAGCATGCAAATGGTTGTTATTTCAGCCTCAGCCTCTCAACATTTTCTTTGTGAAGATCACAAATGAAAATAATTTTCACGAAATTTTACAAGTCATAGTGTATTCTCACATGTACACGTGGTTTTGTTCATGCACTTTTTGAAACTTTCAAATATACTTTCTAAAATTGAAAAAATGGCTCATTAGTGTCCGAGAGCCAAGTAGCTTTGCTCAGCAACTCGGTGATTTTAAGGATAGGGAAACAGAGAAGAAAGCGAGAGAACCACTAGTACTATGCTCCTTGCCTGTAAGGGTTCTAGCGACGAGTCGGAGAGGAAAGAAAGAGGCAATATTTGTATCTAGACAGAGCTAGTTGGAGAAGATAGAGGAGAGAAGAAATAGATAAGTTCGCAGTATGCTCATATCCTCATATACTATCAAAATGACGCTCCAGCTAGAAGTGAGACAAGCACAAGTTCCGAACCGTTCCATCGGCAGACAAATGACTTTCGTTTGTTCGATCGTACAAAAGGTAAAAACTGTGAACAAATTGACAAACTTAGTTGGTACTAAACTTCAACCTAGCCAAAGAAGACAACATAGTACCATTTCACCCGGGGTATTAAACGGATTGTAGTTGGCAACGGAAGTATCATAAATTCTTGTCCAAGGAAGAAGATTGCAATAGTGCATTCAACGCTCGTGCCTTCTCCGAAAATGACAAGCATGCCACAAAGTCACCTTCAAACTTAGTAGTTTAGTGGCATATTGATGTGATGCGTTGTATAAGCTAGTGGCAGGTCCCCCAACAAGGTTAGGACGGGTACACTACAAAAGTTATGCCCATTCCGCATCTGGACTATATAAGTGCCAGCCATATTGACAACCATGTTGTCCTAACAGAATTTTCAGTAGGGAGGTCACTTTTTTTTTAGAGGAACGGGAGGGGGGGAACCCCTACCTATTTTATTTGAATGAAATTTTAGGTGACAGTACGACAATAGGTAACAATATACATGAGAGGTTCGGAGGGGGATGTAGAGGGGAGGGGAGGGGTGTATGCATCTTCATGCATAGAAATATTACAAAGGAAAGAGAAGACAAGACAAGACAAAAACAAAACAAAACTATACAATATACTGCGAGCTATTAGAAGATTATGTTGTTGGAGCCGAAGGAGTTCAGCCACTCCACAACACTGTTCTTGATCTCCTCTTTTTGGGTTCTTTTGAGCCATAGTTGTATTATATATGTGCAGTCTGACGATGTAATTTGAGGAGTGACTTCAATATTATCGAACACCTTTCTGTTTCTTGAGAGCCAGATGTTCCATATTAGACAAATTGCTACCAGGCCCCAAGCTTTCCGAAGCTGAGAAGGGACGAGTTCCATACCTGTGGAAAAAAGCTTGTTTGCATGCTCAATTTTTAGTGGATCCATACCAAGGGTGTTCCAAATATTATGTGAATGCCGACATCGAAGAGCAAAGTGTTATACTGATTCTGGGGTGCTGCACCCAAATGGGCAGTTTGTATCCAATGGGATCCCTCTCTTACTTAATTCAACTCGGACTTTGATTTTCATATTGATAAGCTGCTAGGCAAAGATTTTACACTTGATAGGAGCAGCGTTATCCCAGAGGATTGAGGTTCGGAGGCTTGGACCCCACCAAAAGAGAGGAGATCGTAAAAGTAGGAGGGTGAGATTTTGTTTCCTAAGCTATTAATTGGCTGTCTAATATCATCATGAGTGGTGGACAGATTAATAAAGCCCAACCGATATAAGAGATTTCTAAGTTCGTCAGAAGCTTTGACTGATGAAAGCGGTCTTAAGCAAATATCCCATTGGTTGTTAGACCAACATGCTGCGACCGAAGTGTTTAGGTTGAGCGCATGAGAGAAGAGAGCGACCGAAGTGTTTAGGTTGAGCACATGAGAGAAGAGAGCCGGGTATTCCCATGCAAGAGGGGCATTACATAGCCACTTCTCAAACCAGAATGTTGTAGTGGTGCTATTGGCTAACTGCATGGAAGTAGCCAATCTATAGAGAGCAATGAGGGGCGATAATTGTCGCTAGACTCGAGTAGAGGAAGAGAGGATATCACCAACATTGGCGTTTCGGAAGTGAGCTTTAGAAACCCAACGGGTCCAAGGGTTGTGTGGGTCAGAGAGTAATTTATGGACGAATTTGATGAGGAGACAATTATTTTGTGTTTCAATGTCCCTAATGCCTAAACCACCCTCCCTTTTAGGTCGGTAAACTTGTTTCCAAGAAATCATGCAATCAGCACCTGATATTTTGTTTTTCCCTTTCTAGAAGAAAGCCCTACATCTTGTTTCCATTTCTAAAATTAGCCATTTTGGAAGTTTGAGGCAAGACATTAGATGAACGGGGATAGCTGCAAGAATTGATTTGGTGAGAGTTAAGCGACCTCCTTGAGAGAGGAAGTTGCTAGAGAAGGCATTTAATCTTTTGTCGATAAGAGCCAAGAGGGGCATGAAGGCTCTTCTTGGAATTTTTCCATTAGATAGGGGGATGCCTAAGTAAGTTTGAGGAAAAGAAGATACCGGACATCCTAGGATATTAGCTATAAGAGTAGATTCATCTTGGGATAAATTAACTGGGACAAAAGTAGATTTGGAGAAGTTAATGCATAGTCCGGTATACCGAGCGAAAGCATCGAGGATTTCTTTAAGGAGTCTGGCCTACTCAGGACAAACTTTGAGTATGATCAAAATATCATCAGCATATAGAAGTGTGGGACAGGGCTCGTCTTCGAAAATAGGGTGTTTGAGAGCACCAGAACGAGAGAAGGATTGGATAAGTTGTTGGATCACATCTGCAATTATTATAAAAAGCAAAGGAGAGATAGGGTCTCCCTGATACAGCCCTCGTTTAATGGGGATCCAGTTGCCTGGAATGCCATTGAGAAGCACAACAGTCTTGGCCGAACGGAGGATTGTGTCCATCCATTGAATCCATCTAGAATTGAAACCACAAATATGTAGGATGTTGAAGAGACAATCCCAGGATATAGTGTCAAAAGCTTTTTGGAAATCAAGTTTAAGGATTATGGCTTTTTTTCCTACGAGAGCGGCAACATTGGATTAAATCCACCGCATACATAAAATTGTCGGCGATACATCTGTTTTGGATGAAACCATATTGGTCTGAGTGAACTAAGCGTTTAATTTCTTTTTGAAGACATATTGCCAGAACTTTAGTGATGAGCTTCATAAGGCAGTTTAACAGGGATATTGGCCTAAAGGATTCAGGGGAACAGGAGTTCTCCTTTTTTGGGAGAAGGACCAAATAGGAACGATTGAAGCGTTCTAATTGAGCTTGATTGGAGAAGAATTCCTGAAACATACTTAAGATATCCCCTTTAACCAAGGGCCAGAAATCCAGGAAAAAGGCCGAACTAAATCCATCTGGTCCTGGACTTTTATCCCTAGGAATATCTCTGAGAGCCACAAGAATTTCAGGTTCGGAGAAGGGAGAAGTGAGATCATCGAGGTTAAGTGGTTGCTGGTAAATCTATATCGTATTCGGTATGGGGATTAAGGCCCAGAAGGTTTTTGTAGAATGTGTGAAAGGCCACAACTTTATCTTTATGAGAGAATAAGCGAGTGCCCTCAACTTCAACAACTTTTATTTGGTTAGAACGGAACCTAGCTGAAGCCCGAGAGTGAAAGAATTTGGTATCTTCATTACCTAGCCGACACCAAGTTATTTTAGCTCTTTGACGAGCTGCTACAACAATGGAGTGAATAAGGTTATTTATATGCTTTTTTAACAAAGACCTAAGAAGAGCTTCCAAAGTTGACAAAAGTCGTCTCTCTTCTAACCAATCTAGAAAACTAAGGGTCAATTTAGAGGAATCAAGTTGGGCCTGATCTGTTTTGAGGTTCTTTTTCCAGGCGCTGATGGCGGCTCTCAGGTTTTTAAGCTTAGCAACCAGCAAAGTCACTGCGTTTTCAGTGCTAATTGGAGCAGCCCAAACCGCCTGGACCAAATGTCTAAAACTTGGTTTGAATTTCCAATTGTTTTCATATCGGAAGATGCGTGGCTTTGGAATATTACTATCAAGTTCAATTTTAAGAGGAAGATGATCAGATGTGAAACGTGGCAGAGATGAGAGGGATGAATTAGGGAAAAGAGAATCCTAATCAGCATTGAAAAGAACTCGATCGATACGTGCTAGAATAGGGGGATTTTGCATATTGGACCATGTAAAGTTTCTATCAAGAAGAGGGAGATCTTGCATCTGCAAATCCCATAAGAGATTGTTGAAAAGAGATATTTCAGATGAAGACGCTCTTCCTGTACTTCTGCCCGCCGGCTGTTGGACGAAGTTGAAGTCCCCGGCAATCAACCATGGGCCCAAAATAGAAGAGGAGATATCTTGTAGCTCTTGGCATAAAGAGATTCTAGATGAGTGGTCATTTGGCCCATATACGTTAGAGATCCAGAAATTCAAGTTATCGGATACTGAGGAGAAGGAGGCTGATATAGAGTTGAGTTTCAGAATAGAGTTCGAGAGGGAAAAGCGTCTATGATTCCATGCTATAAGAACGCCACCTGTGGTACCAATAGCATCAAGATGAACTGACTGGTGTATGTGAGCAGGAAGAAAAGAAGCTAATTTAAACTGCGAAGGGGAAGATAACTTTGTTTCTTGAAGAAGGATGATATCAAACAAGTCTGAAGATAGCAGATTACAAACTAGATCACATTTGATTGGATCTCCTAACCCTCTAACATTCTAGCAGCAAATTTTGAATTTATAGGTGATCGTCATGAAGATACATAGCACAGCAGAGTACAAAAATTACCAAAGGACGACACCTGATTGAAGGGGGATTGAAGCGTAGAACGACAACGACGACTAACTGATTTTGGACATCTAAGCAAAATAACCGAGATGGGAGCAAACCAAACTAACATCACTGAGATAAAGACCTGCAGACTACAGCAAACTAAACCATCTAAAGCAAAAGGATCTCAGGTGATACACATGTGATCTGGCCTTCTATTCATTGGAGGACTCGATGGCGGCCTTGAGAGCATCCATACTTTCTGGCGGGAG
The DNA here is from genome assembly GCA_019208055.1 of Stipa capillata. Classification (NCBI taxonomy): domain Eukaryota; kingdom Viridiplantae; phylum Streptophyta; class Magnoliopsida; order Poales; family Poaceae; genus Stipa; species Stipa capillata. The sequence goes on along the minus strand of JAGXJF010000796.1, from coordinate 505,161 downwards.
GCAGCAGTTCCTTGCGCAATCCAGGATCATGGATGCCAGAAGAGTAGGTGGAGTTGGCACATCTGCTCCTGAGTTCTGTCCCTTGAGTTTGGCCTTCTTGTTTGTGCGAACTCGGACTGAATCCTCAAAGTCCAGAGCTCTAGCCTTCTTCTGCAGAGCTTTGTCTATCATGTTGACGTAGAGCCCGTGGTGGCGGTCTAGGAGACGTTTGCTACGTCTTGGTTCCTCAGAGACCAAAGGAGATTCAATTAGCGGCGTCGGTGGTGGAAGGATGTCTTTAAGTGCCACTAGCTGCTCCGGGAGCAGAGTGGGAGGCGGAGATGTGCGTTCACGGACTGCTGGAGCTAGTCTTGGAGGGGAGGGCATATCCCCAATATGGTCCAATGAAGGGAAGATGACCGGAGCCGGGAGCGTGCTGGGAGGAGTGAGCTTCTGAAGTGGTGACAAGCGCAGGAATTCTGGAGATGTGAGTTGCACCTGCATATGAGTGTCAGTGAGAGGTGCCCCACCTGGGCCGAGGAGGGTGGTGTTTGGGGAGAAGTTAGGGTCACTTTCTTGACATTTCTGAACATGGAAGAGAAGTGGTACAACTCAGTGTAATGAACTAACACTACTAAATTGATAGGAAAAACATCAATATAAGGCCTCAAACTATTTCAGTATGTGCGCTCACACCCTTGAAATGTTGCTGATTTGAGCGACTCACAAATAATTGTTCAGCTTCGTACAATGAAGCCCTTAAAGTTCATTTTTGTTGATTTGAGCCCCTCAACTATTCAATTTTGTTTATTCACATAAGACTCTTTTTTTAGATCAACGGTCTGAATTTATTGATAAGTAAAGATAGTACAACAAATTGAAGAAATTGGAAACAAAATGAACAATAAAAATTCGTGATAAAAACCAAAATTACATTAAGACCCTTCGAAGTCATCTTCTGCCTCTTCACCCTTCATATCTCATCATTCATCCAAGATTCCGATGGGAAAATATAGAAGACCCAATTTATACGAGCTGTACTAACCTTAATGGTACTCCCTCCGTCCAAGAATGTAAGGCGTATTTCAATTGGTTAAGACAAGATTTTGACTAATACTTACTCTATTCATATGCGATTTATGTGATATAAAATTGATATCATTAGATTCCTCTTCAAAAGTACTTCCTTGTGATTATGATTTTGTATCACATAAACTGCATACTATTAGAGTAATTATTGGTCAAAGGCTTATCTTAACGAATCAAAATATGCCTTACATTCTTGGACAGAGGGAGTATTAAATTCGGTAAAACTCCTGTGATAACATGTCATAAGTCAGCCTAAGCTGTTGGGCCCTGAGCCACCCTTAAAGCCCACCCGTAAAGTCTTTCTTCTTTAATTTTACCTTTTTTTATTTTCTCCCTGTTTTTCTGCTCCTACTATCAGCGACACACTATCGTTTATTAGTCGAGGGCCATAAGCTTGCTCAGTCGTGTCATTTTGAACAAAATTTTAGGCTGAGTTAAGCAAAATTTGAAAGCGAATCTTATAAATTTCTAACCTTTTCGCTATAAAAGTTCCTAAGTCATTTGCTTACAGGCCTGTAAACATGAACATCGTGTACCATTTACGACCCTGACTAAACATGAAATTAATTATTCTACTATCTGATTCTGTCTGATGGCTAATTTGATTACCGGAAACAAGTTTTAAATGCCAGGGATCGATTGAGCCATGTACAGGCACCTGTTTCATCTGTAGTGTTTGTTTCGCCGGTCGCAGTCGGTACCGTGCCGTGTCCTAGCAGCAACCGGCAAACGCAAACACATGGGTATCGCAGCACAGCGCGCATGGCATGCATGGCAGAGTATGGCACGGCACGCACAGGAAGGAACTGAAACCGAATGCTGTTGCACATATGGCAGCGCGACTTCCACCAAGTTAGTGAACTCGCTCACGCAAGACACCGGCGAGACAGGATACAGCGGACGCGTCGTCCGATGCATGGCTGTCATTCTGTTTCAACTTAGCCGCCGTCAGCTCCTCCGGCTGCGACGCACCGGTGGCCGGTATTATGCCGGAGCTCGACCGTTCGGTGTGATTGGTCAGGTTACATGAGCATCTGGCTCGTAGTAACATATATGCTCGGTAGGTGGCGGCGCTTCGAGCGCGCGGAGGCGCAAGCGCCCAGTTGACAATTTTCCGCGTTGGCATTGCCGCACTGCCTGTGGCCGGCAGAGCGCGAGTCGCCGAGGCTCGTGTTCGGTGAAGGCGTGGTGGCCGCTGCCCGGTCGACCGGCGTGTCGTGTGGTTTGGCCAGTTGATTTGGATGAGCCGCGCCCGCACGCGCGTTCCATACGTGCGAGCGATCGTGTGGGAGGCCAGAGCGAACCTGATCCACCTTCCCCGGCACCGTACGGTGCCGGCCGAGGCGCGCGTGCAGAGGGTGCTCTCCCTCCGATTGACAAGCTTCGCGTTGTTGGGTGCCTCCCCGTAGAAGGTACGCTGCCAAGCCTGCACTACCCAACGCCAACGAGTCGGTTTACATGTTTAGTTGGACGCACAACATGTCATATCTAAATTGGTCAATTTATGACAAGCTATACTTTTATGCCAATAAATTGGTGGCTCATCTTATGCAAGGCTTGCCAAAAGGCTATGTGAATGACTTGTGAAAGCCTAGTGAAAGAGCTTCACTACATGCTAACTCCTCCAAGCAAGACGGGTCAACCAGACCATCAATGACAATAGCAGAGGCACTCATAAGCAAATTGCTCTTGTTGGACTTCACAACATGGAGGCACTCATAAGCAGTTATAATATTATCCTTGATTAGTCGACTAGGTACGAAAGCAGATTGCTTCTCAGATATGATCTCGAGTAGGAGTTGCTTCAGCCGATTTGCCAAAACTTCGAATATAATTTTGTGTATCACATTGCAAAGACTAATCGGGTAAAATTGGGTTAAAGAAGTCGGGTTTGACACCTTACAAATAATAACGATGAACATTCTATTCAAATCCTCCGGAGAGTCCTCTCCTCTAAGCACCCATAATATGATATTGGTGACATCTTCACTACAAAGATTTCAATGCCGCTGAGAAAAGTGAACTGGAAAACCATCCGGACTAGGAGCCTTTGTAGGGAATATTTGAAAGAGAGCATGTTTCACTTCCAAAGCATTATAGCTGGAGTTACCTTTCAAGGGACATGACTACGAACTTCCTCAATGCCAATAGGTCCTTCGGCTGTGTATAATTGCTGATAGAAGCTAGTAGCCATAGCTTAAAGGTCTCTCTGAGACTGATCTGTACAGGGAGAACCATCCGGTTTGTCAAGATTCTCGATCCGATTATTTTTCTGGCGTGCACTGACCTTCCTGTGAAAAAAATTGTGTGATGGAGGTGGGTGTGTAAGGTGGCTTGAGTTGGTTGATGCTAGGATGGACATGAAAAAGATTGGGCCGGGACGCAGCGGAGCAAGGAGGATGACAATGGCATGGCTTCAGGCGGCAAGACGACCCGTACTCCGCGCGATTCAACAGTAGGCGTCGCGAGGGATATAGGCCTTGCTTCTTTCTGTTGAGCGAAAGATTTGCTTTTTCTGGCTGGCTGGCTGGCTGTTCGAAGCCCTGAAAGCAAAGTGGTTCTGAATGACGATAGGCTAAGAGACCCCTTGGAGGCCCAGATTTCGCATCTAGATGGTCTATGGGCTTGGGCATGTGCAGATACACGCTGTTCTGGATTGCACCACCCGATAGCATCTGACAGTAAGACGTGTTCTGAAATATTCGTTCAGGAAAAGGCAATCGTGCATCGGGAGTTGGCGACCACTGATTTGTATACTGCTATTTCTTAGCAATTAGATCACGAAGATAGAACTCGGCTAAACCGACGCCGGAATACCATCGATTTAGACCAAGCTGAAAGCGAAACATCATGTCACCAATGAGCAATGACTAAACAGAAAGATAATATCTATTTGGTTCCAGGAGATATCTAAAATCATAACGCACTCGACGCAATAAAATTATAAACTTACGTACTAAAATAAGTTTTTCTGAAGGATCGCACTAAAATAAGTTAACTTTGGTCTATGGATGCCTCAATAGCATTAGCTGCATCTCGTGAGTTCTATGATGTTGAATTGTTGATACTTTCTTTTAAAAAAGAAAAATGTCAAGTTGCATCAATGCTGGATTCTAGTCGACGGGGAGCAGAAATCTTTCTGCTCTATGCTAAAATAAATCTGACCAAGCGACTATTATTGGCTACTCCATTTAATTAATTTTCGATGATGTAACGGTGATCCTGGACGTTCTGCCAAAAATTGGAGTAAGAGTGAAGTCGACAGGGGATTTGGATCGGACACTGATTTCAGAAATATAACATACTCCGTAGAAGGGTTGTCTGATTGAAGCAACGCTAATTTGATCTGAAATTGGCATGTAGATGCAAAATCAATTTTTTAAAAGAACGGCGGCAAATCTGATAAAATTTCATCAATGAGTAGAAGTAAACAATTAGCAGTAGAAAAGCAAATAAATTGGGTTGGCAAGGAAACCAGAAAGAACGTTGTGTCCTTTGGGGTTCCGCGCTTGCCTCCTTGTTCTTCACCTCGTGCAGGATGAGATGGGATAGCTCGAGTGCTGGCATTTCCTTTCCGTGGAAGATGCGCGCGGCGACTTTGTTCTTTCCATAACGCTCTTTCCTTACAGTCCGGCCTCCCACCATTGCAGCAACCCACGTCGGGAGGCCATAGCAGGCATGCCTCTCATCGGGTTCAGTTTGGCAAAGCAGCCAAGTTTGCCGTCGAAGCCCAGATTACTCACGCACAGCCGCAGTCGACGAACAAATGCACCATCATTTCCAGATCTCGGATGCATAGGATGCAGAAATACGAGTTCGGCCATTTATATCGGCCGTAAGCACGCGATTCTGCAGCACCAGCCGCACGAAGATTCGATATTTTAGGGGTGTTCATACCTTCCAAACATCCGCCATTAGTGTCGTTCGTGTCGCACCAGCGAATTGAAGGTGGTACACCGACAGCATGCAAGATCATCCTCCGTAAATTCTTACTTCGCTCCTATAAGGAGCACATTGGAGTAAGTCATATTTTTGGTAAACAATTTACCGTATCATATATATTTCCTGTTGCTTGTCGAGTATAATTACGAAAACCTACAACCAAATGAATACCTGTGAAATATGAAGGGTCTAATATTTCCAAATTGGCCTAGTCTATTGGCTTATTTGCTGCCCGTGGCCTCCGCCAATAATATGAGATACACAGACTGGGGTCTATGCTCGGCCAAGCTCGACCTTAACTCAAACTATGATACTCTTGAGCTGGATAGCCAAGACTCAGTTTGTCTTGAGCTCAGCTAGTTGAGCAGTAGGGACTAGGGATTGAGTTTTAGAAGGTGAAAGAAAAGATTGATTTGGTTGTTTTCCTTTCGGATGAGGTTCAGTAACCTTGGTAGAAAAATTGATGCCACTACTCTATGTATCAAAGTACATAGAACGTTCAAACTACCCTGCCAGTTGCCAAAAGTACTCCTTCCGAAACACGAAAGGTTATACTGCTATATTTCACTCGTAGATAACAATAACTCACCATATCAACTGATGGCCACAGGATAAATTTGTTAACATGCAAATAAGAGTTTATTTTAAAAAAAATCTAAGCACACCAATATCCTAAAACTCCATGATTGAAAGCCAATCAAACATCTGATGGCATGATTTAATCGGCTAGGAAATCTAACATATTGTCCCATAGACACTTTGATGAGCCACTCTCGCAAAAAACACACATATAATTCTCGTTTCTACCCTTTTGCTCATCACAAAAGGCAAAATTTTGGCGTTCGCGGCGCCTTTCAGCACTGGCCAACTTACAAACCCATATAGTTTCCTTAAAAAAAACATAAAAACCGATAGTTTGACGTGATGTAGTTAGGTTTGCAACACTTGATAGTTTTCTAATAGCCAATTACGTGCAATCTATCTGGAGCTTCGTTGATCTCCCGCTAGCTCTGTTCAACCGTGCTCGGATACGTGGACTGCAATTAGTTATCTATAAGAAACGGCAATTAACTAATCATATCTACCAACCCTACGTAACTCCATCATTCACAATTTTATACTAGTTCTTTCGTCACCAAAACCATCGATTCGATGGTTTCCCGCAGGGTAACATATACCCCGGGCACTAGCTGTGTGCGTAATCGCATACCACGATATACCCATCAATGCAACCATCCATGGTGCTATGCATACTCAATGCAACCATCCATGGTGCTATGCATACAAAGTTCCTAGATATGAACTTGCCCTAAACTCTCACTGAAAGATGGGTCCTCTCGATGGATGGAACTCAAGGAGGTCCAGCATGTCAGTGAATGCTCTGGATTCCTTTTAGTACGTGAAGTATTTCAGGTACTATAAAATCCGCTAGTCGCTGAACCGATAATTGAGCAACAGCTTATATATTCAGAGAAAACCTTTGTGGCCGTCCAATGGTTGTTCCATGCGTCACACCCTCGCAAGTAGCCAAGTAGGGCGATTCCTTATTGCTCCCAGGTTATTTTAAGGAGGCAATCTTGTCCTTTTGAATCCGGAAGAATCCATCCTCCCAATGGTGCAGGCCAAAGCTCGTGATTGTGCAACCAATTATTTAATCGGATCGTACTAGCAAACTGCATGCTTAGTTTCGCCTTCATGTAGCTACGTAGCAGCAACAGTAGCTAGTAACTTAACTCGGCAGCTCGTCTCAAAGGCAGCAACGTAGCTAGTTTGCTTGGCGGTGTCATATATAGGATCTGAAGCAATAAAGAAACAATGATCCCCTACAGTGTGTTTTGCTACAACAGTGTTGTGCAGTCCTCTCTCTGAATTTTTACTATGTTGTACCTACTGTGCTCCATCCATCAGCAATTAATCTGTTTATCTGTGGTAGTTAGTACCACGTATTTTGTGCAGCGACTGTGCAAAGTTCATTCTGCAAAAGCAACACGCTAGCTGCTGCTTAGAATATTTTCTTCTACTTCTCTAATGAGCTATCAGGTGTAGTTGTCAACTCTCCTTCTATACATAATTAGCATCGCATTGATATTATAAAACAAAGGTAATTAAGACAGCACATCTCTTACTTGTGAACGCTAAAAGGACGGTTTGGTACCTCAGTTAAGACACAAAAGTCATCACGCTTATAAAAAAACCATAAGACACGTGAAAGATTTCCTATCCGCATACTTGACCTCAATTTTTCCAAGTAAGCAGCTACATCATCGATCACCAACCTAGCTGAATTCCGAGGAGGAGAACCAATCATGCATCGGGCCCGAGAGTCTAGCTTGCACTCCCATTGCCGCCTTGATTACATGCTGACCCGAATCACTTACCTCGATCCGATTGGCCGAGCAGGCGAAGCGGAGCACAGACTGACCAAGAACTACTACGCGCTCTCGTACGGGCATCTTGATTTCGCATGGAAAAATGGCACCGGAACAGCTATAGCTCCGAGAATGACCTTCCCAAAGCGGAGCCAGAGACTTCACAAACTCGCCGAAAGCGACCGGCGGCCTCGGCTCGCCGGCCTCCGTGGTTCCACTCCATCGATAGATCCCAACCGCCGACAATTCCCACCACCTCTTGCCCTCGCCGGAAAGACAGACGTACACCGCCATCCGCCGTCCATCTCGCCTCGCCGACCGGTCCCCGCAGTACGGACGGCCGGTATCGATCGAGCACCAACCGGAGGGGGGCCCGGGGTGCAGCCAGGCAAATGGCGGCGCTCCGCGTAGCGGACGGCGAGAGGCCCGCGCCGTCGCTGGTTGATGTTGTCGTCTTCCGCGCGCGCAGCGCTCGGTGGAGGTGGGAGAGTGGGGACGCGCCGCAGGGACGCGGACCACACAGAGAGAGTTACCAGGAATCCTACCTATGGGATTCCTCTAAGGTCACTGACATGCGGGACCGGATTCTGCGTTGGCCGTCCCTGTCGGTGGGGGCCTCCGAAGGGTCGGGAGTATCTTTAACTGGGCCGCGCCTCGGGCGCGTGAAAGCCACGTAAAAGTAGCACTCAGCCGGTAGGATATCGACGCGTGGCAGTCACGGTGGATCGTATGCGGGTGACGGCCAAACGGACCCGTCAAGCCGAGGTCGAGGCCAGGAGAGCTAAGCCGAGCCGGGCGCTCCTTGTTGAGCTGAGCCGAGACGATGACTGCAGAAGGCGACGGCGAGGGGCCATGCAATTATTTGCTCCACCACTATAATTGGGGTGCTCCCATTGCATATTTGCATACATAGCCATAGGGAGGCATCATGCATTACGTGGGAGATAAGTACTCAATCCAGTTCCAGTTACATTTTCTATTATTAGCTTTGTAAAAGTACAACATGAAGTTTGATGTGATTGTAGACACCATTGCTAATTGTACTTAATTTTTCTCTAAAGTATTCAAGTTAATTTATCGACAAAAAAAGTATTCAAGTTAACTTACAACCGAGTTAAGGGTAGCACATGGTACTTCCATCTTCGGAACATATCCAGTGCTATCATACTATCACCGCTCGGAATCAAAATACAAATTGTCATGGAACAATCCGGAAAAGTTAACAACATCAACTCAAAATCAACCTATCATTACACTTAAATCTAATTTGATCTAGATGCTGAGAAACCAAAAGATACAAATTCAGCCAAGAAGAATCCTGAAAAAAAAAGGAAAAAAAGTGATGGAGCTACGTACCATTCGTTGGAATTTGTCATTTTTTGGGTATAGCCTATAGGCCATGTTTTTGCTTGAATTTATGCAAGATGATTGATTATATCAGAACTTATCTAACAGAAAAGGGTTATTGTTCTGATCATTTTCATTCTTCCTGGAGGGGTGGTAGCACCGTAAGGGTGGTAACACTTGATATGTTATCTTCTATCTTCTTCATAGAGCCCTCAAAACAATACTATGCTCCAAAACTAAGAAACAACCAATTAAACTAGTACTTTCTCTGTTCAGAAATAGATGACATTGTAAAATACATGTAGTCAAACTTTTTTAACTTTGACTTTAATATATAAATAATTATTTAGATTGATCAAATGAAAAGTACCACTAGATTCATCATGAAGATTTTTTCATGCTACCATAATTTTATAATTTTTTACTAACATATTCATATAAAAATAATTGCTAAAATTACGGTTTGGAGACTATGTCAAGACTCAAAACGACATGTATTATTGAACAGAGGGAATAGTTCACATGAAAAAGGACAAAGCCATGTTAAATCATAAGAAGAAAGCTACTAACAGTAGTTAGGGGATTTTAGCAGATTTTTCACATGAAACTATTAATACCTGCACTACTCTGGTAAAAAGAGGAATACGAAGTTTTATTGGGATATTACTTTTAGACTTTGCTTTTGTCATGGTTGGATATCTTTCATATTGTTAACTTAAAGTAATTGAATTTGTCACGTGATAACTTCAGAACTTTACTCACCAGTTTCACCAGATGTCCTTGTCATGAAAGGGCAGAGAATAAATCTTCGTTGAAGCCTAATTGTATGCTAAGAACCAGAATAATCTATATGTCTATATTTATATTTAATTCAACTGCAGTTTCCAGCTGCCATTGAAATCAACATATATGCATACAATGATGCAAAAGATTGAAGCAAGAAAAGACCTACAGTGTGCGAGTGGACACAGGGCAACAATAATAGGTATGGTCCACTCAACAATATTATGGCTACCAACCGAACCAATTCAAAGAGCTCGCGGCCCTTGGTAATTCGTCGGAAAGATCCAGAAAGAGAGGCCCCAGACCCAAAGAGATGCGAACTTGCGCACGTAATGCTTCAGCCAATCGCATCATCGTTTCGTTGCAATGGCCTTTTCCTTGTGATAGGAGTACCTCATAACCTCTACTTTTCGTTGAAAGGGATGGGATGGGCAGCTGGTTGCCTGGTTTCTACCTTGGATGGTTAACAGCACTGCCTAATATTCCTTCTTTTTCTCAAAAACCGGGCAGTTTCTAATATTCAAGCATATGGGGTTGGTAAGAAAACCATGCCTTTATCCTAGTCTACACCGGAAATATCCAAAACAAATAATTCTCTGTCCTCCGACTCTCTTTTTTAAGACTAAATAGTCCTTCTGTGGCTGTTTGGTTAAAAAAAACAAATACTTAAACACATAACACATGCGCTTGTGTACGTATGAAACTAAGTGAGCCGGTGGTAGAAGAATTACGTTGTAACCAAGTACATGCTTTCGCACCGAGGCACACTCATATGTTAACCATTAAATTATATGTACCAACTGAGTCATCTAAAAGTTAAACTAATAGAGAGAAGTTGACAATATATTTCGATACTAATACACAACATCTAGACAAGCGCCTTTGTCATGCAGACTGGGGGCATTTATGCACGCTTTACCATTCTATCATATCCCCTTTGGGCTAGGGCCTGGGGAAGTTGCCTCCTCAATTATCTAAAAAAATATTAGTCGCCTCAGTCTTAATATTTTCTGAGGACATTAGTAGGAGTTTAGCAGGAATTTCGATTTGCATAATCAAATTCCAAATGAATTATGCAAATCCATTCAAGACTAAAGGCTGTGAAATACATAACTCTATAATTTAAATTATTGGGATTTGAAATCATAATATTCAAAGTTTTGAAATTCAATATTTGGTTATTTGAAACCTAGAATTCCACTATTTGAATTTAATCTCCAAAATTTCAACAATGAACTGTTAACATTTAAAATCTGTGATAAAATTGTATCAACAAATTAAGCAACTCTTAGGCAAGCGCCAAATGCCCTGATCCATTTCATATAGAAATGGAAGGAAGTCATCCAACATCATGGTCGTATAGATCCTTGCAACACCACTTAGGGTGCACGACTAACACAGATAAAAGACCATCCGGCAAACACCAACTAGAATAAACCAACTAGAATAAACAAACTAGCAATACCAATGACCCGACCATCCAGGAACAGATACAAGAACAACATATTACAAAAAGTGATAAGTATCTACCTATCAAGCATCAACACGCCCTTATCTCCTAGAAGATTGCTGAACTTTTATAAACGAATCCTTGATGATCTATTTTTTTTAATCGAGAAACAGGCAGGAGCATTGCCTTCAATTAAGTTGAATAGAGTGACCCAATTTATTAAGGAAAGATCTAACCAGAAACCAAATACAAAGAGTCTCGACTAGTAAAAATCAGGGGCGTACAAACTGACAAATCCACAAGCACTAACACGATGCACAACCAAAATAGCCACCCCGACGTAATCCCAAGGGGTCTAAACCCGCAAACTCTGCACGTCGCTGAAGTCCGCCCCTGCTGCACCAAGGTTGCCCCGCACTGCGCTGAGTAGGCTAGATTCGGCTGGATCTGCCAAAAAAGGTGTAGCAACCTCAACAAGTTTTAGAGGAGCACGGAAGGCCTCCTACTAGTTGTCACGAGAGGATGGTTCCCGAGCCGCTTGGAAGCCTCTCTACCGCAAGTCCCCACCACCATTGCTAGGAGAAAGAAATTAGATATGCTATGGGACGAGACACCGCCACCATGCTAGCCCGAGCTAGCCAGAGGTCCTACCAAATCTGGATCTAGTGGGGGACGACCCCCACACCTACCACTGGGAGGACATGTGCTAGCCGAGGAAGCAACTGTGAGTGCCGCCACGAGACCTCACCTTCCATATCTGGACTCCGCGCCACACTGCCACAACCCACCACAGAAGTCGGCCGTGCCGCTCAGGCACCCCACAACTATCTTCTACCGTTGCACTATGCCGAGGAGAAGCCCTCACACGCCGCCACAAACACCTGGTCTCAGCCACGCAAGGAAGTGAGGTCCACCGCCACTGCGGGCGGAACCGGCGATAGTAGTGGCTGCGCTTGGTTTGGTGGCCCCTGGATTGCTCGGTGGGGAGCGACGCGGGGACATACTATAACAGAATAATCCTCGGTAATCTAAGTGAAATGTTAATCTCAGATTTTTATTTTAGATTACCGGTTGTTTTACCAAACAGCTTAATCCATCTAGATCACCGTCGACCAAACGAGCCTCCAGCGCGTGCATACTTAATGCTCTAGAAACGATCAAGCAACCTAGCAAGATGTCAAGGCATTCGTGTGAACCACGTAATACGTACTTTGAGAAAGTCAATCTCTTTGCACTTACGTGTAGTTGTTGTTACATGTGTTACTTGTCACGGCAGAATGAAAGAATCCCGACCCAGTGAAAAAACTTTCTTTGTATGACTCATCAGATGCTCCCTTCAAATCCACACAAGTGTGCTGTCACAGTTCTACAAAAGCGAACTACTCGTGCGAAGGGGGAAAAATGCACCAAGCTGGGACCTCGAGAGGCGTAGCCCAAAGAAATATAAACCACACACTGAGAGGGGAATCAGCCATTTGGTGTGACAGCTCGGCTGCGTGCGGCGCCGAGCCGACTGGAGCCAGGTGCGTGGATCCGCGGGAAAGCGCCGTCTGCCGCGAACGTCCCCCCCGTCACCTGACGTCGCGCACCCACAACACACCAAACACCATCCTGAGGCCATGAACACACGCTCCCTCCCCTCTCTTAACAAAACAGATTCCCTTCTCTCTCTCTGCGAAAAGAAACCCAGAGAGTCTCCTCCATTGCGATAGAATCTAGGTGATTCTCTGGCCTCCCTCTCTCTCTCTCTCTCTCTCTCTCTCTCTCTCTCTGCTCCGTCTCTCTTCCCTTTGCCAAGATTTGGTTCCACGTTTGCTCTCCTCTGTTTTGTGTTCCTTTCCTTGTCTGTTTGTCTGTTGATATATATGGCCTGGCGGCCGGTGCGTGTGTAAGCTTTTTGCTGGTGAGTTCGTGATTCAGAGCCATGAGTCGAGGTTTTTGAGGTTTCCGTCCTGGATGCCTTGATTAGCGAATTCATATGCGTTTTATTTAGATCTGTCCTGTGTCCTCCTATTCATCTCGTTTGATTGGTGGGATTTTTATTACATAATTTTGGTTGGGTTTACCGAGGGCTATGCTGTAGGTGGGAAGAGGAGTTCAGTATTGATCTTTAGGATTTCTTCAGGTTATAGTGCGTTCTACAAACTTCAGGTTTGTTGTTTCAGCCAAATATGGCTAGCCACAGGTTATTTCTTTCATTTTTGATATATTAGAGAAAGGTTAGATTATAACTCCTTTTGTGTTTCTTGTAGTACAGAGGTTTGTGTGATATAATTTTCCATCTTGATGCTACTGCATCATTTTTTGCAACTGCTCCTTAATCATTTTTGGGTTCTAAAAAGAAAGAAAACTTTGTTTTGTTCCATGTCAGACAACATATTCCTTGAAGAAATTGCCACATCCTAGGTAGGTAAATGCTATCTTCCGGAAAGTGTTGTTCAGGACATGTATCACATATATGTACTCTTAGTCCAATAGGTTATGTTTGGGTGTGGAACTTCTGTACGGCGCTTCATGTTTTTCCACTTATCGAATGATCTTTAGAGGTACTTGTCCTAATAGAATACCAATTTCTTGTGGGAAGAACCGCCAATCTGTCTCATGTAAGCCAAGGTGCGGTCAAGGTTGCTTCTTGGCTGTTGCTCATATGAAGCTTTGGCTGAATTCAGAGTCAGAATGGTAGCATCTCATACCTCTGATGTTCTTCTCCACGGCCACCGGAAATGGATGTCAAATCGTCTAGTCAACTGAATGAGCAATTTCAATTATCCTTGAAAAATATGCTCGTGGTTATGCATGTTGACTCAGCTGCCTGTGTACTGTAAAGGGATAATCTTTTACAGCTGTAGCTATTAGGTACGACTTGAACTAATCTAAATTAATTAAGTATTCTATGAGAAGGTGAGCAAGGGCTGCTATTTCATCGATTCATCAATTGTTATGCACTAAGAAATTTATGTGATTCAATCTGTCTGCTCGATATAGTTAGCATGACGTGTGGAGGACGGACGCATAGTTTGACAGGCTCAAAATTTTAGTCAAGTTGTTTAAGGTACCTGTTGTGCAAACTCATTTTGTCAAGTAAATGATGATCTATTGATATGTGGCTGCTGCTAAGCAAGGGAAGCTTTGACTTATGCTATTGTGTGATTGGCATGCTTTTTCTGTTTTCTATATTCTGATGGTATATTTTATGATTAGCTCAAAAATCCCATCTACCATACATGTTTAGATTACTTATTATGTCAAACCTTGGTTTTGGTTGAATTCTGTATGTGCCCGTTCTGTTCAACTTTGTTATTTAACCCTCAATACGGGATATAATCTTCGTGGTTTGCCTAAAAATAAAAGTTCAATATTTTGGAAAGGTCTTGATTGAAGTTCTTTGTCATATTGAGCCATTCCTATGTTTGCCGATCTCCTGAGTCAGCTTTTCTTAGAGGGATGTCAGCCACCTTTTCAACTGCAGGAACAGTGATGCTTCTAACTTCTTTGGTGAAGTTGAATTGCATTTCATGAACATTCACTCTATTAAAAAACTTGTTTGTCTACTACTTTGGTCATTCTGATGATTGTTTAAGGTTCCATAATATTCTGTGGTTGGTGTGGAGCCAGATAGTCATTCGGAGCACTGGACGAGCACGAGCATGATTCCACAAAAGAAATCGGAAATAATAAATGCATAATTCCAGTAGCCCTTGATGGTCTTTAGTTTCAGCAATTCAGAGTCCATCTCAAGAGCCAACGGTTTATTCTTTTTACTGATTTATGTGCAAATATGGCTAGACAGATTTTTTTCTTCTGATTTGTCCTTTCAGTTCACTAGTACTGATTCATTTCATTACTTAACCTCATGCCTATATGCATTTCATAACTACTAATTTAAAGTCATGTTAGGATCTATCTTTTGGAGCATGACCATCATCTGACTTGCCATTTCCATTCTGTTGCAGTACTGTTGTAGCTAGAAGATTTTCCTGGCACATCGCATTTGAGCTCCTCTGCTTCTACCTGATGCCCAACATTTAATTAATTCAAAAAAAGTAAGACTGAATGCTCAACTAGCAGAGATCATCATTAAATCAGATGGTTTATTCTGTCAGAGGTCAAGTACCTTCTGGATCACAATTTTACTGAAGCCGGACAGTAATGGACCGTGCAGACACATCAGGTTTTGTTAGTAGTGGACTCAACGGTACTTCACCGCTGCTGATATTCTTCGACTTCGTCTACTCCACAATGCACATATAAAAGATCAGGAGACACCTGATCTTGTTGCCCAGAGATATTTGTTCTCATTATTGTTTCTTCCAGCTCCTTCACTGTATAGAAGTACTTAGCCTAGATGAATAACGGTTTCGCGGATATCCGTCGTCACCGTGGAAAACCAGCCCCTGATGGACAGCTCTGCAGTGCTAATGGGGCATGCAGTGCCGAGCTACACAACAGTCGGCAGCCATGGTCAGACCTCATTTACCCTGGACTTCCGGGGTTCAGCAATGGACAGCTACAGTCATGGCAACAGAGGTATCCGGAGGTCGAGTCATGTCTCTGCACAAGATGATGGATGCAGGTTGGTACTTGGATTAGGTCCATCGCTGGAACTTAGCTCTGCAGATCACCAGCATACCAGAGGAACAGACAAGTCGAAAGAGCTGGTGACTTTGTTTGGCCGGAGTTTCTCGTACACCGATCCTGGGACACTGAGCCTTGGGCTTCATCATCATCAGGGGGACAATGCTGAAGCAATGGCTCAACATTCCGAAGCGCCTACTGAAAACATCATCTCCTTCTCCGACGAGGGTTCGACGTCCACCAGGAGAAGCTCCGGTGGCTACATGCCGTCCCTGCTCTTCGCACCCCGGCCAAATCTTTGTATTGCTGAAGAGGCCCAGCTAGAGGCAAATGATCACACGGACAACACCAATGATAGTAGTACTGGTCATGCTCAGCGTCGCCTTCAGTTCAGCCCTGAACCTTCAGCAACCATGACGGAGACTTCGTTTGGTGTGAGCTCTGATGTTGTCACCGGTGTAACCAATCCTGGGCAGCCGGCTCACCGCCGGCACCCGAAGAAGTGCAGGTTCAAGGGGTGCTCCAAAGGTGCGAGAGGTGCATCAGGCCTGTGCATCGCTCATGGCGGCGGGCAGAGGTGCCAGAAGCCCGGGTGCCACAAGGGTGCCGAGAGCCGCACGGCCTACTGCAAGGCCCATGGAGGAGGCCGGCGGTGCATGCAGCTCGGCTGCACCAAGAGCGCCGAGGGGAAGACGGATCACTGCATTGCACACGGCGGAGGGCGCCGGTGTGGATACAATGGCTGCCCTAAAGCCGCGCGGGGCAAGTCCGGGCGATGCATCAAGCACGGAGGAGGGAAGCGATGCGCGGTGGAGGGTTGCATCCGGAGCGCTGAGGGGAAGGTCGGGCTTTGCATCTCCCACGGCGGCGGCCGCCGGTGCCAGTACCCGGACTGCCGCAAGGGGGCGCAGGGCAGCACGCTGTACTGCAAGTCCCACGGCGGAGGGAAGAGGTGCGTCTTCGAGGGCTGCTCCAAGGGCGCGGAAGGCAGCACGCCGCTGTGCAAGGCGCACGGCGGCGGGAAGCGGTGCATGTACGAAGGCGGCGGCCTCTGCCCCAAGAGCGTCCACGGGGGCACCAGCTACTGCGTGGCGCACGGCGGAGGGAAGCGGTGCGCGGTGCCCGGGTGCGGCAAGAGCGCCCGCGGGCGAACGGACTTCTGCGTGAAGCACGGCGGCGGCAAGCGGTGCAAGGTCGACGGCTGCGGCAAGAGCGCGCAGGGGAGCACGGAGTTCTGCAAGGCCCACGGGGGCGGCAAGCGGTGCACGTTCGGCACGGGCTGCGAGAAGTTCGCCCGCGGGAGGAGCGGCCTCTGCGCGGCGCACGCGACGCTGGTGGCCTCGCAGTCGTCGCAGCAACGCCGGCGCGGCGGGGCAGCGAAGAACGGCGGCGGGAGCACGATCGGCCCGGGCCTCTTCCGCGGCATCGTGTCGTCGTCGGCCGCGGCCGCCAGCGCCGTGAACAACGAGTACTCGTCGTCTGGCGTCAGCACGGTGTCGGACTGCGACGGCTCCCCCGTGGCCACGGCGGGGAGGCAGGAGCTGATACCTCCTCAGGTGCTGGTACCCCTCTCTATGAAGTCGTCGTCGTCGGATAGGCGGCGAGAGGGAGTAGAGCTCGCGGTGCCTGAGGGGAGGGTGCACGGCGGTGGTCTTCTGTCATTGCTTGGCGGGAGCTTCAGGAACGCTCTGGCCCCTTGAGGCTCAATTTCAGTTTATACTATAGCTGTTCTTAAACCCCAGAAAAATATGAACATTCTACAGATGTTAGTACATTGGTGGCCAATAAGGGAGGAGGTTATTGGTCTGCCTGCTAAACTGGTATGGCGCTTTATCGATTGTTATTTGTGTCATTTGTGACCAAAGTGTCCAGACATGAATATTTCAAGGGCTCTTCAAAGCTTAAATTCTTGGCAATTTCTGAAGCTTTTGGGATGGTAAAGCTTTTACGCTGTAATTCTTGTTAATGACGTCCATATGTAATAATGAACCTTTGTTTGCTACAAATCTGCCGGATCATCTTGTAGATGGTTCTCCGGAACTCTGTTGAAGATAAAACGTGTCACTGGATCTATCGTCTCTGCCTCGCTCTTGTGGTTGAAATGAGTTCCAACTTCCAAGTGCATGCTATGGCTTTTTTCTTTTTTCTTTTTAAGCAACAAGTGCATGCTATGTTTTGATAGCTGTCTGCCATCTGTTTAAGTTATTATTGTCAATTTAGTTTTGTTCTATTGCCTTCTCAAATTTGTGTAAGCTTCGCAATCTCCAAATAAAATTGTATTTGCCCACATGCATGGTAATGGATGATGAATCTTTGATCAGTGGTGGAATTTCTAGTAGCTGTCTACGAAAGAACATTGAGCGCCTACTCTTGCTGATATTCATTCACATGCTTTGCCTGATTATGTGTACATTGCCGTGGATAGCACAATGTGTTTTTTCAGTTCCGATCATATATGCAAAGCGTGTAGCCTCAAGGACTAGCACTGCTGCAATTAAGCTAGTGCTGCTGCACGCTAGATGTAACAGATTCTGGTAGTCTCCGAAATCTTCACGGAAAAGAAGAACACAGCCGTACAAGTATCCGAAGCAGATCAGGCAACCAGACCAGCGTCGGCCGTTGTTGGTGCCAATCAAATCAAAATAGTGCAGGATAGGCACCGGGAGAAGCTAGCATACGGCGAAGATGCGCGGCACGAGGCAGGTGCTGGACCATTGTAACCTCTGACAGAACACTCAATATTAGCTAGGGGGCTCACACAAACCAAGGATGGGATCACTTTATATGTTCTCCTTGCCTCCACGTCTGTATCAGCAGCAGCACTTGTGACAGAACTCCTGGCTCTTCTTTGAGCCCTTGGGTGAAAATCTGTGTAGCTAGACTTGTGATGAAAAATGGCAAGAACACTGCATCCACTGTTTCTTGTTCTTGCCTCGTGCCTTGTGGCGTTTGGCCTGTCCGGCGGCGGCGCCGACGCGGCAGCCGCGAGGAAGACGGTTGGCGTCTATGAGCTCAAGAAGGGGGATTTCTCCATCAAGGTCACTAACTGGGGGGCTACTCTCATGTCTGTAATTCTTCCTGACTCCAAAGGTAACGAACGATGCTTCTTCTCCTTCCCCAAACTTGCCGTTGTTGTTTGTTATTTCTATATGGTCCTGGGGCTTAACGTACGCATTGCCAATCTTTCTTGTTCCTTGAAGGAAACTTGGCGGATGTAGTCCTGGGCTATGATACTGTTGCTGAATATGTTGTAAGATCATAGAACCCCGTGTTCCTGTTTATTTTCTCCGTATAGATGACATCCTAGAAACCGTCCAGTTAATCATACTATCATAGAATTGTCAAGAAAATATTTCATAATTATATATTTTTACTAATATAATGATATACAAAATGAGCCACATCTTAGAGACTATATTCATATTTAATATGTATTTTGGAACATATATTTTGGAAGGGATGGAATGCTTACAGCGGTGGGCCTAAATCTTTTATCTCTGTTCTGGTGTCCAATTTCGAATGCATGGACTCTTCATCCTCATAAATGTTGTATATAACACATATCAACTTAGTTACTTTCTCATGCATTCTCTTGCAACATCTTTCTGCAGCTACTCATTAATAGCCATGTTTCTTTGATGAGAGAATTTCCTACTACTATTGAGCAACACTCTAATTTCTATACCATCAAATAACATCAAATTTCCTATATAGCATTGAAAGATGTATTTTGGTTTTCTCTATTCCACTCCATTAATTTTCGGTTAGTTTAGAGCCGTTAAGTGTTCTTGGACATATCAAATTTTTTGGTAATGGCAGAGTTGCCCTTCCCTCTTCAACATACACCCACAACAAAGCCATCCACCACAAGGCACAACACACACCCTAGGAATATCTATTATTTATTTTAGATCTCATAAAGGTAATTGCACTACAAGTGAAAACAAGAGTAAAACAGTCTTTTTATCCACTTAATGAAGATGTTTGGATGACAAATTAATGCAATGACACAGAGGGAATTGGAGCCGAGTGGTATGTTCCTTACCCTGATCACCATTACTCTCCAAGTTGTTCAAACCCAATCTACTCCTTTTGTTTTAACCGCTGTTTTTATCTCAAATTGTTTTCGCTTGTATCTCGCGCGTATGCACAGAACGGCACCGCCTACTTCGGAGGGCTGATCGGCCGCGTAGCCAACAGGATCTCCAACGCCCGGTTCACGCTGGACGGGAAAACCTACCGCTTGTTCCCCAACGATGGCAAAAACACGCTCCACGGTATATAAGCATCAGAGGATCGACGTACTTTTTTTCTTGTGTATGAGGCTCTGCTACGAGCTGTGATCGTTCATCTTTCTTCCTGTTGTTATCTAGGTGGTCACCGGGGATTCAGCAAGGTCGTGTGGACGGTGAAGGAGCACGTCGGCGGTGGCGGCTCCCCCTACATCACTCTGTACTACCATAGCTTCGACGGAGAGCAAGGTAAGGGATTTGGAGCAAGACAGCTATAATATCTTTCTGAGAATAAAAGGATATAGCTTCCGATTTGCCCTTGCGACCGAAAGATAGTGCATTGTTCGGGATATGAACAGAATTGCTTTTCCTTTCCTTTCTGTAATGAATGCTTGAGCAAGTAGATGTGTGCCAGGAAAGAGCATTGGCTCATTGTTTTTTTTTCTTTTTCTGACAGCTTGTTTGGTTGGAGGGAATTAAAATTAGAGAATGGGAGTTAAGGGGACTTGGGACTAAATATCATCTATTTGGTTGGGGGGAATGGGAGTTTAAAGGGGAAAGGGAAAGGGAATTGGTGAATGAAATTCCCATCAATCTTTTCCCTGACTAGGACCTGGTAATTCATGGGAGGGAGAGGTAATTGATATTAATCTCTACTCACCGCCAAACGGGGGATTGGGAGTAAATAGCTATTTCCCTTGCCTCATCCCTACGTCTACTCTCACCTCTAAACTCCCATTTTCCATCCATCCGGTTGCCAAACACGCTGTGAGGGGGAAAATTGGCACTTGGTGGTCCTGCAGCATCCTGTGGTCCAGTGACCAGTACTATCACCTTGGGAAAAGAAATTTTCCTGCATATCAACATATGCATTTACCTTTTCTTCTTTTTTCGTCATGGAAAAGTCTCCACCATGCATGCGGCTGCAGCAATAGTGAGCTAGCCTGACGCGCACTATGCTGGGACGCGAACGGAACTTGTCAAGTGATAAACAGCTGGTGCTTTAGGGCCGGGGCACGCAAGGTTGCGCCGGGCATAACAGATGTTCCTGCGCCGGCGCCCGGCTGACCGTTGCTGAGTATATGCTCCTGCACTATCAAGCATGGCAAGCATTTCAAAAGGTTAAAAAGGATCATAAAACGATTGAAGGAAACTAAAGAGAAAAATGTGGTACAAAAGCTGCATAGCACCACTGCACAAAGTACTAAATGCAACTCATGTTAAGTGTTATATTTCGTACCAGTTTTCTATAGTGTTATTTTTACCCATGAATTGCTGTTACTACATACATGAGGTTAACCGCAGCTGCTAAACTTACACAGGGTTCCCGGGCGACCTGGGCGTGTACGTGACGTACCAGATCTCCAATCCATACGTGCTGAGCGTGCGCATGAACGCGACGGCGCTGAGCAAGGCCACCCCGGTGAACCTCGCGCACCACGCCTACTGGAACCTCGGCGGCCACGGCAGCGGCACCATCCTCGGCGAGTCGGTTCAACTCTTGGCCTCCCAGTACACGCCCGTGGACGCCGCGCTCATCCCGACGGGGCGGCTCGCGCCCGTGGCCGGCACGCCCTACGACTTCCGCGCGCCGGCAGCCGTGGGCTCGCGCATCGGCGGGCTCCTGCGCCGTGGCGTCACGGGGTACGACACCAACTACGCCGTGAACGTCGGCGCGGAACGTGGCGGGCTGCGGCAGAAGCTGCGGCGGGTGGCCGTCGTCCGGGACGGTGCGTCCGGCAGGGCGATGGAGCTGTGGGCCGACCAGCCGGGGGTGCAGTTCTACACGGGCAACGGGCTCGGTGGGGTGAGGGGGAAGGGCGGCAAGGTGTACGGCCGGTACGGCGCGCTGTGCCTGGAGACGCAGGGCTTCCCCGACGCCGTGAACCACCCCAACTTCCCGTCGCAGATCGTCAGACCCGGGCAGGCGTACAAGCATGACATGGTGTTCAAATTCTCCTTCTAGCTGTCCTAGCTAGGTCGTTGGCCATGCAGTGATGCGTGCATGGATGCAGCTCGATGGTCTCTTGTACCGTCAGATCATCTTCGCTTGGACTTGAAGGGAAGGAATAATAGCATGCTGCAGGTTTGAGGAATATTTTATGTGTTATTTCTGTGCAAGGTTGCAGCACCACAATCTAGTTCTCTTTGGATGAATGGGGATTTGGCGACGCGATCACTTAAAATGATATAAAAGTTTACGCTAGCATATATGGCACGTATATCAGCTTAAAAGAGGCAGCATAATAATAACACTAAGTAATCTATCTATCTATCTGTACATTAAACGTACATATATATTAACCGGAAAAAAGACATACTAGAAAATCCTATAAAAAATAAAAAATCCATTTATTAACTCCACGGACCCTCTTTTTATTAGTGAACCACGACCAGTAGATCCTTATAACTACATTTAAATAATTCACAACTGGTAGATGTGCCTAAACAAATCATGATAGATAAATCTCATAAACATATCACAACCGATAGATTATCATAACAGTACCTATATAGATCACAACTAATAGATCTTCATAATTGTACCTAAATATATCACGACCAATAGATTTTCATAACTATACATAAACATATCACTACCGATAAATTTTTATAACTATACCTAAACATTATCCGGTATTAATATGATATGCAGTGGGCTTGATTAATTCTACATACTGATGTAAAATCATGTACAGATGACCAACTGACTAGCAATCTGAACTTTAACTCTATATATTGATATCATGTACGACTGACCTGCCAACTCACTTACAAACTACCAGTTGGTCAGCTTGCTATCCGAACTTTAATTCTGGAACTGAACTAAAATCGTGCACAATAGGTCGTAATTTTGATGTTTTTGTAAATATTATAATAATACATACCTACGTGAGTCTTTTTTTTTGCAAAAATACCTATGTGAGTCTAAAAATTAAAAATAATTGGACACCGTTCTAGTGTAATCAAACAAGAAAGTAAATCATAAGTTTATTACAAGTATTTTATCAAACGTCTGGTGTGCATACATTGCTTAATACCTACACACATGGTAATTAACAAGCTTCTGCTGCGACTATACTTGGCTGGACCAGCTGCCACAAGCAAGCATCAGTACAAGGTCGCCAACACATCAAAGAACTCTGGCATGTTCATCAACAAAACGTTCATCATACACCATCATCCTCTCGACGTGGCAATACAGAGCAATTATGGTGACCAAAATAGGAGCATGAATGGCAAGATAATACCAATAGAAGGGTTGACACCAACATTTACGTGGAAAACCACATGAGCTAGGTGGCATGAGCAATGATCCACATTATTGAAAAATAAGATACAAAGGTGGGAACCAACGTTGGGTGTCAACAAATAGAGGAGATGCTCCAAACTCCTCTCACAAACTCACTCAAGGGATTTGGTGGGAAATCACACTCCTCTCACTCTCGCAAACTCTACTAATCCTAGCTCTCTCACGATGAGAAAAATCCACTCAGATGAGGAAGAAGCTCCAATCCCATTTTTGGACAGCTGCCTGCTGCTGTTTTCGATAGCCAAACAACGCCCAATTCACATGATGAAAATACAAAAAATGCCACTAGCGCATTACTGGGCCCGTCGGAGCTACCTTAGGGCCGACCTGGGCCGTGGCTCCCCTAGTCTAACAAAAGACACTGAGCATGGTATAGTATTAGGCCCGTTAGCTTTTAGATGGCCATTGCGGCTGCAATTCTATGAATTGTGAAGATTTTACGCAAAACTGATATAATTGGAGTATGAAAAATCCTAGTTTTCCTGATATGAAACTTTCCTTGCTTACTTCATCATTGTTCTTTCGTCACCTCAAGGATTGTGCTCAAGTAGGGCTGGAAACGAGCCGAGTCGAGCCCTCGGCTTGGCTCGCCCTGGCTCGGGAAAATTCGAGTCGAGCCCGAGTCGGCTCGTCAGATTCTACGAGCCGGGGAAGAGGCTCGGTTCGAGCTTTCACCGAGTCCGAGCCGGCTCGTAATGGCTTGCGAGTTGGCCTAACCCAACTTAAACTGCTCCTGTCCGATTCAGCCTCTCAGATCTCGCCGCATTCCCTTCCCTCTCTCTCTGTCTCCAGCGGGCCATGACGGCGACGCGACCTAGGGTTAGGGCGCTGCCATCTCCCACCCCTCCTCCACCGGGCATAGCCGCCGGTCCATCGCCATATCCTCTGCCGCATCCTCCACCACCCTCTCCGCCACCTCTTCCCCTCTGCCACCTCCTCCACCTCAGCTCCTGCTGCCGACTACTACGCCGCCACCTCATGCCGCTCCTTCACCGGGAACAGCCGCCGTTCGTCGCCAGCTCCTTCGCTGCCGCTCATGGATCAGGAGCAGCAACCCAGCGAGGGGTCGCGGGGCCTGTGCGCGTGGAGGCTACAGTCCCGGTCGTGCTGCGCCGGCACCCTGGTGCAATGCGACCACCTCCGCCTTGTCGAATCCTTCGGACCTTGTTCCCGCCGGCCGCCAGGAATCCACCTCCGCCTCCACCTTGCGTGGCCCCAACTCCACCTCCACCTCCCTTACCCAGCCGCCTCCACCTCCCTGCTCGTCTCCACCGCCTCCACATCCGCCACGTCGGACCCTACCTCCGGCCTCCTCGATAAGCCTATGAGCGGCTCGCGAGCTTTTGCGAGCCGGCTCGCCGAGCTTTGCGAGCTGAGGAGGTGGCTCGGGCTCGGCTCGTTTGACCACCGAGCCGAGCCGAGCCCGGGCCAAGCCTTAGCGAGCCCGAGCAGAGCCACAAGCCTCGAGCTTTATGTCCAGCCCTATGCTCAAGCTCCGTCACTACGTGTAAGGGGCCTCCATTTGAAAACATGGGCTGTTGTAATTGAGCCGCCAATGGCCTCCAAATGAGGTGAGACGCCGGAGCCATTCGTCACAGTCATTATATGGGGATATCACTCCTGTAGCCGTCTGGTGTTTCAAGATTTGTGACTTATGATTGGCCAGAAAGAAAAGACATCTACTTGTGGTGATTGTCCAGATTGAATATTTTCTAGCCAAGAGGAATTGTGTCACGAAGCCACACATAGTAGATCAAGTTGATAAACCGCTAAAGTTACATTGTGACAACAAGCATATATTCCACCAAAGCAAAAGGAGAAGACGAGAGAGTCTATATTCCAATAATTTTTTGCAAACGCACACAAGCTTAATTTTCGTGCCATTGAATTATAAAGGAATGAAAAGCGTTTGATAGAACGAGGACAGATCACAGACGACCCAAGCTCAGCTTTGATCCGAGCTCATCTTCCTCCTAGCCTGTACAAGACAACATCCGAGCTACCTAAGGGCCTATTTGGTTGGGCTGTAGCTATTGACAAAATTGATGTTAGCTAGTTGTCTAGAAAAGCTGCTGTGGCTGTGGAAAAGTGAACATATGGCTTTTGGTTGATCCAAACCATTTATAGTATTTTGAAAAAATGAGCACTGAAACTTCAACACATTGTAAAAAGCTGATAGAATGTAACTTTTTCAAACAGCTAAATTTACACTGCAAAACCCACAGCTACTATTGACAAAAGCTGCTGAAAAGCAGGCCGTTTGGTTAGGCTGTGGCTTTTTCTAGTAAAAAACTGTTGAAAAGCCTAACCACACAGGTCTGAGCCCGATATCTCTAAATAGCATACTATCCCGACGAGCCAGCCACCATCTAAAGCTCTGACTCGTTGCATATCCTTAGGCGAACCGTGTATCCCAGTAACTATAGGAGCATTTCGAAGTCTATGTTTATAGGCATTAAGTTGCTAAATGTGAAAGAGATAGTTTGTCCATAGGATCTGCTTACCGACAGCCTATCACCCAAAGTGCTTCACGAGCATGTTGCTCATATATATGTTTTTCAAACGTGGAAATTTAGTTTCAGTGGAAGTTTATAATTTCTAATGCCTATGTAGCACATAGTATTCTTATAGGGCATGAAATAAACATTTCTTCCGCAGAAATAAAGTTTGTTTGTATTATTCATTATGATTATATTGTGTTCCATTTTATCTGCCCGTTATTCAAATAGGGTTTTTCTTTAGATTTTCATCTTGCTTTCTTGCCATATCCAAAAGTTCAAAATTCTCCTCGTTTTATATTCATGCTAATAATGATAAGACATGTTCATGATGCACAACAACATAATACACACACACACATACACATATATATATATATGTATGTATGTGTATATATAGTATAATTTCTTGGGGCTCCATGGTGCCTGGGCTCCATGATTTCAAATGTGTAAATTCAAAGCAAGTTTATATTTTTTTTTAGAAATACTTGTTTTTAGGTATATACCTAGAGATATATACTCATGTAAAATATATACCTTCAAAAAATTCCACACAAATTCAATGATTTTTAGGGTGTATTTGATCACATACCCAGAATTCAGGGTATGTGAGATATATATAGATATATAGATATATAGATATATATATATATATATATATATGTATATATATATTGGGTATGTACCTAGAATATACTCTAAAATTTTTGAATTCAAGTGAATTTTTTGAAAGATATGTACTTCATCTAAATTCTTATAATCGAATATATACCCAAATTTGAAAAATATACCTAAATTTGGCTTGATTTTATGAATTTGAAACCATGGAGCCCAGGCTCCATGGAGCCCCAATCCGGCTTCCTATATATATACATATATGTATATGTATGTATGTATATTATCACAATAGGGATGTTACACCACCGAAAGCCCATCTAGTTTTGAAACATGTCCTGTCAAACTTGCGACCAAGCCTACACAAATGAAGGAAACGCCACAATCGGTGGAATCGCGACATGCACACCCCGCCACGCGCGAAGCCTAGACTGTGGGACCATTGCCGCTCGCAAACTACAGAGAATGTGCCGAACGTGAGCGGTGGGGGAGATCGGAGGTGTGCACGCACATCCCTGACATCCACCCACCAGAATGGAGCCAAACCCTGGCGAAGGCCATCGAGAGGAGCGGCTAGACCCGACTTGCATTGCTAACAAGGAGTTCGCCGCGATGGGGAGACGCTGCGAGAGCGTGTGATCCTCATGAAGCCAGTGAAGGGGGATCGAGAAGGGGGAGGAAGGGAGCAAAGAGAAGGTGAGTAGCTCTCCACTGGTGAGGTCGCCGTCACTGTCCTCCTCGCCATGCTGACTCTAGAACTTTCCTCAGCTCTCCATCTGAACCGTACCGAATCTGTCGATTGGAGCCTTGTAGCCACAATGGTTGCTCGCCTGGCTTGTGCCATTTTTCTCGCTGAAAGGCTAAGGGCATTTCCAATAGTAGAGAAAGCAACCTTCTCTTATACCTTTCATGTCATTTAGAGATAACAACAAAAATATGTTATACAATAGGTTATCCCTTGATGCCATCTCTAGCAATTAATGTATACATGAATATAGGATTAAAAGTAAACTAGAAAACATGGGTCTAAAGAAAGATTTATTGTACAATGGAGAAAATAGTTATCTCGGAGGTGTCAAGGGATCATCCCTTCACCAAGAAAAGATAACCTTCTATTTCTTTCCTCTCTCTTCTAACTCAAAAAAAAATTATATAACACCTCTATAGAAAGGCTAACATCACTCTATTAGAGATGCCCTAAGGACGCAGGTGCAACAAACCATCCAGAGCACACGCCATGTGGTTGTCCCCATTTTGATTTTGGCCCCGAACAGTAGGGGCGGGCACAATTGACCGAAACCAAATACCAAATCGAAGCCGAACCGAATAACACCGATTTTCTTGTTTTAGTCGGTTTTCGGTTTTATATTCGGTTTGTGTTTTGTTTGGTGATCGAATCTGAGAAACCGAATCCACTGATAACCCGTACTGCATCAACGCTAAGGCCCAAGGCCCAGTTAGCGCCCCCCACAACTCCTAAATCGGCCATGCCCATCCGATCAATGACTTCAAGCCTTGCCCTCACGCAATATTCTCCCTAGTAGTGGCCGCTGCCCGCATAGGCTTATTCCCCCATCCAACGACCACCACCGCGCGATGGCGAGGGCGTGGCCACGACGGTGAGAGGAGGGCAGGGCGAGGCCGCGACATGCTGAGCTGTTGATCTCCTCTTAATTCTACTGATCTGTTGCGTTGCGTTTGATCTACCGATTTCTCCTTCTCGTTCTTACTTGGCTGACCGTTGAATTGCTATGTTGTTGCTCAATTACCGTGCTGAAATGATGTTTTCATGTCCTGGAACGCGGCTCAATTTCTAGTTAAATCAGTGAATCGTTGATGTCTTGTTGAACTGCTGCTATACTGGTTTGTGAATAATTCGGTTCACTAGAAAACCAAAAATTCCAAACCGATTTAATTCGGTGTGCCTCGCTGTTTCTTTTTAAGATATAATTCGTTGGCAGTTTGCAAAAACAAAACTATTTATAAACCGAATTAACCGAAGCGATATAACTGAATTAACCTAATGCCCACTCCTAGTCGGGACAAGGTTCGCAATTGTTACCCTTTTTCCTTGGCTAAATCTAGGAGTAGGCTTTCCTAAGTATTTTTTGTTGCTTTACAAAGCGCACTTATTTATTTACTTTTCTTATGAAACAATATGCTGAGTATCTTTCTTTTGGATGTAAAATCAAACTTGTATATAAATTAGTAAATATTTCCTACATAACTTTTTTAGGGAAAATATCAAGATTCAGTCACTAACAATGTTTATGGGTGCATATGCAATGTCGGTAGCTGTACGAACCAAATATGGCAACCAACGCTTAAAGCTATAGCTCCTCTCGATAAGTTACACGCCTCGGAAGTTCGATTCGTTTCCTAACTAAAATGTTTGAGTTTGAGATTGGCCAAGAACAATAGATCAAACGAATGTCCTTTATTGATGAATAATTACATGTTTATATATATTAGGAACAGACGGCAGTTGATGCTTTAAGCGTTGCGGCAACTGCAATTAGCAGTTGCTAATTGATCACTACGGACGCGACTGCTCCGGCAGACGTCGTTTCGCAACACTCCCCCTTGATCAATTTGATTTGTATATTATGTATAGCATCATCATCTTAAATAGTGACTCCTAAAAAAAAACCTTGTGGGAAAAAAGTGAGGAGCATAGAGTCGGATATGCTGTTAAAACTCCTTCAAATCCGATGGAAAAATAAAGAGAAAATGATACAGCATATAATGATCATTGTCTCATTTAACTCAATACGAGAAGACTCATAGAGTTTAGAGGACAATAAATATGTCGCATATACTTTCCTAAAAACCCCGGTGGGGAAAATGGAAAATATGACATATAATCTTATGTTGATATTACCTCATTAAAAACCTTGATGAGAACCTGTAAAGTAAACTCATAAAGGGAAAAGAGTGCAATATGATGCTTTGAACAGGAATAGTTCAGGAAGATACTCCCCCTGATTCTTGCAAATCTCGAAGTCGTCGCATACCAATTCCATGAACATATTTCTGGAATGTAGAAGTTGGTAGAGACTTCGTGAATAAATCAGTGAGGTTGTTGCATGATTTGACTTGTAAGATGTTTATTTCCCCACTTTTCTAGAGCTCATGGGGGGAAAATAACTTAGGGGTAATATGCTTAGTGTTATTGCTCTTGATGTATCCTGTTTGCATCTGTGCAACACAAGCCGCATTATCTTCGTAGATAATGGTAGGTGATTCGATAGAACCAATTCCACATGATTGTTGTATGTGGTTTATCATTCTGCGAAACCATACGCACTCGCGTGATGCCTCATATAATAAAATTATTTCAGAATGATTGGTAGATGTTGCCACAAGAGTCTGTTTCGAAGACTTCCATGATATGGCGGTTCCACCATGTAGGAACACAAAACCGGTTTGTGATCTGGCATTATGGAGATCAGATAAATAGCCAGCATCTGTGTATCCAATCATATTGGAGTCCTGATTTCTCTGGAATTGAAAGAATAGGCCAAGATCCTTTGTGCCTTGGAGATATCGAAGGATATTCTTGACTCCCGACCAATGGCGTTTGGTGGGAGCTGCGCTGTGTCTAGCAAGTAGATTCACTGCAAAAGTAAGATCAGGTCTTGTGCAATTTGCAAGATACATGAGCGCTCCAACGGCAATGAGATATGGAACCTCGGGTCCCAATATCTCTTCTCCATCATCCCTTGGTCTGAATGGATCTTTCTCTACGTCTAGAGAACGAACAACCATGGGAGTTTTAGATGGGTAGGATTTGTCCATATTGAACTTCTCCAATATTTTCTGGATATAGGCAGCTTGGTGTACCATGATTCCTGAGGGAAGGTGCTCAAGTTGAAGACCTAAGCAAAATTTAGTTTTACCCAAATCCTTCATCTCAAATTCCGTCTTTAGGTGATTGCATGCTTCATCGATATCTTGTGTGTTGCCAATGATGTTGAGATCATCGACGTATACTAAAATGATGCAAAATCCTGTAGAGGACTTCTTGATAAAGACACAAGGGCAATCATCGCTATTGGAGTAACCCTTCTGAAGAAGGAACTCACTAAGTCGGTTGTACCACATCCGTCCTGACTGCTTTAAGCCATATAATGTCTTGTTCAGTTTTACACAGTACATGTTGCGTTTTGCGCTTGCATTCGGGACAGGAATTCCGTCAGGAACCTTCATGTAAATGTCCGAATCCAGTGACCCGTAAAGATATGCTGTCACGACATCCATCAACTGCATAGATAGACGGTTTTGCACTGCCAAGGATATGAGATATCGGAAAGTGATTCCACTCATTACCGGAGAATATGTCTCATTGTAATCAATGCCGGGTCTCTGCGTAAACCCTTGTGCTACGAGCCTTGCTTTGTATCTCACCACCTCATTGTTCTCATTCCGTTTCCGGACAAAAACCCATTTGAATCCCACAGGGAATACTTTGGGAGGTGACGGTATTGCTTCAGTAAATACCTTTCTTTTATTAAGCGAGGCAATTTCCGCTTGTATTGCATCCTTCCATTGAGGCCAGTCGAAGCGCTTTTGACACTCGGCGATAGTCCTTGGATCAGGATCATTGAGAAGGGTATTTGCAATTGTAGCAAAAAAAATTAAGTGTCGATAATCGTAGACTTACGGTTGAATGATTCTCCAGAATCGATATAGTTGGTGGAAATCTCTTGCACCTTTGATGACTCTTCGTGATTTCCCAATACGCGTGAGTCTGGGTGTTCCGATGGCCCAGCCAGTGTGTGCAAACTGGAGCTGAGTTGTGGAGGTTGCCCATCCACTGGGTCTGCACTACCCATTAGGTGTTTGTCAACGTTGAGTTGACTTGTATTTACTGACTTTGAGGATTTTCTCCTCGATTTCCTTTGTTGCTTGCGAGAAGCTTGTTCCAGGTCAGAAGCCGTACTACTCCTCCTCTTTTTAGGAACAGGGAGTTGAGTTGTTTTTATTGGTACCTCCACTCTTTCGGGCGTATTTCTGGTCGGATTTAAGGACTTTGTAACACCTTTTAAATCAGTAAACGAATCTGGCAGATTATTTGCAAGATGTTGCAAATTGATGATTTTCTGAACTTGGAGTTCAGTCTCTTGGGTACGTGGATCAGAGGATGAAATGGCTATAGCATTCCAATCGATTTCTAGGCATTCTTTCTGGTACTTGAAATCTCCCCCTAACGCCGGGAAATGTTCATCATCGAATATGCAATCAGCGTGACGGGCTGTGAATAGATCCCTAGTAAGGGGTTCCAGGTACTTCATAATCGACGGCGATTTGTACCACACATAGATCCCCAGTTTCCTGTATGGGCCCATGGATGTCCGCTGCGGTGGTGAGATCGGGATGTACATAGCACATCCGAACTTACGCAGATGGGAAATGCTAGGAGGATTTCCACGTACCAATTGCAGAGGGAAAGTACTGTGATATGCAGTAGGTCGCAATTGTATTAAGTCAGCAGCGTGTAAAACTGCGTGACCCCAACAAGAGGTTGGCAAGCTGCAATTCATCAACAAAGGTCTTGCAATGAGTTTAATTCTCTTAATCAGTGATTCAGCCAAACCATTTTATGTATGGACATATGGAACAGAGTGCTGAACTTCAATCCCCAAGGCCATGCAATAATCATTGAAAGCATGTGAGGAGAATTCTGCAGCATTGTCCATGCGAATTTTCTTAATTTGACTTTCTGGATAATGGGCTTGTAACTTAATGACTTGCCGCATTATCTTGGCAAATGCATGGTTTCGTGTGGACAGAAGGCACATGTGTGATCATCGTGTAGATGCGTCGATGAGAACCATGAAATACCTAAAAGGTCCAGAAAATGGTTGGATGGGACCACAAATGTCTCCTTGAATGCGTTCAAGGAACTGGAGTGATTCAGCTTGTATTTTGAGGTGCGAGGGCCTCAAAATTAGCTTTCCCGTGGCACAAGATGTGCACACGAAGTCTGATGTTTGAGGAAATTTTGACTCAAGCAAATTATGACCAATAGAATTGCGAGTAATTTTCCTCATCATCCCGATACCGGGATGGCCTAGGCGATCATGCCAGGCTTGGAATGCGTTAACATTCTGGAAAATTACCTTGTATGCAACATGTTCTACGGGCTTGATGTACGTATAGTACAATCCAGACGATAAAGAAGGAATTCTTTCAAATACTTGCTTGCCATATCCGTAATCTTTGGTGAAGAGTAGATACTCCTCTTTGTTGTCTTCATGGGTTTTAATATGAAAACCATTTTTACGGATATCCCGGTAACTGATGAGGGTACGTGATGAGTCGAGATACAACAAAGCATCCTCAATTGTCACTTGTGTACCTCCTGAGAGGGTAAATATGGCACGACCATTACCGTATCGCGTCCAGCGATAGTTAAAATATCTCCATTCATCTTTTCAGAGTTTGGAAATATTTTAACTCCCTTAGTATGGAGTTTGTGGTAGCACTGTCCACAAGGCATAATTCCTCTTCTATTGGATTGTCCCCGTAGATAACTATATAAAAAAAAATTCAGTAAGAAAATCTCATGTAAATATATAGTAGACAATCTAATCATATCAGATGTGCTGATACAATATAAAAGCGACAACAATACTTATGTTCTTAATACAACATCACAAATGGACATAATTAAAATAGATCATAAAGGAGATTGAGAGACTAATCGAAGTCTCCAAACATGTCGGTTGAGACAAACTCAATCATCATGTTCTCCGTGTCAGCAGGGTCCTCTGGCTGGTGGAAAGGTATGGTGTTGCTCGGTCTGGGAGGAACTTCGAGCAAACCGCCATCTCCATTGGCGCTA
Source organism: Stipa capillata (assembly GCA_019208055.1). NCBI lineage: Eukaryota > Viridiplantae > Streptophyta > Magnoliopsida > Poales > Poaceae > Stipa > Stipa capillata. The sequence goes on along the minus strand of JAGXJF010000796.1, from coordinate 472,122 downwards.
TCTGGATGAAGGTTGAAATTGGCTTCAAATCTTTTCCCTTGAGGTGCCATGCGCCCTTGAGATTGTTGGTACAGAACAGCCAGATGCTTTGGGGTTTTGCACTTGTTAGTGGGGTGCGTGTAGTATCCACATTTGTCGCAAAGCTTAGTTTTGTCATACTTAGGATTTGCGGTGCCTTTTCCCCTGTTTAAGTTTCTAGACTTCTTGTTCCTACTGCGCTTTCGCTTACTCTTGAAGTTTGATGGTTTGCCTTTGAAGGCACCGTCAAACCTATGTCCATTCACGATATTCATATGAACCTCAGGTAAAGGCTGTGCCCCAACTGGGCGCTGAGAGCCATTCTTAGCGAGTAGCTCATTATGTTTTTCAGCCTGAAGTAAGATATGAATGAGGTTGGAATAGACTTCGTAGTTACGAGCACGGTACCGCTGCTGGAGGATCTTATCTGCAGGGAGCATAGTGGATAGAGTCTTTTCTATCTTCTCCGCATCAGTAGGTTCCTTCCCGCAAAACCGTAGTTTGGAACAAATCTTATGAACCTCGTGATTGTACTCTCCGATGGACTTGAAGTCCTGAAGATGGAGATGAGTCCAATCGTGGAGTGCTTCAGGCAGGACAACTGTCTTCTGCTGTTCATACCTCGTTTTGAGGGCCAGAAACAGAGTATAAGGAGATTCTTCCTCTAAGTACTCAGATTTTAGATCTGGGTGAATATGGTGCCTTATGATGTATAAGACAGCATATTTTTGCTGTTCTGTCAGTGGCGTGGCTCCATCTGGTAGAGGAATCGCTGGATCCTGGATAGCACGCGCAATCCCACGGGACGCGAGACCAATCTTGATGTCCATGGCCCATGTAGGGTAGTTGTGACCATTAAGGGCAAGCTCCTCAAATTCTTTTGCGGTCATTGTTAACCTACGAGGGCAAACCAGAGATAATTAATTTACGTTCAGTAAATTAAGAACCATCATGGTTAATGTTGTAATGAACTTTACAAAATTAATGAAAATCTCAAGAAGTTGACTTGAAATCATTAGTGTGAATCTCAAATTTGCTAAGTATGACATATTGTCGAGAGTAAATCTCACAGCATTAGGGAGTATAATCTGATGAAATCAGTAGATACTCAAGTATAATCTGATAAAAATCAGTAGATACTTGTATACCTAATGCCATATAGCGCTTAGGGAGTATAATCTGATAAAAATCAGTAGATACTCGAGTGTAATCTGATAAAATCAGTAGACACTCTTATACCTAACGTCGTGTGTCATTACTTGATTTGAAGAAAATCACTTTAAATTTTGCAAATTGATTCCTGCTCGTATTAAGTCAAAAAGACTTAATTAAGGTGAATCAATTTTTATTTGCAAGAAATTGAAAATCTCGATTGCAAATAGTGGACGCAATTAATCTCGACATGTAGGAAACATGGAAATATATTGCATCACATATGGTTCTGGAATACAGAGTATTCAACAGAAATACAGTACTAAAAGTAAAATACTGTAAATAACAGGGTCTAAACAGAATTAAGATACTGCTAGAGAACGTAACAAAATGACTAAATTGCGAAAAACAGGAAATATAGGGGCTGATTCGCAATTTTGGGAGTCCTGGTTTAAACCGGCCAGAAGGCCGGTCTGACCGGCCATGCACCAGGCGGAATGGGCCTGGAAGCCCGATCGTGGCCCGTGTGCAACAGGGTGCGTCGGCCCGTTAGTGGCCCATGCCGGCCAAAACGCATAAGGGGGAGGAGGGGTTAGGGATTTTTCGCTAAACCAATCCCCAACCGCACCCGGCTACAGCGGCGGCGGCGGCAGCGGCCACCCGGCCGGCCGGCCCCTTCAACGGCGGCGAGCAGAGGCAGCCGGCCCTCCGGCCTCTTCCTCGGAGGAGGAGCCACCCGGCAGGACGGCGCCCGAGGCGGAGCCATTGGGGAGGCCGAGGGCGGCCGGCGACCATGAGCCGGCGCGGGTGGCGCAGGCCGCTAGCGACCCCGGGAAGGACGCCACGAAGCGGCGGCACGCGGGGGCGCACTGGTAGGGGCGGTCGGCGACGAGGGGCGGCGCCCGGCCAAATGCGGAGGCGGCGGGGAGCGGCGGAGTGGATCCGCGCCGGGGGATGAGGCCGGGCTCGGCCATGGCCGCCATGGCGAGGCGGCGCGCGGTGGAGAGGCGGTGCCGGCGACGGGAAGGAGCTCCGGGAGGCCGGGCGGCGCGACTTCAGCGACCGGCGCGACGGGGGTGCAACCGGGTCATCGACGGTGGGCTCCGGCGGTGGTGAGGGGCACGGCCCCCACCCATGGATCTCGCACCAACCTGGCGGCGGCGGCGGCGCGAGCTCTGGTTCGGGAGCAACGTCCAGCGGCGCGTAGGCGGGGAGCGGCGGGGCGGCTCGATGGGGCGGCCGGCGCATGCCACGACGACGGCGAGAACCGAAGCGGCGACGAGCATCGACTCCAGGACGGCGGCGAGCGAGGAAGCGGCGATGGTCCTCACGGAGAAGGCGGTGGATCAGATTGAACATGGTGAGGAAACCCCGAGGCATTGCAGATTTCTCACCTTGTCTTCTTCTCCGATCCCTCTTTTTTTTCTTGCTCAGGGTAGAACAACAGTACTGATAACGTGTTTGAGTTTGAGATTGGCCAAGAACAATAGATCAAGTGAATGTCCTTTATTGATGAATGATTACATGTTTATATACATTAGGAAGAGACGGTAGTTGATGCTTTAAGCATTGCGGCAACTGCAATTAGCAGTTGCTAATTGATCACTACGGACGCGACTGCTCCGGCAGACGTCGTTTCGCAACATAAACAGGTTCAATAGTGCATCACAAACAACAACCTAAAAATTGGCCCAGAAACATAGCAACATTGAGCTTAGTTTTTTTGGTTATATTTTTAGAACAAAGTTCCATGTTTATATTGATACGGTGAACATTACAAGAGTGGCCATACAAGAGAAAACACACTGATAGCAACATGGTCCCAAGGCACCTTACACACACAAACTCGGAGCACACCGGATTGCGGAAGGTGAAGCCGCTGAAGAAATTGCCGAAAGCCGAACACCACGAGGGCGAAGCTCACCATCGATTCGCAAGTCAGAGAGGACCGAGTGTCAACTTGCTAGGGCGACGAGACCCCTTTTCTACTGCTGGTAGGACGCGTAGAACCCCCGAAGCCGACGTACACTCACTAGAAGTCACCAACTTGCTTGACCGAGTAGGAGGAGGAGCTTGGAAATTTTGATGCCGCATCTAACAATAGAAGAGATGAACAAACCTCTGCTCTAGATCTTCCTCTAACCGAGCGATAAGATGAGAAATTTGATCCAATTCGAGCTGATGAAGGAGGAAGGAAACACCTGACAACGCCAAAGAAGAGCACCTTATTCTTGAAGCAATTCAGTGGGACATCGACCTCCAAGATTCTTCGACGGAGCATGACGATCACTTTTGTCCGCGCCGGCGAAGAACTGGAATAGGAGCTTAATTTCAGTCATCTACCGAGCACCTCAACTGAGGGACCAAAGGTATGTTGGTCCAAAATGCTACTGCATACGGTATATTCTCTCCGTCTAGGTATATAAGACGTATTTTAATTGGTTAAGATAAAATTTTGATCAATAATTACTCTGCTAATATGTGGTTAAAGTCACAATAATAAGTAAATATTTTTGAATATAAATATAATGATATTAAGTTTATGTCACATAAATTATATATTGATGGAGTAATTATTGGTCAGACTTTTATCTTAAAAATCAAATGTGTCTTATATACATAGATGAATGGAGTAATATAGAAAGTAGCAGATTGAAGAACATTTTTCTCTCCTCCCAGTGCGCCCTGATATTATCAGGGGAGGAGAGGAGGGCGGCCGGATGAGCGGTTTGAAGGGAAAACTTGGTTTAGTTGAGCCGCTTAGTCTAGGCCTGAACCTAGCCCAACAGGGCAATCAACTCAACCGGGTCTAACTAGACATTAGTGCCATTTTTGATGCTAGCTTGGCTAGGCTGAGCCCGGTGGCAAAACGATCGGCCCCACTAGCCTAGGACAATAGAGTCAAGTGGTCCGCGGGCGGGGCCTAACAATGAGGCTGTTTGGTTCGTGCCCTGGCGCTTCTCTACCTGCCCGGGAGCCTCCCTGGACCTTGTTTGGTTGCCGTCCTGGCAAGCTCCCTGGCGCAGGCGAGCGTCCCAGATCTCCAAACTCCAGCGCCTGGCAACGCAACGCAGCCTTGACCATTAATCCCATATTCCCACTTGAGAGGAGCGATGAGCTTGCTCCCAACTGCCGCCATGAGCAACTCGGGCAGCTCCAGCCGCCGCCACGTCCGAGCTCCGGCTGACCCTGTGCTGCCGGCCCCGCCCCCGTCGCGTCGCCGCGTCGAAACTTTAGCCCCTGCCCGTCGCGTTGCCACGACGTCTAGCTCCCTTCGCCGCCATCTTCCAGCTCCGCCCAACGCCACGTTGAAGTCATGCGGCCATGGCGTCCATGGACTGCTGCTCCACCGATAGGCCCACGTCTCTTCCAGCTCCGTTGGCCGCCGTGATTGGTCATGGGATTTGGCTTTCTTTTTTCTAGAACCGACTGCATCCAGTATTGATTGGGGATTTGGCCATCTTCGTTCTCAATGGAGCCGATTGCATCCAGTATTGATTGGGGATTTGGCCATCTTCGTTCTCAATGGAGCCGATTGCATCCAGTGTTTGATTGGAGCCGACTTATTGGTAACAAATGATATTATTGCTTAATACCTTTCCTGGCTCAGGCCACTAACCGAACACTCCAATCTCCTGCTAGTCTCGTCAGGCAAAAAACATCAAAATTTCAAGTCAGCTTAGGGCACCAATATTTCCCTGGCACAACGTCGGGGTCTCCAACCAAACAGGCCTTATGTCTTTGAGATGTTAGCCGTTAGGTCATTCTTTCGGGCTTGACAATTGGCATGGACGTGTTGCTACTAACCCAGCTCGTGACGAGAAGTTCAAGGCTTTTTTGTTGCATGGAGAAAAGGCCACAGATGGGGAGCTCGACCGTGCGGGGGGCGGGTGTGTGTGCGCTTCCGGGGCGGGGCGAGGAGAGGCACGCGCGTACTATGCGTGCAGGGTGCCTGCGGTCATGGCTGAATCGGCGAGGGAAAGCGGCCCTCGCTGTTCTGTTCGGGGAGAAGGGAAGGCGGCCGTACCCGCCGCTGCTTCTTGCCGGGCTCAACGCGCGCGGCACGCTGGGGTCGGCGCGGTCACCGTGCTCTGCACGACGGTGGCCGCACCTCTTACGTATCCCCTCGTCTATGTTTCCCAGCGACACACTGCTAATCATGATTTAAGGGAACGATCGTGCATTTGTCGTGCACTTATACAGGCAACGTGCATCAATTTGATCCAGACTAGATGTCCTTATGGATTTAAGTTTGGCAAATGTTCAAGGACCTTTTATGCTCTCTTTCTTAAGTTCATTTGAATTGTTTGTGTTCCAAACATTGTTTATCATTAGCACACCTGCACAGTGAATTTTGAGTGCCATTCCACCAGGGAACTCTGGTGCCGACGTAGGCAGTTTCCATCATCACAGATTCACAGGTACAGCACGAAAGAGCAATACAAGTTAAAGATCAAACGGAACAGGACAAGAATATTGGACACGTGCATATGCCACCAAACCCTGCTAAACTAGCTAGGTTCTAACATACGCAGTCACGCACATTTATTTACGTATGGCTAGGTAGGTAGCTTGGCCAGAGCACCGTTGCGACCCCATGCGACGAGGGCACCACTAGTGCATCGTTACACACACCTCGTTAGTTTCCGGCGGAGACCTTGCGAGGCATTCCACCTGCCGCAGCCGGCCCAACTTCGGCGGCGGCGGCGGCCGGCAAGGTGGACGCCGCGGCGCCGGTGATGGGGCCAGGGGAGCAGCACTCACGCCTGCCGTCGCAGCAGTTGATGCGGCAGCAGGGGGTCGGCATCACTTGGCCGTCGCTCGCGGTGAGCGCAAGGAGCACCAGCACGAGGGGGCCGACCATCTTGGAAGCCATCGCCGTGGTAACCTTCCCAAGTGGTTCCGTGAGTAATTATGTGTGGCTGTGTGAGGTGCGTTCTTTCATGGCCCCTCCTATTTATAGGTCTCAGGAGTTAGGTTCCCCGGGTTACGGAGATGAGGAAATTGGAGAGCATTAGCAATGCACCATATCACATCACGGCTAAAGATAAACCAAGGAGACATCAAGATAAAACCTTATGGCTAAATTAAGAAAACATCAAGATGAAACCTCATGGCTAAACTAAGAAAACATCAAGAAGAAACCTGATATGTGAATTGTGTAACATTATTTCTATTTAATTGTATGTACCAATCAGTTCGTAAAAAAGACTGAGTTATTAGAGAGAGGTGGACAAAGTGGCTTGGAAATACTTTTATTACTACTGTGGTGGCTAAGTCTTGAAGTCATGAGCCTCTTGGTTCTGATACTCTATCAAATTGTATGTCAACCTATCCAGTCAACCCAAAAACTCAAGTTTTTTGAGAGTGGTGTACAATATAGTTCAACAACTTCTAGCCAAATTTAACGCAAATACAAGTATGCCTCACTATATTGATGATTCATTATAGTAATTGACATTTTTCTTCTAGTTGCTAGATGTCCTTGAGTTGCTATGGAAGTAATAAACTTAAATCCAATCATTTTTCGTATCGATCTCCATACGAATTGAATGACACGAAAAGAAGACGTTGACAGAAAAATATCAAGCAACTTACAAATAGCAAGGTCACATTACACATCTTCAAACCTAAAAGCAAAATGGTGGAGATCGTGAAGAAATGACTCCAATTATAAACAAGTTGTGACTATTGGTGGAGGGGAGATTAGATGGCAGACACGCCATCACTACCAATTTGAGTATTTATAGGAGCAAAGATAAGATATATACATTATCCACATATGAGATATATAGCATGACCTTCTATTTTTTATAGAAAAATATTAACAGGTACACTGTCCCTTTTAGGTAGTAAATGTGTTAGATTTTGGTTGAAAAGCTATCACGTGGTCTGAAAACGCGTCATATTGATTTTAGTGCACTTTTTTCTGAGTTGGACAACTAGCTTTTGGGTCCGTTGATGTTAGGCTTTTCAAATCCACTATGAAACTTTCAAAGCTACTACTCTCAAACGTGCATTCAAATCAAGATCCATTTTCACTAATGTGTTTGTTCTTAGTTTAGCCATTTTTTGTGATGATTTTAGTGCATTTCTTGTGATGATTTTTCTCTAATTTCATGTGGTGCTACAGTTGTACTGCATAGTTTTAGTTGTCTATAATTTTTCTTTTGTTATTCTTTACTACCTATATTTTTCTGCCATATCTTATATCGTTCTCCACTGCATGTTTTTATTTATTACATTTATTGTTAGTTATCCATTACCATTGTTGACAATTGTCATGTATATCTGTCTACTGCATTTCCCAGTGGTTGTGTACTGCATACGTACATTTTTTCATGATGTATTGTATCTTTTTCCCATCTATGATTTATGTGTGTTTTCCCCTCTTTGCTCACAAAAATAGTTGTGAAAAAAAGGTAAAAAACTGATGAAAGAAAACCTAAAGAGTAGTGAAATCCTGATGAAAAAATGAAAAAACATGTAAAAGTAGTATAAGAAAACTAGAAAGAGAGAAGCTGCTGAAAAAAAAAGAAAAAAAAAGAAACTACTAGTAGTAGTCTTTAGTGGTGTTTTGTGCTACTAGTAGTAGTTGTCTTAAGGGTTGTATATCCAGCTTTTGTGGAGTAAACGTTTACTAGTTTTTATATGCGATGGGATGCTACAACTTTTATTGAGACCATTTCTGAAATCGGAAGTACGATCATGGCCCAAGATTACCCATTTATTAGTGAATCAAAATGTATTAAGACTTAAAAGAGTGTCAACAATGAGCTAGGTTAATAAAGGAAATAAACCGTCCGCTGTAAAAATCAGGCATGCCAAAAATTATGTGATCCAGGATATAATAGTGGCACATAATATCTTCCATAACGATGCTGATATTAACAATCTTCCCATGACAAAAACCTGGCACAATATAACCCTACCAATTTCGTGGACCAAGGCCATATATACATGACATCCAATTAATTTGATAACTCTTATAGCAATTATAATTGGTGAGGCGTGATAGGCCAAATTTTAAAAGGAGCTTTGCAGTGTGAAGCAGACAGGTCTTGCCGAATCTTCAGTATAATTGTGTCATATGTAGTAAGGCTTCAAACTGCATCTTTTTCAAATTTAAAAGGAAACCTAACCGTCTAGCTTTGTAGGACACATGGGTTTGTTTTGCTCCTTGCAGCAAAGACTGCTACATTTACACTGCCAGCTCACCGATCATGATGATGTAGATGTAGATTGCTGGTCTAGTCAGGGTCTCCCAGTTGGGACTTGAAACAGACACTTGGCTCTGGAAGTTCAGATAGGTCCCATTATCTTTAGAAAAACCAGATAGGTTCACGGTGATTCATTTTCAGTGCCGATAGCCTAATAGAAACATTATCCATACGGGTTGTTGTTTTCTTGGATGGAAGTGCTTGTAAACATAACTGAAATTATTGGGAGTTGCTCATCTATTAGGAGAGACCGAATACTAGAAAAACCGATTTTAGTTTGCTTATCTGTACGTGTCAAATATAAACTGCTCATGTGTTTAGATAGACCGAAGTAAATTTTTCTTGAAGAGGATGATGAGTTTGTTTTGTTATCTGTAGCAACGCAACTAACATACTAGTTTCGGACTGCTCTTTGACAGTAAAAGCACGCTACGACTGTTTCGTAAAATAAATAAAAAAGATTGAGTTTGCTTTGGTACCCGTAGAAACAAAAAATGCAACTAGCATACTAGCTTAACTCGTTTAAGGCAGAAAAATATGTAAATGCACTTCACGTCATGCAAACGTATTTGAATCATAAGCTGCTAGGCATGGCATGCAGCTGAGAGAACAATTCTTGCTCATATTAAAATGTTCTGAGGTTTCCTGACCTGCTAAAACATCGCCACCAGGAAAAACCCTCATCCCGTCCTGTACCGCTGCAGTCTCAACTCTAAGCATGACGAAACGGCGAAAACAACGACAACACGAACTCTTCATATACAAACAAACTAGCACATGAGTTTGCAATCGAAATTCCCGGACTCTTAAGATGCGCGCGGCGGCGGTGGGGGACGTTGAGGGGGTTTGTATCAGTGCCCGCCGGCCATAACAGCGACGTTGGACATGCCTCTTGTCTTGGGAAGCAGGATGAGCGCGAGGACCGAGCAGATGAAGGCGAAGGCGCCGCCGATGCCGAATGCCGGCGTGTTGTCCTTCTTGAAGGCTTTGTCGATCGGACCAGCGGTGAGCGCAATTATCAGCTAACAAAGAGCAACAAAGAAATAAAGAATTATTACAAGACAGAGGCATGCACAAACAGACGAGTAGAAAGTAATGTATTTTACTTGTGGCACGACGATGGCAATGTTGAGGACACCAATGGTGAGGCCTGATCAATTCAAGAACACGGATTAGTTCTTTGAATAAGACGATGAAGATGCTATACAAATCAGAGTAACAACAAACAGACCTTGGCCGCCATCCTCCTCAGCGGCAACCTCAGAAGCAACGGCCCATGGAACACTGAACAGCACCTGCAAGAACTCGACAGTTTGACAAGAAACAGTAAGCAAACCAGATCAAATAGTACGTATCCGTAGAATTGATCGTCAGCCTGCCAAGGTGCGTGTCAACTCACGGCCTGCGGAATCCCGATGAGTGCGAAGAGGGTGAGCGCGACGGCCCTGAGCGTTGGGTCGGGGCCGTTGAGGGTGGCGCTCAGGGATGTATTGTATCCCTTGGTGGAGATCATGCCGACGACGACCATCGCCGTCATGATGACGAACACCATGAAGTTGCTGATGGACCAGACCACCTTCGAGGTCAGCTTGCGGCACAGCTTGGGGATGAGGAAGGAGGTGACCCCGAGGGCGACAGAGCAGAGGAGCAGGCCGACGGCGCCCTCGCGGACGCCGGCGTCGTACATGTCCACCTTGCCGGCCGGCCCGTTCGGGACGCCGTGGTAGATCTCCCGACCCATCCAGTCCGTATCGTACTGGATGAAGGGGAACCACGAGAGCTGAAAATGCAAATCGATCGATCGAGAACGTCAGATTATTTGACGGGCCATGTACTTGATGGATACGGTGAATGACATGAAGTGATGTGCTAGCTTGTGGACGTACGTACCCAGGTGACGGCCGTCACGGCGAGCACTTTGTACATGGAGGGAGGCAAGTTCTTCAAGCTCTTGAAGAGATCGCCGAACGCGGAGATGCACCCACCGCTCGAGGAGGCGTCGACGGCGTCCTTGTCGAGCTGCTTCTCGTCGGCGAGGAATATGGTCACCGTCGTGCTGATGATAATGAGGACCTGACCCCAAAAAACACACACGAGCGACCACAAGATTAAGTACCGGCGAAAGCAACCATGATCCATGGAATCAATCAAGCTATCAGAGTATGAAACTCAACTCACCACGGCAGTAAGGAAGGCGCCCTTAAGATTTGCGCAAGCGTCGCAGCACGCCGCAGTTTTCAGCCAAGGGAACGACCTACAGCCAACGACATCAACATCAGTCAGTAAGCCATCATAGATGCTTGAGAAAGTACGACAAAAGGAACGATTTTGAAGAGAGAGATGTTCTTTTTTGGTAAAACAGAGAGAGAGATGTTGAGCGAGACGATCTAGACAACGTACTCGTGCCATTTTCCGTTGGCGCCGGCCGTGTAGCCGAGGATGCTGCCGAGAGCCATCCACACGGAGAAGATCGCCTGGCCGACGTTGGGGCCATGGTTTCCCGCTGCAACGCAAACAATCGATGGAATCACTCATTTTTATCATTTTCCTGTGGCTCTATAAACGTAATCAAAATTCTGAGTATCAGAACATGGACGGATTGCATGCTCACCAGATAGATCGGCCATCATAGCACGAGCCGGCCCCTGGACAGTGTTGTTGGCGAAATCGAGGAACCAGAAGCCGACAATGTACACGGTGGCAGCAGCCCAGCGAGGTCCGGTGTACGTGCTGCAGCAAAACACGCACACAAAAATTCCGTTACAAAAGAAACACAAGTCAACAACCTCAAAGAAAAAAAACACAAGTCAAGAAATAGTCAACTGCATGCAAGTCAGAGTCAGAGATGACGCAGACCTGCAGTGCTCCTTGGTGTCGCCGAGGCGCCGCCCGATGTCGGCGGAGAAGCCGATGAGCATCACCTGTTGCGCCAAATCAGCAAGTGAAAACTACGTTAGAAGAATCGCTAGCAAAGGAAAAGGAAAGAAACGCGACGATGAGGTTAATTACAGAGATGCAGATAATGAGGCATCCGACGAGGATGAAGGGCCTCCTGCGTCCCATCTTCACGGTGCACCGGTCGCTGTAGTATCCGACGATGGGTTGTACCTGGCGAATCAACGAGCACATTAATTTGCTTGGAGAAAAGGGAAGGGTAAATGTAAATATGAAAACGACCCATCTCCGTTTAACTATGCGGATATAGATGTGAAAACAATTCATCTCCCCTAGTATATTCAGATTTTACGGCAAGGTGCTCTAAAAAATGATTTTTTTTTGAACGAATTTTGGAAAGAAAAAAGGAAAAAACAGGATGAAATCGTGTATGAGACGAACACTCACCACAAATCCAGCGATCGGTCCGCAGATCCAAGTCAGGGAGACGTATTGGTGCGGAATCCCAAGAGTCTGAAACCGAAAAGATGAAGCAGTATGAGAGAAAAATTACAGCAAGAACATTGACATGCATAGATGCAGCATTAAGCCCCAATGGAGATCACAAAGGGGAAGAAAGAAGACGCAGCAGCCACGTACCTGAGAGTAGGGCGAGAGGAGGGAGAGCTGCAGCGCCCAGCCGTACTGGATGCCGCCGGAGACCATGCAGGCCAAGAACAGCCTGAGGAGCCCCGTGAGGTTCTTCCGGCCATCGCCATTGCCGCCGCCGCCCTCGACCTCGGGGTTCTTCTGCGAGGACACGGAAAACTCGACCCTGTTGGCCTCCGTGAGATCAGACCGGGCTTCCTCCATTGTTGAGGCGCGAGAACAGCGAGAGAGCTAGAGAGAGACAGGTATGGGTGGATTCGCAGCGCGAGGAGGAGAAGGAGAGAGACGATGGGACGGGCGAGCAAGAACCAAGGTTGTAAGGGGGTTTTATAGAGGCCGCAGGAGAAACCCCGTGCTAGGGTGGGTTAATGACGGGTGGCCCACCGTCAGAGACACACATGGGATGGTTTCATCTGTGGTTTTTCTTGGAGGCAGGATGGTTTTATCGGCTTGGGAATTGGGAGGGTTGTTTAAAGTTAGGGTTACCTTATCGTAAGTTGTTTCATGTGAAGGAGATATTGAGATATTATGAGGATATTATAGACGTGAAATTTAATTATGCTCTTTGATACTTTTCTCGTGCCAGTTGTCTATATATGAGTTGGTTTTATCTACTAATTTATTTTTACATCTCATAAAAATTAGGTATGTAAGAGATAGCTAATTTATCATTACTTTTAACTGTTTGGCTAAGTTGTATATGTGCGTAGTATTATTATATAAAATATACAACTTTGAAATAAGAGTTCATCAAGACTGGCGGTGAATTGACTTTTTTCTTAACAAAAATAAATTAGAGACAATAACTTTTTTTTTAAATGTGACGAAAATTACATGGTACCCATACTGTCGGAAGAATCTTACAACATGGAATAAAATATAGTATTGTTCTTTTTAAACCCCAAAGAAAAAGTAATGTCTTTGTTATATGATTTCATGATAGCAACGTTGGAATCCAAGTTTTTCTTAACTATGTATAGATGTAGAGATGGTTAGTATCTCTTATGTTCATCCATATCATCAAGAGATAGCACAAAAGAAAATAATACAATTATAAAGATGATCGTTGTCTTTGTGTCACTCTGGTTCTAGCACACAAGACTTTCCATAGACTTCTTAATGAAGAGATAGCACAAAAGAAAATAATACAATTATAGAGATGATTGTTGTCTTTCTGTCACTAGTTTTAGCACATAAGACTTTCTGTAGACTTCTTAATGAAGAGATAGCTAAATATGTCAGTAGGAAAAAAAAGAAGTCTAAAAACCAATATATGCCATGAGATTTCTTGAGAGTCGAAACTAGAGACAAATAGAACGTGATATGGAACTAACTTTCAAAGGACTTTTCTCCATTCATGAAAACAAACATGCACTTTTAATCAGAAAAAAACAACAACAAAAGATGGCATGTATATAATTTTTGGCAGAACAGCGATATGTGAGAATCGTGCTTACCATACGTGGATGTGATCATTTGAACTACCTGAATATTCTCCTCCATTATATCCAGTCATAATTTAGGTCTAGGACACCGTACCTTTGCAGTCACCCGCCTCCATGAATCAAACGGGAACGTACAGTTTGTTTGGATTCTTTTGATTGTATTGTGGATCTACACTTCGATCCCAACATTTGCGTGATTTGAATCGCTATCTTATCTTCAAATGATTCGATTCTATTTCTGCTGGCTAACGATGATTTTAAGGATATTGGGGCTAGAGGGGCACTAGAAAGACAATGTTGTTGGTATACGTGGAAGAGAGAGGGAGGGGGGGGGGCTACTGATGGCCCACAGGCAGAGACAGCATGAGATGGTAAGGGTGAAGTAACCCCTGGAGCTTCAAAGCCACCGAACCTCTCTCCTCCTATGCCTTCTATTTTGAGAGCTATCTGTCATTATCTTGAGCGATCGCGATCCACTGCAGCAGATCAACATTATTCATACTTCCCTTCTACGTATAGCATAGGCACACCAAGGTGGCAGCAGTGCGAAAATGAGCAGCTGGCGGTATCCCCGGGTTCCACCTCCACGGGGTGGGACACGGATGGAGAATATTCACCATCACACTCTGTAACCAGCCGAGTCATCGTCTATCTTCGGAGCAGTGGCGTGCGAAAGTGAAACAATGGCAGCACACCAACAGGACGAACAAGACGGATGATCTCTCGGGCACGTTGAACGCGCCCAGCTAAGTAAGCGAGGAACAAGAGACCAGAAAGTGCGTCCATCGATAGGGAAAAAGTGCTCAGTTGCTGCGCTGCTACGCTGTTTCGAAGTTGCCGCTCCATGGGATCACATATATGACACGCCGGCCATGGCGACTAGCGACCAACCATGCCCAGTGTGTTTTTACAGGCTTGGAGAAAGATACCGACTCCGGCCGTGACGATCACAATACAGACGCCACGACACCACCTTTGTTTTTACCGGACCGGAAGCTCGCCATTAGCCAACCAGCTAAGATCCCGGCAAGGGAGCCGGGCAAGTGAAGCAAACTCACCCGCAAACGCGCTCCGTGTGGCCGTCGCGGTTGCGGGAGGCGTCTCGTCACCTTGCCAGGTGCTGTGCTAGTGACCTGTGAGGACCAGACATGCGGCGCGGACAAGCTGGCCCAGACATGCATCGTTGAGTCCAAAACCGCACCACCTTATTCCTTCTGCACCATGCCAGTCAAACAATCCACACTATAGTGCTGTGGACGAGAGTGCAGTTTTCGCCCCTGCACCTCGATGTCCAGCAAAGAGCAATAATTGTTTTTCTTTTCTTTTGATAAACACAAGGAGTGGAGAAGCATTAAAATCACGGGACATGCAAAAAGATTGCTCAACAGCTCATAAGGTAGATCATGAAAGCGCATAATCCATGCTCATCCCATCACATTGTAGCAATAGACCATGCCCGTAGCACACGGCCTAAGATTGCAGCACAAACATGTGGCACAGACATCAGCAGGTTAAATTGTCCTCATAGATATACCCAGATTATGATATAGAGGTCTCCTGTAAGTCGAAAATACGACAGTACTTCATAAGGCATTGAACAGTTCCTAAGGGTAAGTTCCAGCTAAGTCAAACACACACACCACAATCTTGAAAGGGTTACACGACTTCGCCCTTCAGAGCCAGTCTCCATCAACTGCAGACAACGGTTGATCAGGACGACGAAATCCAACATAAGGGAATCAGTTCTCCTCATCCTCCTCCTCTTCACCCTCCTCACCATCAGATCCCTGCAAACAAAAATGAAGCAATAAGGTACCATCAAAGAAGAAAAACAGGCCAACAGAACTCACAGTAGTTGCTTTGAACTAAATTATAAAATTGTTCTTGCATTTTAGTACTCGTTGCCCCTGTATATGATGTCCTGTCAGAGTTGAGGTCACAAGTGTAGTTCTATAACATGTCTAGCCAGATTTGCCAATGTTCTCTTTTAGATCAGATGAATGCAAAGATAAACAGTAACACACAAAAAAAGAGCTTACCTCATCGTCCTCGTCATCTCCTTCAAACTCTTCAACCTCCTACAATGAGAGATCTGTAAGGAACCAGACATAAGGATATAAAATAAAATGATGCATCAAACTAGAATACTAACATTGTTGAAATATTTCAATGGATTGGGCCATAAATCTTCTTTGATGATCTCTGCCACCTGCACAGTTAAAATCTCATAAACCACTCCCACAAGGAATTTAAAGCCATAAAGAAAACTCCAAACCTCTGTCTACCCAACAGAGCTCAATACATAACCTAAGTATTGTAAATAAAAGATAGCCACACGAGCCACTTAAGTTTTGTTACCTCATCTTGCACCCCATCGGCGAGACTCTTGTGCTCCGTGTCAGTAAACCAGGTGAAGAAACTGCATGAAAAACAGAAGAAAAGCTTTTTCACATCTTCCCAGCAAAACATACAACAAGGCTTACACCAGAAAATGCTGTTTAACAGTATATCTATGACCATAGGATGAGGTTTATATTCATGCAAAACAAAACATATACTCCCTCCGTTCGGATATATAAGACGTATTTTGACTGTCCAAATTACCGTAAATTTCTTCTAAAATATTTTGTTAATAGTGTCACAAAATTACAATCATAAAAAAGTGCTTTTGAATACGTATCCGATGGTATCAATTTTGTGCCACATAACCCACATATAATTTGATTAGTTGTTGGTTAAAGCTTGAAATGGCACAAACCTAAATGCGCCTTATATATCTCTGGACGGAGGAGTAGAATATAGCAGAATAAGATGTACATTAGGAGGTCCTTTTAAATTGCCACGTCATCTATGAAATTCAATAGGTGTTTGGTAACGAGACAATGGATGGGAAATTACTTAACACTGCACATGAATAGTTGTACAACAGTACAGGTGGCAATATGATACTTATGACAAGGTTCCATAAGAAATGAAAGATATACACAACTCCAGTTCACAAAAAGCTGGCGTGTTGGACATGGACACGGTCTCCAAAATGCAACTTTGACCAATAATTTCTATTATAATATATTTATAAAATATAAAAAAATAATGATATTATGGAAGTACTTTTCAAGACAAATCAACACATAATTTCCAAGTGTTCAATCTACATATTTTTAAAAATATAGGTTGTCAAAGCTTCTAGAGACCCTTGTCCAAAACGTCTTGCTTTAGTGAACTGGAGGGAGTAGTTAACTAGTAGTAAGTTATGCCAAGAAAATGAAGATAAGCATATGACCATAAACGGCTGTAACATCAGGTCACACACATACGCATGGATAACACAAAGAAGTGTAGTATGTAAAAATGTATTTGTCATAATTTTCAGCCATTTTTATTCCCTGCTAATTAAAGCATCAATGTGGTCGAGTAACATGGCATCTTTTGTACTTCCATGAAGATCTTATGCAATTGCTAATGACATTTAGTAGTAAAAATCTAACAGAGTAGCTCAGACTTCCATTAGCTTTTCACAAATTGCTATAGCATGTACAGAATAGAATCATAAATGATCATCACATGAAAATTGTATATTGATCATGAGAGAAGCAGTGATACTAATCATTTACTACTATTTTGAACATGGTATAAACACCCAATGAGATAGTGTGAAGGAAATGACTACAAATATGAAACAACATCAAATACTTCAACATCATCATTCATTTGCAACTACACTGCCAAAGGCAAGAGATGTAGAGAATCAACAAACCTTTCTTCAACCAATGGGCGCTTGCTCCCTTTCTTCTTTATTGCATTTCCATTTGTAACTTCCTGTATATTGTCAGAAAGGCATTAGATTTTGTCCCTCCAAACAGTACCAAGATATAGCTTTTAGAAAGACCACAATACCATTCCTTCCTTCCACTTAATGGAAGTGGCATTTATTGTTGTTGTTCCATCATCAGCGAAGGCATACGTCTTTGTAAGCTTTCTGTCTTCAAAGTACGGATTCTCAGAGAAGTTCTGCCAGTTCAAAACCAAAAGGTAAGCACAGGTGATGCAATGAAGACACCATAGTTCACAAGTGGAAATGATACTTACAAGAGTAATGGAGTAGCCTGACTTGACATCTTTAGAATCATCCACATCAACAGATTCCAAGTACTTGAACATCTATGATAG
Source organism: Stipa capillata (assembly GCA_019208055.1). NCBI lineage: Eukaryota > Viridiplantae > Streptophyta > Magnoliopsida > Poales > Poaceae > Stipa > Stipa capillata. Next base: position 454,574 of record JAGXJF010000796.1, on the reverse strand, counting down.
GACAGAATGAGAAACCTCTGTGTTATATAGATCTATTAAAACAAATCTACAAAACTGCTCCAGCTAATGGAAGCTCTCCTAATGCCCATGGGTATGCTCATACGAAGCCTCAAGTAATACAGAAATCAACTTTATAGTAAAGAAGATACCTTTTGATCCTCTTCAGTCAAAAGCTCGCTGAGTAGAGGATGACTCAGAAACTGTAAACAGCACATAACATAATACGTAAGAATGTGACCATGATCACACTTGCAAAAAACAAACATGGAAGCTGTTATTGAAGAATATAGTAGCCTACGTACCGCTGTCAGCCAGAAGTCTGGGATTGTTTTGATGATATCACACCTTCGAAGATAGACCGGTCTGCGAATCTCACTGTACTTCTGCTCAACCTCCAAAACCTTATCACTTGCTTCCTCATTAACCTGTGAACAATGAATGAAATTAACATAAGCATGACAGATAATTCTTATTCTGTTCTGATAATCTAGATGGTTATTCCCATCTCCAACTGGCATCAGAATAGAAGCATGAAAGCACAAGGTTGCACAGGACAGCGATAAAAAATTGGATCATTTAAAAAAATGTGAATTAACTTAATATCTTCCAAATAGAGTGAAGCGCCGTATTAGGTGAAAGGTGAAAAGGGAGTCAGTTTGGGAGATTATACAGTACCAATGACAAGACAGAAATCAAGGCTAAGAATGCCTTTTTCTTTCCTATGATGAAAGTGGGCTAAACAATATGGGTATGAGATTGTATCCAGGATTCCATTTCTCAGTGGTAACCAGCGTTACTACCGTGAACTGGACACCCTACCCTCGACTGGGGGATTATAAACCAGGCGGTTTGTACCAAATATAACATCAAATTTTCATTACAAACTTTGCAATATCTTTGAGCTAATATGGGCATAGCTAAATTGAAATAACGAAAAAAATTCAAGGAATAATTACTGGAATCAAGTGGAAATGGGAACCAAATAGAACATATGAACATGTAGGTAGTGTTGTTCATATCTTTCTGAGCACGGTGTCTTTGATTAGATTCTATAGCAGCATATTTGTGTGCATCAAAGAAAAGCAGCACCAGATGCATCTTTTATACTCAACCGGTTACCAGTACCATTTGACTTGGATTCAAAATTTGGAAACAAGATTTCGGACAGTTTACAACTGGTTCCCACCAGTGATCAGTAAAATCCAGTTATCTCCCACCAACAGGAACCACCACAGAAAAATGAAATGGAACCCTGACTATATTTCGACAAATAGTTCCATAGGGGAACTTCAATTCCAAATTGCACTGACTTGAAACCACTAAGTTATCCTAAAATTCCGTTTTGAATAAGCCTGGGGGCATGTTTGGTATAACATTCCAACAAAAATAACAGTCATGGCAGGTCACAGAGGTGGCCAAAACAGAGGGGAATCGCAATCAATATGTATGACGTGGTAGGAAAAAGTTTTAGATTATAATTGTAGATTACATGTTTTGTGTTTTCCAGCCAAGAAAAGTACATAATTGTCTCACAAGAACATATCACCCTACATATAAACCATCATCCCGCATCCACTACGAAACCGCCTAAACACCATGTGTCTCCAAACTGCCTTTAAAACTATCAACGAATATCTAGCAATACTTAATACTTAATACCCTGAAGTTCGGGTTTACCTGCTGCTGGGTTAAACTTAAATTGGTAACAGATAGTTGCCACTTGCCAGAAGCTCACTCGTGCATCAGTCTACAGCACAAACCTCGCTGTCTAACGCAACCGCTTAAATTTCATTCCCAATCCCTAGCACCTCCTAAGAGAATTCGCCAAAATCAAACCTTTTGGGCACCTATGATGTTCGGCACCCCCGCAGTAATCCCGCAAAGCCGAGACCACAAAGGAGCGGAGAATTTTACCAAACCACAATCACCAACCCTCCACGAAATTGCTCCCAAATTCGACAACCTCCCTCCAAACCCCAAACCCAGTGCCAAATCCGGCGGGCCGACCGCTCCCAACCCGTCAGAACACACCAACAGTAGATCGAGAACTCGATAGAGTAGCAGAGGCGCGGGCACACCTTCTCGAGCTCGTCCTGGATCTCCTGGAGCTTCTCAATGGAGAGGACGAGGGCGCCGTCGATCTGCTCGTTCTCCTCGCCGCCGTCGGCGTTGGTCTTGGCCTTCTTCCCCTTGTCCGCCGGTGCCGTCATCGCCGCCTCGCTCTAGGGTTTTAGCTTCCGACTTGCGCCGTGGGGGCGAGAGGTAGGTGTGTGCGTTTGTTAGAAGCGGGCAGCGGAGGGAGGCGGAGCTGGGGCGGAAAACAGTGGGGCGCTGCGCGATTTTTATAGCGGACGGCGCTGAGATACGCGTCGTCTCAGGATTGAGTCGATTTGGGGTCGGCTGGGCCGTTGGATCCTCGTGGTTTTGTCCATACCTCGGGGAGTTTTCTAAAACCCTAACCCTAAGTGTCGGGATCGGGGGTGTGCTGCTGTCTTGGTGAGTTCGGCGCTGTATAAGCTTGGGCCAATTAGACAGAGGTTCTGTTTTTCTTTTAACTTGGATATGCATATTTTTATTTAAAAATAATAAAAGGATATGTATTCTTTTTCATCAACTGAAGAATGCAAATTGTATTTCATATTGTACTGTTATATCACGTTAATTCCATACCACGCATGTACACGGTTAAAGAGAGTTGCATCGTTTAATAAAATACTAATGAGTATTCCTTTAGAAAAAATAGTGCATAGTTATGTCTTAGTTTTTTAAGAGTTGAGTTATGATTTCATGGTCCTCGAAAGGAAAAACGAGGGAAATTCACTACACGACATCGCGAAGTCTATTGTTTGTGTCTCCACATTTAAAACTATCTTGCTTTTCTGCATACATTTTCGAAATGTATGAAATTTATATAGTTTTTGTCACAATTCAAATTTTTGTAGAGTAAATGATAAATGACCCAAATACGGACGTGTTTATTATATTGCATCAGCAACAATGAGTGGTTGCCTATGGATTGGGAATTCAAGATGCACGACAAATATTTGATGTAAGCCTACCCTGGAGGGAGAAGTGCATTTAGCCTTGAGCATTTATCTATAGTAGGTAATATGTTGTTTCTTGACAATATTCAACCGTGGTGATGAAATTCTTTTAGCATTTAGACAAGATAACGTCATGGAGGTGAAATAACTTTAGCTCTCGGAATTATGCAACAAGAAGGCACTCGTCTTGCGCTTGACAAGATACCATCATGGAGACAGAGTGGTTTTAGTCCCGGAGATATCGAGCGGCATGAGCTGTACAAAGTGGGCTACTGACACAGATTTGCACGACGCACAATTGGGCTGCAAGATTGGTCATCCCCTCCTTTATTCATAGTTGCACAAAGGTTACAAGAGCATTGGTCAACCCTTGATTTGCCCCTGCCTTGTAGAAAGATCCTACAAAAAAAAATTGTTACTGAACATCCACACCATTATGTCAGTCTATCTTGAGAAGTGTAAATTTCGTGGTCATTTAGTATAGAGATAAGTCCACTTTACTTTATGTACTCTCATGGAAGTTTAAATTTCAACCCAGGCGTACAAAATTGGATTTCACCCACCACCCTCTCCATAAATTGTGAAAACCGTATACTTTACCCCCTAAACATAAATCATGGTGGTTTTCCATGACAAGGCACCTATATGTCAGTAGGTCCCACATGTCATGGCAACCACTCGGCAACTCAGCAAATAAAATTGTGAGTCATGTGATGACGTGTACATTTTGTGTGATGAATATCTTGCCACTTTATGTAGAGTTGAAATTTGTCGTTACACGAATTCGTTTGAATTACTTGCTATGTGCTTAATTGTGTTGAGTTTCTCAATTTGTCTCCAGGAAAAATTGAGTGGATGAAGGATTTTTCTTGACTGATTTGGATCAAGTGGAAAACTTGTGCTCGCAACGCTTTACTTGGTCTATTGTGTGCAGGTGCGAGTTGGGTGCAGCGATGGTTCGGCCATATGGACTGGCATAAGGCTTGGAGGGCTGAGATGCGGTCAAGGAGGTGGCGACGATATCGTGCGGCTTAAAAGCATGTACGCGGAGGACAAACAAGCGGGTGGAGACGAGACGTGAGGACCAAGTCAGTGCGAGGACGCTTTGGTAAAAAACACGAAATCTACCGAAACATAACCAAGAAACTGCGGTGGCGGTCGGGAAGCGGTTTAGGGTTAGTTGCTTAGGGTAGAAGGAGAGGATGAATGGCGGATGAGTCACTTAGACGCTTTGTGATACGTGCTAAGTGCTCATGCCATCTAAGTGGGTTTTGAAGCCCAAGTGGAGAGGGGTATGCCCCTTCTACTATAAATAGAGAGGTAGGAGATGCTTATCCCTTAACCCTTTTTTATAAGCTTTGTGAAAACTGCACTTAGAGAAATGTTTTGCCTAGATGAAAGGCTTGTAAACCCAAGAAAACCCATGAGAATGCAATATAAAAAGATTTCTCCAATCTCTATGCGTTCTTGAGTTATCTTCTTCATGAATCTTTTTGATTTTCGCTATTTTGCTTCTCTTATGGTTTGATTCTTAATATGGCAAGTTAGTGATGGAGAAATCACGTTCTATTTGATTCCATCCAAGCATATTCACGAAATCAATCCCCTTTCTCATATCTTGAGTTTGCTTGTAAGAGAAGTAAGGATTGGGGTTTTGTGATTGACTTGCTTAAGGGATAGACTTCTGGGTTTTGATAGATGTATTAGGTTGTTGTGATATTTGAGAGATTGTCATATTGATTTTATATCAAGAATCCCCACGAGCAACAAGAAATCAAAGTTTTGCTTCTTGTCCAACTTTTGGGGTTGTTTTGGAAGAATATGAAAAAGTCTTGTCTTGAGGCGTTTCTGTGAGGATCAACACTTGATTCATAGTCACAAGACCTTCCTACACCTCTCTGCAAAATTTGGTTTGATTTGGTTAGGGGGATTTTGAACTAGAGCGAAAGTCGCATCATTTTTCGTGTTCTGGAAATCGAAATCTGGACAGTCCGGATTTTACCCGGAGGGTCTGGATTTTCAAATCCGGAGGGTCCGGGTGGTACTCCGGGTTCTACAGTAGGTTTTTGGACTGTCACCCAGAGGGTCCGGATTTGCACTATTGTTGCTTCAGACGTTCACTGTTTTGGTCGTAACTTTTGCGTCCGAACTCAGAATTCAGTGATCTTGGACTTGTTTCGAAGCTATTGACGAGCTCCAAATCACCAAGGATTGTTTAGGGTTTTTCCACTGTATTTTCACTCTGATCATACTAGTCCTTATGTGACTTTGTATGTGAAGGTTAAGTGAAATTTTTTTGAATTCGACATTCACCCCCCTCTATCGGAAGCCATCATTCCAACAAAAATATTTTCATGTATAACACATATGTCATATATACTCTCATCTCCTTTCTTCTTCATCTGCTTCTCACTCATCTCTCTCTCCTCCCCTCTTCTCCAAGCCAAATCAAGAGCATCTCCTTCCTCCTTCGTCCTTCATTCTTCTCCATGGTCATGCACGATCATATCAGAGAAGAGAAAACCAACAAATGGAGAATACCATGCTCCAGTCACTAAGCCTAGGGACGACGTTGCATCATCGATTTCCAAGACATCTTGCATGGCTAGGTACATTATGTGGAGGATGAACTTGCGACCATAGTGAGCAAGCTACCAAGGGCAAATAAGGGCGAGCTTGCGGTGGTGGCGTGGAGCACCATAGGAAAGAGGATGGAGGAAAGATGAACAAGGTGTGAGGTAGCCCAGCTGTCACGTTGGCCCGTGTGCCAACATATCACACAGTTTTAAAATTTTGAAGTTGTGTTTTAGATGGTTTTGCACTTTGGAGTTGAAACTTACAACTTCACAAGAGTTCAAAAGTGGACTTACTCTTTAGTATACCCCCTCCCCACACACATAGGCACATCTCGAAAGTATCACCACACAAAGTTATTCTGAATTTCAAAGAAAAAACCATCCCTTTACCACAATATTTGCCACCAAAATATCCTATATTCTTATGCAAGTGCCTTTCATTACACATTTATTACTATCTAAATATCCTCTCTCATTAAGCCAAATCATAAATAATACTTTAGCCATTGGATTCAACTTATGTGTCATAGATTTTCTTCAAGTAAACACATGCCAATTCCCTTCTTTTCTCTACCTTCCATTACTTCTTTGACCGATGACAATTCAACTCTCACCCTCCCCTATCTTTTGACGCTCTTTGCTCGCTTCCACACCAAAATTGACTGTCAACTCCATTTGCTTAGGTTGTAGGCTACAATTATCTTGGCACCTCCAATAGTTTATATATTGCTGTTGGAACTACTAGCAAGAGCTCCTATATATACTCAATGTTTTCATCTTTTGTCTGACTACATTCAAACAAAATTGTTGCTAGAAATTTCTGCCACAACCCGTGGGGTATCTGCTACTTATTACTCAAAATAAGGTTATATGACCTGCTATATTACTTTGACAAAGTCATATGTGTTGTCCACCAGTCTTCTCATTAGACTATCTCTTTCTCTTGTATACACTGATACCCCTTCTTATGCACAATACCCCTTAGATCCAATTATATTTTTCCTTAACATCTCTATTTCCATGTTTGCATTTGTTGATATGCATTCTTTGTTGGTTTATACAAGATATGATAATTTACCTCTAATATTACAACAGAAAATGGAATAATGGTTTACCACATACCCTTTGGAACGAAGACAGGCTTACTCTCATACAAAGATTTACCAGAAATGTTTCGGTGCAGGTTTCCTCTAATATCTCAACAGATGAAAAAAATATGTAAACCTTATTCCCATATTGAGGTTCAATCTTGCTGGCAGAAGATACAAAAGGCCACATCTAAAGGGCTCGATTAATATGCATGATTCCCTATGGAGCAATCTGTTTAGTCTATGTGATGATCTGAAATCGAATGACCTTAATCATACAAAATGCCTTTAGCATGATCCATATATCTTGCACTCAATTCAAGAAAGTAAAACACCGAGAAGGACAGTTGAATTTGGAAAGTTACTTATGCCTTTTGAATATGGCACTCTTTCCTTAAGATGAATGAAGGTATTGTGTGTTTTTAGATCAATTTATAACACGATAATGATTAAATTATCTATATTTATATCTATACCAATATAAAAAGTATGAGTTATGATGTGATATTTTTAATCTCGGCCGTTCAAAATCTTTAATCTAATTTTGTAGTTTTCCATCCAATAGTTGTGGATCAATATTAGACCCTCCTCTAATTTATTTTGGAGGTAGACCCTCCTCTAATCACTCATATACTTATTGTCTCCTAATTATACATATTTCCTCTTAATTACTCCCCAATTCTAATTTGTATAACTGAGAACTGTTGCTTTTCAATGACCTATGGAATTCAAAAGAGTTCACCTGAGACACAAATGAATTACTCAGGTGATTTCATTTGAAACACCAAGATAGAGAGAATTTGATAAGAGAGAAAGCACTTGAGCACTATCAGAGGGTCCTTATGCAATCTTCTCAATGTCAGTTTGCTAGAAAGTCAAACAAGCAAAGGTAAAATTGATAAGAGTTGATTTTGAAAAACAAGATAAGAAAAAATGTACATAGAAGATGTGCTCAAACAGCTCAGTGAAAACTCTCAACTCTAAGCATACCTGTAACACAAGTAGGTGACACAGATGAAAGCACAGACAGCATAAACAGAATGAACATATGAGCTACACACCAAGCAAACCTTTTATAGTAAGTTTGAGACATCAATGACATTCAATTCACTCCTCAGAGCACAGAACCTAGTCTCATCTAAAGGCTTGGTGAAAATATCAGTTAATTATTTTTCTATCCTTACATAACACAGCTGTATGTCTCCCTTCTCCACATGATCTCTAAGTAAGTGGTGTATCACTTCTATGTGTTTGGATCTTTGGTGGTGTACTGGGTTGTTGGCTAACTTAATTACACTTTCATTATCACAGAAGAGGGGTACTTGATCAAAAGATATGTTGAAATCTTTTAAAGTCTACCTCATCCATAATAATTGAGCAAAACAACTATCAGCAGCTATATACTCAGCTTCTGCAGTGGAAAGGGCTACTGAGTTTTATTTCTTGAATGACTAGGACACCAAGGAGTGCCCTAGGAATTGACAAGTACCTGATGTGCTTTTTCGGTCAACCTTACACCCTGCATAGTCACTAACAGAATAGCCAATTAGCTCAAAATTTGCACATTTGGGGTACCAAAAACCAAACCCTAAAGTTTGAATCAAATATCTCAGAATCCTACGTATTGCCACTCTGTGACAGTCCTTAGGGTTAGCTTGGAATCTAGCACACATGCATACACTCAATATAATATCTGGCCTAGATGCACATAAGTATAACAAAGAACCTATCATGGATCTAAATTCTTTCTGATCAACAGATTTACCTTCAATGTTTAAGTCCAGATGACCATTAGTTTGTATGGGAGTGTGAATGGGCTTTGCATCCTTCATGCCAAACTTGGTGATGATGTCCTTGGTAAACTTTTCTTGTGAGATGAATGTCTCTTTCTTGAGTTACTTGATTTGCAGTATTAGAAAGTACTTGAGTTCTTCATCCAAAGATATCTAAAACCTCTTGGTCATCATCTTGCTAAACTTATCACTCATGGAACGGTTAATACTACCAAATATTATGTCATCGACATAAATTTGTCACACGAATAAGTCCTTTTTATTTTTCTTAGTGAATAGAGTTGTATCTACTAAGACCATTTTAAATCTATTTTTTGATCAAAAATTCTTTCAGTGTATCATACCATGCTCTAGGTGCTTGTTTTAGACCATAACGTGCTTTGTGCAATTTGTAGACATGATGTGGTTTCTTAGCATCTTCAAAGCCAGGTGGCTGCTCAACATATACAAGTTCAGAAAGTTTACCATTAAGGAAGGCTAACTTTACATTCATTTGGTAGAGTTTAATGTTATGATGAGCAGTATATGCAAATAGAATCCTGATGGCTTCAAATCTTGCTACTGGAGCAAATGTTTTACCAAAGTCCAGACCTTCCACTTGAGTGAAGCCTTGAGCAACTAGTCTGGCTTTGTTCCTTACCACCAGTCCATTTGTGTCTTGTTCATTCCTGAAGACCCACTTGGTTCCAATGACATTGTGGTCATGAGATCTTTCCACCGGGGACCAGACTTGATTTCTTTCAAACTGGTTCAGCTCTTCATGCATGGCATTTATCCAATCAGCATCCTTGAGAGTTTCATTTACATTCCTGGGTTCAACACTGGAGACAAAAGAGTAACGTTCACAGAAATTTACAATACGAGAACGAGTAGTCACTCCCCTATTAATGGCACCAATGATTTGGTCAACAGGGTGATCCTTCTGCAGCCTGCTGATCACAAGGTAAGCCAGTGGTGTGCGGAAGGAAGAGAACACTACATGAAGTTCCGCGCGTGCATGGCAGGGAGGGAGGCAATCCACATGCGTCTTGCTTGGCCACCCAATAGTAATTGTACATGGTCGCGATCAAAAGGAAACTAAGCAACATATGCAATTTTTGTACCAAGGACCTTCCCTTCCAGCCCCCACACAGGCAACAACACTGTTTGGGAACCTGATTGTCGTTGTCTCTTCGACGCCATTGGCCTCACCAAGAACTCCCTGGATGCCCATCCACCTCACCAACCTCTCTAGAGTTTGCATCCGAGACACCCGGTCAAATTTTTCCTCCTCACATCAGAGGCAACATGTCGTTCGATGCCCACGCTCCATCTGAATCTTTTTTCTATGTTCATGTTTGGCCCCTCAACTATTTGTCAAATCTAGTTTTGGTCCATAAACTCTAAAACCAGATAAATTTGACCATGAACTTTCAAAACTAGACAAACTTGGTCCCTCACTCCACTCAAAACGATTTGAGCGATAATGTTGAGGTGGTTCCGCACACATGGCAACCTAATCAGCACAGCAAAGTCAAAAAAAAACAAAGCAAAATCAAGAAAAATTAAAAAACCGATCTGATATACTTTTAAAATACCATTTTTATATAGAAAATCTAAAGTTTTCTTAAAGATAGGCAAAAGTAAAAAACATTAGAAGTTCTAAAGAAAAGAAGAGAAAATTTAGGAAAAAAATTAGAAATTTTAGGAAAAAATCATAAATATTCCAGAATATTTATTAAAAATATTTGATAAAAAATGGAATAAAATCAGAAAATTTAGAAAAGGAAAAAAAATTCAAAGTCATTCTAGAAAAACCAAGGGATTCAAGAAAACTCATAAATAATTTATGAATATTCATGAAAATTCATGTCCCTAAACCGTCTATGAGTTTTCTCGAATTTCCTAGTTATTCCCAATTTTTAATAGTTCCTAGATATTCAAGAATTTTTCTTCAATTTTCATAATTTATTTTTAAAACATTTTCTCTCCTAATTTTTAAAATATTCTAACCTTTTTGAATTATCTGAATTTTCCCTTTTTTATGTTGACTAGTTGATACGTGTGCGAAATCATTGCCACGTAATTGGTCAAACCGCTCCGAGTGGGGCGAGGGACCAAATTGGTTTTGAAAGTTAAGTTTGTCTAATTTTAGTGTTTAGGTCCAAAACTGGACTCGACGAATAGTTAAGGGACGGAGAGTGGACTTTTTCCTATTTGTTTTAACTCTCAATGGGTTGTGGTAGGAATGCCAAATAGTTTTCCCTCGATGAGTTAATGATAAAAATGTGAATTCACTGTTGAAGTTAATATATGGCCAGTTACATGTTACCACCTTCTGCTAAGATGTTATTGGACTAGCACATTTCTCATTTTTATGCTGTCAACATTTCTTATTTCCTCATTACAAATCAAGATTAGCTTTCTATGTTCTCTAACCATTGATATTTTAAGTATGCTTTCGTATCATCTGACGAATGATACTTTTAGATTTGCTTTAAGTTAAATAAATCAATGAAGTGATCATCCAAGTTCTGAAGAAAGTAAAGAGGAAGGAATGTTGCTTGGATTAGTAGGAGGCTTTTGGTTGTGGCTGCCCTTTGGATCTTTGAATGGGGGCTGATTTGGGACCCACTAAATCCACATCAAAAGGAGACAGCCTAGAACAAGCCAAGAATGATGAAAGAACAAAGGAGCATAAAGCAACAGCTCCAGCACAAGAAACTGCTCTTACAGAAAGCACAGCAAGATGTATTTCGCTGTGTTGTTTTGCATGGAGAAGTGTGTTTCCTTGCTTGAAAGAGAAGCTTCTAAAGTACACACACAAAGATGACATCCTACTGATGGAGCATAAAGCAGTATAGCAGTAGTTTGGCTTGGAGGGTTTCCTTACCTATCCCCAAGAAAAGAAATTATTTTTTTGATCCTCCCAAGGCCGGTTTCATAAGTTCTTTTAATATTAAAAAAATCCAGCAGAATCTTCATAAACAGCCTACAGTTTGCAGAGTGCAATTTCTTTCACTTTGGAGGATAACTGCTAGTTATTTGTCTCAATGGCCTTGGTGGTATAAAGTGATCGCTTGGGGGTCTATAGCTTTGAGCTTTAGTCTTTTGACCAAGATCTTACCCGTCACTACGATGGATGCAATCTAAGAGGCCCTATATCTACAGACGCAAACAACCGAAAGTACCACGATGTTCCTTAGCATCCACTCTGCATATTTTTGTCTCATGTTCAGATAGGCACATACATCATCACGTCGACACATATTGTTATTTTCTTCTACCACTGGACTGCAAGTGAGAAGAGAGGGAGAGAGTGATGAGAAAGGGAGATCACTGCCATCGACTAGCAATTCTTGCTGTGCTTGTTTTTTTGGCATCTGCATCAGAGGTTCTTGCCCTTCGAAGCCTGGGCGTTTTTGCCCAAACAAACGGTGCCAATGTCTTACAAGCAGGGCAACCACGAGAGCTTACAGAGGGCGCTGTGTAACATCCTCAATTTTTACGGGCTTGAAAATTTTTTTTTAAAGAGAGAAGGATGTGCAACTATGTAATATATGTTAAAAATATTTTATTGGATTTTTATCTCAAATTAATTCAAGTTTTTGAATTAATTTGAGAGCAAAAAGTGTGTTTTTGATTTTTAATTTAATCATCATTTGAAAAATTACTCCAAAAATATTTTTATTGGATTCCCCATGTCTAAATTGATTTACTGGAATTTCCTCATAATTTTTGGAACCCATTTAAATTAGTTTTGAATTACCTTGTTTTTCTCTATTAATTTAATCCGAAAATAAATAAAAAGGTGTGGCCCCAGCATGCATGCATGCATGCATGCAGCCAGGGCAGCCGTGACGCATGGATTAGGTGCCGGTGCTTATCTTTTTTTTTCTTTTTTTTCTTTTAATCTTAGTGATTATCTTTTAATCTTTATATTTATCTCTTTTTTTTAAATTGTAAATTTCTGCATTATCTCCTCCTCTTCTCCCCTATATAAACCCCACTCCCCCTAGGTTTTCCTTTGCCTTTCCTCCCCAAAATCTCTTCTCCACCACTTCATCTTCCCCAACTCCGGCGGAACTCCGGCGAGCAATTCCGGCCACACCGTCGCACCCCTACACCGGGGATTCGTGTTGGAGCTTCCCCACGCCGTCGCGCATCTACTACCGCAAGAATTCGGGAGCTTCTTCCACTACACTGACCGTACCGCGAGTTTCTTCCTCAACTCCGGCGATCTCCTTCTCTCCTCCGTTTCTCCACCCACGGTGAGCTTCTCTCCAATCCCCTACCGAGGTAGTCTCTCCTCAACCCGTGGATCTTTTTCCCCTCAACCAATTTTGGCCAATATCCATCCAATGTGCAACCATTAATCTTTGAATCTCCAATTTTTGCCTGAACAGTACTCGTAGGTACTGTAGCATGAACAGTACACTTTTTCTCACCTAATTTTTTGGCTACATCCAAATCTTATCCGATCTATGATCTTAGGATTAAAATGGAATCTTAGGACCCCACGAATCCAACGGTGCAATCGGATTTTTAATCCGACCGTTGGATTTTGAAATATATTTAATTTAGTATGAAATTGGAGCAAATTTCATAATATCTTTGTACTGGTTAATTATTTTGAGATGAATATTTTTCTGTAGATCATTAGTATGATAGGGAGTGTTTCTGGAAATTTCATGATTTTTGGATTAATGTAGAATTTCCTAGAATTAAAATAAGCTTTAAATCAATTATTAAAAATGGTAATGCTCTCTGTTATTTTTGTTCAATTTTAGTTTAGGATCAGAGAACCCTAAAGACAATTTGCCATGTCAACCAAAGTATTTTCCCTGTAATGGTTAATGCTATAGAAATCAAGTTGTGTTCTAGATTCATTTTAAATTGTTATTTAAATGCTGTTTCTAGTACTAAGTCCATTATAAATCTGTTTTAACCTCTAAAAATGCATGTCCAGTACCCAATAATTCATATTATATTATTTTAATGTTGGAAAGTCATAAGAACCATTTTTGATAATTTATTAATGTTTTTCCATGCTTTTAATGTAATTCCCATGCTTAGAAAAATGATTTTAATTGCTTAAGTTATATTTCCAGAACGCATGTAAACATGAAATGTTTCTGGAATCAGTATAATAACATGTTGATTCAATTTCATGATTTATTGATGTTAATTAGTATTTTCTACTTATTTGTTACACTAGAAATGCTAGAAAATGCTTTAATTAATTAATGTCCAGATTAAAAATTATTATTAAATAATTTTTGGTACTGTTCTAGTACTGTTAACATGTTCCAAATTGTTTCATACTTGGTTAATACATGTTAATAGTAGAGAATACAATTTAGCTTAAGTTCTAGTCTTGGAAATAATGGAAGAGCATGTGTAAATCTAGTTGTATGTTGATAATCTATTTTCTTACTGTTATTGAATCCTAAATATTTATTTGTGGTTAATTATGAATTGTTTGTCATTTTATTTTAATTACTAGCATGCTAAGGTGTATGTGTGTATGTATAATTGAATATCTATTAAATATACCCAATAAGGGTTATATACTATATATATATGTCTATGGTTATGGCCAACCCTAGAAGACCATTCTTTCTTCGCGATGACGCTATCGCGTCATCGTTCCATTCCACCTCACCTTACCTTCATCGGGCTTCTCTCTCGTGTTGCTTTTCGAAATGCTTTCCTGGAGTTGGTTGTTTATTTATTTTGCTCGTTGCGTTGCGTCAATAGGGAGTGAAGAGACCGACCCGACGACCCAAAGCAGCTGAAGAGGGAGAGTTCTACAACGAAGGCATGCCATCTTTTCTTGATCATGTTGATCCTATATTTTTAAAGTCATTATATTTTATTGTTCATAAACATGCATGCTGTTTTATTCTAGTAGCTAGCGTGTCGACTGACACACTTTTACCATGTCCGCTTGTCGCCCTTTTACCTTGATACCCTGAGTAGTATAGTAGGTTTTATTCTGAATAGAGTAGAGATATGCTTAGCCATGCTTAAATACATCTTTAGGTTATTTTGATTTGCCTCTACAGAGGAATGAATATCGGATCGATGATCCTTGTTGAAACTTGTTGAGCTCGCTGAGCTAGGGCCGGATGCCCGATGTTGTCCCTCTCTCTCTATACTTCCTATTCTACTCTGGGTGAAACTTACCATCTAATATGGTGCGGGCGACAGCTGGATCATGTGATGAAGGAGCATATGGTTTGCCTACCCGCAGAAGGCCGGTTTAAAGGAACCATTGGTCGTCCGTACCGCATAAGACCGAAATCATGTAATTGGAGAATTGTGACAACAGTACAACCACATGCTATATGGGCACTGGCTTGGTTAAGTAGGTTAGTTGAGTCTTGGTGTCGACATTGCCGTACCGCAGAAGGGTGGACGTAGCTACGAGGACCTCGGCACAAAAGGGGGGCCACGTAGGGTAAGCGGGTATACGCTCCTCCGTGTCAAAACCTAGTGGGCATGTCACATCGGGATGAAACTGGCTAAAAGATCTCGTCACGGTCACCCTGCCGACACACCGATGGGCGTGTGTACAAGCCTGCGCAGCTTGGCATAAGGGGATGATCGTGTCATGTGGGTAAAGTGTACACACTCTGCAGAGTTAAAACCAATCGGTTAGCCGTGTCCACGGTCATGGACAGCACATGCCTCATTTTTTATGAAAAGGACATGTCCCTCTCCCCCTTGCTACTTCCCTCTACCCCTTTGCTGATGAACCTATGGTCGAGCTAAGGCGGGAGTCCTTACTCGAGTGTGTTGGTCGTGGACCACACCTGATGAAAACACCCCTGATAATGAAATTGTTTTACATCAAAAGATGCCTTCGAATCTACCCTAATATTTCACTAAAACCGCATTTACGCAAATAAACCCTACAGCCTTCCTTTGAAGCCTTGCATATAGAATGGTAGGACCATCTGCTGCCAGGTGGCTTGCTGAGTACGCGAAGTACTCATCATGCATGTGTTTATGATGGTGTGCAGAGGAGTATGCTGAGGAAGGAGCTGATGAAGACTTCTTCTACGATGAGCCCGAAGAGTAGGTCGCGTGGCTGCCGTCAATTGCCTGTGGCGTGGATGGAGTCACTTCGCTTTTATTTCCGCTGTTTTGCCTCTGATGTAATAAATGTCGTTAAGACATAGTACTTTGTAAGCCATGTGGCATATTGTACTCAAATTATGTTTTATCTTGAATGCATGTGATGTTATTCATTTCGCTTGTGTACCGTCAGCATGATCCTGGGACTGACGAGATGTATACAAGGGGGATCTGGTAGTTGAAACCAGGTTCCCACACGCTGCTGCTGCAAGGTTCGATGCGCCGGAGAAGAGCAAAGCGGCCATTGCTTCTTCCCCGTCGACGGTGTTCGACCCTGACAGAATGAGCAAGCGACGTGTCCGAAGAGGGTCGGATCCGATTCACAACAAATGTTGAGCTCCATGATCTTCAGATAAGACGAGGTTAACATCTTTTGGTGTTTTGGGTTATTCTACGTTTTATTTTCTGGGTCTGAGTTGTTCCATGAAATGTTCAGAATCCAAGATGTTTCTTATAGATAAATACTTGTACAGTCAAGGAAAGGATGTGCAAGGTTGTGGCAAGTTGAGGCAGTATGTATACATGGCGATGTAAATCAAATAAAGCGAAGTTCTATATTAATGCAGTGAAATGAAAAGAATGCAGTGATATGCTCCTTTTGTTCTCCAAAATTTGTGACAGATATCTCAACTGTTCATCCTCGAAAATCCTGTTTGTTACGTGGTAAAACTTTATGGATTTTCGTGAAGCATAGAGTTCGTAAGGACCAGAGGCAGCAGTAGACCCGTCACGCCGTTGGCAGGAAGGTGACTCTTCATGTATGTAACACATTTCTCATATGTTACCTTGTTGAGTTTTCATTGTATTGGTTCAGACTAAGTCTGTGAGTGCGTCGAGTAAGTTTATTTTCTTGTCACCAGGAACTATAGTTACACAGGAGCACGAAATTAAAAAAAAACTCTCCTTGTCTCACAATGACAGCATCTAGCTGTCTGAAGAAATAATAAAATAAAAACTGCAGAATGATATTGTCAAGGATGGGATTTGGACTCACAGTATCTAGCTGTCTGAAGAAATAATAAAATAAAAACTGCAAAATGATATTGTCAAGAATGGGATTTGAACAGTATCTAGCTGTCTGAAGAAATAATAATAATAATAAAAACCGCAAAATGACATTGTGTGGGATTTGAACCCATGCCCTTTCGGACCAATACCTGAAACTGGCGCCTTAGACCAACTCGGCCATCTTGGCGTCGGTGAATTACAACCTATGAGGTTTTATTTATCCATGAAACATCAGGAAACATGAACTAACACCAACGCTATGCGTAGATCATGCTGGTGCGTGCGGACCTTACCTAGAGGATTTTGCTGCTCAGATGTTCCATGACAAGTCGTACCGGTTACATATATATAGAACATATGGATAATCTTCACCTTTTATGGGGCGTGATTTGTTGCTGAATGCTCCCAGCCTGGCTTTTAAAAAAAAATGCTCCACTTCAATATACAGTAATACCACTTAATATGGGTTAATCACTCACTTATACCAAACACACCAAAACAAAAATCAAAGATGTTACATCCGTAGGCCTGGCTCGAGATTATGCAGCAAACCAATTGGACCCAGTCGTATCTCAAAACAATGGACGCATGAACAGACCAGTAGCTGTTACCTGTTAGGAGCACGACATGAACTAGTCTTATATCATTGGCGCAAGACAACACTTCCTGTTAATTCAGCTTATATTCATTTATTGAAAGATATCTCTTTATGTACAGGGGATGCTGAAAGCCCGTCACAGAAACATTAAAGCTCAGCCGCAAACTTTATACCATCCAAAGATAAGCTGCATAACATTTTTACGGCAACATGGCCATTGAAAAGTGACTGAAGCAACAAGCTCGCAAAATGTACTTGGTGTTCCACCTTAACTGCAGATGCTCAGGGCCCACAGTATCTGGTAAGCGCTCCTGAGATGAGCCTGTTGAAGATGAATCTTATTGGTGTAATTCCGGATGAGGTGAGGCAGGAGATTCTGGTGCTACGGCGAATTGCATGGTCCTTCCATTTCGGTGGAGAATGATCGCCACTTCTGTTGGTAATAGCATTGCTTCTTCTGATTCATCAAACAGTATAACCCATTAATAACTAGATGAAAAAATTACGGATTTACCCTATGATGAAGAAAACTTAAATAAAACATAGCTTCTTCGTTTGCTCATAACGGTCTTAACTATTGAATAAAAGGATGTCAGCATGATATTCCAATTTCCACTGTTTCCAACCTACACAATGGATGGGTATTGAACTCCTGGTAAACAGACCAGCAAGGTAATTAATTTTTCTGACATAGTAACATCATATTTTGGGCAGCAAGGATAAACTGAACCTGTCCCAAGTCCCAACTAGGGCAAGTTTGCAGGCGAAGGGAACAACAGTAATTACTTGACTACATGATTTTCCAAACATATATTTGAAAATTTTGAACCATTGGTTGATTATACTTGTAGCCGGTTGATACAAATAATTCTTGAAAAGCACAAAGAATAATTATATCAAATAATTTTGCAGGAAGTTCTGCCCGAGAAGATTGCACATGCATAAAAGAACAAAATCATTTGCACCAGTCAACAACCTGTCTTTGTCTTTGACGCTGCATGATACTAATGGCCCAAGCCATGATGTAGCATGGCAGAAGAAATCCAGCTGCCCTCAAAAGAAATAGCTGTCAAAGATCAACAATTAGTTAAAAGTATGGCGAAGGAGCAAACAAATATATACTGAGATTCAGATTTGCATAACTTGATTGTAACAGCACAATTTTTTTAAAAAATCTCTCTCCTGCTGGCGTCAGCAGGGGTCCATCCGTTGACGTCAGCCCGCCACGCGTCGCCCCACGGACCTGGCCGCCCGCCGCATGCCGCCAACCCCGCCTCCCTCCCTCTCTCCTCCTCCTTTCCCCCGCCCGCCTCCTCCTCTCCTCGGGACCGCCTCGCTGCCCCGCCTCGCCGCTCGCCGACTCCCCGCGCTCAGCTGCTGGCGCCGCCGCCGCGCGCCTTCGCTGTCGGGAGCCCCGCCGCCGCCACCCGCGCAGACGCCGAGGCTGAGGCAAAGCCGCGCGTCCCCTCCGGAGCTCCACCGACGCCGGCGCCACCTCGCCCCTCCCTCCCCGCCTCCAGCCACGCCGCCGCCGCCGGATCCCCCCGACCCCGTCGCCGCCTCCTTCCCCGGCCGCCCCGAGCCTCCCCACCGCCCCTCTCTCCCCTTCCCATGGCCCAGAGGCCCGCGGCCGGACACCTCCCCCCTCCCCCCTAGCGCGGCCCGCGACGCCACAGCCGGCGAGCCGGCCCACTTCCCGCCCTGGTGGGCTGGACCCTCCGGGTCAGGGCCGGACCCTACGGGCTAAAACAAAAAAAAAGAAAAAGAGAAAAGAAAAGAAAAGGAAAATAAAATAAAAATAAAAATAAAACCCTAGGGGCCCACTGGTCAGTGACTTAGGCTAGAATAGTTTAGGTATAAAAAGTATTTTAGGTTATTTTTGTATTTTTTTTAAATGCAGAAACTATTTAAAAATGGCTGAAAGCTTATAAAAAATTCACCAAAAATTCATACTAACTCAGAAAATTATAAAAATTTTATATTTGGAATCAGTGCAACATGAAGTATCCATTAAAAATAATTTTGGCTATATAATTATGCTGAAAATTTCTAGGATTAATTAAAAATACATTAAACCTTGTATAAATCACTATAAATTCAATTTTTGCTCAAAAATTATGAAATTTTGCCACCATGACCAATAAATCATATATTACCACTTAAAAAATAACCCCATAATATTTTGATATCCAGAAATCAATTAATTAAGAATAATAGTCAATTAAAGATTACTCGGTCGACGGTAATTGTTAAAACCCTAGTTTTTGCTACCTGTCTCAAAAAGACCCGAACTTAATTACAAGTGTTTTCAACTCTATGATTAGCTAGTGTCATGCATTCCATACAAAATTCATACCATATCATCTTAGATGCTTATTTATTTATTTCCGTTCTTTTCGTCGTCGCTTTTATAAAACCCTAAAAACCGGCGACGAGGGAGTGGAGCCTCAGCAATCCGATTTCCAGGAATCCGAAGACTTTCCCAGTCCAGGCAAGCTAAGCTTGCGACATTGTCATGCTGTTTTTTTTTGCTACTATGTTAATTGTGATGTGCCCTGATCATGAATTGTTTTAGCTCAATTGCATGTCTTGTGATGATGTTATTATCGTGTTAAGATTTAACTTGACGTGTCATCAACTTGAACCCTTAATAAGTGAGATGAGAGACGAGAAAGCATGGTCGGGAGGACGACTGTATAATGTTGGGGTTGCTCGAACCCGACGTCGAGTTTACTGGAGGTACAGCAGTAACCCTCGCTTGATGCTCCCTGAAAAGCCGCGAGGCAGTTGGTTGTGCCGAGAACCCTACTTGATGTCTAGTTGGTGCCCGCTCATGGTAGATTAGCTATCCTCATGAGCCGGACCGAGAGAATCTTTATGGGGCCATCAACTAACCAAGGTCTCTTTGTGAGAAATTGAACTGAATGATGTTGATCTGTAGGTCAAATTATGAATCTCTGTTATTATATGTTGTTGATCGGTTAAATCTGGTTATATATTGACTGATGTTAACTTGGTCGTGTATTATGATGAATCTACATTACTCGGTGTTGTTCATATTTACCATCATGATAGGGCTGATACTCTTATTCATGTTAATTTTATATGAATGTCATGTCTAGACACTACTAAGTCTTGTGAGTACGTTTGTACTCATTGGTAGTTGTTATTGTATACTTAGGAACAGATGAACCCTCCCTCGGCGACTATTTCCCTAAGACACTTGATCAGTTATGTCTTCGACTTTACGAACTTGTGGATCAATGTTGGATATTTTGGGTCTTTTAAGATACTAACTTGTATCTCAGTGTAAAAACTGCATGTTTCCGCTGTTTACTTCTCGTACTTAAGGCTTTCGGGTCGAGTGTGTGTAAATTACGTAATTGCCTAAATATAAGGGACATGTACTATCTATCTGGTAATCCTCTCTGTAGAGTTTGTACAATGATATGCGAAGTTGTTTACCACGGCTCTTCGTACACAGTGTATATGGTTGAAGTGAACAAAAAGGCTCTAGGGAATTAATATGAATCTCCTGTACGAGGTTCGTGATCACGAGTCGAGTGACCCGCCAGCTGCGATGCGACTGCCGGCTGGGCAAGGTGTGAACATCAATGTCGGGCCTTCGGGTGACTCACCAATCTGTGTTACGGCCGATTGGATTAAGGTGTGGGCACGGACGTCGGGCTCGTCTTGTGATTGTGATCCTTGTCCCGGAAGCCAAGTATTAACCCACTACAGGGTTTCGGAACCATATTTAGCTTACTGAATGATATCCGTTTCTACCCAGCTGGACCAACAGTGAGACATACGACTAAGTGGTAGGTGGAGTTCGTATGCAATGCTGGTTCAGTGTCGGACCCTTAACGGTGTATACACGCGAGGTAACATGTATCCACATTAAGCGGTTGTTCGGTCTTTGACGACGTATCATACGTTAAGTCAGGTACGATTCCGAGTCCCAACAAATGGCAACTGCCAAAATTTAGTGCATAAAACATTCTCACTTACCGAGAAAACAGCAGACGCATCATCTTCATCATCACTACTTGTAATGGTCAGTGTATGCCTCAAGAGCAGAAGAGCCATTAGCTGGATAAACAGAGCAAGGACACATAAAGTATCATTTAATACAACATGGTGGCATCAACTATATTAAAAAAAAAGGAAGAACAACATACTGAACTTATAATAAGAAAGAAGCAACAAAAAGATCTTTCTGAGTTGTCTGGTTGACTAGGTAAGGCCAAGTTCAGGGACTCACTTGCACAGACGAGATTTGATCTTTCTATGATTACAAAACCAGAAGAAAAAATAGTGCACTATTTAGTTTATGAACTACCAACACTTACAATCAGAAATATGGAGCGGCAAAAGGCAGCGGCATTGTTGTTTGTTGCAGTATATTCATCATACTCATCTTCAAGTAAACGCTGTTGAGCAGCCGCCATAGCCAAGATTCTAGGATCATGCAAATCCAAACGATTGCCAGAGATGGACCAATCTCCACTACTAGAGAGAAATGCAGAAATGCACACATGAGAAATAAAAAGAACTGATATGCTTGAGGAATAAATTGCTAATTGCTCAGAAAAAATATTCAGAAAAATGACAGGATAGAAAAAATCAGTTTCAAGAATGAAGATACCAACCTTATCTCTATAGTAGTCTCATCATGATGTATCTGGGGTGGAGCAGTGTAACCAGGCTTGTACGACTGAACAAACAGAGAATAAAAAATCATAATCTGATTTACAGCAACAAAGATCATAGTTAAATCCACAAGGAAACATGAATACTACTAGGCAAACATACTTTAGCCAAAGGTGACAGCTTAGTGTATAAGAAATATGTAATTGCTAGTTCCCAGTCCACTGAGATTTTCTTAAGTCTTAGTTGACCAATTTTAGCCATCAAATCAGCCTCGGGATTCGCTTTTGTTTTCTTGACAGGGTATAAAATTCTTTCTTTTTTTTGTCAACCATCCAATAAAGATCCAATGGCTCATGTGCCGACTGCAATTTAACACCAAGGCGTAGCCGGACCCAAATAAGAAATAATGGAATTCTCCAAATTCTTCTAAGCCAAAACATGTTTAGATTGAATTATGATGCATATGTATGATCTGGTCCGCACATATGGTCGGTAGTACTTGCTGCGAATGCCAGATGTTAAAGTAATACTCCTTCCGTGTCACAATGTAGGTCGTTTTAGAATCTGTAGAAGTCAAACATTTTAAGGTTTGACCATCAATATAGAAAAATTTACCAACATCTACAACGTTAAATTGACATTACTAGCTTCATCATGGAATAAACTTTCATAATGTATACTAGGTTTTATTTGAGACAACATATTTTCATAGAAAATAATAGTCAAAGTGTCACCTTGAAGATCATGTCAATATCTAAAACGACCTACATTGTGACATGGAGGGACTAACTAAAAGTGAAATACACAAACATGGCACGTTAAGATTATGAAAATAATAAGAGGAGACTGAAAAATTAAAAAAGCTACACATTTTCAGCCTGCTGAAACTTTTTCTGAAGAAACGAGAATGGAAAAATGCCAAAGATTTGAATTTGGGTATTGATTAGAGAAGCAACAGAGCTAGAATGTTCTTGTGAAGGGGGCCACATAACACATATTATATGTCAAGGGGAACCAAGTTTAATATTTGTACTATATTTACATGCAAAGAGAACTGGTACAAAGTAGGGAGTGAATCCAGCATGAGGGGGCCGGGAGGCTTCCCCCTAGTCACCCTTGTCTGTGTCTTTAATACAAGGAATAGCAAAACAGGACGCACACTTGTGTCAACATACCATGAGTGGAACTAAAGATGCAACAATTGCTTACCTCATGGCAGATTTCACAGATTATGTCTCCCTTCTCATTACACCATCGTTGCACACATTCCTTATGAGCGTACTGTGCAATAAAATGTTGTAGAATGACATTTAACGAACACATATAACAAAAAACAATATAGCAATGTAACAGTCCTCATAAGTATACAATGCTTCCATCACATAAAACGCTATCAAGTTATATTCAATAAGCAGTCAGATCACTTATACAATGAAATGACCGTAATCAGTTAAAGACCACCCAGGCCCCACACAAGATACCTAGCCCTTATGACTTCATCAGTAAGCTTGTTGCAAGTAGCTATCAGCAAGCAAAAAAAAGGATGCCGGACTATTTAAGCAACAACGGTGACAACCCAAATAAGCACCTATTCACTCATACTAGCATCACTTTACGGAACTACTTTTCCTTGAAAATATCAAGAGCCACAGCAACAAACAAGATTGTATCATACACACTTAAGAGCCACCCCACCTAATGTATAGATGCATCTAAAAGGCACATCACATAGAGTAATAACTCGTTCATGTCATGAGGTACCAATCAGCTCATAGTCCAACTGCTAACCAATTTGTCCTAACAAAGGTTCAGTATTTAGTCCTAATGCGTGTCTTGTGCACGTAGCACATATGCGCTGCACACATGTAGTGTTTTGGTTTCTCAACCTTTCGCATTGTTCAACACATTAAACTCATTATCTACCAAGAGTAATAGCATTATTGGAGAAAACAACATTAGTAACACGAACTGCAAGCAAAAGCGCTTGTTCAGAGAAGGAAGCATGCACCTTTAGGCTGCCGCTGCAAGCGCAGGGGCTCTCAAGGTTCTTGGCCAGGTCCTCCTCCTGGCAAATGCGGCACTCCACCATCCCAATCAGCGCCTCCACTTCTTCCCCGCAGCACGCCAATCCCACCGCCTCGCCAGCACGCGTCGCCACGAGCCCCCGAACATCCACCGCAACATGATCCTCCATCCAAGTTATCTAAAAAAATTCGCACCCCAAAGATCAAACTTTTGGCAGGATTTCAGACCTGCAATCCAACAAACCCCCATAACCGTCAAAAATGTCCAAATCTACCACAAACCCAAACGGATTGAGGGAAGAACCGAGGGCTAAAACCCTAGAAATTCCGGGTGGGGCCGAACCGGGATCAAATCCAGGCGGATTCGGACGATTCTCGGGTCACATCGAAGCTTTTGCATCGGAAAATCCAACAAAATGGGTGCATGGAGCAGATTATCAGCCATTGGAAAGGGAATGGAGAGGAAAGAAGGGGGCTTTCACCTCGACGGATGAGCTGCGAGGCACTCTTCGAAATATCCCCCAGCTTTTCTTCGCGTTTGTCTCGCAAAAGGAGACGCGCGTTATTTTATCCCTCGCCGCGTGACGGCGTCAGCCGTTCGCCGTCGGGCTCCGTTTTCTTTGACGCGGGGTGGCCCAAACTTACCATTAAATGCCGTAACTCCCATAACTGACTGGTGGTTCCCCCGGAGGTGGGCCCAGGTTGATATCAGTTACAGAGTGTAGTTGGTGTCACTCGCTATGGTGAGCGTAAGAATGGCCATCTCGGATTCTTATCCGCCACGACGTTATCCGGAATCCATTAAGTAGATTCCAGACAGTATTTGCTAGCAGTACACTGTGAAGTGGCCACCATTCGGTATGTCACGGCAGCTAATGGTATCACTGGCTAGTACTATCTCTCGCTGCATTTGTCGTCGCTCCATCATACGTATGATCAAGATAGCACCAAAATGATCCTTATATTTCTGCTAAATAAATACTACAATTATTTAATCATCTTAAAAAAATTTAAGTATAAATATAGAGTGAAAATATTATAATAACTATATTTTTAATATTTTTAATAGATAAATATTTTGAGATAAATTATCTTGAGATCAAGAATAGATAAAATGAAACGAAGATTGTTACAGCTGTGTCTACGAAGAAATCACTTTTAGGCAATGTAGCCCGAGTTAGACAAAGCTTAATTAGGCTCCTAGGTTTTAGAAAGAAAAAATTGCTGGGATTGGTTATGACTTTGCCAGTGCTATAGTTCATCAGCTTCGTGTAGTTTTCTTCAAACAACAGGTTTTTTTTTGTACTGTATGATTGCTTTCACACAGGGATGGAGCCAGAAAAATTCGACATGGAGTCATGGACCAATCGGTAGCATTTTCACATTGAAGGGGGACAAATGTAACAGAAAAAACATATTACTCGCCACTTTTGCTTAATATACATCAACTTGGCCCTTTCTATTACTTTTGTTATATGCATTTGTTTTTATGAGTCCATTTATGACTATGTAACCATTGCACTTCCAGCGAAGTGCGTACAAACCACAAGGGTCGATGCTTGCTATACAGGCCTCACGCACGCGTAGTCACCCCGCACAGTTTCCGTTTAGTCGTTGGTAATCCTAGAGCTGGTTAAATGATAATTATTGTAGATTATAAGTATAAAAAATTTCAAATATGAATGGATATATACATAAATGATCATATATACTAATAAATTTTTTGATAAATTCTGACAATTTTATATGTCAATTTTTTATGAGGAAGGACATCAAAAGATGTAATAGTAAGTTTAATTCTCTCGTATACTCGTCGATCCTCGTCATATCACATGTGTACGATTTTCTATACGATTAGATCGTATCAAGCGATTTCTTTGAATTTAGAACCAAATTCATGTGTAAAGAGTATAGATATAATTCACTATGAGCACATCTATTCATACAGTCTTACTTAAAAAATATTAAAATTATGTCATATTGAAATTAAAATGAGATGGAGGCCATCTCAATCGGTCGGCTCAGCAAAACAAAATGCTCAAATCGGCCAACTCGGATTAGGATTAAACCTACCCCATCACCCCTACCCTACTCTCACACTCTCTCTCTCACTCCCAATCCCATTCCCTCCTCCCAATCCCCAAATCGCCACCCCACCATTCCCCACCTCGGGCGATTTTGGCTGCTATCTATTCGCCCGAGGCCATGTTGCTCGGCTGCGTGCTCCTCTACTCCCTCGTCCTGCTCCTTCCTGTACTCTCCCACGATGGCTTCCATCACGCCCTTTATCTCCCTACACCCGACCTCGATGCCGCGATCCTACTCCTTACCATGTGCGACCCTGTACCCCGGCCGCCAGCGCCTCTCCTTCCCCCGTGGACTGGTATGCGCTGCTCGTCGATGACATGGTGGGCTTTCTGCTCTATCTCCGGCCTCGGCGCCACGCTTTGGGCTGTCGTCGCACCCTACCTCGACGCGGCCGCAGAGTGCTGTCGGTTCGTGTACATTGTGTTGGAGGATCACATGGTGGCTGATGTTGGTCGCGGCAGCAGGGATGGCAAGGGTTGCGGAGAGGAGTCATACGCGACCATTTTGGCACTGTCCAAAGCGTCTCGTCATCGCCAACTGTCTTTCCATTTCCGCCAATTGTCGCGGCGAGGATCAACAGAGGCATTGAGAGCAGCAATTGATGGCCACCGGGAAGCCCCAGTCAAAAGAAAGGGCAATCGGTGGTCATCAGGAGGCCTTGGTCCCGAGGACTGAGAAGAAACGAGCCCTGTAGTATCCTAAGATCGAGTCTTTTAGAGTCCTTGCAAGGCTTTGGTGGGCCTGTAGAAGCCCATTCTAGGCCTGAAAGCTTATGTGGCTAGGTAGAGAGAACATGTAGGTCCAAACAAGAGATGGATGAGGCAGAGTGTTGAGAGAGCGAGAAATCCATGAAATATGTTAGGGTTGTGTATAATGCTTGAAATAAGTCTTGCAACGTGGATTCAATTATCTTGTCTACTGTGGCTGATAAATCATGCTTTTGTCATGGTAACTTGTCATAAGGTGTGAGGTTAAAGCGTTTTTGAACACACAAGGTAAGGTATAATCTTTGGTAGTTTTCATTGTACTAAAACTTAGCCATATTCACGCATTTTTTTTTGAATGAACGTTATTGATATTTTGAAAAATGAGTAGTAATTTTTTTTTCAAATTTTGACTACTAATAGATTCAAAAATACTTAGATTGGTGAACTGAAAGTATTTTTCATGAAAAATGTTTTTGAAATACAAATTTTATAATTTTTTTACTAACATGTACATATAAAAAGTAACGATAAAAAATATATATTTGAAATTATATCGATGTCTAAAACGACAACTACTTAACAGAGAGAGTATAATATGAAGTTTGATACGATGCCATCGTACGTTCCTCAAAAATTAAAAATAAAATGATGCCATCATTTGGAACCGACCGAGTAGTTTGAAAACCGCTTGAATGACTATCATACGAAAGTTGCCTTATGATAGCCCTAAACGTTGAGTGGCGGTACACCTAATCAGCGCGTTTAACGGTCGTTAGCCGCTTGTGGGCTCCACAGAGCCGGCTGTGGTGCCATAGACACGAGACAACTTGAAAGTCGAAATATTTCAATCCAAATAGACCACATCGTGCTTTTTCTTTTCTTTTGAGAGGAAGGTAGAGCTTTTATTCATCACTACCAATAGCATCATATCGTTAAAGAGTACACGCACGACAACATTCAGAATACAAGAAAATTTTGCTAAACTGTGAGCTAACACAGGGGTCTATGATATGATTAAACATATCGATTTTACACTTGAAAAGGGATGTAAATCGAAGAAGTCTAGTGAGAAGAGCATATGGAAGAAGAGATCCATACTTCGAGATTTACCTTATGGGAAACACATAGAATTTCGCCACTGCATCGATATCATGCATGTAAAGAAGAATGCATGTGACGGCGTGATCAGTCTCTTGCTGAATATTCTGGACAAAATAAAGAATGGAGTAAAGATACGGCTTGACTTGGTCGAATTGGGCATCAGACCTGAGCTAACACGAGAAAAGACCGATAAGGATCAAGCATTCCTCCCCCTACTTGTTATACTCTATCCAAAGCTGAAATAACCGAATTGTGCTAGTGTTTGCATGGTGCGAAAGTTCCATTCGGTTGCTCTATCAACATAAAAAATTATTTCAATACAAGATTTAAAATTAATTGGCACGAATTCTCATGATTATCATGCGCTGATAACACAGATGTTCCAGTTGCAATTAGAAGTATTTTTTTGATTAAGATCCGAGAGACAATGATGAGATTGTTATTTCGTCAATACAATTTCTCAGAAATTCATCGATCTCAATGCACTAGATGCTCTGTAAAAAGAGGTGGTAATGACTATGTCATCTTCAGATGTATTTTTCTCCATTGTTTTTAATATTATGGTCCATGTTATTATTCAATTGTAAAAGAAAGATGTGCAGTATTTATGTGCACATGATTAGTTGTAATGTTTAAATGAGAAAAATTAAATCCATCAAAAAGGGTGATTAATCTCACTTTAACTCTAATCTGAAATCACGCTAAAATATTTAAAAGCAACTACGTACCTGACGAAGTTAGAACACCAATTTGTAGGCCCGTACGACACTAGGTGTGCCATCTGTCCTTCTGTACAACAATGAAAGCAAAATACTATAACAGGACCGAGCCTGTACCACTTCTCCTCACTTGTTTTTCTCGGAAGTTACTACTATGCTCCTCTTCCCTTCCTCCTCATCGTCATCTTCTCCCCTCTTCTCCTGGAAGATCACGTATCCCTAATTGAAGCCTTGACGCTTGAAAGTAGTACAAGGTAAGCAGCATCCACCCTCCTACTTTTTTAGAAAATGGAAACTATAATACCTCCGACCTTTGTACCAACTAAGAATTTACACAGCCCAAACATCCATCCTCCCATGCATGCACACAACGGTTAACTTCAAGTGCTTTGCAAGTTGCAAAACAGAAGTCGTTGACCTACATGAACGGTTAACTTGTTTTGGCTTGTTTCTTGGTTTCAGATAGCTTCATCACTGCCTGGCTTAACGTAGCAGTTGCGTTCCTCTTCTTTGTTCAAATTTAGAAAAAAATAATGCAATTGCTTGGTAGCTGATCATTCATGGTATTCCATTTATCATCATCATCTAGAGTGTATGATTTTGCTGGTGGCCAACGGCAAGAGCTCTTAGATGATCCTTTTTTTCAGTTTAAGTTTGTTAGGAGCAAATCTTGGAGGCTTAGGGTAATAAGGTTCATAGGTTTGCTCAATAGACAACAAGTCCGGTCCTGGTGATAAAGAACAAATCAAAGATCAGCTACGCGCTTTCCAAAAATAAATAAATCACCAGAATGACCACCGTTCATTGCGAAGGGAAGTCATGGTTGCCGCCTTGCCGGCCTATGCATTCCCAGACTGGGTGAAACAACGACAAATGCACGGCTTGACTGGAGGAGCCTGGTCTGGTGCGTTGGTGTAATTGGCAGTTCTTGGCGTTGCATTTTCGTATATTTTGACAAACTACTATATGAACATTGAGCACAAGGCCAATGGATTTGACATGGTCATGCTCAGATTAATTTCAGACTAAAGCAGCCCTAGAGACGACGGCGCACCGGCGAGCCACCAATTGCCCCGAGCCTAGCCGCAGATGCCACACCACCAACTCCATCGTACCACTGCCCAGCTGCGGAATGCTAACACCGCCACGCTTGCCACGATACCATGCCAGGATCTCTCACTTCTCTCTCCATTCTCCTTATCCTCTCCCTACTCTCTCTCAACCAAATTTCTGCCTCCTCTTCTCGATTTGGGGGGGACGACGGGTGAGCATACAGAGATAGACAAGGACGGAGATTAGGATGTAGCATCAACTATGGTGTTGTCCGTGTGGTGGCCACGGTGATCAGTGGAGTAGAGGAAGGCCAGGCCAGGGCGACGAGCGAGCCAGGAGAGACCGATGCTCTGGTGGAAGCGGCGTGTCGGCGGCGGCTAGGCGAAGCATCAGATCCGGCGGTGTCCAGGCGGAGCAACAAATATCTAATGGAGCTCTAGCATGGCAGCGGCGGCCTGTGCTCATGGCGGCGCGGGGAGGGCCGAGGCGTGGTGCACATAGCGGCCATAGCGTGCGTCGCGCGAGAGAAGAGAGAGGAAAGAGCAGGGACAGAGAATTAAAAGAAAAGTACCTGATATATGGCCTCCTGCTGACTAAAACGCTACACGAGTACGGTCAACATGCCACGTAAATGGTTAACGGACACCTGTAATTTACGGGTGACCTTCCCAGCGGTCAATTTCCGACAGCTACAGTAAAGCTGTCGGAAAATTATCAGGTTTCTACTTTAACACAGTCAGGTTTCTACTTTAGCACAGTCAAGTTTCTACTTCCAGCTTTCAACTTTCTGACAGTTTACTGTATCTGTACTGTAGCGGAATTGACCGCTGGGAACGGTCGACCGCGCAGTATGAAAAGCGATGGTTAACATACCATAAGCAGGTTTGGATCTTCTATGGATCCTTTTAGCACGTTTATAGACGCAAAACTGCATTTTGAGAGCAGATGGATATCGTATCACATAAAGTTAATAGACCATGGATGTATTTGATGCCATAATATTTTTCTACTTTAATCGAATAATACACACCGTATCGAATCTATGGATCGCACCCAGCCGTATATGAGCCACAAGTCCACAACTCCTCTACAGATGTCGACTTCTCTATCCCAAATGACAATGGGATAGTAGCACGAATAAACGGCCAGGGCAAGCAGGATCGTGGGCCGGCACGACACTGGGTGAAAGGAAAATACTATAACGAGGACCTGCCTTAAGCCTGCACCGGTTGCACCACTTGTTTCCTCTCGATTTTCTCGCCCGTGGTACACGCTCGGAGGCACATGGTATGCTACTCCTCCTGCTCCGGCCTCATCGTCATCTTCTCTCCTCCTCTCCTGGACGATCACATCTCCATAGTTGAAGCCTTGATGATCGAAGATCCAAACCAGTACAAGGTAAGCAGCATCCATCGTCCCATGCATGCACACAAGGGGTCGTTAACTTCCAGTGCGTTGCTGCTAGTTACAAATTCAAGATCGTTAACCTCCACGCCATGGACATGATCTCGGAGTAATTCTTGCCTTGTTTGTTGATTTCAGATAGCTTGTTGATCACTGTCTAGCTTGGCGCAGCAATCATGTTCCTTTCTGTTTCAAAGTAGGAAGATGATGCAGTTGCTCGACAATTGATGCAGCATTCATGGTAGTTATCCCATTTATCATCACCATCATCATCTTCTAGAGTGGTATAATTTGGTTGGAGGGCAGGGTTCATAACTTTACTCAACGACCAGAAGGACTTTTTTTTAGATTAGAAGTCTGATCCTGGCGATGAAGAACAAATCAAAGAACATCACCTGAGAAAAACTGTCCCGTTTACCAGAAGGAGAAAAGAAAAGAAGTCATGGTTGCCGCCCACGCATTCAAAGACTGCGTAAAACAACGACAAATGCAGGCCTTGACTGGACTGGAGGCGCCTGGTCCGGTACGGTGGTATACTTGGCAGTTCGTGGCGTTGCATGCTCGTATCTTTTGACAAACTACTATACGAACATTTAGCACAAGGTACATTGGCTTTGACATGGTCATGCTTTATTAATTTCAATTTGACATGGTCATGCTTAGATTAATTTCAATTTGACATGGCACCTGAGAAGATGTTCCAGGTAGCATATTAACCACCAAAAGTTGGAAGTTCCGACTTTTCAGTTTCTAGAATGGAGAGCAAAATACAGCCAGGGCATACTTCATTTCCATTGTATTTGATATCTTTGGCATGCTGTGAAAGATTAGCAACTTAGGATTGAAGTTATGCTTGAACAGTAATGTTTACATTGTAGTAAGAAGTGACGACAATTGCATTGATAGGTGCTACACTGGACCTTGACCAGAAGCGAGGATAAACTGCAAGGACTGGTTTTCCATTGGAGTTAGGTGTGCCCTGAGCCCCTGATTGCCACGGTACCATAGGAAGCGAGACCACAGATGTGGACGACTAAGCGACTTGGCATCACGGTTCTGATCACCTTCTTCTCTCTGCTGATTGTGCGACATCTGATAGTAAACGGCACAGCATCAGGGTTATCTCGGTATCAAATCCTCCATGCCAATCCCCTTGTAGGGTTGAGCAACCCAGAGGATGCACCAGTAGCCAGTCCAGAAAATACTCAGGTCGTAGCAGTAGCAGCAGATGCTTCAAACAGCAAGGATTCCAGAAATTCCTCTCTTGAACGATATCAGTGGCTAGATACATGGAATCATATGAAGCAGTTAACCAACATCTCCATTGGCCTTCCTCATGCGAATGAGGCGATCAACGATGCAAGAACTGCATGGAAAAACCTGACGTTATCAGTTCAAAATGCAAGTTCTCCACGGACAGAAAAGGATAGGCTCTGTCCATACTCGATTCGCAGAATGAACGCTTCCAAGTCAGAGCATGGTGCTTTTACCATCGACATACCTTGCGGGCTTGTTGCAGGCTCTTCAGTAACTGTTATAGGCACTCCTGGTAGCCTCTCTGGTAACTTCTGGATGGATCTTGTGGGGACGGCATTCCCAGGGGAATCTCAAAAACCCATTGTACTGCACTACAATGTCCGTCTAACTGGCGATAACCTTACTGAATATCCAGTCATAGTGCAGAATGCCTTCACTGCAACTAACGGCTGGGGTTATGAGGATCGCTGTCCCTGCAGTAACTCTAACAATGCAACTGCAGGTACTTCAAACTTGCTTCTTTATTGCTTGTTATTGTGGTGCCTCATCAAACTACTCATCTCATATCTTTCACAGTGGATGATTTGGAGCGATGTACTTCCTTGGTGGGTAGAGAAGAAAATAGCATAATGAACTCAAAACGCCATACAAGTGCCAAGAAAGGTGGCAAACCAAGCATATATTTTCCATTTAAGCAGGGAAAACTTGCCATTGCAACTCTCCGGATAGGACTGGAGGGGATCCATATGACAGTAGATGGAAAACATGTTACTTCATTTGCATATAGAGCGGTAACCTTCTTCCATGTGGACTATGAAATAAATCTGATGAAACTCAAATCCTTAAAGTAGGTGCTTCTGTTCTTAGGGCCTGGAACCTTGGTTTGCTACTGAAGTAAGAATCTCTGGTGATTTCAAGCTAGTCAGTGCAATTGCAAGTGGCTTGCCCACATCAGAAGACTTGGAGAACAGCGTGGATCTGGAAATGTTGAAGTCATCACCTATTCCAGATGGCAAAGATATTGACCTTCTGATTGGCATCTTTTCAACAGCAAACAACTTCAAGCGCAGGATGGTGATTCGAAGGACATGGATGCAGTATGATGATGTGCGTAGAGGAGCAGTAGCAGTCCGGTTTTTTGTTGGCCTGGTTAGTAAAAAAATGAAGAAAATAAGTAATCTTATTAACTGACAAGGGTTTCGAAGTATTTTTTTACTGCTTTAGTTTTCCATTGTACATATTATGACAGTTGTTTACCAGATTTCCTCCACTAAAGTTGTTGTTTTGTTTAAAAGCACACAAACCTTTTGGTAAATAAGGAACTCTGGAATGAGGCACGAACATTCGGTGATGTTCAGGTGTTACCCTTTGTTGATTACTATAGCCTGATAACATGGAAGACACTGGCAATATGCATCTATGGGGTAAACATTGATGTTCTACCACTAACTAATTTATGCTTCCACACTTACCATTTCTTGTGATTCTCTGTGCTTGACTTTGATTTATTTGAACAGACTAGTGCTGTATCAGCCAAGTATCTGATGAAAACAGATGATGATGCTTTTGTCCGTGTAGACGCGATCCACTCCTCAGTAAAACAACTGAATGTCAGTAAGGGGCTACTTTATGGTCGCATCAATTCAGACTCAGGTCCTCACAGAAATCCTGAAAGCAAATGGTACATAAGCCCAGAGGTAATATCTCCACAAAAAAGTCTTAGCTACCATCTAAGTCCTAATTCCCTCCCTGAAAAAAGTAAAATCATCAAGAACCAGACTTGCTCAGATTTTTGATGTGTTCTGCAGGAATGGCCTGAAGAGAAATACCCACCATGGGCTCATGGACCAGGATATGTGGTCTCCGAAGACATTGCGAAGGCAATCAACATTTGGTATAAAACAAGTTGTTTAAAGGTATTGTTATTTAGGTGCAAGCATAATCTCTGTACTATACATGCTAAACAAAAACTAGCTTACAAAAGACCCTTCAAGCCACAAACAAGTCATATGGAGGTATATTAGTTTAGGTAGCAAAAATAAGCTGTGCTATCCCAACTAAACGAAAGGCTAGCTTAAAGAGGCACTCAAGCTATGCACAAGTAGTTCAAAAGTATTCCTAGATAAATGCAATCAAGCTCTCCACAATTTCAGTTTGCCATTTAACTATAAGCTCTGCTAAAAAAGTGCAGCAAGTGCCGAATTAGCCATGCTGCAGCCCTGCTATTTTATAGCAAATGATTTCTACTCAAGTATCTGGCCAGTGGCCTCTTATTATTTGATCTTGCATGCTACAAGAGCCAGGTTAGGGGAACTAAACAATATGTTATCTACACTCCTTCGTTTTTGCAGATGTTCAAACTAGAAGATGTAGCTATGGGCATATGGGTTAACAAAATGAAGAAGGGTGGATTACCTGTCAAATATGAAACAGACGGAAGAATTTATACTGATGGTTGCAAAGATGGATACATTGTTGCTCACTACCAAGAACCAAGGAATATGTTATGCATGTGGGAGAAGCTCCTAAGGACAGATCAAGCAACATGCTGCAACTAGCTACTGCAGAAGGAATTTTTCAGTGATGCAATCTGTTCCATTACTGAGAAAGAAGTCTTAACATCTTTTTCCCCGATAGAAAGCCTTAACATGTAAGGTATACGTAGTGTGCCATAATATTGTAGATATGAATGAATTTATACAAATACGATTCATTCTCTTCATCTCAGCTTGTTATCAGTGCTAGAGCAACCATTTGTTGTGCTAACAAATTGGAAGAAAAATCATTGCAGTATTTTGTTACTTGTGAGTGTGACTTCGTGGGGATACCCACTCAAGGTGCATGAACTACTAGCATACCCTGGTGGTTGGGTATAGAAGAAATGAGGTTGAATCTGATCAGCAGAAACAGTCCAAGGGCACATGTTCCCACCAAACTACAATACTATTATGATAATCTCCAGCATGTAGTCCTATGACAAGAGACAAATAGAGAGACGACGATACAGGGTAAACATAAAACCAACAAGCATGGAGTAATAACCTTAGCCAGAACTAAGCATGGATTATCACTTCTGACATGCAAAGGTGGCAGGCTCAGAAAAGAGCATGTTTTCTGACAAACATGATCCAGTATTCCACATTCAGGATGTTCAATTATACAACGGCAAAAGAAAATTAACAACAATCCCATTCACATAATCCCATGGAAACCCTACACAAAGACAAATAGCAGCAAAATCACCTTACTTTTATGTCACTGCTAAATTTCATGGTCACTCCATAAAGCATCTGCACATAAAAAAGCAACGCAAAATGCTATCACTAAATTATTCTGGTTGGTTACAATGCACCTAATCTTAGGCCCCATTGCGTCACCATCAAGGCAAAATTTACCTCTTTTCCAACAGCTAATTCCTCAGACCCATCCTTCCTCCAAGCCTCCAAGGCTAGGAGATGAAATGAGCAACATCCCTTTTCATGTCACTGTGAAATCCCTTTTGACTCCCTGCGATGATGCTTATATGATATGAAACGGTCATTCATAAGGGATCGCGTCGGACGACATCTTCGTGTCCTGCTCCTTGTGAGCTTGATATATCACCTTACAGGCTTTAATACTGAACCCGAAGTAAGATATGAAACTCAATTTATGCTTCAGGTTGTTGCTGATTGCATTCGTCACACCAGAGAGCAATCTCCTTAATAAAATCCTAACTCAAAACACTGCCATTTTCGTAACCAGAGCAGTGCAGCTACCATACAAATCCTGCTTCCGAGTGCAAGTTCACATTGACTCCTTATTGGCCTGAGAGCGCAGCATCAAGGAGCCGCTCCCTGAACTCATCGTCGCTGCTCGTGAGCATGTCCTTGAGTGACATCTCAACGCCCCTCTCCCTCAATGTCTCGTGCCTTGGCCTGCCTCCCCTCCAAGCTGAACGCGAAATAGTGTGGGAACTCGGCGAGCTCGGCAGCGGGATCCTTCCCCATGCGGTCGGCGAGAAACTGGAGCTTGGGCGTGAGGTTAGTCTCGATACCGTAGGAGAGGATGGCGGGGACGCGGCAAAGGACGGCGCAGACAGCGGGATCGGGGAGCCCCGTGGCTTGGGGAGGAGGGTGCGGTCGACGGAGAAAGCGAGGAGCAGAGCGGCGGCGAGCGTAAGGGGTCTCCGGCGCAGGGAGACGCGGCTGCGAAGGAAGTGAAGCACGGGGCGGAGGGTGTCGGGGATGGACGCGGTGAGGAGGCGAGGGAGCGGACCACCGCGGTGCGGAGGAGAGGAGGGGGAAGCGGCGGGGCGGTGGAGAGGAAGGACTCCTCGGGAGGGGAGGGGAGGAGCGACGGGAAGGCCGAGAATACGCGGGATGCGTCGCCGGCGGAGAGCCCGTGGGAGAGGAGGAGGCGGAGGGAGGCGTGTAGGAGCGGCAGCGGGGCCGAGCGGAGCGCGGGGTGGAGGTGGAGGTGGAGGGCGAGGAGTGGGAAGGGGTCGAGGTGGAGCTCGGACGAGAGGAAGTGGAGCTTGCGGCGGAACTCCACACAGCCGGCGCTGGCGCCGGCGCGGCGGGCGGGCGGGGATGGGGAGGGTGGCGGAGGCGGGAGACGCGTGTGGGCGAGTATCGTGGTGCCAGAGTTCGGGTTTTGGGGGAGCGACCGAGCGACTGTATGGCCCGAGGGCCGTCCGTTCGGCCCTCGTCGGGGAGTTGTCCACGGTCCGTGCGGTCCACCATTCCGGCCCACTACTCCTTGAGCAACTTTTCGTTTTCAGGATTTTCCACAAAATTTCTCTTAAAAAAAAGGAATTTCCACAAAAGATACTATTCTAGAAATTATCTTTTCCGGATTTTTCCAAAAAATATATATTTTAAAAGATATTCCTTATGAGAATAGTATCACAGGGCAGATGTTCCACTAATTTGTAGGATTTTCTCCGTCAGTTCAGATATTGTTTTGTTGTAGTTTTTACCACGTGTTCAAGTAGTTCATCTGCAAGTGTTCGGAGGAGTTATTTCCGGCGTGACATAATTTGAGACATATTCTGTCGTTATTACAAGGTGTCTACATGTATACTCCGTATTAGTTATATACTTTGAGAAAATTCTCACGTTCAAAAAAAAATTGACTATCTATTTGGCTGGCGTGAGACCGAGTTATAACAGCTCAAATTTGGATCACAAATTCACGATACAAAACAATAAAAATAAAATTTATAGAAGAAATAAAACCACAGTAGAAAAAATATATCTAATATTGGTTCCATTTAAATATACCGTCACAAGAAACACAAGGTAATTATAAAATGCAAGGCCACGTAAAGGCCGTCGTCACCAATTTCCATAGTAAAGAAAAAAGCTTGGCTTGTAATCACTGCACTAATAAACACGAGTATAATCTTCGTGTATAGATGGAACAGACACCCGGAAGCCTCACCCCAGCGACCCGGCCAGATAACAAGGAAATAAGGAATACGTGCATGGTTAGATAAAATGGAGTATGCACAAACAGAGCTTATTCCGAATGCGTCGATTTCATTTCGCTCCAATGAACTAGTACACCGTGTGTAAAAAGTAACCATCTTCTTTGTTGATAATATTAGCTAAATATATGTACCTTGTCCCGGACCAAAGTAATATAATCGACCATGTTAAAACATTATCGTCTGACTCAGCCTGCTTTACGCCTTGGCTATGTCACTGCGCTCATCCAAGTTTTACGTAGGTTAACGTCACACCTCTAGATTCATGCTACTCATCATTCTTCATTTTTGTTAGAGATTTTTTTAAGAGGTGGTTGAGTTTTTGGTATCTTTATTATGCTCTGGTTAGTTAATTTGTTCTTTTCTCCTCTATCTCTGTCTCTATCTCTATCTCTATCTCTACTAAGGCCGTGTTTGGTTGGGCTGTGACTGTTGAAAAATCGGTTGTTGGCTGGCTGTTTAGAGAAGTGGCTATGGTTGTTGGCACGTGAGTCTGTGAACGTGCGTGTTTGGTTGGGCTGTGGCTGTTGGCTGTTGTATGAGGAAATGTCTAAAATGCCCCTAAAGTTATGAGAGTATATATATAAGTTGATTTGAGTATATTTAACCCTATTTGATGCTTAATTATCCTGAAATGAGTGTATATATATATTATCTTCACCAACAATATTTCTCAGAGCATATATATATATTTATATATATCCAGATAAACTTTTGTAAATTTTGTAAGTTTATAACCTCCTTTTTAATCATATAGATCAATTTAAAACTAAAATAGAAATGAAATAAAGAATAAAAGAAAATATATATAATACTAAAACTAAAAAGAATAAGAAATAGATATTAAAAAAATAAAGAAGGGGATAAGGGCTAGGGGGCATCCCGGGCCTCCCCAGCCCCAAATCCCGCCGCTGTCGCCCTCGGTGGCATCGCGGCCTTCGCCACCGACGAGCTAGTCGCCGCCGGCTTGTCTCCCGTCGCCGCCCTTCTTCCCCGCCAGATCTTGCCCCTCCTCTCCTCCCCACGCGGCTCCTCCGCCACGCATCCCTCGCCTGCCCACGGCAGAGCGGTGGCGGCGCCCTCGAGGAGGGTGGCGGCGATGCCACCGAGGGCGACAGCGGCGGGATTTGGAGGCCCGGGCAAGATCTGGAGGGGAAGAAGGGCGGCGACGGGAGACAAGCCGGCGGCGACTAGCTTGCCGGTGGCGAAGCCCGCCGGTGGCGGCGCCCTCGAAGAGGGTGGCGGCGATGCCACCGAGAGCGACAGCGGCGGGATTTGGGGCTGGGGAGGCCCGGGATGCCCCCTGGCCCTTATCCCCTTCTTTATTTTTTTAATATCTATTTCTTATTCTTTTTAGTTTTAGTATTGTATATATTTTCTTTTATTCCTTATTTCATTTCTATTTTAGTTTTAAATTGATGATTAAAAAGGAGGTTATAAACTTACAAAATTTACAAAATTTATAAACTTAAATTGATGCTCTCAGAAATATTGTTGGTGAAGATAATATATATATATACACTCATTTTAGGATAATTAAGCATCAAATAGGGTTAAATATACTCAAATCAACTTATATATATACTCTCATAACTTTAGAGGCATTTTAGACATTTCCTCATACAACAGCCAACAGCCACAGCCCAACCAAACACGCACGTTCACAGACTCACGTGCCAATAGCCACAACCACTTCTCCAAACAGCCAGCCAACAACCGTTTTTCCAACAGTCACAGCCCAACCAAACACGGCCTAAAGTGGGACTTTCTTTGTCCCGTTCGTCCTCCTGCTTCCAACAATAGCCAAAATACACGTGGTGTCCTTCTCCCCGCTCGCCGCCTGCTTCCAACAACTGCCGCCCACGTTCTCATCTTCGCCCCTATTCCCATCCCTCTGTCATTCCCCCACCAAGATTCACCACCACCAACATCCTCCGTGGCCACGCTCGACCATGACATGCGTCAGGAACGGCAACGTCGAGGCATTGGCCGCCGCCGTCGCGCTCGCGTAGGTATGATGCCCACTGCGCGGCTGCAGAACCCGCCCAAGCGCTGGTGCAGGTAAGCAGTGGCGACGCTGGAGGGTGGTCCAGGTGGTCCATGGACCACCCAAAGCCCAGGCCATTTTGCTTGAATTTTTTTCAAAAGCCCAGTATAAGTCCAGCCAATCAGCCATTCACTGACTTACTCACTGTCTCACTCGTCCTCCATCTCCATTCTCTAGCCCGGCAGCCCCCAGGCGGCAGCAAGCACCCTAGCGGCTAGCGCACGTGGCGGGTGGGCGGCTCGACCAAGCACCAGCAGCAGGCGGCCGGAGCCCAGACCCCGAAGGCCGGCAGCGGAAGCCAGCAGGAGGCGCCGGCTCGGAGTTGGCGGCAGGAAGCGCCAAGCGGAGGTGGGAGCTGAGCTGCGGCGGCGGCTCGACCAGCAGGCAGCAGGCGGGCGGCGGCCGGAGCCCGGAGGCCAGCAGCGACAGGAGGTGCCCCCGGCGACTGCGGGCCTGCAGCTCGGGCCTTGGGCCCGGCCGCCCGGGGTTGGGGAGCAGGTGCAGTCGGAGTCTCGGAGAGCAAGGGCCAAGCGGAGGCGGGAGCCGGGCGGCGGTAGCGGCTCGACCAGCAGGCAGCAGGCGGCCGGAGCCCAGAGGCCGGCAGGCGGCAGCGGCAGGACCGCAGGAGACGCCAAAGAGGTACTTATATATTTTATTTGCAAAGTAAAAAAAAATTTAGTACCCCACCCATCGGGTGAATCCTAGCTTCGCCACTGCAGGTAAGCCACCGCAGCTGTCGCTGCCGCCGCCGCGCAGAGGGCCAGCCCGTGGTAGATCCATAGGTGGCTCCCAGAGCTCGAGGACTCCAACGACTGCGGGCAGATCGGCATCTGATCAGCACAGCGGTGGAGCGTGGATGCGCGCGGCGGCTACGCCACCTCCAACTCGCCATGGCTGCCGTCGAGCTCGGACCCTGAGCCGTGCTGGCGGATTCTGTGGGGCGCTGAGCCCTTTCAGCGGCACGCATCTACCTCTAGACTTGGTAAATTCTTCGCCATGTACTTGGTTTGCTGTTGCTGTTGCTTGAGGCCCTGAGCATTACATTGTATACATGTCGCTCCCCATTTCTTTCTGTTAGCAACACGATCTAGCTTGGTGGCAGAGTACGTGTTGAGATGGCGTCGTTTTCGCCGTTGGTGGGATCATAGAATATGTCTCGAGGAGCGTTCTTGGGAAGTAGGATGGTCAACATCGGCATCAGTAGCAGCTGCTGGGGGTGCGGTGCTAGATTTGGTCTGATTAGTGTGATTCTACTCTAGTAGGCGGACACCTTAACCACCATCCGAATCATCTGCATCACTAAGGCCCCATCGGAGATGCTTGCATTCTCCTCCACCTACTAGAGCAACTACTCAGCGCCCTTGCTCCCCGCCCAAATCACAGGAGTAGGACAGGTTCTTGAGTTCCCTGTTGCTTTCGTTGATTTGTTTGTTTTGTATGCATTGTTGGAATTGATCTCGGCCCTAGCTGAGGATAAGCACAGGAGGGGGTCATGCACCAACGTGCATACCCGTCATCCTAAGTAACGCACCCTAATCGGGGGCGCCAAACCAACTGATGGTTTTGGTCCCCCGCTGCACAACGCTATATTAAAGGGGGTCTATCCTAGGGTTTCAGAATGAGCTAACTCTCGTGAAACAAAACCCTAGCCCCAACATCTTAAGCCCCGATCCGATTAGGGGGAGTGCTAGAGCTCCGGGAAGGCCAACACCGACGAGACGACACCGGTAGCTGGGCAGAATCGGTGGCGGCCGGAGGGCCACCGCTTCCCTCTTCTTCGACTTCCTCACGCTGCTACGACTACTTCCTCTACGTCCACGGCAATGGCTTCATCATCTAATGGCCGTAAGTGGCACTGATGCTAATCTAGGTGTTCTAGAGCGTAGCTAAGGGTAGATCAAGCTAATGCCTAAAGATTTATAGCTAACATTGGTATCAGAGCGCTCCTAGCTGCCCTAGAACCCTAAATTCCCCCCTGGCCGAACCAATTTTCTACTACAAAATTTAGCACAAGGAAGGAGGGGATCAATCAAGCCGATCCCCATCCCCAAAATGTTTTCCCCAAATTTTTTCCCCAAACCGAAACCCTAGAAATGAAATTCCTAAAGTTTTGGGCTTCGAACTTACCTGATGATGCCGCGTGGACGCCTTCCACCCTTCGGAGACCGCATGGCCGCGCTGTCATGCGAGGGCGTCGACGCCGCCACGCCGCCGTCTTCTCGGAAGTGGCGCGTGGAAGGGGCTCGGCCGGGACAACGGATTGACGACGCGGCAGCACCGTTCTACGGAGGAGCGCGCGGCCTAGGGCCGGGCGCGCTCCTCCAGCGAACAGAGCCACCGCGCCTTCCATAGCCGCCGAAGAGCGAAAAACACGGGAGGAGCTCGGGCCGCCGTCGCTTTCTCTCGGGAACGAAAAAACGTGGGAGAAGGGGAAAAAGGCTCCGGCGAGTAGGGCCACCGTGCCGGCTTTTGGCTCCGGCGACTCGGCCTCCCGGCCGTCGCCACTATCTCAGCACGGGAGCGAAAAGAACGGAGGGCAAGGGGCGAATGTTTTAGGGTTTAGGGTCCGGCGCCGAGTTTTGTTCAGCGCGGGGCGAACAAGAGCCGTCCGATCGATCGGACGGTTCTGATTAATGCGGGGCTGCGGGGGAGGTTAGGCGGGCCGCATTCCGCTGTGGGCTTCAGCCCAGGTTTGCGAGGCCCTTTTTTTTTCATTTTCAGATGCTGAACCGCATGAGGCAAACGGGCTGCCGTGGGTTATGTGGGCCGAATGCATTTTTTGAGCCCTTTTCGAATTATCAGTGCATTTTCTGAAGTTTAAATTTTCTGTTAAATGTTTTGCACTGTCAAATAATTCTAAAAATGCCCAAATAATGTTCTGTAAATTCTTGTTTACTTTCTGGACAAAATGGAACCAACGAGAAATTTTGTTCAGAAAATTTTAATGTTAAATGCATCTTATGGCATTTTCTTCAATAATGTTCTCATTTTAAATATCAATATATGCTGAAAATTAATGTTATAAAATTGATATTTATTCTGAGAATTTTTGGCTCATATTTATAATTTTGACCAACGTTGATTTATAATTTTGAGCCACTCCCTCTTATGTCAATTAATTCTTTTTCGTTTTCTGCCCAACGGTGATGCGAATTAGAGTTAATTTTTATGGAAACTTTGTCATGTACCCTATACTTATGAATTTTTGAATTTATTTCAGCTTCCGCTACTGTTCATGTGGCCAAGTCTGTTGACCACATTGAACCACTTACGGGGAGTAATTTTCCAACATGGAGAGATCAAATTATGTGCACCTTAGGGCTCAATAAACTCGACCTTGCGTTGAGGGAAGCTAAACCAGTTGCACCTCCTGCAAGTGTAACTGGGTATGAGGAGCTCAAGAAGGCTTATGATGCTAAGGTAGAAAAGTGGGAGGACTCCAACAGGATGTCTCTCCTAATCATGAGAATGGCCATCTCCGAGGGCATTAGGGGAGCTATCCCTGAAAGTCCCAATGCTTCTGACTATTTAAAGTCCATCGAGGAGCAATTCAAAGGCTCCTCAAAGGCGTATGCTACAAGTCTTATTCAGAGGCTTACTAATGAGAGGTATGATGGCAATGGCAACATAAGGGATCATATCCTTAGGATGAGTGATGCAGCAGCTAAACTCAAAACTATGGATATGATAATTAATGAGGACTTTTTAGTCTATTTTATTATGACTTCGTTGCCTAAAGATTTTGGGCCTTTTATGATCAACTATAATACTCAACAAAACAAATGGACCCTGAATGAGTTGATCGCTCACTGTGCCCAAGAAGAAGAAAGGTTGCGTGCTGAAAAAGAAAAGGACCAAGCACTTCAAATTGGTCAAGCCAAAAGAAAGTTTCAAGTACCTGCCGATCATAAGCCCCACAAGAAACCATTTATGAGCCCTAAAGGGAAAGAAAAGGTTCACATAGAAGCAAGTGGATCTGGAGTTGCAGCCAATAATCTTTGCAATTTCTGCAAGAAGCCAGACCATTTTAGAAAAGATTGTGCTGAATGGTTAAAGTGGCTCAACAAGAAAGGTACTGATGAAATTACTTTTGTTGATGAATCACTTTATGTTGATTATTCCCAAAGTACTTGGTGGATTGACTCAGGTGCAACTATACATGTTGCAAATTCCTTACAGGGATTCCATACAAGGAGAACTTTAGGAAGGGGAACAAGAAAGCTTAAGGTGGC
Source organism: Stipa capillata (assembly GCA_019208055.1). Lineage (NCBI taxonomy): Eukaryota > Viridiplantae > Streptophyta > Magnoliopsida > Poales > Poaceae > Stipa > Stipa capillata. The sequence continues at coordinate 410,590 of JAGXJF010000796.1, read as the reverse complement.
AAATGATCAAGAAGCTGACGTTGAAGCTGTGGGATCTCTCACTTTGGAGTTGCACACGGGCTTCCTACTTCAGCTTCATGATGTTCTTTATGTACCTACCTTAAGTAGGAATTTAATTTCCGTATCTTGTTTGGATGATTTAGGTTTTGAATGTTCGTTTCACAATAAACGATGTACGCTTAAGTTAAATAATAATATTGTTGGACTCGGTGTCAGACGAGGCAAACTATATATGTTATCTCCTTGTGAATCTCAAAGTGACATGAATGCATATGTGAATGAATGTAGTCATGAGAATGTCGATAAGAAAAAGAGAAGTCAAAAATCCTTCTTCGAAATTGTGGCATCGTTGTTTGGGTCACATTTCGCGGGGGAGAATGGAACGTTTAATAAAAGAAGAAATTCTTCACCCTTTAGACTTCTCTGATATGGACAAATGTATTGACTGCATCAAAGGAAAATATATTAAGATAATTAAGAAAGGAGCAATAAGAGCCGAAGGGATCCTTGACCTTATACATACTGACATATGCGGACCCTTTAATATAAAGTCTGTGGACGGTTTTGAATATTTTATCACATTCACAGATGACTACTCACGTTATGGATACATATATCCCATTCGCGATCGATTTGAAGCTTTAGACAAATTTAAGATATATAAAGCTGAAGTTGAAAATCAGCTAAACCTAAAGATTAAAGTTGTAAGGTCTGATCGTGGTGGAGAATATTATGGAAAACACGCTCCTTATGGGCAAATTCCTGGACCTTTTGCAAAGTTCCTTGCTGAAAATGGAATAATTGCCCAATATTCAATGCCTGGTGAACCTCAGCAAAATGGAGTAGCTGAGCGTCGCAATCGCACACTTATGGACATGGTGCGAAGCATGCTTAGTCACTCGACTTTACTAGTGAATTTATGGATGGAGGCACTAAAGACAGCTGCACATGTACTTAATCTGGCTCCCACTAAGTCAGCACCGAACACGCCTTATGAGATGTGGACGGGAAAGAAACCGAGTTTGAATTATTTACGTGTGTGGGGGTGCCCCGCTGAAGCTAAGGTGTTCAATCCACAAATTAAGAAATTGGACCCGAAGACCATCAGCTGCCATTTTATTGGATACCCTCATAGGGGAAAGGGATATCGTTTCTACTGTCCAAATCACACAACTAAGTTTGTAGAAACGAGGAAAGCTGTATTCTTTGAGGATAATGAAATAGTTGAACCTAGGAATGTAGATCTTGAGGAGAAACGGGTCTGTGTCCCATTCCCGATTGTCCAAGAAAGACTCATTCCAACGACAATGTTCAACACCCCAGTAGACAATGCAGTACCTAATGTCGACGCAACAAATGTTGAGGATCAAGAAAACCCTAATGCAGCACCTAATGTTGAACCTCAACATTTTCCTGCGATAAACAATGAAGCCACTAATGAGCCTGTGAGAAGGTCACAGCGAGAAAGAAGATCTGCCATCCCAAATGATTATGTTGTTTACATGAATGAAGATGTAAATGATATAGGGAAGGCAGAAGACCCAACCTCTTATAAGGAAGCCATTAAAGGAGAAAATTCGTCCAAGTGGTTTGACGCCATGGAAGACGAATTAAAGTCTATGAGCTCAAATGATATTTGGGACTTAGTAGAAATTCCTGATGGAGCTAAAAGGGTAGGCTGCAAATGGGTCTACAAAACTAAGTATGACTCCAAAGGAAATATCGAAAGGTTCAAAGCGAGACTCGTAGCAAAGGGCTTCACACAAAGAGAGGGGATCGATTATAATGAAACCTTCTCGCCGGTCTCAACTAAAGATTCTTTCAGAATAGTCATGGCACTTGTAGCTCACTATGATCTGGAGCTACATCAAATGGACGTCAAAACGGCATTCCTTAATGGCGACTTGAACGAGGACGTTTACATGACACAACCAGAAGGTTTTGTTGTGGAAGGAAAGGAGCATATGGCATGCCGTTTAAAGAAGTCAATTTATGGCTTAAAACAAGCCTCAAGACAATGGTACCTTAAGTTTGATCAAGTCATCAGAACTTTTGGTTTTAAGGAAAATGAGGTGGACAACTGCATATACATCAAGTTTAAGGGCAACAAGTTCACCATTTTAGTCCTGTATGTGGATGACATTCTGTTGGCATGCAGCGATAAGCATATGTTGCATGAAACCAAGAGATTCTTGTCTTCCAATTTTGATATGAAAGATCTCGGTGAAGCCTCATATGTTGTCGGCATTGAGATTCACCGGGATAGGTCCAAAGGCATGTTGGGACTATCACAAAAGGCATACTTTGAGAGAGTACTAAAGAAATATAATATGCATAAGTGCTCTGCCTCACCTGCCCCTATAGTCAAGGGCGACAAGTTTGGGACATTTCAATGTCCAAGGAACCAATATGAAACTGATCAGATGAAGTCGGTTCCTTATGCTTCTGCTGTCGGAAGCATCATGTATGCTCAAGTCTATACGCGCCCTGACTTGGCTTTTGTAACCGGGATGCTTGGCAGATATCAATCAAATCCAGGACCAGACCACTGGAAGGCCGCTAAGAAAGTCCTACGCTATATGCAAGGTACTAAAGATTACATGCTAACGTATCGAAAATCTGATAACCTGGAAGTTGTTGGTTATTCAGATGTCGATTTTGCTGGGTGTGTGGATAGTAGGAAATCCACTTCAGGATATATCTTCACACTTGCAGGGGGAGCTATTTCTTGAAAAAGCTCAAAACAAACGATCACTGCATCCTTCACGATGCAGGCAGAATTTATAGCATGTTATGAGGCCACCGGGCAGGCTATATGGCTAAAGAATTTTATTCCCGGATTAAGAGTCGTGGATAGTATTTCTAGACCACTAACGTTATACTGCGACAATGAACCCGCAGTTTTCTATACGAGTAACAACAAGTCGAGTGGTGCTGGCAAACACATCGACATTAAGTATCATGTTGTGAAAGATAGAATCCAGGATCATACCATTAATGTCAAGCATATAAGTACGACAGAAATGCTTGCAGATCCGCTCACAAAAGGCTTACCATCCAGTGTATTTTGTAGTCATGTAGCCGACATGGGTTTACTGGAGAGCCTTTGATCCTGGAATAAAGGGACCATTGAATGAAACCGTCTCCCATAAAGTAATATGTTTTCCATTTCGAGATAGGACGGTGTAATATAAGTACTGAGGTTCGGTGGCATTTTATTGGTCACTGTAACACTTTGCTTTGGGACATTTCCTATTATGATTTGGCCTCACGATCAAGGGGAAGAATGTTGGAATTGATCTCGGCCCTAGCTGAGGATAAGCACAGGAGGGGGTCGTGCACCAACGTGCATACCCGTCATCCTAACTAACGCGCCCTAATCGGGGGCGCCAAACCAACTGATGGTTTTGGTCCCCCGCTGCACAGCGCTATATTAAAGGGGGTTTATCCCAGGGTTTCAGAATGAGCTAATTCTCGTGAAACAAAACCCTAGCCCCAACATCTTAAGCCCCGATCCGATTAGGGGGAGTGCTGGAGCTCCGGGAAGGCCAACGCCGACGAGACGACGCCGGTGTAGGGGCAGGGGAGGCGGAGAAGTGAGAGAGAAGAGAAATGGGGGCAATTGGAGGCGATGAGATGGTGCAATGGGACAATGTGGATGGAGGTGAGGTGGTCAATGGTGGCGGAGGTGGTGCGGTGAAGCTGAGGCCACTGAGCGAGAAGGAGATTGCAAGAGGCAACTCAGCAGAGTGGGAGTGCATCACAAGCACTACTGTCATCTCTCGAGCATCTTCCTGGACCGGCCAAACAGCTCCGACCGCATACTCCTTTGGTTGGTGCATCACGAGCCTGGTCTTTCTGCTGATACATCAATGTTGTGCATTATTTTTGTCTTTCTGGATGTATAGTTCATTAGTTGTGCAACTTCAGTTAGGAATTTGGTCATCTGATCAGTCTTATATACTACATTTCATTTGCATTTCATCCAATAGAGAAGGTCAAATATTTATATATGATTTTACATTGCTCAGTGCCTCACTGGAGTCCAATTTCAGACCATCAACATTTTACACCATGACTAAGCTGATTACTACTCAGGTTGGACATGAACACTGAACAGATTGGAAGGATTCTTTAGTGAAGCAAGATGGTTCTCTAAGAAGCTATTTATCATAATTGATAAAGAAGCTCACTTCATACTAGAATGTTTACATTTTACAAATTGATTTAGGCAATTTGATCCTATGGACAGATTGCATCATGCTAGAATACATATAGGCAATGGGTCTTTTTTAGATAATGAAAGATTACTCTCCTGATCTCTGCATCCGAAGATGCACACAACCCAAAAGTCAACACGTCTTTAATTTGCTCATTTCGCAAGTATGGTCTACAAAATGTTTATCCACATCCAGTTGTATTATCGTGTGTATCTTCTCTGACTTGCTCATTTCGCAAGTATGGTCTACAAAATGTTTATCCACATCCAGTTGTATTATCGTGTGTATCTTCTCTGACAAAACTCTGTTCTAATTGCAGATAGGGTATTCCATTCTGATTGCGATACCAAAGAAGTATAAGAGAAATGGGCCAAGGAGGTTATACGAGGAATGGGCCGAGGAGGTTGCCCTCTCTGTAGTTAGTGGCATTAACAGTTAAGTGCAAACCTACTGCATATCTTTCTCGTATTTGTTTGAATCAAAACATTCCGTGAACTCACTAAATATTTAATTTTTGTCTGTAACAGCAAGTATTTTTGCATATGGTCAAAAAAGTAGTGGAAAGACATACACCATAACAGGAATAACGGAATGTACACTATTAGATATTTATGATTACATTGGCAAGGTAATTAAACAGCTGTCTTTCCTCAGGTTTTAAGGTCACAGTTTTGATCCTAACACGGGCAGGCCACCTCCGCCGTGCCCTGCTCCCCTGATCCAAGCTTCCGCCGCGCCATCCTTGGACCCATGCCGTCGACCACCTAGAGGAGAGGGAGAGAAATAGGAGGAGCCGGCTGTGTTGAAGGAGGAGAAGGAGATGGCGCCCATTGCGTAGGAAAAGAAGATGAAGCTAGCTGCCCAGGAAGGAGATGCAGAAGAAGAAATAGAGAAGATGGTATCATTCCGAAGCCGATCTGCAGCTTCGTCATCACCATCATCGATTCCTTCTTGTTCTCGCATCAAGGGTAAAACCTCATTTTTGTGGATGTGATGCTATCTGATGTGCATGTGATGGATCGCAACGGTTAGGGCGATTTTGGGTATTTGCTTGTTGTAGGTCTCATCGTTAGAGCTGAAACGTTTCGGGCTCGATTCGGTGGCCCTTTTGTCACCTGTCATGTGTTGGTCCCAAAAGATGAACTGACGCCTTTGCCAATACCTTCGTTTAGAGTGGTTGTTTGCCCTATTCTAACAAGCAGTTTTGGAGATACGGCCTAAATACAGCTGCTGTCCGGAACTTGTTTAATTATAAACATGCAGTTTTCATTAGTATAAATGATCATGATAATGTGAGTACTATTTAGCAGAACTAGGTATATTTTTACCTCAAATACAATAGTAGATTTTATTCTTCCATATATGTTATATTCATTATGCGGCGTTGTTTATTTATTTTCAGTTTTGGGTAACCGGAAGGAAATTAGATGATATGATATAGATGATTTTGAAGTGTCTATTTTATCAAGGCATTTGAATTATTTGGATGCCACTACTGCCCAGATCTGCTGCCAACATTCCTATGCATGGAGGTGAGTTGCAATTGGACTTTGGTCACAATTTTCTGCTCTTGCTCATGTTACAAGTACATTACAATTTCTGTAGTCTTTGTTGTGAATTTAGTTGCCGTTATTGAATGTTACCTGTTCCCTTTTTTGTTTTGCATGTTGTCATACTGCATTGATGAAGCATACACTGATTGTGATTGCTTCTCATCTTGATATCAAACAAGAACTTATCATACCTATTTTTATAGTTTTGAAGTAGCAGCTTGGATTTTTTTTAATGCGACATCTCTGGGGAGTCAATGTGTGGTTCTCCATGGAATTTTTCAATGAGCTATGGTTGGTCCTGACGAGCCATGGTTCATGGAAATTTGATAACAAGAAAACACTAGCATGCATCAGTAGCATCAGAGGCAGAAGAGCTATTGAACTAAATTTGGTGGTTTATGCTTAAAAATCATCTGTCAGTATATGTGGGAGAGCTATTCAAATTTCTCACACATATATATTAGAGAAAATATTCATTAGGAAATCTCTGATCTTTGTTCAATATCAAAATTCTTCCACGCCATTGAAGCCTACACCAGTTTCAGTATTGATGTTGTTGTTGAGTGCCTTAGTTAAGAAATCTCTAGCATAAGTAGATTATATACTCAACAGACAACATAAAAGAAGTCCAATGTATACAAAATGTGGTTTAGTTGGGTTCAATCTATTAATGTTTTTAAAGAAGTGTGATTTATTTGCAATTTGCCAATGTTTTTTAGGAACGTGCTTACTTAGAGTCTGTTGCAACGCATGAGCACTTGGCTATGCATATGAAGGTGCGAGGCGCTTAATGCGTCGTCATCCATCACCAGAGGTAATGAGAACTACATTGGGATTCATTGAATTGGAGAAGGCACGCACGTGACGATAGAGCGACGTAGGATGATGGTGGAGCTGTGTCAAAGCAGCAGCGGTGGAGCTGAAGGCAGAGCCGTGGGTCAGACAGGGAAGAAGAGAGAAGAAAGATGACACATTGTCTTCTTGTGGAGTAGGGGTGGACAAAGAGACATATGGGGAGGAAGAGAGCCAGAGAGGTGCACAATGGTCACTAGAGAGGAGGGAAGCAGAAGGAAGACCAGGTGACGCACAGTAGGGAGGAACATAGTAGGAGTGGTACATAGCGGTCGTCAGAGAAGGAGTAAGTGTGAAAAAGACGTTGTTGTTTGACGCGGCATGGTTGACAACCATATTCACAAAATACCACCATTTGATCAATACATTTATATGTCTCTTTATTATTCCGTAGCAACGTACGGACATGCTACTAGTTATTAGAAATTTGTTAGTAAGGTGGGAAAGGGAAGTGGGAAGTGAGAGATGTGGATAAATAGTACTTCACCAACTCTCATTTATAAAATAGTGTAGTAAATATACACCATGAATGGACATTGTTCTAAAGAAAATCACATTTAGCATAATACCATTTTCTTATACTGCATACATCATTGGAAAGATAAACCTCCACTGCAAAATTCGAGCACAATTTCTCTGAGTGTAGTTATGCTTTTGCTAGTTCAGTACAGGAAATGGATTTACCACGGAGAAAAATCATGTACCCAAACTTAAGTGCCTCTAATCTGAGTATGCTAATAAATTTGGAGTTTAAGTTATGTCAATGCAATTATGCTATTGCTAGTTCAGTACAAGAAATGGATTTACCATGGAGAAAAATCATGTATCCAAACCCAAGGGCCTCTAATATGAGTATGGTAATAAATTAGGGGTTTAATCTCTCGGCTGAATCAAGGTTACTGGAATGACGTTCCAATAGAAAACGATTACCAGAACGTAATGTGGTTAAGAGTCAAGACTAGATCTTCTCTTCTACTCCAGTACTTGGAGTATTGGGCTGATATATGCTCCTATCGAGGATATTTATTGGGAACAGTCCAGTACTTTGGTGCTTGCAGCGATGCATTAATTACCAGAACGAAATGCGTGAGGTCAAACCCATCTCGGCATACTCCGATGGTGCCTCGCGTCACTAGCTCGCTTCTCCAAATCTCCATGGGTTAAGGAAATGAGAGGAGGATTCAAGGGTGCTTGTCTGAATTTGTGCATTCAAATGAGTATGAACTAGCAAAATTAATCAGATACATAGCATTGAATTGGGTGATCTTCCACCTGGTGCGTGGATTCAAAGTTGAAGCTTCCATTGGTCGCTGAATGGGAGGAGCTAGGTGCCGCCATCGCCGACGAGGTGAGGTACATCTGCTCGTCGCTTACAGATTGAACGCCGCAGACTAGGGGTGAGGTGCACGCTGCTGCATCTTGTCATCGCCGTCGCCGGCCATAGTATGCGAGGACGTTATGGCCATTGGATGAGTTACTCATTCTCTCGGACTATCTACTGATCATGGCTTTAGTAAGCTATTGTCTCACCACCTAGCTAATCAAATGAGAGTTTTTCTCCCGAGACACGCATCATTAACTCGTATTTTTACACCGCCTGAATCCCTACTAACTCGGGTGCAAACTACTTTTTAAACTCAACATGATCCATCCAGGAGAATCAGTTGGCTATTAAATTAATAAAATAAAAAGCTACATGGGTTTGTTTGTTGCATTTGGATGGTGCGTTCGCACAACACCGTTGAGATCTACCGTGGATGCGGGTGGCAATACGTACAAAACCATTTTTCTTTATTATATACATACTAGAATTTGGTAAATTTTTAATTTTTAGTTTTTATTTTTTATTGGTTTTCTTTGGTTAGATATCGATATGCAAGTGACGATGAGTAATACAATTCTACCATATATGACGACAGTATCCATATACGAATACACAAATACTTAGAGATATCTTGGATACCCAGAACAGTATATGCCTCGGAGAGGGACTCTAGGAAGATAAGAAAACCACCCACAGGTGTCTAGGACTCTTTAAACAAGGAAGTCACTCCCGATGATTAAGGATGATAGGATTCCTACTTGGAGACGAGTTCGTACCCGATACGGCCTACCCTCTGTAAAGGAACCCGGGACCCTACGAAGAAGACAGAGTCTGACATATCAGACATCTGAAACAAGTACAAGATACTTCAAGCCAGAAGCCTAGCCTGAAGGTCTCCGAGCAAGTAAAAGGAAAGACACACCCTGACATCCACCTCCAATTAGTAGTAGATCCCATCTAGATTAGCTATTCCCCTTATACTTTGTCTCGAGATCAATATAAGACACACATGACGTACGGTTATTATCCTGAGGGAGGCCTGAACCTGTCTAAAATCTCTGGTTCTTAACGGACGCGACTTGGCTCCAAGAGTTCCTACCCCTAAACTCTTTTTTCACCACGTAATATATAAGATTGACGGTTCATCAATCGTCGATAGGAACCATTTAAATTTGTCTTATCAACAAAAAATATATTCATATACGAATACTAAGATGTTGAAATTATCTAGCACATCTAATTTAAACTATTAAGGTAATCGCATTTTTCCCATTTGAAATAACCCATCCTTTTCAGGTCATACAATCTATATTTTCAAGTTAACTTAAATTACAACACTAAAAATTTTGAGCAATTGATTATTATACTAATACAAATCTAAAAAGTTCTTGGTACCAACAATTTATTTAACTAACATTATTGTAGTGTATAGACTTTATTTATATTTGTCTCTAATTTTTAGATGCAATCATTTGCATTAAAATAAAACACCAATGTAACGCCCTGATTTTTAGAGTTTTTTTAATATTTATTCAAAAATCAGAGCTGAAAAATTTTGTTGTTTATTCTCGAATGAATTAAATCTTAATTAAAATTTCACAAATTGGTCCGGAGTTAATTTGAATTAATCCAACTTGAATTGGATTGGCTTTTCAATTTGGAATATGTCTCCAGAGTTTTTTAATAGAATTTTCGAAGTTCGTTTGATATTTAATCTCGCTCTACTGTTCTTTGTTTTTATATTGGTTTTCTCCTTCTCTTTTCTCTTTTCCTTTATGGCCGCCATCCCGGCTCATCCCCACCCGGCATCCCGCCGTCTCATTTCTTCCCTTGAGCAGCCACCCCTCTTACAAATACCCCACACCCCTCCCACCTTTTCCCCACTCCCCCACACTCTTTTCCCACAAAACCCTAGCCCCCAAAACCCCCAAACAGCCGCCACCCTATTTTTCTTCCCGTGCAGTTTCTGAACAGCACATACTGTCTTAGTATTTTCTGAATTCCCGTCGCCTCAGACATTGTTTAGCAAATCCCTTCGGTGAGATTGTGTATAACCTTTACCTCTACCTCTCTGCAAAATTTGGTGAAGATCCAACCGTGCAATCACCAGAAAATCTCCCAGTACTAACGTGCTGTTTGCACCTAGATTTTCTGCACGTGCATCTAGATTGGAACGATGCCCTCGTCGACTCGGACCTCCATTTCAAGATCCATTCGGTGGGATCATAGATAATGTTGTCAAGATCATCTCCACAAAATTTGAAGGCAATCGAATGGTCCAACCTCTAAGAAATCAAGTTTCTTTGTGCTGATGTTCACGTCTAGATTTGACTGCATGAACGGTACAACGGCATTATCACCTCTTCTCCCGTTGATCCAGTGAGTCTATAAAGAATCCCTTTGGTTAAGTTATGCCTTAGGTATTTATAAACACCTCTGTAAATTTTTACTTTCATCTATGTAGTCGTTTATCGGGAATTGATCCATCTCCGACGTGCTGTCCACGGACGTCTAGATTCAATCTGCAGAATGTCTAACTTGCCTGATCTTTTCTTGTTGACTCGTTAAGAATTCTCCAAAACCCCTTTAGTAGTATTATACCTCCTTGTGTCTAGTTTCTAATCCAATTGGCGGATCGCGATTTTGTTAAGCGAGCATCGCGCAGTGCCCAAAACTCTCCGGTCTGTCTAGAACCGATCTATGTTCAATTCCGATCATTTCGTGTTGTGAATGTCGCCACCACCGTAGTTAATCTCCTATCATCTTGTGGTGCATCATGGCATTATTTTACACCATTAATCCTTGTTTGAAAGCGCTCGCATCATCATGTGTTCATATCTAATAATTTTGTTGATCGTTTTAATCATCCAATTGAATAGTATGTTATGTAGCATATAGTTTAGTATTGTTATATGTATGATTATTATGTAGTTCTTACTTTCCCGTTATATAATGTTCATGCTTAAGAGTATTCGTCATATTGATCAATCATGTTTAGTTCATTAATAGGTGTATCCATATTCATATAGCTACATGTTACATGTTTATATAGTTGAATATGATATGCATATATACAATATAGTTCTACTTTAATAGTCATTAGACATGAGGTGGTTCAACATGTTAGTTCAAACTTGTTTGTATCATGAATAAAGTTGTTTATGTTTAACCAGGTTCATGTTGCACGATCAGATGTGTGTACACATATAGTGTGTGATGCATATGTATAATAAAACTTAATATTTATAAATAACCTATAATACTAGAAGCATAATCTTTGTTAAATTAATAATAATATGACCTACTCCATGTTACTTGATCTTTGTATAATGTATGCTTACTAGCACACACCGGATTATTATTACATATGGCACATGATTGCTCACTGTCATATTAATGTCTTTAACCACACGTGATGAACGTTTAATAAACATGTTAGGATCATCGTGTCACCATGTGTAGGTAGCATGATAAGATATATGTGTAGAATTAAATGGGAATATGACATGATGTTATGCAATAATATAAAGTTTACTACATATGTAGTTATGGTTGCATGATGTATATTTATGGTGGTATGTGTATATATTCATATAGTTTAACTCATATTTATTTAAAGATTGCTATACAAAAATTAGTCATGTTATTAACCTCTGTTTATAATATAGTTAAGATTACACACATAGTCCATATTTGTACAATGCATCTCATATGGTTTGCATATGAAGTATTACAATATATGTATATGCATAGATACATAGCACATTCCATGTTTGAGGTAATAATTTACTGGGAATTGGTTTAGCACATTATTGTACTCTTGTTTCTAGTTTAATTATTTGTTTGAACACAATTAGGTTGTACATGTTTATCATGATGTTATGTTGCATAATCATGTAGTTGCATATAGTCATATATATGTATATGTATTGTTAGACTTAATATTTATTGACTGTCTATATGTCAGAACAATAACTCTTTACTGAGTTATTATTTGACAATATAGTTTAATCACAGTTTGCAAGATCAATGGTTGCTATTGGATTATAATTACCTTTTAGAATTACAATTGCATAGTCATATGTTATCCTATGCTAGCCCTGCCAAATCTCGATTTCATGTCTAGTCTATCTAGCTTGTTACATGATGTCTAGTTGTATGTTGCACAGTAGTTCATATAGATTGGCATGTCGCATATTATCATTTCTTGCCAACTAGCATGCCAGGACATCGCTTGTCTACTAGTATGATGGGTCATATTTGTTTTACTAGTATATCGGATTTTCATGTTTAATCATATGGTTATGCTATTGTTGTCATCGACCATATCCTGTTCCCAGTTGCATATTTATCCCTATCTCGCATGTGGATTAACGTTAGTCCTTTTACATGCAAATTCTATATCCCATAAACCTATCTTTTTCCAGAATAATCCTGATCCGGAAGACCATCTTCGAGTACATGTACTCTATCTGGTTGAGATATATAATCTCACACCTTCCTAGTTGTCTTTCGACAATCCTATCCCTTCACCTTTGTCCTCCGACACCTATCCGACCTTGCTAGCCCTATTGTTCTGGTATTTCCATTTGGTATTTAATTTGGAGTTATATTTATTTGCTTTGCACTTTATTGCCGTTGCGATGAATAGGAAGTAACAGCGTTGGGTAAAGATAAGTTCCTGCAGAAGAAGACCAACTCGTCAACGAAGGCATGCCCCCTCTTCTTGATCATGTTGATCCTATATTTTTAAAGTCATTATATTTTATTGTTATAAACATGCATGCTATTTTATTCTCGTAGCTAACGTGTCAATTGACACACATGTACCTTATCCGCTTGTCGCCCTTTTACCTATTACCCTGAGTAGATTATTTTAATATTTAGAATAGAGTAGAGAAATGCTTAGCCATGCTTAATTATCCCTAGGATGTTTTTACCTTGCCTCCTCGGAGGAATGATCTTCGGATCATTGATGTCACTATTGAAATTTTGATGAGCTCGCTGAGCTAGGGCCGGATGCCCATTGTTTTCTCTTTCTCTCTCTCTCTCTATTCTTCCTATTCTACTCTGGATGAAACTTATCATCTAAAAGGTGCGGGCGATAGCTGAATCATGAGTTGAAGGAGCAAATGGTCGTTCTTCATGAGTTGAAGAAGCCATTGGTCGTCTGTATCGAATAAGGCCAAAGTCATGATTTTGAGAAGTGTGAAAACAGTACAACCACATGCTATATGGGTACTGGCTTGGTTAAGTAGGTTAGTCGAGTCTTGGTGTTGACATTGCCGTACCGCAGAAGGGTGGACGTAGTTATGAAGACCTCGGCACAAAAGGGGGCCACGCAGGGTAAGCAGGTGTACGCTCCTTCGTGTCGAAACCTAGTGGATATGTCACATCGGGAGGAGATTAGCTAAAAGACCTCGTCACGATCTCCCTGCCGGTACACCGATGGTTGTGTACTCTGCCAGTGACCACTGGTGAGCAACAAGATGAGATTGTGCCATGTGGGTAAAGTGTACAACCTCTGTAGAGTGTCAAACTAATCGATTAGCCGTATCCACGGTCACGGATGTCACATAACTCATTCCTGATAAAAAGGCATGTCTCTCTCCCCCTTGCTAATTCCCTCTACCCCAGTTCTGGAAATGTGAAAAGGTGGTTGGAACCTATGGATAAGTTTAGGCCGGATGCCTTACTCGCATGTGTTGGTCGTGGACCCTCACATTTATGAGAAATACCCCTGATATTAAAACTGGTTTTCATCAAAATGATGCCTTCAAAATTACTGTACTGTTACAATCAAAGCTGCTTTTATGCAAAAGAGCCATAAAACCCTTCCTTTTCTTAAGCCTGCACGTAGTCGTAGGTTTGCTAATGAGGGGGCACGCTGGGTACGTGAAGTATTCATCGAGCATGTTGTTTGTTGGACGTATTCAGATATCTATGAGGATGATGAAGACTATGAGGTATCTTCTATGTCAATGCTTAGGTTTAGGTCACGTGGCCTCCGTTGACTGCCTGTGGTTGAGATGGAGACATCTACGATTTATTTTTCGCTGTGTTTCTGAATTGTGAGGGACATAAGTCCTAGTTACTTTATTTAGTTATATCACTGCTACAACATAAATTGTTTATGTTTCTAAAATGCTTCGTGATGTGTGCAGTGGTATCAATTCGCCTGTGTTTATCAGCTTGATCCTGGACTGATGAAGAGATGCACAGGGAGGGTCTGGAAGTTAAGTTCCGGTCCTCACAACCAAAGAGAGTATTGGTGATACTAGTGGTTTCTTACTTTTCTTAGCAATACAAAATCACATTTCCTCCACAATATATTGTCAAACAATTCATAAAAGAAGATAAATTAACATATCTTCTGAGCTTAGATAACCTAACATACTCTTGTACGTGATAATAAAATCAGAATATTACCATGCATATGTAGCATTGTATTTATAGATTCCTGACTACTAGATCCTTGTCAAGTGGAAAGATGCTAAATTGCTAACCAACACATAACTGGACTATTTGTAGAAATTTTCTTGCACACTTAAATATTTTGAATACTTATAGCATTAGATGATTTTGGAAGATTTTCTAAAAACTCTAAGTATGCAACTCCCAAAATTCTAACAAAAACTTTAAATATAGGAATACATCAATTTTATCCTCCTTGGCTGAAATCAAAGCTTACGAAAACACTCTTCTACAGTTAACTGTGGGCATGGTAAACGAAACAAGTGTACTAACATGTTTTTTATGTCTGCAAGTATAGGGGCCTCGTTACTTACCTTTTTTAGCCTTATCTTTTCCCTTTCTACCTCCCAATGTTGTTCCCATCCACATAGAGCCTTTCTTCCCATCCTATTTCACACATGCATCTCGTGCCGCGGGCATAGGAGGAGAAGGTGCTGGCTTCACGGTGCCCAGAGATGCACCAATGCCGACTAGCCACACTGGTGGCAGGCGCACGATGATGAAGCCCTCGAGCTGTCCATCTTCCCGACCGTCGGTGCCAACCATTCCCTTCTTCTCTTTTCTTCTCTGTCCCAAGGACCACGACACATTGTCGCGGCCACCATGGCTCGCCATCGGACCTTCATCATGGACGACCGCCGCCGCAGGAGGAAGTAGGCAGTGGGGATCTATTTTTTGTTTTCTTTTGGGTTCGAAGCTCGATGAATTAGTTGAATTTTTTGACATTTTTGGTTAAGCTGATTGAAAAATAGTTTAAATCTTGATGATGTTTGGTTGAAAGCTCATAGAAAAACAGTTGAAAGCTTGATGATTTTTGGTTAAAGCTTGTAGCAAATAGTTGGAAGTCTTGATGGTTTTTTTGGTTGTTTGATGAATGTTAGTTGAAAGCTCATCTAAAATAGTTTAAACATGTTGTTTTTTCATAGTTTAAACATTTTATTTTTTCATACTTGCGTCCTTCTTCCTTGGTTTTGGTGGCGTTGCCGCTCGCCGTGACAACGACCTCACTATAGCTAGAGATGGGATAGTGGCCGACCATGGATTTGCCAAAGTGAGAAGGCGAGCTGATTTCTGGGTTTGATCAGACCAGAGACTTTTTAGCATCTCGAAAGTGTTCACGGGTTGTCAGAAAGTGAGCGTGTGGAGTGAACGACCGTAAGTTAGCATCCCCAAACCCTTAACTTCTAAAGCTTTTGGCACCCTTGAACTAGCAAACTTGCCATATGACCCCTCAAGCCAATCCACACCACTTTTTAGCTAGGATCAACATGACAACGGTCTTGACATGTAACCTAGTTTTTGGTTGACATGGCATCCTAGTCAGCATTATAAGCAAATAAAGAAAATATGGTGCCACTAGGATGGTGGAGATGGTTGGCAATGATAATGGAGTTTGAGAGCACAAGTAACTTTGCCAATACTGCAACATACATGATTAATTGTAGTGTAACTTTCGATGAAAAAGAGTGTTAAACCCACAAGACAGCGTTGACTAACCTCACTTGACCTAAATCTGAGATCACACTAAAACAAATAAAAAGTAAAGGTGGAGGTGCTGAAGATGGATGATAATCACAATAACAAATGGTTAATCCTAGAAAAACAAATGGTTATGTCGAAGATGGATGATAATCACAATAATAATTTGATGGCACCAAAGATGGATGAAAATCACACATAATAGAGAATGCCATATAGCTACTATTATACACCTTATAGCCTCGAAGGACTGTTCACACATCATGCAATTCATCAAAAGCAAATGATAGATTGATTCCATATGACTATTGGCCTGCAAGTGCACATGAACAATTGTAGTGTTTTCGATGAGAAAGAGTATAATCCACGGGAAGGCAGTGATTGATCTCACTTGGACCCAAATCTAAAATCACACTAAAAATATTGAAAAGCAATAGTCAAGATACACAACTACCTTCCTCAAATAGCCATAGACCTCTATAATGCAATAGACAATTAAAAATAGCAATTACTTGGGTTAGGAAACTAAAACTATTTTTAGAATAATAAAAATATAAAATAAATAAATACTAAAAGTGCTACGAAAGGTGTTCTTATAGCTAAAAATGAGGAATGAGGTATATATGTTCACTAGTAGTAATTCTCAAGCAACAATAGAGATTTTTCAACATAAAAGTATCAACTACGAATGTGCAAGAATTAAATGAGAGCCTAGTATTATTACTAAGAAGTAGAAATAAATCTACCACATATCCAACCACCAATTTGAGACATACATTAAAGTATGAGTCCAAGCAATACTAATAAATTCGCTAGCAAATATAGGAGAAGACCACACTGTTGGCTGCTTTACCTCATCCTCCGTGCTTACCAACTATTACGATGCTAAGTGCCATGTATGGCCAATTGAAAACACATGATAGAGTAAAACTATTAAATACATACCATTATAAAATTAATCCTAAGCAAATAATTGATTACACCGATGATGGATGTTAATCATAATAACAATTTGATGGCACCGAAGATGGATGTCCATCACACCTAAATAGAGATGCTACATGGTTACTGTTATGCACCTCGTAGCCTCGATGGACTACTCACACATCATGCAATTCATCAAAAACAAATGATACATCGATTTCATATCGAAGGTATCGATGAAACAAACAAATCTCAAAGGTTCTGATGAAGTAGATGAAGTACAAGAAGAGTCTAATCTATGAAAACTTACTGTGGTTGATGATCTATGGGGTGGAGATGATGGTGGTCATGGTGGATAAGGAAATTGTGGTTGCCGGTGGCCTTTGTCTTCTCTGTCCCAAACGCCTCTCTCCTCACTTCAAAGCGAAAACTTATGTAGATGAAGGCAAAACTCCGCAGGAGCTCCTTCCTAAGATAACAGATCTACATGTGAAAGGGCGGTGGTGGCCGACCCCTTGTAGAATCGAGAATGAAGTTTTCATTATGTACATGCCAGATCATGAATTAGTAACTGCCTAGACAGAGGAGGGGGACAGTGGGTGGGGCCTCCTCCGGAACATTCATGAATATGCTCCTCTTGATGCCTCCTTTCCCATGAATCTTCCCCCTTCGGAGCATTCCTGAATACACTCGATTTTCTGATTTGAGAAAGGTAGGTCGCCGTCGCCAAAGCCGGGGAGGGAGGGAAGGTCCGCCTCAACCTGCACCGCACGGAGGGAAACACGCCATTGCCTGAGTCAACAACCGAGATGGGGATGAACCACCACCATTGTTCCTGCCACCGTGGTCACCATGTCCGCCACCAAAAGTTTCGCCAAAGCTAATTCAGATGCCATCCCTATAACTTAGCTTCGACCGCGAGAACTGGCCCATTATCCGTCCCTTCCATTTTTATGGTTCGTTGGATTTTATAGCAACCCAAAGCTTATGTTCCATCTATATATTTATAGCCCATATTGAGAACCCAAGCATGTGAAGTCGATAGGGCAGCCCTATACGTGCCTGGTAGAGTGGAATTAAGATGAGCTGCCCGATAGAGTGGAATTAAAACTCAAGCTCGTGAGTTAAACGAGTAACACTAACTCGGCTCAACTTGGTTTGAACTTGCGCCCTAACAAGGCAAGTCAAATTGATATTTGGAGTTAACTTGCTATTAGCATCGTTAACTCATTACGCTTGCTAACTACGTGTGGTCAATTAAATTAGAGTTAATTTTAGAGAACTCCACATATGTTGTGCAAACTGTCACAAAACTCCGTATTTAAGAAATAGTTTTGTAAAACTGCACATTCAAGGTCACAATGTATCTCAATACTCCACACTTCAAATTTTGTCTCGTTCTTCTAATGTAGGTGTAACCGAGTAACGCTACACCAATGAAACTAACGATAAAATCTAAAATATGGAGTTTTATAATACATTATGACCATAAATGTAGAGTTTTGTGAGAGCATTTCCTAATTGTTGGGTTTTGTGGTAGGTTCTGCAACATACGTGAAGTTGTATGAAATTAACTCTTTAAGTTATATTGTGTTGTCTTGTTGACTTAGACATGCATGAAACATGCATGTGCTAGTGCTCAGATTTAGATATATGCATCAGATTGTTGAGTTCATTTATTTTTGTTGGGAAGCAGAGCAGCATTATTAGCATCAGTTTATTAGCATCTAGTGCTATTTTGTGTACCAATTTTTATGAGCTTAACGAATCAACTCAAGTTTTTATCGAGTCAAATAGAGTTGAGATTTGAACCCCTTATAAAAACGGTCAAGTCGAGCCAGCTCGTTATCCTGACGAGTTTTACCGAGTCATGTCGAGTGCTCGTTATCCAGCTATGGTCATCATCTTCCTCCCGCACCGACCTTCATTTCGGCTGTCGGTGTGCTTTCCTCCCCACCAGCTTCCTCCGTCACACTTCTCTCCCCCCCACACTCTTCCTACCACCTTCTGCTTTGTCACCATCGCCACCCCTAGGGATCTTCGCGCGTCTCCTCCGACGGTAAACATCGCCATCACCACCCTACCTCTTACTCCCGCAACCGACCAACATCTAGTGGGACCTTGTCATCATCGGCTGCCACCTCACGGCCTCCCTATAGATCGGGGGAGATGAGGTGAATCATCTCCATTACCAAGCAAATACTAACCTGCCATCACTGAGACGAAGATAGAGTTGGCACATGTGATATATGAGGTTTACTCGTGACACTCCTGGTATACTAGAAGCCCCCACGTAACCCTAGATTAAGTCGCTTCTTTTATATAAGAGAAACGATTTTAGTGACCTTTCTCGAGAAGCCATTTGACCTGGGATTGCTGCACGCTCGGGACGCGCTCCCCCATTGCTGGAGGGATGGGGCTGCAGCTCGGGTCTCAGCGCAACACGTCAGGTTATAATCTAGTGCCACCCCACGCTCGGAGGCGGCGGTCTCCCAAGGCGACGTGCGACAGGATGTTGGAGAGGATGCGACGAGGCTACACGTGATGAAGAGCTAATGGCGGTGGGCCCGTGTCTAACGGCATGTGTGATGGAGAAATGAAAAGGAGAAGAGATGGGAAAGAAATCAGGACATAGGGAAGAGAAAAGGGAAGCGTGTGGCGATCGGATAAGCTGCGTGAGAGTAAAAGGGAAAATGATGGATCTATGAGGCTCATCACATAGTACTATTGCTCCGTCGAAGTGCATCGTGAACAAATTAATGGTGCCTACGATCATTCGTAAATTAGCATTTTCGCCAGAGTACTAGGATCAATCAAACCATCGTAGACCTTTTACTAAAGCTTGACACATTCTGAGCAGAGCGACACGGCCTGTCTGCTCGCTTTCCCATCCAGTTCTCATCTTTTTTTAAGGTATTTTTTTATTTAGGGTTTGATAAGGGTTGGGGGCTGGCTGGCTCCCAACTGCCGCGTGAGGAGAGAGAAAAAGGGAGTCCAGTTCTCATCTGGGTTGACACTTTATTGAGCGGAGCGAAACTTACTTCCGTGGGATAGTTTGCACCGTTTCAGCCTACTATCGGACCGCCCTCGGCCTATGAGCGTACAGATTAGAGTAGGCTGCGTTCTCCATGGGCCATACCCAGGAGGACTACTCTTTCCATCTTTGAAGTCGTCTATTTTGCAATTCTCCCATGGTTATCACTTGGGAAATTTCTAAACTACTAATAAGACCTTTTGACTACTGCGGATTTTGCTGACTTTCATCTTTGAATTTTGTTCGGTTTGGTCATTTGGATAACTTAATGGTTTACACGGATGAAGGGATGAACAATAGCACATCAAAGTATAGCAGCAGTGCTGTTGAATTGGGGTCAGTGCTCAACCATAATTAACCATCTAGAGTGTCATATCTCTTTCCATTACTGTGCTGCTACGATGAACTTCTGTCTGAGGGAGACAGCTCCTCTGACGTTGCTTCAGCAACGTCAGAGTGCCACAGTAGCCTGCCATAGAATCTCAACCATCGGATCATCAAAGAATGGCTGTGATTTAGTTGTTGCAGCATGTACTGTAGATCGGGTACTGTAGCCATGTTCTGACTGTTGTGCGCACCGCAGAATTGCGTTGTAGCATGAACTGTAGCATCAAATCTGGGTTGTCCATTTTAGATCCAAGAGAATCACCCATAAGTCATGGTACTGTACTCTTCTGACTTGCCTTTAGTAAGTCAGAGGATCTGATTCCCCGTCCGAGGTAGGCAATGAAGCGTAGGCATACACATTACGTGGTTGTCTACATGCAAATAGCCAAAAAGCTACTCCTCCATCTATATCTAGAAATATAAAACGTACACACTTTTTACGATTTATTTTTATCAAGAATTTGTTCTACAACATATGAATTAAGTAATATAAAATTGATATCGTTGAATTCGCCTTAAAAGTATTCCAATAATATTAATTTTATATTAAATAATTTTTTATATAGTTAAACTAATCATCCATCAAAACTAAATATTAAAAGATACGTACATATAGAGGGAGCAGCAGTCGGCACGAAAATACTGAAGTTCGAAAGGTAGGCATCGGTGCCCGCTAAGGCCATGTACAATGCAGGGTGCTTATAGCCCGGTGCTTAAAGAGAGAGAGTAGCGTGGCGTCTCAAAAAAATATGTGACTTACAATGCAGAGTACTTCATATGGGTGCTTAAGTTGCTTTAATATTTGTGTAGCACCTACTCTAGCACCTGTTGTCTCCAATGCAGCGCTGTATTGTGTGGAGTACTATTTGTGCTTCTTGGAGTACTATTTGCTAGGCACCGGTTGAACCACCTGTCACTTGTGTCACCCTAAGCACCAGCCTAGCACCGGGTGCTTAACTTTGCTTCTGTCGCCCTTTCTAAGCACCTGTCTAAGCACCTCTTACAAAAAAAATCGGGTTTTTTTTCCTGAGGCATCTGTATAAGCACCTGCATTGTACAGGGTCTCACGTGCTTAACTATTTATCATTTATCGGAAGCCCATTTTTTTATTGAGTGATTATAAAGACTATTCAGCGTACTGTAATCAAACAAAAGAGCAATAAATTCAGATCCAGATCCGTCCACAAACAACTCGATCTCCATTGTTTTGTTCCCAAACACAAACTGAGCAAGCTGCAGAGATGGCCGCTGCAAGACCGGCCGGCGAGAGGCCGCACGCTGTGTGCCTGCCGTTCCCGACGCAGGGGCACATCACGCCGATGATGAAGCTGTCCAAGATTCTCTACTGCATGGGCTTCCACATCACCTTCGTCAGCACCGAGTACAACCACCGCCGCCTCATCCGCTCCCGCGGCGCCGACGCCGGCGCGGGACTCCCCGGCTTCAGATTCGCCACCATCCCGGACGGCCTGCCCTCGTCCGACGCTGACGCCACGCAGGACCCGGCGTCCCTCTCCTACTCCACAATGGTCACCTGCCTCCCCCACTTCAAGAACCTGCTCGCCGACCTCAGCCGCTCGGCTGGTGTGCCGCCGGTGACGTGCGTCGTGGCGGACAATCTCATGAGTTTCAGCGTGGACGCCGCCAAGGAGCTCGGCGTGCCGTGCGCGCTGTTCTGGACGGCCAGCGCCTGCGGCTACATGGGCTACCGCAACTTCCGCCGCCTGATCGACAAGGGCATTATCCCCCTCAAAGATATCCTCTCGTCTGTCCTCAAATATTGACTTACAATATGTTCCCAAGTCTCAATATCTCGACGATTTTTTTGCTTGGAGAACAGACGGAGAGCAACTGACGAATGGATTCATGGACATGCCGGTGGACTGGGCGCCCGGGATGAGCAAGCCTATGCGGCTGAAAGACTTTCCGACCTTCCTCCGCACGACGGACCGCGACGACACCCTGCTGACCTTCCAGCTACACGAGGTGGAGCGCGCCGAGGCCGCGGATGCCGTCATCATCAACAGCTTCGACGAGCTCGAGAAGCCGGCGCTCGACGCGATGCGCGCCATCACACCGGCCATCTACACCATCGGCCCGCTTAACTTCCTCACTAAGAAAATCATCGCCGGCAGGGGCCCCCTCGACACGGTAAGCTCCGGCCTTTGGAGAGAAGACCACACCTGCCTCGAGTGGCTCGACGGCAGGAAGAACCGGTCCGTGGTGTACGTGAACTTCGGGAGCGTCACCGTCATGAGCAACCAGGAACTGGTGGAGTTCGCGTGGGGGCTGGCCAACAGCGGCTACGACTTCCTATGGATCGTCAGCCGGACATCGTGAAGAGCGAGACCGCCGTGCTGCCTCCCGAATTCTTGGAGGCGACCAGGGACAGGGGCCTCCTGGCGAGCTGGTGCGACCAAGAGGCGGTGCTGCAGCACGAGGCGGTAGGCGTGTTCCTGACGCACAGCGGGTGGAACTCGACGATGGAGGGCCTCTGTGTTGGGGTGCCGATGCTGTGCTGGCCGTTCTTCGCCGAACAGCAGACCAACTGCAGGTACAAGTGCGTCGAGTGGGGCGTCGCTATGGAGGTCGGCGACGACGTGCAGCGGGAGGTGGTGGAGGGGAGGATAAGGGAGGCGATGGGAGGGGAGAAGGGGAGCGAGATGAGGAAGAGGGCAGTGGAGTGGAAGGAGGCTGCCCTTGGGTCCAAGGGAATGGCGTTGGTCAATCTTGAGGCGCTGATCGGTGATGTGCTTCTCTCTGGTAAGAGTAGATAGCTTGATGATTGATCGAGCCACGAGCAAACATGACATGAATGGTGATGCACGTGATGGTGTTTCCCCCTTCTTTGTACTTAGTCTTTCAAGGTTCATATGCATTTTACCTATTTTATGCTTGTCATTAGCTAGCTACTTCTCTCGCAGATTTTGGACAGTCCGTTTATGAGCTGTGTCGTAACTTAACTTTGTGATTCATACAATACATTGTTTAGCAAAGAATGCTAACTCAGAGTGACAATAGGGACCTGCTACCAGAATCCCCTTCGGGATTTACCTGATCAGAAGCTAGGTCTAAGGCATTTTTCTATCCATGGGGATGAAAATGGTACAAATCTTACAACTGTTGGGTGAGCTGGGGTTGGAGCTAAGACCCTAAACCCCATCCTTGAACCCCGTCAGGTTCCCCGTTTATAAGTATGACAAGTGGGACCTTACACTTTAGGTATATAAAGTAAAAAAAAACTAGATTATCTCATTCTTTCCTCTTGCCCTTCTTGTAGCCACCTCCTACCCCGTCCTGCACTGTGCAACCGTGTCCTTGCTCTCCTCTCATCCACTGCAGCGATACTGCACCTCCGGACCATCACGCCAAAATCGGAGCAATTGGCGGTGCCCTCTGTTCTCCTCTAAATCCCCACCATATGCACTGTCTGTCGTCCGTTCTCCTCTACGTTGCGCCGCACGACTGCCCGTCACCAGACTGGGAGACTGCACGCCCCCACCATTCCTTCTCCTCGCCCGCCAGCCTGCCACTCTCTGCACTTGTCAGCCTTTGTTCTCCTCCATGCTTTACCACACGGCCGCTCCTCACCAGCTCAACATTGGGCGCACCCCCACTGTCACTTCTCCTCGACAGCATTGAAGCCTTAGCGGCCGAACAATCGGGGACCACCAAAGTTGGTGACAGGACATGGGAGCAGCCACCCAACATTCGTCATCCATTCGCCTGTCATGTAAGGTTTGTGGCTACCCAATGTTCCTCCTTAGCGGGTAAGGAATACCCGAGGGGGGATGGGAACGGGAAAAAACCTCACCCTAGCACAAGAATGGGACATATAGCGGGGAAAATAGAAGCGTCAGGGATCGGGGCCAAGGAGGTCATCCCCACTAGGGATCTTCTCCGTTGCTATCCTGAGTGCTAACATCTGTCGTGTGAGTCACAGAGCATCGAGATCATGTTGCTGAAGCAACTTAGCAATACTTATGTATCACGCTTTGTTTCTAAGAGTGAAATTAAATCTTCACAGCAAGAATCGAGAGCAGTGCATTCCTAGACCTAAGGATACGATATATACGATCAAACGAGGAACTCTGCCACGTCATCCAGAGACTTGAGAGTCTTCTCGTAGTAGAGGTACGACTCGTACACCTTCGGAGTCCGCACAAACCGGTCCAACTGCACAACAAGGTCATCACAGAATGAAATATTGTTTGAGAAGATTAACAAATGCTACTGAATTGGTACTGAACTACTGATCACGATGGCAAGCAAAATATTGTAATTAATTAACGAACGTACACTAATCTTCAGAAGTATGGCTCAGAAATGGTACTCTAAATACCTCGGTCATGTTGTCGACGAGCTCGTTAGCGACGCGGACATAGTCGGGGCGGCGCACCTCGGGAACGCCGGCCATGGCTGTGGTGAGGTCGAGGTCGAGGTACTTGGACTTGAGCCGCACGTAAAACAGCACGTACTTCCATGACATAGTCTCCAGCATCGGCCGCAGCGTCCGCATCCCCTCCGCCGTCTGCAGGATGCGCGCGGCCGCCTCCTCCGAGGTCAGCCCGGGCTCGAAGAACCTCTCCCTCACGTACGACCTCGTTCCCCACCTCGGCACGGTCCCGGGAGGCGCCGGCGCCGGCACCGCGGCCGCCTCTGCGGCCATGGCCGGGGGTGGCGCCGCGGGGCGCCGCGCGGAAAGCGCGGCCGTTGCGGCCAGCGCCGTGGACGCGGCGACCGCGAGCCGGCGCGTGGCGGACTGCGGCGCGTTGGTGCGCTTGTCGGCGGAGTCGGGCGGTGACGGCGGGCGACGGCGGTTCGACGACGACGAGGAGGCCGAGGAGGAGGTGCTGGTGCTGGAGCACAGGATGAGGTGCTTCGCAAGGGTGGCCATTGCCGACGAATTGAAGCTCAGTGGAGTGTGGAGTGGAGTACGTGCAAGGTGAGGGTGAGGTTGTGTTGGTGTCCAGGAGATTGTCTTCTTGAGGTTGGAGGGAAGGCTCTGGGTCGTATGGTAGAGAGAGATATTATCCACTTTGTTTTCCTTTGGGCCTTTGAATTTTGAGATGATGGCTAGATATGCCTGCATTTCTTGTGGTTTGAGGTTCAGAAGAGATGTTCGATGACAACGATAAGGGAAGTTTGGGTGTATTTCTTGGTAGCTGATGCCTGGACAAGCTTTAATGCATTGGATCATTGGATCAGCTTGTTTTACCTGTTATTTAATTAGGTGCTAGCCTACATAGCAAACGTTTACTAGGAAATACCTCGTTAGACACCCGTCAAAGAGTATTAGCTCCTGGCGCTAACCGCCACAGCGCTCGCAGCGCCCCGCTCACGGTCCACGGCAAAAATATGCGACAATGGCAAATAATGCAGCAGACCATGATCAAAATATACAGTAGATACGATGGCGAAAATATGCAGTAGACCATGTCTAAATATGTAATAGACGACATTCACAGTAAGTGGTAGACCATATATGCATGCACTAGACAACGGTAGACAACGGTAAAAATATGCAATAGTCGACCATATATGCAATAGACAATAGGCAAAAAAATTAGTAGACCAAAAGATATGTAGATAATGATAAAAGAATTCAATAGACCACAGCAGACGATGACAAAAGAGTTATAGTAGAGAACTATTAAAAAATGTTCGACTGAAAACTTGCAGTAGATAATAAATAATATAATGTGCAGTACAGTGTGTTGTAGATCGGTGATACAGTAGAGAAGTAGCTGATGAAGCGTTAGACAAAAAAAAATCCCCACCACAAAAGAGTTACCGAAAAGAATCATCGAAATATGCGTAAGTGAGGCCTAGCTTTGAAGTTTCGAGAAATACATCAGCGAAAATAGATCAATGATTGGGGATTTGAGGGTCACGTGACTGTGTCAATCTGCTTTGCAACCGCATGCAAGTAAACAAAGAAGCAACGCATGCAGGAAAGAGAAAAGAAGCAGAGGAAAAGAAGCGGATGCGGCGGGTGCACCAGAAAATGACAAGCACACGCCCTGAACGAGGAAAGAAGACGTCCAGAAAAGAAACAGTAAAACGCGTGAGGCGCGGGTGTGCTTCTACCTAGAAAAGGAAACTGATTTTAGAAAGTATATACGTATACCGGTTAGCAAATTGCATAATTAGTAGAGCGATTCACCTAATTGCGAGGGATATTTTCATCGTATTTCCTGTCAGTGTATGTTTGCTTCATTAAAAAAAATTTCGAAACGGACGTTTGCTTGATTAAATTTCACAAAACAAATTTTATCGACCCATTAATGTCATGATAATTAGGCCTGTTCACTTTGTTGTTCTTTCCCCCTTCAAATTTTGTAGGACACGGTATATCTACTTAGTAATTTTACAGAATATATTTGTTCACTTTGTTGCTCACAGTGCGCAGACATGAGACATGCAACCGATGGTTCAGGTAGAAATATTTTCTTCAGAGAGAGCTAGAAGATAATAAACGCATGCATAAAGCATCTATTCAAGTATTCAACTACTCGAATAGGGCAAGCAGCTGCCAAGGTAGAGCTGGGCCTATGTGAAGTGATGTGCTTAAAGAACAGATCACGAGCCTTGTTCGCCCGGTGTGTTCTCGTGTGGCCTAAGCCCATCATAGAGCCCAGCCCATATACACAACACGGAGGGTCGGAGGGGACAGCGGGCTCTGACGCGCCAAGCGCACCGCAGCTCCAACGCCGCCCCTTTCCGTGGAGAGATCGGGCACACGCGCGATGCCGATGCGTGCCGTGTCGGAAGTTCTCCATGCTAGCAAACGCAGTCGTAGCGCGTGAGCTAACGAGAGAAAACGAGAGATGCATCCGGGTGCCACTGCCACCACTATACTGACGCCTATAGCTGATCATACCCCGGGCTGGGCGGGTTTCGGTCCGGGCTTGAAAACCTAACCTAAAACACCAATCTCGGCTCGGCCTTAAACGTATGAAAATAGCTATCAAATTAAAATTTTAACTATTTTGATAACTTAAATAACATTATATAAATTATAATTTCAGAAATATTAGATTTTTGGGCTTTTGGACCCAAAACCAGAGCGCAAACCTGGACCCGATCGGGCTGGGCCACCGTGATCAGGTCTAGTGACCCGACATGGTCTACATATCGGAAACAAATTGATTGTACGATTGCAACTGACGACCCTACCTGAGTAAATTTATTTCTTTTTTAGAGAGGCATAAATTTCTCAGTAAACTACGTGTAGCTGACAATTTCCAGTGCTAGAAATTCGTGTATCACTTCTCAAATTTTGTTAAACTAAGCAACATGTTTGACCATGCCACTGTCCATATATTAGCCTTTCTCTCCTCTTCTCTTTTCTTTTTTCTCCTCTGTGTTAATAAGTTGGTAGTAAGCTAGATTAAGTTTCACTACGTAAAAGAACGAAAAATAAAATCTAACGAATGATTCTCAGCTTCAAAAGGTGGGATGTGGGAACTCAAACTACGAGAGATGCTTCTCTAGAATGGCCTATGTCTATTTTTCATCAATATACGAAAACTTAAAATCTCATAAGATTTTCTTCAATCTTGCTCGAAAGGACAAATAGCGTACGTATATTGGTCCTTTTGAAACAATTATATGACAATTTCAATTGATCAATAAAAAGGTCCAGCTGAAATCATACTAGTGCCGGATTTGATATTGTGGTTTAATAAGCAACATAGTGATATCCAATGTTCAGGATTTTATTCCAAATGAAACAACACTAAAGTTTACCGAGAAGCCTCTCAAGACCTCTTTCATCGTTCTCGAACGCTGCTTGCCTTTGATACTATAAGTAGTCTATACCTGCATCTTCCGTACTGAAAATTCATGAATAGTTTCAGTCTAACAACCGTCGGAAAAGGTGTATATTTTTTAGAGTGTATTTTGTGCTTGTGTAGATGAAATAATATGAGCTCTAGCTGCAATCCACCCACAGAGTACAAATTATTTTCGAGAATGCCTATATATACAGTATCTTTAGATCTACACATATTTTTTACACTACATATTTATTGAACTCGTGTACAGAAGGTTGCAAAAAATGCTCAGACACGACGAGCTGCTGGAGCACACAGCTCAGTCTATGCTCAAACCGAGCTCGACTTGCGAGCCTTCGTAAGATCATTGAACTTCTCGAGCGGAGCTTGAATAGTTTGGCTACGCTCGGGACTAGCGGCAATGATGTTCCATCGATATCAATATCAATCAAGGATGGGGTTGCAATGCCCAGCCCAAGTACCCAACCGAAGCCCCCAATTACGCGAGTAAACCTAACCGCCTCAGTCAACTCCCCTCAATCGTTGTCTCATTCCTGATTCCCCAACCCTCCAGCACGGCGATGACATCACCAAAGAGCTGCTACACTGCCCTGTTTGTTTGGGCTTTTTCTGGCTTCTGCGCTTTGGCTTCGAAGCTAGAAAAGCACATAAATAGGTGCTTTTGGCTTTTGGCTTTTTGGAAGCCGAAAGCACATAATATGTGCTTTCGGCTTCCAAAAAGCCAAAAGCCAAAAGCACCTATTTAGGTGCTTTTTTGGCTTCGAAGCCAAAGTCCAAAAGCCAAAAAAAACCCAAACAAACAGGGCCTGAGTCGCACAAATCTGGCTCAATCCATTCTGCAAATCCTATCCATAGTTCACGAGCCGCAGCCTTTTGTACACAAGTTCAATAAATATATAGTGTAAACAATAAGACGATGATTGAGGGGATTATGATGTCAAAGCTGTGGTGTCAAGATGTATAGCATTGTAGGGGTGACCACGTCATCGTGCCACGGTGTTTCTGCCGCTAAAGTGCCAAAGTCTGCGGTGCCACTGACCGTCTGTGGCGCTGGCCCTCTAGCGTCGCAAAATTTGTTAGAATTGAAAATAAATTCCCACTGCGATTATTTTTAGATAAAAAAATATGTTTTATAAAAGAATTCCAGCGAGCCCCGCTCGTTCACAGCCTAGGGCACAACACTCCACCCATTCGGTTGATGGGTTCGTCCTGTACCGACATCAATCTGCGGCACCCCTTCGCAGATTAACAAGTCCGCCCGCTCGTCTTCACCGAGAGAAACCCCGGGACAGCGACGGCGATGCCTCGCGGCGGTAGCGGCCTCCTCGACCTGGAGCGGCACTTCGCCTTCTACGGCGCGTACCACAGCAACCCGGTCAACGTGTTCATCCACGCGCTCTTCGTTTGGCCCATCTTCCTCACCGCGCTCCTGCTCCTCCACCTCACCTCTCCCTCCCTGCACGCCGCCGCGGTGGGCGCCGCGATCTACGGGTCCTTCTACCTCTTCCTCGACCGCCGCTCGGGCGCCCTCGCTGCCCTTCTCTGCTTCCTCTGCTGGGCTGCCAGCGGCGCCCTCGCCGCCCGCCTCGGCTTCTCCACCGGATGCAAGGTCATAAAACCCCGCCCCCTTTTGCTTTGTTAGTTCGATTGAGCGTATCCTGATGATCGCTCTTGTTTATCTGCTTGGATTGAGATGTATTTTGTAGCTTGCTTGTAGGATCGGTAAGAGTTAGTGTTTGGTCAGTCCAATTGATACCGATGCGGTTATAGCGTAAGAAATTTTGACCCGATTTAGGTTGCATTCGTGGTTGGTGTGCAGTGAGTTGTGCTTAGGTAGTTTCTAGTTTTAGTGGAACTGTAGGAGCAATTTGGGGTTTGGGATGACACTGGTCAATGGTGGATGTTTGTTTTTAAGAATGTTTTGATGCATTTTGCTTAGTTCAGTTGTTAGTGAGGTATTCACGTTTAATAGTTGTTGATCATGTTGTGCTGTGTGAATTTTCGGTCCAGCTTAGGTGCTCTGATTTCTTAGTACAATTGGTGCTCGTTTTATTTGATTCAATTAATATGATGGTATTTACTGAATTTGTCTTGTCTAAATGTGATGTATTGCGATTTTTTTTTGCTAGTATGGATATTTGTTTTGATGTACTTAATAGGAGCAGGGGTGAAAGCTTATCCCCATGTTTTGTTGGTTAAGTTTACTGAATATGCTTATGGAGTATATTATATGTTAATTAGTTATCTTTTTGGGTGTCTATGAAGTTCTGATCCAAGTTGGTCTGGTCTTGTGTATTATTTTATTGGGTGACAATTAATATTGATATTCTCTGGTGTATGGGTGATAGGCTATGAGCAGAAATAATCGATCTGAAATTGGAATGATGTGGGTGTGTGCTCATTTCCTTAGCAGGGAAGGAAATTTTAAGGTTCTGGTGGTCGTAGGCTGGAGGCCAACAAGGTTTAGCTGCATCATAGATATTTAACATGAAAAAGGAATATGCAGTAGCTGAAACCTGCTTTCCATTTGAAGAAAGGGGTTCAAGTCATCTCTCGATGCTAACACGAACTTGCTGGCTTGAGACTCTTTTGCTGACTGCAAATGTCTAAATGTTACAACAAACTCACTTTGAAATAAGCCACAATGTACAAAAATTTAGATAACAACTAGTCAACTAGTAAGACTCATTGTTGCCTGCCATGAGATTCCTGGCAAAAGATGGGACTGTTTGTCATTTAAATGTCAATGATTCTATCTTGTAGCAGAGAAGTCATATGCGGTAACACAATCTGATATGGTTCTGAGTAGAGGCCATCTGTAAAAAGTTATGTACTTATCGTACAAACAACAGGATAGATACACCGAATCCTTACATTGAGCTACCTGTAACCGCAAGAAGGCACACTAAACTACATCTTTGGTTGCTCCATCCACTGCTGATTGCTGTACCACTAATGGTCATTGCTCATGATTTTGATCAACTAATTGCCTGTGCTTACTTACATACCTGTGATAGCAACAAGGCATCTTAGCATGTCTTATGCTACATGGTGTCTGTGCGTACAAGCAAATTCTGCTGCATTTATTAAATTCATGGTTCTTCTGATCCGATCTCAGTGGCCTGCTAGGTCACTGAAACTTCAAATTTCTGAAGCTAGACTGTGGAGGTGCCTACATCAGGATTCATTGTCTCCTCTTTCTTTCTGAAAGTTGGAAATTTAGATTCTAAGAATGTGTCTATTGTTTATGTTGTTCAAGATGCCTGGAGCTGATAAACAACAAGTTCACTAAAACATAGATTCATATTTTTTATTGCAGGTGGTATTGGTAGCTCAGCTGTTCTGTTGGACTATGCAGTTCATCGGGCATGGAGTTTTCGAGGCAAGTCTCTATCATGCTATTATGTTAAGCACTAGTTATATAAAAATCTCGCCCATGGATTATGCGTGACTCTTATTCTGATTGTAGAAGCGAGCACCTGCTCTCCTTGACAATCTTATCCAGGCTTTCTTGATGGCCCCATTCTTTGTGCTTCTAGAGGTAAACTTTCAGCATCCCTGTAGTTTTAGGACTTCTCTGAGCCTCCCTGGATGGCTGGATAGATGATAACAGGATTACCTCATGAGTCATGACAACCTTCTCGTTTGCTTCAGATTCTTCACAAGTTTGCTGGGTACGAGCCATATCCTGGCTTTCACGCCAATGTAAGCCAGCTGATTGAGGCTGCCCGTAAGGAATGGGAGGATAAGAAAGCAAAGAAAAGGTCCTGAGACGTGACCGACAACTCCTGATGCTATTTGTGTTGTGTGTAACAGTATATGCTGAGATCCATCCTGTTGGCTGCCGTGTGTATGTTACTGAAGATATACTGAACTCTGGAGTAATATAAATACTTATTTGTGAGAAATTTCCGGTGTTGTACTTGTACCTGTGTGATTGTCTTGCAAGGACTGGAGTCTTCGTACTCCATGAACGGACGTGTCCGCCCAAGCTTTATGCGCATTCCGGAGGCCCAACAGTGCCAGTCCGCTACGCCAGGCTGTCCGCGGGCATACGAGGTGGGCCTTCCCTGGCTGGCTCTGGGCTAAAGATCGGCAGTCCACCGTGCGTACAGCGTCAGCTTGGTCACACTTTCACACACGCGTGCTCGATGGGCCATGGCAACGTCTGCTCCTATAGCCGGAGACGCTGATCCGGCGATTCGCCGTCCACTGTCTGACGCCTCCAGCCCCACTCTACCGCAGCGTTCCAGTCCTGAAACCCATGAACTGAGCAATGTTTGTCCAACGTTCTAAAGTTCAGGAGAAACAAAATAACAAACTAACTTGACCTTTGAGAGATTGAATCCAGTTGGTATTTTCTTCACCAAATAAAGATACCCTATACTAGTTTACCAAGCACGTAGAGAGACAATGACTGCTACGGTGGAAGAGTATTCTGGTTTCCATCAGCATAAACCAAACTGTCCACTGCAGAAGTACATCGATATGTTCTAGTTAGTGTTGCATGACCTCGTCATCTCGGCCATGTGGACAGATTTTAACTGCTACAAGATATACTTGAACTGGCAACGCTCATTAATCTGAAGTACGCAGCTGCAGATGTCATCCCCTTTCTTTAGGTGATCAGTATTCCCCTTGCTTTTCTGCTGACTTTCGAATGGTTTTGAGTGCTTTCAAATAATATGCAGGAAAACATCATTTATTTATCCTAATGATGACGGAAAGCGGCCAATTTGAGTGGAAAATAATGCCATGATGCCGATGAATCAAGGGAGGTGAAGGTGAGACAATGGCTGATAGTATACCACTCGATATTATTTTGGTTGCACACATCGAAACCATTTTATTTAGCAAATAGTCCACTTTTCAATTCTAAACTATGATGATAATAAACTTTTCAACCACAAGTTCTCGTACTGTCAAGATCTCAAGCTGTTGAAACATTCACTTTACCTCCTTGATCCAATCTGAGTGGTATTGAGCTGACATGTCCGCAACGTGGACGCCACTTAGGCTCTATTTTCCGTGTCAGCTCGAGTCCATGTCAAACAGCGCCTGGTATAGAATCACCGAGAAGGATGAAGACACTAGCTTAGAACCAACTTTCCACGTCAGCCTTTTCAGTGATTTTGTATCCGGCGCTGACATGGACTGTGCTGTGACATGGAAAAGAGATCCAATTTGGCGTCCATGTCGGTCCAATACCACCTCGGATTTGGTCGAGGTTGAGATCCAGACAGTTTCCACAGTTCGATGTCGATAGCACAAGGTTGAAAAGGGACTTTTGTTGGAGCTCGGAATTGAAAATTGTTTTTTTTTCCTTTTATTTAGCTAGACCACGTCAGTTCACATTCAAATGTTCTATGCTGAGAGGTTGCAAAAGAGGCATTATTAA
Organism: Stipa capillata; assembly: GCA_019208055.1. NCBI lineage: Eukaryota > Viridiplantae > Streptophyta > Magnoliopsida > Poales > Poaceae > Stipa > Stipa capillata. The sequence continues at coordinate 377,146 of JAGXJF010000796.1, read as the reverse complement.
TCATGATATTTGATCTAAATGTTTTATGCATCATGGTATGCAAAAAGAAAATGCATTTTTTTTAGGACGAGAGGCAAAATGTAGTTTCTTTAATATAATTGGCTAAACATGCTAAAGATAAGCCATGGGGACATTTCCTCAATTTCTTTTACTTATCATTTTATATATTGACATAATCTTCAATACACACACCTGACATGCGGTGGGCATCGGAGTCATTGCGATGGGCGTTGCGCCAGAGGTGGCGGGTGTGGTGACCACAGTTGCGCAGGCTACAACGGCGATGGCTGCTGTAGCAGGCATTGCAGCGGTAATCGATCCTACTAAGGCGGTAGCCACAGAGGCAGCTGCCAAGGCGGCTATGGCTACCGCGACAATAGTCTTCAAGGTGGCGCTGCGCTAGACTGAGCGATTGCATTGCAAATTGGACGCCAGCCTTGACACCATGGACTTAGTGCCAATCCTTCAAAATAGCCCCAAGGTAGTTCTTAAGAGTCCGAAAACCAAAAAACAATCCTCCAAGGTTAAAAAATGAAAGGGATTGGAATAGTAGAGGGCTGGGTGATGTCGAAGCAAGATCGTATTGCTAGTATAGTTATTGACAATAGATAGTATAGTATCCCGTATATAAAAAGGTATCCGTATACGATTCCCTGGATTATCGGAATAAGAATACGTATCCGGTAAGGATCCTCAGGAGATAAGGTAATCCCCCGTAAGGAGGAAGGACACCCCTTAAACCAGGAAGTCAATCCCGATGTTTAAGGAAGCCAGAGTCCTACTCGGGCATAAGTTCACGTCCGGTACGACTCGGGGAGCCCTCTATAAAAGGATCAGCAATCCTATAGGGGAGGATAGGTCTGTCAAGTCTAAAAAGATAGACAAGTCTCTTTAGGTTCACAAGGTCGACAAGTCTTAGAAGCCTAAAGCCTGAAGCTATCCAGAGCCCCCTATGATTCCCACGAGAAGATCCGCCGTCTCGAAGGAGTCGAGCCCCGCGGAACTAGTCGAAGTAGCCTTCGATTAGGTCTAGGATAGCCAGTAACATGCACATCCTTTGTAAGACACTCTTTGATCAATATATACGAATATGATGTAGGGTTGTTATCGTAAAGAAGGTCCGAACCTGTATAAAAATGGTGTTTCCTTATCGTCAGATCTCTTGGCCTTGTGCCCTAGGGGTCCCTACCCAACAACAAGTATCTCTGTCTCACGATTACCGTAAGATCGGCAGTTTACCAATCGTCGACAGATGGTGCCGACCGTGGGGACCTCTCTGGCTCAAGCCGTCAAGGAAATATCGGAGTCGGCAAGATGTGCAACTAGTCACGATCAACCTATGACGCCGACTGCATAGCCCTCCCCGGTTTGACCTGAGGAGGAAGAAGCAGGTTCCGCGGGGGGATCTGATCGCTCTCACGCGACGTACCGGGTACTCAGATCTGGGTTTCTACGACAACTTCGGCCAGACAGATCTGTACCCGGCAACTGACCGCGTAGATCTTGGAGAATACGCCACTAGCGAGTACTCAGATTGCGAAGTTGACCACTTCAGAACCGAGTGTGCCAGGGCCTTCGGGGGAACGTTGGTGCTGAACGACGATTCCCTGGCAAGAGCGACCAGCCCTATGTCCGGACTATCGCCTGCAACTTCTGATCGACCAGACGATCAAGATCTCAATCGCAACATCCCTCCCGATGAGGAAGACACAATGGAGTGAAACTACAGCTCATCCAATCTAGACCCTCGAGTGGTTCTCGTGATCCATGACGGTCGGGAAGATCTCGAGGACCTGGATCAGTTCGGGGGCTCACAACGTCGAAGCCCGACGGCTATTCCCCGCGGTAATGGGAATATGCCTACGGCAGCAGACAGAACCCCTCAAGGGACAGGGGAATACGTGTCCCAAACTGCTCGAAGACTCGCCGAGGTGCACAATCACGACCACCGGCGGCAGATTTGACGACACCCGATGGAATACAGTGGCTACAACGGCTGGAGGCTGAACTACAGCAGGCCCAAGCCCAAGCCGAGTCTTCTCGACTCCAGTCGGCAACACACAGCTCCAACCGAGAGAAGGCCCCTCTTCGACTAGAGGAATCAGGCGGAGAAGGACGACACCCCAAGCATCAGTCTCGCCGGGTGGAACAATGCGTCGACCTCCGTGAGGCTCTCAACGAGCGCCGATCCCAAAGGCGCCAGCTAGAGCAATCTCCTCCTCGGGGAGACCATAGACACTGCGCTAATGGTCGAGGACGGTCTTCGAGCCCGAACAGCGGTGAGAATGCGCCTTATCGGAGAACCATCAACGGATGCCAAGCGCTGTCCCAAGAGCTCCGACATGTGCGCTGGCCGTCTCGCTTCAAGCCTGGGACCCTAGAGTGTACGATGGCACCACAAACCCTGCAGAGTTCCTGCAGATCTACACTACGACAATCGAGGCTGCAAGCGGGAACGAAAAGGTCATGGCCAACTACCTTCCGACCGCTCTCAGAGGAGCAGCCAGAACCTAGTTGACGAACCTACCCCCAGGAATGATCCGCTCCTGGGGACAGCTTTTGCGACATGCTTCTCGAAAACTTCCAAGGTACCTTCACACGTCCCGGCCGGATCGACGACTTATTCCTAGTCGTCCAACGCTCAGATGAGACCCTCTGGGAATTCATCAAACGGTTTAGTGTTGTTCGCAACACTATTCCTGAGATAACCGACTCGGACGTCATCTGCGCCTTCGTTCGAGGCAGCAGAAACGAGATGTGCACGCACAACCTGATCATGCATCCTCCGAAGACAATGACACAGTTGATGGACCTAGCCGAAAAGGCTGCCTGTGCGGAGAAAACCCTACATTTCATCAAGCAGCAGCGGAACAGGCCGCCCAGGTCTCCCCTCCGGACTAGAGACGACTCAAAGAAGGCGAAATGCAAGAAGAAATCCTCCGGAGGGAACAGGAAGAAGAGAGCTAAAACCGATGAGGTGCTGGCCGATCTCCCCGAGAAGCGTACCTGGCGACCGCGCACCAAAGATAAGTAGACGACTTCCTCCTACAAGACAGGAAAACTCTGGTGCGATTTCCACCAGACCGATTCACATGATCTCCGTCAGTGCCGCATCTTCAAGAAGTACCTCAGGGAAGAAAGAGAGAAATCTCGCGGGGAGAACCCACAGGTCGCAAACAACAGCCAGGATACAACTTTCGATGATATACTCCGCCCTTGAGCCATTCCAGGGGCATGTCAGAGTAATCGAGCATATATTCGGGGGCTCGGCCTCCTAGGAGTCGAAGAGGCAGTACAAGGCGATTGCCCGAGAAGTTCTCGCGAGTATACCGCAAGTCCCTCGAGCAGTCAAGTGGTCAGAGGTCACGATCACTTTCGACCAAACCGATTGCCTCGAGAATCGTGCTCGACCAGGACGATACCCGATCGTTGTCGAACCAATAATCAATAATTACCGAGTGGCCCGGGTGCTCATAGACGGAGGGAGCTCCCTCAATATCCTATTCACCAAAGCCCTCGATACGATGCAAGTACCGCGGTCATCGATCCAGACGGTGACACAGGCATTCCACGGTATCATCACTGGCTCGTCGGCCATGCCGATCGGGCAGGTCACACTACCCGTCACCTTCGGAACACCGGAGAACTTCCGCACAGAGAAAATCCTGTTTGACGTAGTCGACTTCGAGACGGCATACAATACCATCCTAGGGCACCCAACTCTGGCTAAATTCATGGCAACAACGCACTACACCTACCAGTGCATGAACATGCCTGGCCCGAAGGGCGTCCTCACGATAAAGAGCTCTCCCGAAGAAGCACTACTCTGCGACAAGCGTAGCCTCGACCTTGTAGAAAAGCATCAACTCTCAAGCAGGGAGACAGACTCCGACACCGCTGCACGCACCCCCGTGTTAGTAAGACCTCCACTGCAACTACGAGCAATGACTTCAGAAAACACCCCCTCCAAGTCGGAGAGTAGGTCCTACGACTAGTTTGGACCAGGGCAAAAAGGGCTTCCTTCTTAGCTGGACAACTGCTCCACAGGAGAAGTCATCCGATCCAGGTTGCTCGAGTTAGCAGTAAAGTGACAGTCGAGTCCCCTTAGAGAGTCCCTAGTCCAAGCACCTTCGGTAAGATTGCATAGTCATCATCTCTCCAAACGCCAGTCCGTCTCAGGTTGCACCAGCTCCAGCCTCACGTCGTCAACCTACGAACAAGCCGATGGTAAGACGCTCCGGGCGCCGTCGCCTAGCACGCGCACTCGACAAGCTTCTTCAGCGGGTCACGACAAGAGCACGAAAGTCTCCGGAGCAACCAACGATGACTCGAGAGGAGGGGATGATGTTCTTTATTTTTAGTTTTTTTCCTAGAAGTTTTTTCTTACAATAGCTTGTAAATGATATTTCAGTCAGTTCACAATTTCTTAATATCAAGTTTCTAGTTCGGTATTTATTTTTTTAGACTGCCTTTCCGAGAAACTTCTCGAATAAGACAGTCGGGGGCTGGATAAGTATGTGGCATCGGGCAAAAAACTGGCGTACACATGTGCGTACCGACGACCTAACCTAAGCAAAGGGAAAAAAGATTCCGCACTGCAACCGTCAGGGAAGTGAGGAAAGCCCCTTATCGCGTCTACAAGTGACAGGGGAAGCCACTGAGCCCCCCGCCTGACTAGACCTAAGGCCTGGCCGACTGAACTCCCCGGTTCTCGCAGCAAAGTTTTCCGACTCTGAGCGAGGGAAGGGGAGAAGGTACAAGCATGATCAAGCCATGCATAGACGTAACCAACGATTCGACCTGCACAAAGAGAAAGGGTTCCACGCTGCAACCGCCAGGGATGCGAGGAAGACCCCTTAACGTGTCTGCAGGTGACAGGGGAAGCCGCTGAGCCCCCCACCTGACCAGACCTAAGGCCTGGCCGACTAAGCTCCCCGGCTCTGTAGTAAAGTGCCCCCGACCACGAGTAAGGGAAGACGAGAATGTGTGAATATGACTAGGCCAACAAAACCTACTTGCTTATCCGCATCCCCGACTATTTTGACTAGAAGGCGTCATGGATAGAGTGCAGAGAGTTCAGGTTTTCAGAAAACAAAAACACACTGATTAATGCACAGTTACTAATCACAGTATATTACATAATTATTTAGGTAGCCCAGGTGCCTAAACCCAGTCCACAAAGGCGTCTGCTGCACCCTGCACAGCATCGAAAAGTCCTTCTTCCTCATCTTCCGACAGGTCGGCTTCAAGGGCATCCAAGGATAACTCCGGGTGCTAGTGTTTAAGAAGAGCAAGGGCGAAGGCCAAGGAGTCTCGTACACCTTACTTGAGCTCGTCGTCAAGGAACTTCTCGACGACAGGCTTCAGGCGGGAGACCGACGCCACAAGCTCCACCAACCAGATAGCCCGCGGAGGTCTGGGGAAGACGGTGACTCCGACCTCTACGAGCGCCATCTCGAGCGTGCAAATGGCGTGGTCAAGGTCCTCCTCCAGCTTCCCGCATAGGCTTTGCTCCGGTTCAGTGAAGACTCAGCCTCTGCGAGGCGGGCCTTCACGACCTGGAGCTCGGCCTCACTCTCCATCCGTTGCTTCTCGGATTCCCCGAGACGCTTCTTCAGCTCCTCGTTCTCCGCCCGGCGCGCCTCCAGTTCGGTCTGAGCCTTCTGGAGTAGAGGAACCCGAGAGATAGCAACCTGAAAACAATGAGGTCAGTACCGAGTACATTATCTTTTTTGATTACTAAGTCTCTGGATTACCTGTAGCAGGGAATACAAGTCAACGTTCTCCGCCACTGATGCCTCCAATGCTGGGGGCGTAGCATGTTCGACCAGGGGCTACGTCGGTCGGATGGTCAACCTAATCGAAGAAGGTAGCCTATCAGCCTTCATGAGAAAGAGAGAGGAGAATGGTGAAGAGGACCGAGAAGAAGACTTAACGTTGGTGCTTCGCTGGGGGTGAGATTCCTTTCACTGGCACCTCCGAGCTCCACTTCTCGGTAGGGACCAGCGGCGACTTCCCTTGTCCGTTGGAGGGCTCACGACCGGCGCGTCCTCCTCCGGGCGAGTTGGCACCGGCTCCTCCAGGCAGGGATCGCTCGTGTCCTGTGTTCCGACAACCCATTCCCGTCATCCTAAAGCGTGAAAAGGTCAAAGGGAGAAAACTAGTCGAGCACGAGTTCGTACTTGAGGCTGGGGGCTCGGTGGAGGAGAAGGAGCCCGAGTAGGAGACTTCGCTCGGGTAGTCTCCGCTGTCACCTCAGCCTCAGATGGACCCTCAACCCTTGTCTCCAAGTCGGGAGCCCCGCGGCCTACTCGCTGGAAAGAAAGACCCGGATAGCATTAGTTGTGCTATTCGGATGAACCATGACTAGACCATGTAGAGATAGTTAACTCATCGAAAGGATCTCCTTTCGATTATCGGAACTAAGCTTCAGGATCGGCAAGGGCACATCAATCCGCCCGTCTTGAGGAGATTGCTCGAATAGGTTGTTCAACCTATTCCAAGGCTCCTCGGGGGAAAGATCTACACAAATCGATGGAAACCTAACGAGTGAGAAAGACAAGAGTTCTCCGACTAGACGACACAGAAGGGTTCGGACGATCACCTGTGTCGAAGTCCCTTGTCTGGTCTTTTCCCTCCGGGATCACCCAAGTGGGCGTAACCCTCTACCGGAGAGGGTTGATCCGACGCCGAAGGAAGTCCTCGGCGACATCCCATGCCGACAAGCCTTTGCTAGCAGGACCGTGATGTCGCCAACGAGGGCCTTGAGCCACCTGGTTTCCTTTGATGCTTCTGACCAACTCTTGTTCGAGAGGGGCACCAGGCCACGGTAGTGGATCCTGGAGGAGGGTGGGGGGCTGGCAGTAGAACCACCTTGAGTGCCAGCCCGACCACGATGACTTCCAGGAGGAGGAGATGTAGGCGTCCTTCCTCCCCTCCCGGAGTCGAAATCCGGCGCCGTCGACAATGCCTCCACCGCTGGCCTTCATCTGGCGGAGGTTGTAGTAATACCTCCAGAGCTCCAGGCTCGGTCTGATACCGAGGTACGCTTCGCATAGATGTGTGAAGACCACCAGCATCAGGACCGAGTTCGGGTTGAGGTGAATCAACTCGAGCCCGTAGAACTGGAGCAATAGGAGGAAGAAATGAGAAGATGGGAATTGGAATCCACACCTGAAGAAGTCTGCAAAGACGACGGTCCAGGTCGTGTCTGGACTCGGGACCGTCTCCTTCAGGCCCCCCGATGAGGTATGAATACCTCCGGGAGGATGACCTCCTCCGCCACGAGCTTCTTGAGGGCAGCAGAGTCCATCACCGAGGGCTCGAATTCAGGGATGACGACAATCGGTTCTCCCGAAGGATCCTCCGCTGACCTCTTGGTCTCGGGGGACTTCTTCGCTACGTTCTTCTTTCCTATGATCATTGACGGTGATCGATGACGATGAAGTGGAGATTGGAGACAGGGGCGCAAGGAAGAAGATGGGAATGCTAGGAAGCAGAGAGCAATGCGGGCAAAACCCTAACTTTCGGTTTCTTAAGAGATTCAATTTTCGCCTGACCAGAGCGCGGTTAACGGCACGATCTATTCCATCGCATTAAATGTGGACAGTTGCTTCTCCCGCATGCGAGACGACGTGCGCGGGAAAAAGAGGGTCTGACAAACCCACGGCCCCAACGAGCGCGTTACGTTTTGACTAACGTCAGCTGAATAGTAGCGCGGAAAAAGGAAAGATTTTTCATCACCACATGAAATTTCTGCCACGACGGTTCGGTTTCCTAGAAATCTACCAGGTGAACACGTGTCTGTGATCGACGGATCAGATTAAATCAAAAAATACTTCTCGGGTAAGCTAGCCTAGAAAAATGCCTTGGACTACTCGGAGGTTTATCCCGACAAGGATGTCACGACTACCCGGTAGGGATAGTACCTACTCGGGAATGTTGTCGACCAAGTACTCGATTTCGCCTGCTGGGAGTTGTTTCTCGAGGAGGGCAGATTTCCTACAGAACAGTCATGACCTCGCTTCACGTACTGATGGGGGGCTTGACGATAGATAGTATAGTATCCCGTATACAAAGAGTTATCCGTATACGATTTCCTGGATTATCAGAATATGAATACGTACCCGGTAAGGATCCCCAGGAGATAAGGTAACCTCTCGTAAGGAGGAAGGACACCCCTTAAACCAGAAAGTCAATCCTAACATTTAAGGAAGCTAGAGTCCTACTCGGGCATAAGTCCACGTCCGGTACGACTCGGGGAGCCCCCTATAAAAGGATCAGCAATCCTATAGGGGAGGACAGGTCTGTCAAGTCTAAAAAGATAGACAAGTTTCTTCAGGTTCACAAGGTCAACAAGCCTTAGAAGCCTAAAGCTTGAAGCCATCCAAAACATGCTAAATGTAGTTTCTTTAATATAATTGGCTAAACATGCTAAAGATAAGCCATGGGGACATTTCCTCAATTTCTTTTACTTATCATTTTATATATTGACATAATCTTCAATACACACACCTGACATGCGGTGGGCATCGGAGTCATTGCGATGGGCGTTGCGCCAGAGGTGGCGGGTGTGGTGACCACAGTTGCGCAGGCTACAATGGCGATGGCTGCTGTAGCAGGCATTGTAGCGGTAATCGATCCTATTAAGGCGGTAGCCACAGAGGCAGCTGCCAAGGCGGCTATGGCTACCACGACAATAGTCTTCAAGGTGGCGCTGCGCTAGACTGAGTGATTGCATTGCAAATTGGACGCCAGCCTTGACACCATGGACTTAGTGCCAATCCTTCAAAATAGCCCCAAGGTAGTTCTTAAGAGACCGAAAACCAAAAAACAATCCTCCAAGGTTAAAAAATGAAAGGGATTGGAATAGTAGAGGGGTGGGTGTTGTCGAAGCAAGGTCGTATTGCTAGTATAGTTATTGACAATAGATAGTATAGTATCCCGTATACAAAGAGGTATCCGTATACGATTCCCTGGATTATCGGAATAAGAATACGTATCTGGTAAGGATCCCCAGGAGATAAGGTAACCCCCTGTAAGGAGGAAGGACACCCCTTAAACCAGGAAGTCAATCCCGACGTTTAAGGAAGCCAGAGTCCTACTCGGGCATAAGTCCACGTCCTGTATGACTCGGGGAGCCCCCTATAAAAGGATCAGCAATCCTATAGGGGAGGATAGGTCTGTCAAGTCTAAAAAGATAGACAAGTCTCTTCAGGTTCACAAGGTCGACAAGCTTTAGAAGCCTAAAGCCTGAAGCCATCCAGAACCCCCTACGATTTCCACGAGAAGATCCGCCATCTCGAAGGAGTCGAGCCCCGCGGAACTAGTTGAAGTAGCCTCCGATTAGGTCTAGGATAGCCAGTAACATGCACATCCTTTGTAAGACACTCTTTGATCAATATATACGAACATGACGTAGGGCAGTTATCCTGAGGGAGGCCCGAACCTGTATAAAAAGGGTGTTTCCTTGTAGTCAGATCTCTTGGCCTTGTGCCCTAGGGGTCCCTACCCAACAACAAGTATCTCCGTCTCACGACTACCGTAAGATCGGTGGTTTACCAATCATCGACAGTTATTGAACACCATCTCGATTTCATTGCTATTTTAGAGACAGTTAAACAAAGCTTCTCGAGTGTGCGTTTGCAACACTTGTGTGGTGGTGCCGATTTTGTGTGGCACCGTAAGGCCCCAAAGGGTAGATCTGGTGGGATCCTTGTGGGCATTAATAATAAGACCCTTGATTTGGAGTTGGTGGAGGATGGTGAATTTCATGTCAAACCTCATCTACGGAATGAGGAGGACAATTTTCAGTGGAGCCTCTTTGCGATTTATGGGCGAAACAACCACAATTGAAAGAGAGATTTTTAATTGACATGGTTCATGCATGTAGTGTCAAGAAACACCTGGTTCTAAGGGGAGGGCTTTCGTATTACTCGTAGGCATGAAGATAAGAATAACGACAACTTTAATGCTAAGTGGCCTTTTTGTTCCATGTCGTCAAAGAAAGTCTCGATTTGAGGGAGATTTCTCTATCAGGAAGAAAATATACTTGGGCAAACTTTGATGATAATCCAACATTCTAGAGATTGGATAGAATCGTGATGAGCACGACGTGGGAAGTAAAATTCCGTATGGTACCGATGATTGCTCTGGAATTTTTTTAACCATACCCCCATCCTTTTGGACATCGAGGTAGCTTCCTACCATGGTAACCTAATTTGAGCTTGGCATGCTGCATCGCGATGGATTTTTTGACATGGTATCGATGTTTAGCAGCGTAGTGTCAAGGGTGCATTAGCCATGGAAAGGGGATGGGCCAACCACATGAGTGGTGTCAATAAAAAAGAAAAAAATGAACAACTCTTGACTACCGTTGATAATTTAGATAAGATCAGGGAGTCGTGACGTCTTTCCAACTCGGAACTAGGGAACAAAAGAATAGCGAGTGACAAGTTGGCCCCACCTCCTATGGGAAGAAGAGAAAAAAATACTTGTTTTTTGATTGCCAGGTTGCTCTGTTTGATTAGCGGGTAGTTCATATTGCTTTCAACATGTCTGCTCCTACTAGTGTGTCATATGTTGGGGTCATGGCTAACAAGAATGGGGAGGGAGTTATATTCATGGATTCTTGTTGGGTCGGTGGCTATGCGTTGATCTATTTGACTATGCAATAATTATATTATTTTTGATTAAAAAAATTTCTCGTCCGAATCAGGTTGTCTTCAAGTGCGAAAGTTTACTGAAATCCTAGGCATCCCTGAAGAAGTTGGAATTCAGGGAAAGCATGGTCCAGGGGAGCAAACAACTAGAGGCCTTGATGATGAAACTCTTTCCTACTAATAGTTGGCGCACCTGCAGGCGCCTGAGAGATAGTGGTCCTTTGGCGACTTGAAATTCTTTATGTCTTTTTTTTTAATTCAGATGTAAGCCTTTGGGTGGACCTATTTACTTTCTAAACGTTGTAATACTTGGATGATGTTAGCTGTGTGCATTCTCTTGATGCAGAGACTAGGGGATAAATAAAATCTTCATTTAAAAAGTACTTTTATTTTCTAATTATGTAGTAGAAAAAACTATTAAACTGTAATGATACATATGGAAGTGTTTTGTATGCCTCTATTAATAGAATTTTCATGTGACAAATCTGAATATTTTGTATATTGGTGTTAAAGTTTTAAAAGTCAATTCTAAAACTATAAGTTAGAAAAGGAGGTAGTTCTAGAGAACATGGCTAGAGGGCGACCAATATTTTGTATAAATAAGATTTGAGAATATCATTTGACCATTTTATTTAATTAGGCTATATCGGCTCACTTTCATATGTTCTGTGATAGGAGATTGCAAAAAACATTCATTAATCATGATATTTGATTTTAAAATTTATCAATCATGATATGCAAAAGGAAATGCAGTGTCGAGGAAAAGGAGGAAAATGTAGTTTGTTTAATCTAATTGTCCAAACATGCTGGAGATATGAGACGCGACTAAACATCCTTTGTTATCTTTTAGTTGTCGTTTTGGGTATTGGGATAGTCTTGAATACACACGTTTGGCTATTATTTTTCCTAAATGTATGAGAGAAGAAACTATTAAACTATAATGATATAGAAGTATTTTGTATAACAAATCCACTAATTCAACTTTAATGTGAAATTTAAATGTTTCTGCATAACAGTGGTTAGAGTCTAAAAATGTGAATTTTAATACTACAAGTGAAAAAAGGAACACGGCTAGTGGATGACCAATATTAGTGTACAAGTACGATTTGGGAATATTATTTGATAATATATTTTAAGAATTACGTCGCCAGATGTTTACAAACTCTTACTTTATATTGCTGATGATGATACAGTAGCATTTTCTTTTTGAAAGAGGGCAAAAGCTTTGCCTTTTCTATTGAATAAGGAGAAGTGTACTTTCTGCTGATATCAGCAATATTTTAATTATGACCACATGGCATAGTGCGCAGAAGGAAGCCTATTGTAGATGAAATCGAACCACAGGATCCAAGTGTCCAAGGCAGGATGAGCACTGCAGATCTGAAGTGGTTGAGATCTTTCCTGGGCATGTAGTCTAATTAATAAGTACTCAGTGATTTTGTCACAGGCAAACACATGGATTGAACATTCAATATTATGTATTTATGTTCAGCAATTCATCTGCATTTTAATATCTTGAGCTGACTTTTAATATCTTGAGCTGACATATCTGGTGACATACTGGCTCCAGTATCTGTGCTCTTTGCTGTGGCCTGTACTCTGCCATTCAGAATCCATTCCCAGTGACGACGTGTACATACCAACTTGTTTGAACCCCCAGTATTTTATTTACATTTGACTAACATTTAATAATGAAATTTTCTTGTCTTGATCTCTGGGGATGGCATCTGAAGAAGTCAAATTGCTCAAAACCTCATTGCAACCGCTCAGAAGTCAGAACTAGTTGTTCAGGTAAGGGGAATAGAGAGTGGTTACATCCACGACAAACTCCTGAAGATTTAATTTGGCAACTTGATCGACATTTGGTTAATAATATATTTTCTTGGGCAACACCGTCTGTTGATTAATTCTCTGATCTAAACAACAAATACCAACAAAACATAGCTAGGTACCAAACCAAACCATACCATTAAACTTGATGAATGCATTTTGCTGCCTACCAACTTGAACAATCAATCATTGGGCTTGACATACGTATGCTGTTTTTTAAAGTTTTAAACTAGTCATACACTTGGTGCATATAAAATCTTGGCCATGACAGCCAGATGCTTCCTGCTTCTGTCCGGCACAACTCTGAAATTATCAAACGTGCCAGTGGTTTGACATGGATGATCTGTCGGAATGCAGGGCACATCGCACAGAGACTTTCAGGAAAAGAGCTGCAGAGGTGGCACGAAAAGGAGTTGCCGCGCCAAACGGATAGGATACTTAACTCAGAAGTCAGAGATTTCGCCTTGGACCGGCCGGCCGAACCAGGTCGACGATGGCTTCTTCTTTTGCACTGCCGTGTTGGCGACATGGAGAGACGTGAGAAGCCAAGCAAAGAATCGAGTCAAAAATGCAAGCCACGAACACCTAAAAATCTTTGAAAAAGGCCTAGCTAGCTAGCTACGAGTAATTAGCAGTATGGCAGTAGTGTGCTCTAAAGAACTCGTCGCGAGACTAACCTAGCTAGCTGGACTGATGGTGACACGGGAACATGCATCGATCGATCTCACACATGCATATCGATCGCACTTTGTTGCGCTATTGGCGTTTTCATCTTTTCCGTTCGATTCGTTTGACCTGGATTCGTTGATGGCCAACAGCGAAGCATGTGTGCATGAAGCCAATGATGGAACAGCGATGTGTAACCGAGCGGTGCACACACGTGGCTCAAGATCAACTAAAGCAAATTAACTCAACCAAGCACGACAGAATGCGAGCTTGTAATTACCGATTGGGATGCATGATTGGAACGAAACGAGCCCTAATCGTGATGATTACCGGCCCATATAGTAGTCGAGGGCTCGAGATCGATCGAGCTCGTATACGTGGCAAGTAAGATTAGTTCTGCTGCTTTGCCTCCCGTCCCGTCATTACAATATGGAACCTTACAACATCGAGAAGCTAAGAAAGCAACTAGCAGTGATCAAAGTAGATAACATTCTTTAACCGAGCAAGATCGTAACACCCCAGTATAATACTAGCACCAGCAGTAGTATGATACAGCGCGCGTACGTAATTAAATTAACTACCAGTCGAATTCAGTCCGTACATGTACAGTACGCAGCATCCACGTAGCTGAATTCGAGCCAATTAAGCTCGAGGACGATCTCGTCAAGTTAATTAGCCGATGGATCGAGCTAGCAAACTTGCCACGTAAACGTTAAGCTACAATAAAAACTTAGCTACGTGCGTGCGCCGGGATTACGTGATCAAGGTGACGTGACACCGTGAGAAAGATCCGTGAGGGGATATAGCTAGGTAGCTGAAGCTGTGTGTGCACCTCGCGACGCGCGCGAGCGAGCATGGGCGATTCCCCGCGCGGCCGGGACTCTTCGCGCGCGCTAGCTGTGGCCGGCGCGACACGTACGCGCCACTTCGATTGTCCGGCCCGGCACGTCGCCGTCCCTCCGTACGTAGCCCGAGACACGCGGGCGGAAAAGAGGCGGTGGAGCGAGAGCCGTGCGAGACGGCGCCGGCGCCCGGCGCCCTTCTGCCTGCCTCCTCGATCCCTATCCCGACTTTTGCACGCAGCGCGTAGCCGGCAGGCACGAATGAAAGGCGGAGCTAGCACCACCCAGCCGTGCACGTCCGGCCGCCCCCGCCCGCGCGCTTTTCTCCCTTTTCCATCTCCACCCGCTTCAATCTCTCATCAAATCCGTCGCGCTACCTGGGCACGTGTTAACGTACTGCAGCGAAGCAAAAACGTGCATGAACTGAGCTGGCTCGCGCTCTCATAATAACTAACCAAAAGCGGGTGCTTCTGGGCCATACATCTGTACGTCGCTGTCCGCCCCCTCCATTGGCAGCTCGACTCAGTCGTCGTTGAATACGAATCGAGAAACAGATGCGCGTGTGTGAACTGTAAATCGATGGAGAGAAGAGAGAAGCGAGGAGAGAGAGAGACGTATAATCGGTGATGGGGGAAACTCTTTTTTACGGTGCACGTTATATGTAGTAGTAGAATCCACCGTCCAGTATGCTTTAAGATCTGTGTGTATAGCTTCCAGCTTCTTGTATTTCCCTGTATTTCATCATATTCTTATGTTTTCTGTGCACTTCACCTAACATGTCCCATCCTACTTTCCCTTTATCAATTCCCTGCCATCTCTCCCGTGAATCAATCTCTCTCTCTCTCTCTCGGTCATGGAGGAGTTCCTCGTTCCCCATTCCCACTCTTCAGTGCCCGGCGCCCCACCTCCCCCCACTTCGCCGGCGGCGGGTGGAGTCGTCGCCCGCCGGAGCCTCCTGCCAATCTCGCTGCCGGATCCGGCACTCCGCCGCTCGTCCTCCCGCCAAGCGCCGCCCCCGACGGGGCCACTTCCCTTACCACCTCGTCGGAGCAGCCCCTGCCACTACTCCGCCATCCCCGCCGCTGTCCCGACGTGCCACCACGCCCAAACCGAAGCTCCTCGCCACGGAATCTGTCCCGGCAGCAGCAGGCGCTGGGTCAGTACGGCCAGACCGGCGCGTGGGCGCGCCGGGTCAGTACGGCCAGCTCGGGGACCTCGACGAGCACGAGCCGCTGCCATCGCCGAACCGCCTCCCTACCGGCTGTCGCGCGCGTACGGTCGGATCCGCGCGGCCCCGCCGACCCATGTCCACCGGTGTCACGGACCCGGAATTGCATATGATTAGGGGAACGAGAAGTCGCCAAGGACCGAAGGACTCGTCCGCCCGGTGGCACGGTACCTGCGCCGTACGCACCAAGGAAGACGATCCGACACCCGCCAGGTGCGAGCCGGCCGGAAGCGACCAATCTTCCCAAAATCACATACGATTCCATAATCCGGTGAAAAGTCAGAGTCGTTCCCGAATCCTACCACGACAAGCAAGGTCGGAGGAGCCCGGCAATTCTACCCACACCCTAACCTAGCTCGGAAGCTAGTGGGTCGCTCGCAAGCCCGGTAGAACGCCCACACCCTGCCTGGCCGGCACAGCATCTCAGCCAGCGGGTCACTCAACCAACTCCTGCTCGACTTAGTAGAAAATGGTACGGCCTCGATCTTTCACGGCATACCCATACACTTCATATCACTCACGCATTGTGCAGGGGCAGCCCGGATTAACAACTCGGATATCGTCACAAAGCTCTACATTACGATATTAATAATAACAGTCCACGATGGGACAATATATTACATCAGTCGGTTAACACCGGAAACATATCCGAGTACGGAGAAAATTAACAACAGCGGAAGCAAAATAATAGTCCCACAGCGACATAGTGATCGCTGAACAAAACACTAACTACCCCATACATCGAACACAACCGAGGAAACCAGACACGTCAAACATCGTCGAAAAACTCTTCGACCACCGGCTCACCTGCAAGCTCCAGGGATAACCTGGGTGAGTACGAATGTACTCGCAAGACTTATCCGTGCTTGATTAAATGTCCTACTCATACTAGTGCAACAACAATTAAACATGAATGCTTCTCAGAGTAACAATATACTTAATTATGGAAACAAGGCATAATTAACATGGAGGGAGGACAACTAATCAATATACTACTCAGGCAACCAACCAATCAACATCAATTACTAACACGTTTACTTGCATCATTTTCAATCACTTAGGGTTCAGTCCCTAGGTTAATCCCAATCTCAATCATCAACACCTAGTTCATTCATTCTCTCGGACCGTTCCGACGATACAACCACTAGCGATATTCGAGAGCATTATCCCTGGAGGTTGCAAAGCTCCAAGCGGCCTTTACCATCCGACATACCCTAGCATTGATCTCGGCAACGTCCACGTGGTGAGAAGGGAAGTAGCCACGCTGGAGTTACCTCAAGGTTGGTATCGCGACAATACACCCATTCACCTAGTCGCACCAGGCTCCTCCAGTGATACCAACTTTATCCAGCTGACCCTTTTTCCTTCGGCTCTCACATCTCACCTTAGGTTCAAATATTTAGCTCATCAATTAATTTCAACCATCACTAGGCACACAATACAACACATCCTAACATGCTAGTTTAATCGAAATTAACGACAACTACGAATGATGATAGAAACATCAACACATGAATAGAATAAGCAAGTACTGAACACATAATAGGGATGCAACAAGCTCTGCTTGCCTTGATCGGTTTGTTCCTGGTCTTGCACGGAGTCGTAAGCCTGGAGGTCTCCTTCTTCGTAGTCTAGTGCAAACAAGTCGAACATCGACAATAAGCGATAATGCAATCAATGAATCCAGCATGTATGCATGAGGGTTGATGCAAGGAATATCTTTCTAACAATGTACCGATGTTAGGGTTAAATGGTTGTCTTAAGTTACATGCATGGTAGGTTCCTTTAACTACGATTAGGATTTAAGGGTGACTATTCATGTTGGGATGATGTGGACATAATCCTTCATAACTTAGACATGCTCTGAACTATTTGACTAACACATTTGGAATCATTTTAATCGGAGTTACGAGCAAATAGTTATGCATGGTCGAGTTAGGGTTTAGCGAGGTACGATGATAAATAGGGCTAACCACTCGAGACTTGTCGTGCATGTATCCCTACTAGACATCCAGTGATTCCATGTCATAGTATATCTCGTGAGGATTCCAGAAATGTAAAGATCGTTGAAATCGGAGCTAGGGTGAAGATTCTAGGGTTTATCGACGCTCGACGGAGGCTAAACTTCTACCCTAAATTCCATACAGTGCATGTACTCAAAAATAGTTTTTGATTCAGCCATCTTGTAGAGTTTTTCACAAGCTTTCTAAATATATAAAATTTATTGAATTTGGATGTGTGGTTCAAAAGTTATGATCGTTTCAAGTTTCAGCCAAAATCTAACCCTAACAGTTCGAAACCCTAAATACTAAGCGTACCCGAAGGTTACCCGGTCAAATCCTAAAATCCTACGCACACCCAAGAGACAACCCGGGAATTCCCACCCATAATCCACGTCAGCTACCCGCGGGACCCATCTGTCATCCGGTGAATCACTCGGGTGCCAACCAGAATCGGACACCTGGCCTCACTTTCTCTCTCTCACCTCTCTTCCCTCTTCTCTCTCGGATCCGGCCGGAGGGAGCTCGGCTGTGGCGGCGCGCTCGCCGGCGCCTCACCGGAGTGGGCTACGGGACACAACCGGGCATGGGGAGTAGGGGTAGCAGGGCCAGGGGCTTACCCTGGACTCGATTTGGTCCTCGGGGAGAACGGGGAGGGCCTGGAGCGGGCTGGCGACGAGGGACCGACGGCGGTTGCTCCGGTGACCGGCGACAGGGGGCTTCCGAGGCAAGGATCTGCAAGAAAAGGCAAGAGGGAGGTTAGGGGTGGAAGGAATGGGCTCTGGAAGGAGAAAGGAGGGGCGGAGGAGCACTGGAGCAGCGCTGGAGGCTCGTCGGAGTAGCCGCCGGTGCTGGAGAAGAACGGCGATGGAGCTAGGGCAACCGAGAGGGAAGGGGAGCTGGATCTAGGGTTCGGACAGAGGAGCTGCGGGAGCGGAGCCGCGGTCGGAAAGGCCTTAAATAAGGCGGCGTAGTCGGGAGGGGGCTGTCGGAACAGGGCAGAGCCGCCCACCTCGGCGAGTGCCCGGGCGCGGCGTGGACGAAGGGTCCTGTCAAGCGGGCCCGGGCGACAGAGGAGCGGGAGGGGGAAACGGATTCGGCGTGAGGCGTCTTCGCAGAGGGGAAGCGGGAAAACGGGGAAGAGGGAAGGCGCGCGCGGCCTGGTGCGCGGGTTAGCGGGCCGAGCGAGCGGGCCGGCCCAGGTTTGGGCGGTTAGGGTTTTTCTTTTTATTTCTTATTTTCTATTTCCAGAGCTACCCCCTTTGTTATTTTATGTATCATTTCAACTCCAAATCGATTGAAATTTGTACAGGGGCCTCAAAATATTATTTGGGATCCACTGTAGGAGTTTGAATTAATTTGGGCAAGGTTTGACCTAGATTTGTATTCAAATTTGAATTAGGGCTTCATTTCGAACTCGCACTATTGCTAAGCCCTAGACATATCCAAATTTTCTGAAAATTGGCCAGGGGTTAAGGTTACTCCTTTTAAAACTATTTATGAAGTTTGGGAGGTTTGCACCACTGGGGAACTATTCTGTCGACGAAACCCTAGTTTTGGCATCGTTAGGGTTTTAGGGTTAGGGACGGAGATTCTTCGAAGGGTTCGATGACGTCTACCACCCTTATTGATGACTTTGTTATTTTGAATATTTCAAATAAATTGATTGGTGTTTGCAACAATCATCCACCGAGGATGAGATATTAACCTATTCTATAAAGTAAAGTTGATATACAACTAAGTTTAAATAAGGTGTGGTTGATGATAATGCCATGTATGCATGAATGCAGAGCAAGTACCTATTTATCGTAAAGTGGGTATTACAACCGGCCGCCTCCCGGCGCCCCTCCCCCGATCCACCCCCTCCAGCGGCCGGACGCCGCCTCCCTCCGCGCCGCCCTCGGATCCCGCCGCCCCCGCCGCCAGCCCTCAATGGTGGTCGGGACCCCAGGGCGTGGTGGACGGGAGCGTCGGGAGGATCGACATCTCCGAGCTCCTCAAGGCTACCGCGGCGGCAGCGGCTGCTGAGATGGCCGCGAAGGCCAACGGCGAGGAGGGTGAAGCGGTGAAGAGGGTGCCGGCGCCGGTAGAGGAGGCGAAGCCCGTCGTTGTGAGCAGGGTGCCGGTGCGAACCTCGAGTTGGACCAAGGAGGAGGAGGCTGTCCCGAGCTCGGCGAATCTGAAGCTGTCGACGAACCTGTATGATGCCATGGATGCTATCGTTGGGAGTACAACGTCCATGGCAACGCTGGCCATGGCGACGACTGAGGCGAATTCGTTCTTATGAAAAGCACAAGGGAGATTAATGCTGGTGGTGGTTGTTGTTTGCTGTTTTCTAAGCGGTGTAGTGTATAACGTTCTTGATTAATTGATACTCCAAATCCCTGAACATTATTCAACGTTGGATTGTGCTTCTGGAATTCTTGGCGGTGGAGGGATTTTTTTTCTTCTGAATTTTACTGCTGCTTCCGTTCGAATTTCTTCTTGGTATTGGATTGGGGTTTCAGAATTTCTTGGCATTCGATTTGAATTCTGAACTTCTTTTGGCATTGGATTGGGTTTCATGCCATCATGTTTCGATCAGTAAAGAAAAATCTCTTTTATTTTGCATTCGACGAGGTAAGAAGAAAAAAACTTAGATAATTACTCAAGCATTTTAATTCGGTGCAGGAAGTTTGAAATGAGACAATACCCTTTGCAATTTCAACATGCAGTGGAAAGGAAAGAGATTTAGAGATTAGCTACAAATAATTTACCGTGATGCATAGCTCCTTAAGGGAGGGTGCACCTTGTAGAATGAACATTGTCCAATTCAGATCACATTCGTCAGAATGTTAATAAAATTCAGAAGCCTTAGTCTGTGGAACACCCGCGATGACTGTTTCAGACCTTCTGATTTAACCCAAATGTGCAAAAGATAAAGAGAATGCAAAATATGTTAACCAAAATAAATATTAGAACATCTCGACGACATGGACAAGGAAATTAAAGGCATCACCAAAAAGATTATCACGTTCACTAGACTTTTCACTTTTAAAGTTCAAATGCAGGTCGCTTATGGTGGCTTTGTCAAGGAACTCAATTAACTTGAGCATCTTGTGCGAAGAAACATACTGAAACATGACGAACTCTAATGAAACTGATGTGAAATATGAGTTTTACTCTAGTGAACCAGAGTAAAACTCATATGAAACACGATGAAACCAGAGTGAAACTAGAGTGAAACTCATGTGAAACACGATGAAACCAAAGCTAATCAGAGTGAAACTCATATGAAACACGATGAAACACGATGAAACCAAAGTGAACCATAGTGAACCAGAGTGAAACTCATATGAAACACGATGAAACACGATGAAACCAAAGTGAACCAGAGTGAAACTCATACGAAACACGATGAAACTATATGAAACATGACAAATCGGAACCATACTGAAATGCATAAAAATTCACTAAATATTTATGAAACATAACAAAGTAACATACAGCGAAAATTACCAAGTTTCATGTCGGTTTCATCAAGTTTCAAAAAAAATTTATTTTTCAGATAATATATCCAATATTGATCTCATCTTGAAGATCTCCTCATAACAAACACAACCGTTCAAACAGAACTTAAATCAGACTTTTGGTTCAAAAGGTTTTGTCATTTAAAATATTGGCATGAAAAATTAAATGAGTGACTTGTAGTGGAGAGAGAGTGTGTAGCAAAAGGTAGCACAGCACACGAAAAATCAAATGTCAGAGTTGGAGTGGAGAGAGAGAACTAAGGGATGTCCACGTGATGGTTGTATAAAGGAGAAAAAATAGTGGTACTAGAATATGCACACCATCTCTCACTTTCATATGGGTCCCTCAAATATATGACCCACTAATCAATGTCTACAAATAGAATTGTGTACAGATTTCAACTTTTTATAGACATTGGATAGTGTGCACAGTACACCATATATTGAGAGGAAATAATTGTGTACAGATTTCAACTTTTTATAGACATTGGATAGTGTGCACAGTACACCATATATTGAGAGGAAATACTACTGAAGTATTGCAACTTGAGGAGGAAATACAACACGGATCCATAGGAAAAATGGATGGTGTATACCACTACTACATCTAGCGTGCATGCTAGAAAATCCTTGTCCTCGGTGATGGTCCATAATCCCTTCCCTGTGTCACTGTGCGCGCGTGTCTACGACTGCATCTCCATGTCCGCAGGCCTACCAGCCGGAAACCGGCCGGCCGTCCGGGGTGGCAGAAAGAGAAAGGCCACAGCACCGAACCTTCCACCATGCCCTTAATTCCCGGCATGGCATCTGTGCCGTATACGCATGGTCTGATACGTATGTACCACTACTACAGAACAGGGTTTTCTGGACCCCAGATCTCAGCCGGTGCAAGCAAAACCGATAGTAAGAAATCAAGTCTCAGTCGGTTGGTGCGAAAAAACCGACTGAAAAGAATGAATCGGCTGAGATAATATCTAACCTCAGCCGGTTCAGAGCTACAGTCGGTTGAACCAGTAAAACCAGCTGAGGTAAGTGTACTTTTACAGCTGGTTCCCTTTTTCCAACCGGCTGAGATAATTTTGAGACGGTTGTTACGTTGGAACCGACTCAGATTATGATGTTCGACATTCATAAATGCTGTCCGAAGTTGCCAACTGAGCCTTGAATGTAGGTGTCCATTGTTTGGTACACTTGATATAGGTTGGTTGGGGTGGTGTTGTCAAATTTTATGGTAATTTTTATAGAATTTTGTGGCACATAATATTTTGATAGTTCTTGCTCAATTTAATAAAATTCGCATGTTGTTATAGATAGATCGACGGTGGATGTACGTTGAGAATCAAGCTAGTAAAGAGTACATCAAAGGCGTCTCGGCATTCTTCCAAGTAGCCGAACAGTATAGTTTGAATACATGGGAGACGTGGATCAGCTGTCCATGCTGTCATTGTGAAAATTTGAAGAACTTCACAAACCTTGCACAGATCCAAGCACATTTGATCAGGACAGGATTCATGAAGGGGTATGCATGTTGGACCATCCACGGTGAAGATCAGATTGTAGAGGAAAGTCCAGCCAACATGGATGAAGGCAACGACGTGGCTGATACTGTCAATAGCACACCTCTTGAGCAGACACGTGATGATGTATGTGCTTCACAAAAGGACGCATCGCAAGACGACATGTCGTCGCATGAACACAACGAGTTAGATCAGATGATCCGAGATGCCGAAGAAAATTGTGAGAATGATCGGGAGTATAGGAAATTTGTCTACTTATTGGAAGACTTGGAGAAACCAATATACCCTGGCTGCAAGTTCACAAAGTTGTCGGACGTTCTGGAACTGCTAAGGCTACCAGTGGATGGACCGATAAGAACTTCTCGTCGCTCCTAACATTGTAAGGGGACATGCTTCCAAAGGGAAACTAGATGTCGAAAACTACATACAGAGCTAAGAAGGTTCTTTGCCCTTCGGGAATGGAGGTACAGAAAATACATGCAGCACATGGTCATTGTTTCGCCATATATGAATAAACACAAGGACATTCTACGTCAACAAAATCTGACTTGCGCAAATGACTGGATCATAAAACATCACAATGTAGAATTCAATGAATGGTTCAAAGAGCGATTCCGTGTACTCCCATTAAGTGGTGCATTGTCATATTTAGCTAGAGGCCCAGTATGGTCGATCATCACATGGAAAGGGTACGAAATCAATGGATACACTTTTTACACAAAAGAACAAGATATGAAAAGCACGGTGCAGAATAGCGGTGTCTGTGTAGAAACTCTCGAAACAGATGGTAAGAAACAACTGTACTACGGGTACATAGATGAGATTTGAGAGCTTGACTACGGCGAAAATTTTAAAATCTCGTTGTTTCGTTGCCGCTGGGTAAATAAGAAACAAGTGATACCTGACGACAAAGGCCATACCACCGTGAACCTTGTACGTGTCGCGTACAAAAACGAGCTTTTCATCCTCGCTCAACTAGTTCATCAAGTCTTCTACATTATCGATCCATCCAACAAGAAGCGACACGTAGTAATGCCTTCAAAATGGAGTATTGTGGGAGTTGAACATGTAGTAGATGTGGAAGATTACAACAAAATCGATGAGTTCCCAGCTCCCGATGATGGAACAAGGGTCGAAGATGAATTGCGGCATGATCCTGCTCCCTATAAACGAAGTGATTATCAAGAAGGAATTATTTTGTAACATAACTTTCGATATTAATGATATATGGTACTACTTCCTATGATTTAGAATAATCGTATATGTTCTATGATGGTAATACAAAGAAAATAACTTTGTACACAGAAAACAACTTGAATACGATGAAAATACCTTAAATATAAAGAAAATAACTTAAATAAAAAAATAGCTTATCTACAAAGAAAATAACTTAAATACAAAGAAAATAACTTAACTACAAATAAAATAACTTAACTAAAAATAAAACAACTAGAATTCCAAAAAAAACAACTTTGGGGTTTCAGTCGACCAAACCGACTGAGATAGTATATTATCCAGTCGGTTCTGCTGACCGAACCGACTGAGATAGTACATTATCTCAGTCGGTTCTGTCGACCGAAACCGACTGAGATAGTATATTATCTCAGTCGGTTCCATTACTCGAAATGATTGAGATAGTATATTATCCCAGTCGGTTCTGTCGACCGAACTGACTGAGATAGTATATTATCTCAGTCGGTTTCATTACCCGAACTGACTATAGTATGTTATCTCAGTCAGTTTCTCTGAGTTAACCGGCTGGGATGACTTGGGTTAATATAAACCGATTCGTCTCCCTCTAGAACTTCTCCCAGTTTTTGACTCCCGCGTTTTTTGCAGGACCCGCCACCGCCTCGAACCGCCGCTGCTCGAGCCGCCTCAACCACGAACCGTCCTTCGAGATGGCCTCTCCGACACGCCGCTGAGCCGCCGCCGCCTCTGTCGCCCGGGCCGCCGCCACCGACACCAGGTAAGATGCCCTAGTACCTTGGCCGGCTGCTTACTCTTGCACAAGTAGATTTTTTGCAAACCTAATGTCTAGTTCCACCATGATGGAAGCGAGGAGTGATTCCATTGTAATGTGATGTGAACTTAATTAAAATGTGATCTATATACTTGTTTAAATTTTTGAATTTCTATCTATTTGGTAAGTCATCTGTGAATAGAAATATAATATGAATATGATGTGTATGTGCATATGTATATGTATGATATCTTGATGCTACAATGATTTGGGAAATTTGAGATATATATACCCCGGCCGAGCATCCCTAGCACCCCTAGCATACAATGTAGATGATTAGGGTTCGATTAAGATGGTCATCCCTTTGCTAGCTTTTGAGCATCCCTTGATCAAGACTATGCAAGAATTAATGTGTATGTACATGGCTTTTGAGTATACTTGTTGCTTTGTAGGGTACTAGTAGTAAGTTCTAGAGAATAATAGTACTAGTAATGAGTATGTATATGCATGTAGCACTGACAGCTAGCACTAATTAATCCTCTACTTGATTAATTGGGGGGCGTAGAGAGGAGACAGGGGATGGGACAAAAGAAAAGGTCGAACCCCAAAAGGAAAAATGGTACCAACAGATATGTTGTGAAAAATAGCTTCAAGAAGAAATAATTTTATAAGCTTTTGCTTATAGATAAACATTAAACATATCAGTCAAAGGCACACCTTGCAATTTCTATTAATGTCGTGTTTAGAGTGATCTAGATGATTTAGAACAATTTAGAATGATTTAAAATGATTTAGATGATTAAAAAGATTTACAATGATTAAAACTTTATACTTTTCCTATATTATCCGAAGATCGCCGGACAATGGCGACTCTCGGTCGCCGTCGCCACCTAGGCCGTCCGGCGACACAACCAGCACCTCCAGGCCTAAGAAAAAGGCCCGTCGAGGAGATGGAAGGAAACGGTCGAAGAGTCCGGATGCGAAGTACACGGTCACACACTTACACGACTCAGGGGCACCAAACGAGCCTGAGAACGCAAGGAGGAAGTTCAGCACGGTCTGTGGGATTGTAGCAAGAGAGCGGGTCCCAATCACTTTAGAAAGTTAGAAGACAGTAGAAACAGACCAGCTCGCTGCGATTTCGGGGGAAATCTTGGGATATTTCATCTTCCGCAAAGCTGCTAAGATGACAGCGTGCAAGGCTTGGAAGAACTGGAAGACTGTCCTCGTCAACCAGTACGTGTATGCCGAGGTGGAGCCTTTCGGGAAGTGGCTGATGATTACTCCGGAGGTTTGGAACGAGTTCGTCAGGATAAAGACGACGGAAGAATTCAAGCTAAAGAGCGAACAAAACCGGGAGCTCCCTAAGAGAAACAAGCACCCGCACTGTCTAGGGACTGCCGACTACGCGGGAATGAAGAAAAGATGGGAAAGAGAGGATGAGCAGGCATCGCAATCGGATGCCCCTCCCAGATTTGCGAACATCGTGGATGCGAGGACCAAAGCCTGGGTTAGAGCCAGGGCATCTGCATTAACATTGGCTTCAGGCGACCCAGCATTTGAGAACCCAGCTGACGCACAAGTGTACAGACGTTTGGTGAGATATAAATCCCGCCTTAGTCGTATTAACAGCCTGTCAATCATACCAATTGTAGTAACAAATAATTCTGGCTTTTGCAGCTGGAGTTCGATGCGTCATCCCAAGCTGGCACCTTTGTAGGAGATGTACTCGAAGAGGGCTTGGGAAATCCCGAGCACCCAGGTCGCACGAGGGGTGTAGGTTCTCTTGTTCCCCACAAGTATGGACTCTCCCAGGCTTTGGAGGCGAAGCGCGAACGCAAAAGGGTGAGGAAAGCCGCTGAAGAACAACGTAAGCGCGAAGAGTTCAAGCAAGAGATACTTCAGGACTTAAGAGTGGAGTGGATTCTAACTCTGCGACAAGAACAGCCAGTTGCTGCCAGCCCTGGGGCTCGACGCAGTAACTGCGTGTCGATCGACCTCCTGACTCGCCAGGAAGATACAACTTCTACCTTCCCTTGTGATGAGATCGAGGTATTCTTGATATACCTTGAAAAATTATTCCACATAAGATTGTTTGTGGCCTGTTGGCTAAAACGCGTTCTTTGATGTAGTCTCCCACGAGATGCACGATTCAAGTTAGGTTGGTGGGCATGGATGATCTCGTGGATGCCGCTTGGGGGCTAGTGTTCCCAGCAACGGGAGAGCAGAGGATACATAACGTCCCCCTAGACCCTATGAATGCAAAGGTGAGCATCGATGGGGTTAACAACACTTTCAGCAAGTTGAAACTCCCGATTCCACCGAAAAATGAGATCTTAACTCTAAGTCAAGCCAAGGGGACATTCATCCAGTGGCCCAAGAGGGACATCTCTCTCGATGCGTCGCGGCCAACTAAGAAGGTTTCGCCGCGACTGACAGATGAACCAGTAGAGCCTTTGATGTTCTCGCCTCTTGTGGTAGCACCGCTGTCACCGAGACAGCTTGAGCTGACAACACAAGAATATCTGAAGAGGTATCCCAAGGTGGTATCACCGAAGCATGGCAAGGGAAATGACTTGATGAAGGTAGCTATTAGCCAAGAAATGACCATCGAAGAAATACAGACGATATATGAAGCTGGAGGGAGTCTCCCTAGCGCTCCGACTGTCCCGACATACAAGGCCGGGAAGCCGATGGTCAAAAATCACAAAAAAGATGATGTCTGAACTTGGCTGGGCTTGCGCTGCGTTGCACAACCGTTACTTGGCCAATTTTAAGAAATCTAAGCATCAGCAGAGCGATAGCATCATTGGTAGGTTCGGACATTAGCACTTCTTCTATGAGAAGGGTCGACTGTTTGTCGTGACTTGGGAGGACTTGTTCCTTATGTTCAACCTAAGCACCTTGGACGCGGGCCTCGTGAGATGCTTCACACTGTAAGTGCTTACATTCATGCTCTATTTAATTTACTATAATACCTACACATGTCACAAATACGGAACTATTCCCTTGTGTATATGCAGATTCGCTTATATCAAGGCGAGAGAAGCAAATGAACCGATAGGATTCGTCGACCCGCACCTTGCCTCTGAGCAATCCATGGAGTATGTTGAAAGGGTTGTCGAGATTATCTCGTCGATATCATGGAGGCCAGCCAGCATAAGAAATTCATCCTCTATCCCTTCAACAAAACGTAAGCGCTATAAACTTGTTAATGTCTCCAACTTGTTCATTTCGCACCTTCAGCGCATCATCAACTAACTTGGGATTAATGACCATTTAGCTCTTATTGGATCCTTATTGTTATCGTACTCCTTATCAAGAAGGTGTATTATATAGATTCATACCTCGAAAACATGACCGACTTCAAGAGGGTCAGCAAAGTGATCGATAGGTAAACAAATTACCTCATGAAATTTGATGGTAATAGGTCATTGATATAATTATGACTTTTCTTCCACGATTCAAAGCGTACCAAACATTTTATAATCGTGTGGGGAAAAAGGATGATGCGGGGCCCCTCATAAGTTGTACCACCACTTCTCCTTTCTGGTATGTATCCTGTCGCACACTTTTAGACTCACTGGTATCAATTCTATAGAACTACATATCGAGAAAATGTATATCTTTGCAGTGCCACCAGCAACCCAATTTCAGCAATTTGTGTGGCTTCTATGTTGGTCATCACATGAGTATTCTCATGTCTCGAGCTTTCGCTCACAAATTCTCAGTTACCGATGTATGCTAATTATCATTTCGATTTTATTTTATTCATCTTTGATCTAGCATCAGTATGATCTTCATATCAACAGGTTGGTATTGTTGCACGGACGGAATTGCCAAAGATGGATCTAGCCAGGATTCGAGAAGACTTGGCGTGTTTCCTTCTTGATAGTGTCATTGATCCAAAAGGCGAGTTCTACTACGACGGATCCGACAACTAAGACAATTGTTTTGAATTAAATGATCGATGTTTAGTTGTCACTTGCATTTCAATATGTTGCAAATTCCTCAAGACATGTGATGGATGTTGTGGTGTAAATATTGAATTTCTATATACTTTCATTTGTGTTTAGTTGTCAATTGAAATATGATGTCAATATGAATCTCTATTATGAATTCAAGTTGGATGTGAAATGTGTTCTGGGGATCATGAGAATCTGAGAATATAAATTGATTTTTCTGTTTCAGGGCAGGCAGAAACTCAGATTCTGCCTGCCCTGTACCAACGAATATCCCAGCCGGTTGTTTCCCTGGAACCGGTTGAGATGAGCCTTCATCATTGCCTGTTGAACAGGGGAAACCGACTACAAAAGTTTACTCTTCTGTCGGTTCGGCTGGGAAACCGACTGAGACAGTCGGTTTTTCGTTCGGAACCGACTGGGATAGTATAATGTCTCAGTTGGTTTTTTGTTCTAACCGGCTGAGAAGTTGTTATCTCAGTCGGTTTTATAACCGGCTGAGATAATTCATATTATTAGCACCTTTTCTCTACGGCCGGAAGGTAAACCGGCTGAGAGAGCAATTTTGGGTCGATTGTAATTGTGTGTTCTGTAGTAGTGTACGCATATGCCTCCACACATAGGTACGTAGAAAATAGCGTATAATGATGGAACAGTATAATACGTGTCGATGCTCACGGTGTACACTGTACGTAGGAAAATGACTTGCTCTGGCTAGCTAGCCTGCAATTGGTACGTGTTGCAACCTAATTATTCCCTCCGTTGTGAATCTTTGTGATTAGGCTTCTGATAGGCACGGTGATTAGAATAGACAAAGGCAACCACATATTTCATTCAATATGAACAAAATGCACCTGTTTCTTGTTGTTCTTTCACGTACCACCTTAAGCAAATGATTTTTTAAATTGATAAATAAGGAGGGAGTCTGGTGAGACATTTTTGTAACAAATATCTAAAGAGTAAACCGAGTCATCCACCCAGAACAAACATGGCAACTCCCATATTTAGAGTGTGTTAATAAAAGTAAAAGAACAATTTCTATATTTTGGCACATTTTCTCCAATAGTGGAACTCAAGTGTGGTTCTAGGATGACAAGTGGCTATGTGGTTAAGCACTAAAAGATCAATCCCCCATGTTATACCATATCACATGAAAAAAACATGCTACAATAGCAGTACCAATGAGCACTGCCTCTCTAAATGTATCATTTAGGAGGGCTATTGTCGGGCAATTAGTGGCCTTGAATGTGTTAATTGCAAATGTTGCCTTTTCAACCTCACTCCCAAAAGGGATAGTTTAAGATCGACGCTCCACACCAATGGACAATTTTCAGTCCGATTCATGTATTCTGCCCTATATGATTTCTAAGTCCTCCATTCCAAACATTTATGGCATTTGAAAATCACTCTAATTTTTTAAAAACATTATGTGGTACCTGTGCAGAGGGGTGATTCTTACTAAGTAAAACGGAATTGAGACAGTAGCAAACTTTGTGCCTTTTGTGGTCATAATGAGATGATTAAACACCTTTTCTTCGAGTGTCATTTCGCTTGTTTTGCATGTGGCAAGTGACCTTCATAACTTTTGGAATTTCTCCACCTCGCAGTGTCCCTCATATTTTTGAGAATTGGTTGCGGAGAGTTCATAAGTCTTTATGCTCACAAATGTTAGTGCGCACAACTGCTTTATGTTGCTAAATTCGGCTATGTAGAAAAAAACTAACAAATTCTTTGCAGACTATTTTCCTTTGTTTCAGCTGGTTGCGGTCCTTGGTTCTTATTGCAATGGCAATCATCAGAGTAGGAGTTGATGGCTATTTGTGCCACAGGTTGGAGTTGGCTACTAGTGAATTCATGACCCAGTTCGGATGGCAGTTTAATACCAGTGTATGTAATGTTTGATTTTGCTCAGCTTTATGTAGTTTGTCGCCTCCATTGTCATCTTATGGCGAGGATATTGTATTGACACTATAATAAATTTGGGCTATGTGCATTCTCGGATGCAGAGGCCGGGGGATAAAATGTCTTCCATTTTCTAAAAAAGGTTCATCTAGTATCTGATATCATCGTCAACATCATTATCATTGTTGTTGTTGTTGCTGTTGTTGTTGTTATTGTTGTTGTTGTTGCTGTTGTTGTTGTTGTTTTGTTGTTATTGTTGTTGTTGTTGTTGTTGTTGTTGTTGTTGTTCTTAGCATTATCAGATTATTGTTCTTAGCATTATCAGATTATATGCATGTCTTTGTTTATAGGATTCTATGTTTCAGTATTTAAAAAATTGGATTTATCAAGGAGTAGGCAAAAATATCACATGTTTGTAAACGAATGAATAGAGTTGCTATGTTGAAGCTAGCATCAATTTGAAGTATAAATGCATAAGATCTTTTAATGAATTCTAAGACAACTAGATGTCCATAAGATGTTTTAAACAAGTTTTCACATAATAAAATGTAAAAAAAAGGAAATAAGAGCAACAAATGTGCCGGAAGCCATGGGGAGGTGCACTGTGTGATTGGAAGCCATGAGGGAAGTGGGTTGACTTGATGGGGAGAGGCGAGGGTGGACCTATATTGTACTCCTACTACAGTAGTAAGGATATATGATCAGATCCACACCTCACAAAAATAGTGATGCCTCGAAAATCAGGTTCAACTCAACTTTACCTTATTATTCCACATACATACATAATTATGCATCATATAGTCCAAGCACTGTCACTCTAGACATAAGAGGTGATATCTATGATAACTCAAATTGGTTTTTGTTATGGATGCGCAAGGTGGGCCATACATCGTGCTAGAGAAGGAGCACCTAGGTGCGACTAGTCCTAAGAACTAAGCTATTGCTTGGATGGTTAATAGAAATTGTTATATCCTTTGCCAATTGTGGTGAAACCCAAAGTTTGGCTCCAAATATGTTTCACCAAGACAGAATAATCTTTCGGTGGTAAATGACATATCCATTGAATAAGATGCATGAGGTGACTTCGTCAATTTTCAATCTTCATGAGTCTAGCCTCTAGTAGAAGTTACAAGAGTATATGCATATATAATGATTGTTTTAAAATAATCCGAATAATCCAGTCTTAAGTTTGAATACTCCAGTCACTACCAGAATCTGCGATTTTCCCGAGTGCCCTCAGTATTCCCGAGTGTATATTATCGGACACTCGGGATCTTCCTGAGTGTAGATGTTTGCACTCGAAAAAAACAAAAACACTCGGTAAAGTATAAGTTTCCCGAGTGCTAATATGTAAACACTCGGTAAAATATAAAACACTCGGGAAAGTAACCGATTCCAGCACAAATTTGGGAAACTTATACTTTACAAATTTGGGAGACACTCGGGAAACCTTTTGGGCTGGCTGCGCGGGGAGAATTTTTGGCTCCAAATCCCCTAAGTCCCAAACCAAAATCCCCAAATCCCTCGCCTTCCTCGCGTCCGCTCCCCCGCCTCGTCCTCGACCCCATCGCCGCCAGCAGCAGCCGATCCCTCCTCCTGCGGTCCCTCGTCGCGCGCTCGCCGTGGCCGCCGCCGTCTCGGCCTCCCTCCGTGCTCGCCGTGCCCTCGACCCCATCGCTGCCTCCCCGTCCTTCCACAGCGCAGCCTCGCCGTCCTCGGCGGCAGCTCGTGCGGGAGCAGCTAGGGCGACGACGGTGTGAAATTGAGCGAGGGGAAAAGGAGAGGAAGGTGGGAGGAGGGCTCACCGGCTGGGAATCGGCACGGGGTGGCCGGTGGAGGGAGATCGGGCGCGGAGGTGCGGGTGGCCGGAGTTGGAGGAGGGCAGCGCAATTCCAGCGCTGCGGTCGGCGGGAGCTCCAATTGGTGGCGGAGCGGCGGTCAGGCGGTCCGGGCGGAACTGCGGGCGGACGGAATCGACCGGGCAGCGGCGAGCCCGGGTGGCGGTGGTGGTGTGCGGCGGCGGGCTGTGCTGTGCTCGGGTGCGGGAGAAGAGCAGAGCAAGGGAAGAAGGAGAGAAGGAAAAGGGCAGAGGGAGGGGAGCGCGGCTTAAGGAGAAGGGAGAGGAGCGGTTGCCGGCGCGGCGTGGGGTATCGGTTGCAGCGCTGGGTGGGAGCGACTGCGTGGAACCGGCGACGAGGACGAGACGCCCCGCCGCGGCCACGGACTGGAGCGGCAGCCAGCGGTGAGAGGAACGACGGGTGCCGGAGCATGGGTGGCGGCGATGGCATCGGCGGCGCGGGCAGCTGGTCCCACCGTCTGGCCATCGGGTCGTAGGCAGAGAAGGAGACGCCGCCACTGCCGTCGGCATCGTCGTCGAGGAGAGCGTAAAGGGACAGGAAAGGCGGGAACAACGGCGAGTAGAGGAGGCGGCGCCATGGGCGGGCAGACGGCGTGCAGGAGGCGCGGCGGGAGCAGCGACAGGCAGAGCTGGGCGAGGTGGTCCGGCAGCCCCGGGAGCAGCGGTTGCGATGGCAACGGTGACGTCGCAGCGGCAGCGTCATCGATGTCGTCCATGTGCGGCGACGCCGGCGCCGGGCGGTGCCGCTTGCGGTCGTGAGCAGCGGTCGAGAAGGAGGAGGAGGAGGAGGAGGAAGGCGGCTTGCAGTGGCGCTTGGCCGCCGCGGGTGCAACCATGGTTGCGGAGGAGCTGAGCTGGTGGGCCAGGCGCGCGGGGTGGAGCAGGCATGCCGGACGCACCGCTAAAAAAAATTCAATTGGCCTCTATTCCCGAGTGTCTAAGCACACTCGGGAAACAACCAACATTTCCGAGTGCCTTGTATTTCCCCGAGTGCCAAGCCGGACACTCGGGAAAAATATACTTTTCCGAGTGTTTTTGAGAAAACACTCGGGGAACAGTTTTTTCCCAGACCAGATATACGCCGAGTGTATTTTCTCGAGTGTGACTCTCGGGAAAAACTTTGCCGAGTGTTTTTTATGCTTTTCCGAGTGTTTTTGACACTCGGAAAAGTTACAGATTCTGGTAGTGTGTAGAGGACTGCGTTTGTTCTCTGGAATTAATATTCGCAGTCTCGCACCTATCACATTAAATACTTTGGATGAATCAGCAGTGATTAGACGGGCACGTACGTCCTCACCATCAACCAATTCCGATTGCTCCATCGGCATGCACGTTGTACACGTTGAATACGAAAGGAACCTACCTAAACATTGTTTACGACGAACAGGCCTAGCTAACGCCAAGCCATGTCAACTTAAAAAATAGACTTTCTTCAAAAAATAAAA
Organism: Stipa capillata; assembly: GCA_019208055.1. Taxonomy (NCBI): domain Eukaryota; kingdom Viridiplantae; phylum Streptophyta; class Magnoliopsida; order Poales; family Poaceae; genus Stipa; species Stipa capillata. Next base: position 343,763 of record JAGXJF010000796.1, on the reverse strand, counting down.
CTTAAAAGAGAGAGCAAACCAAGCACGTACGTACTGGTAACATCGAGTTCGCGGGTCGAATTTAGATCCGAATTTACGGCAGATGCCAGCAAGTTTCCACTTAATTGCCAGAGCCACATCACGCTGCAAACCGCAAAGGTCAGGAAAGAAAATACAAAAGGAGAAATGCAGTCAGAGAGATAGCGCAGCATCGTTTCAGGTAAAGCTTATCCATCTCGTAGTCTCATCTGAACCGAAAAGGCCTACGTGTACGACTCGTAACATACATACAAGTTTGATTTTCGTTCACATTTTGTAGATGCTATTTATCTGCTCATGTAAAAGATGTTGGTTCCATTAATTGTATCCAGTTACAGTGACTCCGCTGTATCTTGACAAGTTGACGGCAGGAATTTCTTGACAGTTGAGATCGATCGATGACCAGGATTTCTGGTTTGCTCCAGTACGTAGCCCAGGAGTACACGCCAGCCAGATCGTCGATGGCTAGTTCTGCATGCAGGGGCTCCGATAATCTGACGCGGACCTGATCGAACTAAATTCCCTTGGATCTATGCACGCAGTGGCGCGCTGTGATCCACTCGTTCTAGCCAGCGACGTGCTGTCTCTGAGCTGCTGACGAATAGCCTATCTAGCTATATTCGTGGTCCATTGGCATACGTACGTACTGGGTATCCGAGGAGCTGGACTGCATCTCGTCAAGCTTGTGGCTTATGGGCGTATATGCAAGCACTGGACTGGATAGCACAAGCTTATGCGGTATCGCATCAACTCCGTCTTAAACAGCTATTCACGCGCTAGAACAGTGCCCCCACAATTATATTCTTGTTCTGTTAGGCCCCATGACTGTTGACAGATGAGTTCTAAAGGTTTTATCTTCAAAATATATATAAGTTCTACGAAAAGAAAATTAACGCGAGCAAACAAGAATGGCCATTTTGATCCAATTAATTAGCCCTTTGAATTGAAAGATCCTGGGCTAGATGAAAGTAACTACTCCATGTGACCATAGAAGCCAAAAGGTTAATTAGGAGCCCCCATGCTGCTGGCTGCCGTGCACCACCTCTTGCTGTTCCTTCATCACCACGTCTCTTTCCATCTAAAACAAAGGGGCCCTTATTACCTCTTGTCCTTGCCAGTATTTAAGCCCTCCATCTCCTCCTCAACTTTAATTTTCTCTTAACAACTTCAATCCCCTCAAGACCATAATACCGAAAAGGTTAGCACCCTTCCTCTACCACTCCGCTCCATTTTTGTTCTTCCCTCGAGGACTTCTCTTGTCCCTCCCTTTGATGCTTTCACTACAGTCGTGCTAAAATTCCTGTTCTTCATGTGCTTCGCCATGTCCATTTACTTGTACATCTCGTTGCTTGTTTAATTAGTTCATGTAGTATATCTTGTCTCGATCTTCTCCTAGCTAGTCCCTGCTTATGCTCATAATCTGTACTATATGTGTATTTATATCTCAGGTTAGTTGCACGAAACCAAGTTAAGAGCAGTTAGCAATCCTTAGCTCGCAAGCCGGGCAAACTGGAGATGGAACATGACGTCCACCACCACGAGCAGCAGCAGCAGCAGCAAGAGCCCATGGACCTTCCGCCGGGCTTCCGGTTCCACCCGACTGACGAGGAGCTCATCACGCACTACCTCGCCCGGAAGACCGCCGACTCCGGCTTCGCCGCCCGTGCCATCGGCGAGGCCGACCTCAACAAGTGCGAGCCATGGCACCTGCCTTGTAAGTCTCTCCGATCATATACACAACTCGTCGCACGTTTTATGAGTACATGGCATGAGCTAGACGATGCTGAAACGTATACGTAGATATGATTTGTCATGATGGATGTTATGCGCGCGTGTACATGCAGCGAGGGCAAAGATGGGGGAGAAGGAGTGGTACTTCTTCGTGGTGAAGGACCGCAAGTACCCGACAGGGACGAGGACGAACAGAGCGACGGAGTCCGGGTACTGGAAGGCGACAGGGAAGGACAGGGAGATCTTCAGGGGCAAGGCCCTCGTCGGCATGAAGAAGACGCTCGTCTTCTACACGGGGAGGGCCCCCCGGGGCGGCAAGACCGGCTGGGTCATGCACGAGTACCGCCTAGAGGGCAAGCACGCCACGCCCTATACCCTCCCCAGGGCTGCCACATCCAAGGTAAAACTATATACTCCTATCGATCATTTGTTTGGATCGATTTCGCCTCTTGTGTCGTGTTGATCTGACTGATGTTCCGGTTTGGGCAGGACGAGTGGGTGCTGTGCAGGGTGTTCAAGAAGAGCCTCGAGCCGTCGGTGGCCGGCAACGTTAAGAAAGACGCGTGCACGGGGATGGCGGACGTAGGATCCTCCATGTCCGTGGCAGACGTCAACCTCGCCTCTTGCGCGCTCCCTCCTCTGATTGACGTGGCCGGCGGCGCCTCGCACACGGCGCCCACCGCGGCATCCTTCGCGCCACCGGCACCGGCACACGTGACCTGCTTCTCCAACGCGCTGGAGGGCCAGTTCCTGAACCCACCGTCCATGCTCCCATCTGCTCCGACGACGAACGCAGCACCCGGCGCCGCGGATCACCTTACCATGGACTCAGCCTCGCCGTTCCTGGCGAGCATGCAGATGCAGTACGCGCAGGAAGTCGCAGGGGCCATGGTACACGAGCTCCTGGACGGCGGCGGCTGGTACTCCAAGGGCGAGAGGGAGAGGCTGAGCGGTGCCTCGCAGGACACCGGCCTCACCTCGGAGGTGAACCCCACCGAGATCTCCTCGTCGCGGCAACACATGGATCACGAGGCGTCCTTTTGGGGCTATTGAGATCTTGATCATTAAAGTTGCATTAGTAATATTTGTCATTGCCTCATTAATTGGATTGGAAAAGAATTGTATTGTATTGGATATTTGGATATACCAAAAGAAATGATGAGCAACGTTTGTGTGTTGTAGATTGGATACTCCTAGATATATTCTGGTAATTGGATATTTGTCTTGTTTGTCAGTTTGAATGTCCTGCGTGAAACACATCCTATAGCGATATTGCGAAAATCGCACTGTCTGCTAAAAATAATTCCTGGAGAATCATTTTGCCTTTTTCTTAGCTGTTTTCTCCGAGTGAGAGAGAAGTGATCACATCTCGAACCGAAAAGCTTGACTTGTTGTGAAAGGCTAATCTAGCATTAAAACTTTGGCTTGGTTTCGGTGGTGCCTGAGCTATCGATCCCGTTTGCTACCTTTTGTCCCATGACTAGCGTATCCATCTATGCAAGAATCAAGATCATGGCAGGTTCCATTATCTTTGGTGGCTTTGCCATCTTTTCATCACATGATTTATTAGGGGAAAAGCTCCTTCTGTATAGTCGTTCCAGGAAAAATCAATCAGAACATGCTAAAGTACACTACGAGATCACTGTAGCAGCAGAAGTCGGCATGGAAACATCCAACACGCAGCATGTCACCACTTGGTTCCCATGCCTTGTCCCTATGTAGGTGCGGAGCCCACGGAGATACAGCTCCATGTCATCTTATTTGAACGTGGCAACGCATTGGTGGTGCCATCATCCACCCAACAAAAGCTCATGTTGTTTTCAGTCCAGGATAGATGGGGGCCCCATGCAACTGATCATCAGAAGCGCTCTATATTCTAACAAGAAGGGCAGTTGGTTCACCTACTAAAAAAGCCCCTCCGCCCATGAGCAAATCACGCGGAGTGCAGAGAAACGCCGTGCTATACTAGTAAATTAAAATTTTCTATCATGTTAAACAAACATTACTATAGCTTTAGATCACCGGATTACTATTAGACATGCAAAGAAGCAGAAGCAGAAGCAGGATTATTGTAACATGTCGTCGTGGTCATACTAGCTTGTTGTGGTTCCTCCTGAAAGTAGTGGATCGTCCTAGCATTACAACTTGCAGCAACGTCTCTAATGTATCCACACATATAGGGAAGAAACGATGAGCGCCAGAGTGCTAGCTCTAGGCAGCATGGCTTGCGCGTGGAGAGGTGATGGCTAGGGTTTCAAGAATTTTGAACTGAAATAAACCATAAGCCTACAACTCTTCTCCTTATATAAGTGTCCTGATAATGGGTGTCTACGTTAGAAGCCTATTAGGACTCGAGGCCTAATAAAATTTGGATTCTAATCCAAATTGGGTTTCAACCCTTTATGTTTGCGACCTTACAGGTTCATGTGCATTTAGATATGATGCGAGTATTCTTACTTGGTCACTAATTGGTAGCGGCCCCTAGAAGGACATGCCAACTCCTAAGTGTACGTAAAGATCGTATGAGACGAATCTCTACAATGTTCAATCATATGTATTCTATTTGCTTCATGATAATGGTCAAGCCTAAGGCGAGCATATGTCATCCTTGTTTGGGTAGCTCAACCACTCTTTCTCGATCACGTCACTCGAATCTTCTTTTGTGCTTAACTCTTTAACCAAAGTAGCATGGTCATGCATTTCTGGATCCGATCACTCGAGAGGTCTAGATATATCTCTCTCGTTATACGTAAGGGTAAATCCTATCTTGATCGCCAATGTCTCGTAACATGCTTTACGATAAACCCAAAAGACACATTTATAACTATCTAGGTGAGGAATAGCGTTTGACAACCTCTAAATAAATTGCTCCACATTTCAAGTACATACGACAAAATTAAGTCTAAGACTATATCATACACATTGTATATGAGACCAATAAATGGTAGATAAGAATACAACATTCTCAATGTGTCTCATGATGAGTCGATCCAACCCCGTGTTTCTTAACACGTATCAATATTATTAGTTTGATATCTCCATATCTATAACTCCTGAAACATCGTCATCAACCAATACATATGCTACCTTACACGTATATGGTCCCATATATTTTATTGATTAGGGATCATTTTAGAATAATCATCATATATATTAATATAGAGTTTCACAAGCAAGTCACGTACTTACTTATAAATATTAAAAATATTATTAGTGACATTATTAAATAAATTATGAATAAAAAATACGATCGTCTTTATGTTTACCTCTACCGCATATTTCTAACAGCGAGGACATGTGCGTTTGCTTCTATATTTCGGCTGTGCGGCAGGGCAGGGACAAATATCTTAACATATCTCATATATTTCTTTAGTGTTGTCTCATATCTTTGGACAGCTTTGTTCTCCATGGCATCCAGAATTCTATTCCCACATGTCGTTTATTGTACTTTTAAATTAAAGGATTTGTCTATGCAATGTAGTGTACATCTGGTACTACTCTATGCGTGTGTACAGATTGTACAAGTAGATTGATTGCCATTATGTGTCTAAGTGTAGACCTCTTTAAAGGAGTGTAAACATTCTAGGTGCTCTAAGATGCACTTCATTCCCTCGATATTCTAGTACGGTTCTGTTGACATGTACAAGTGGCACAAAACTGTGGGCAAATCGTTTGTTTCTGGCAGTACTAGATCATGACAATTCTGGGTAGACAGTTACATGAAAATATTGGCATCTGAGCATGCAATGAACCAAGCCGAGATATGTCAGAGAGTACGGATGAATATCCCCATCAGGAGACGACTCTAGATCATCTAACCGATGTTGCTTGAGACAAAAGCAGGAGATACGTGCTCCACAATTTTTGTTTCAAAATGGAGATACCATATATAAAACCCGGGGAGAAATAACAAGGAAAACATGCATGGAATCGGTGCGGCCATGGAATATATATTCCATGACCTCGTTAGTCTTTGCTTAGTTCACAGGAGTAAACTGGAACCAAGATTGATAGGAGAACTGCATGTCATATCAATCAATCTAGAAGGCATATCACAAGAAATTTTAAACTGGAATATATTCCATGACCTCGTTAGTCTTTGCTTAGTTCACAGGAGTAAACTGGAACCAAAGATTGATAGGAGAACTGCATGTCATGATCAATCAATCTAGAAGGCATATCACAAGAAATTTTAAACTGGAAGGACTTAGGAAGAAAAAAGACTGTAAAGACACTTGAGGAAAATCCTGGAGCAAGTTATATATATATTTTTTAGGGACTCCAAAAACAGTTTCAGTCTTAGGACTTGGAGTGAAAGGTTTTTTTTCTTAGGGAAACATAGCCGCCTTTATTAAACAGAAATTATCATGGGTACAAAGATGTCAGGTGGCTCGGCAAGCCACACAGGGTGGCCATACTCTAGCGACAAAGCGCTTCTAGCAACATTATGTTAGACGCTCTCCCTTTATGGACGAAAATAAGTTCTTCAAAGTTGTTGCGCCGTGTGTCGATCTCCCCAAGCATGGTGTTGTAGATGCAATTCATTGCTACAGAAACTATTTGTACAGACGGTTCATAATTCATATGCAGGACGTTTTTTTTGAAATATCTATACAAAAGAGTCTATACAAATCATATTTGTACAGTCAGTACATTTCTAACCGTCTGTGGTATTGTTTTGCAAAAAAGAAAAACAGGGCTAGTGCCGAGCGGCCCGTCCGCTCCCGTTCACGTCGAGAAAACCGAATTCGTAGGACCATTCACGCAAACATCGTGTGCGCACGCCCCTGTCCGCTCCCGTTCACGTCGAGAAACCCAAATTCGCCGAACCATTCATGCAAACGTCGTGTGCACACGCCCCGCTCGAACCCGAACCCGAACCCGACCCGGCGAGGCGAGTGAGCGCGCGCGTGTGGTATTTCTCTTCTCTCCTTCCATTACTTAGAGGTGTGGAGCACCAACCCTTATAAGGTAGTCTCTCTCCACTTCAACTAGCGATATGGGACTAAATAATTCTAACAGGTCAAGTGAGACACTACAGTACAAACCCTTCCAAACAAGGAACCGTTTGTACAAATATGGTACAGATACAGTACAAATACAATACATGTGGTTCATGTTTAGAACAGTCTATACAAATACAGTACAGGTAGTTCATGTTTGGAACCGTCTGTACAAATATAGTACAGATACAGTACAAATAAAGTATAGACAATTTATGTTTGGAACAGTCTGTACAAATACAGTATAGGCAGTTCTTGTTTAGAACCGTCTGTACTATAGCATCCTACTTAATGAGTGCTGCCGGTCATCATTTTCTCAGACGATTCATAATGGAACCGTCTGTGATATTGTTTGCATAGACTATTCTACAGAATAGATTGTTCCACAGAACGGTCTATAGAGGGACGTCCACTAAATGGTTTTGTAGTAGTGATTGCTTCCATCTTGTATGGCTCGTACAACATCCAGGGCATCACTGGCGATTCTCAACCTCCTTTCCTTTAAGTTAGCCGCAAGCGCCAGCGACTCATGACATGCAATGGCCTCTAAGGTAGCTGGGTCCAGAATGCCTTCAATCACGATAGCAGAAGCACCCAGGTACTGTCCTGAAAGGTCACGACACACTGCACTAGCCGACCCCTTATTGTCTGATTTGGAGACCGTACCATCAACATTAAGTTTGACAAAGCCAGGAGGGGGAGCAATCCACTTAGGCACAGACAGAGAGCCGCCGCTGGCGGATGATCGAACCACCCGCAAGTGAGCGAGATCCAACTCTCCAAGGAAGTTGTTGATGAAGCCGAGAGTGGATAGTGGACTCTGAAAAATCTCCTCATGTATAGCCTCTCCTTGCTATCCAAATTGCCCACAGCGTCACTAGGAATTTAATGAAATCTTATGTGATAAGGATTCAATGAGGAAGAAAGTCCACTCCTTAGCATCTTGAAATTGATTGACACACATATGCTTGGTAAGCTCTTCATCAACTAGTGCCCAAACACATTGAGACATGTTGCAATCTAAAAGAAAGTGACACCAAGAATCAGCATTGACGTTGCGAATGGCACATGCACCTCTGGCAGCCATATTGCGTCGACGAAGAGTTTCCCCAGTTGGCGAGGATTGATGGGCCAGCCGGCCATGCGCCAGGCTAAAACGTGAATTTTAGAGGGGACTTTTGTCTTCCACGGTTTGATCCACATCTTCTGTCCCATGTTAGAGCTCAAGCTAGTGACACCGTCAAGCCAATCCTTCCGAACTTTCTTCGTACGCACCAGCATCCGATAAGCAGATTAGACAGAAAAAACCTCTGATTTTTTGTGGTGCCATGACCAGAAATCGTCATGAGAGCGGATACTAAGTGGTATCATTCTGATAGCGTCAACTTCCATTGGCACAAGGTGTTCCTCTAGCTTTTGCATGTCCCATGCACCAGTAGTGTGGTCGATGAGCTCACTTACCCGATAAAGCAGATTCAAAGATTTAGCAGCTACTGGCCGAAGGCGCTCATCTCTAGGTATGCAGTTAGAGCATCTCCAATAGGGTGACATCAGTCTTCTCCTAAAGGTGCCACATATAATTTTTCTTAAGTTGGAGGAGAGAGAAAGAAGAAAGAGAATGTTGCCTTCCCTTCACACACCTAAGTGATCATCATTTTCTCCATTGTACAATATGTCTTCCCTTAGACCCATATTTTCTAGTTCAATTTTAATCTTATATCCATACATACATTAATTGTTAGAGATAGCATCAAGAGATAACATATTGTATAACATATTTTTGTTATTATATCTATAAATAACATGGAAGCCTTCTCTACTATTGGAGATGCCCTTATGCTGTCATATCAGGACGAAATGAAGACGGTGCTAAGAAGGTACAATAGGTAAATAACATAGAGGGTATAAGAGAAAGCTGTCTTCTCTAGTATTGAAGATGCCCTTATGTTGCCAGGACGAAATGAAGACAGTGTTAAGAAGGTACAACAAGTTGGGCTAGGAGAACATAAAGGCCCATAAGGTACGTCCATTGGGAAGAGCAAGAGCCCCGTAGTAGATGATGGGCCGACACACAAAAAATGAAAAAGAGAAACCGGATATGGATCGGGGATATTGAACCCGACGTGAATCGAACACGCAACCTTCTGATCTGGAGTCAGACGCGCTACCATTGCGCCACGGATCCGGGGCTGAAAGAGATGAGAACAAATTGTATACGTCAAGTAGTTCCAAATAAGCGGGTTTTGGTATCCAACCAGTTACAACTTTTGTAATGATAAGGATAAATCTACGGGTCATACATAGCACGCTCACGGAACGAACAAACGACTAACAGGGAAATTCGTGCCCATGAATGTTTGATTGACAGACACATTAATTGTCAAATAACATCATATAACCTTATGTGTAACCACGCAGTACCAAGAGATCCAACGCCTCCCTCTACACAGGCACGTACATACTGCACAAATACTAGTAGCGGATGCGACCGTGACACCACCATACGATAGGCCGATCGCGACGGGCGGTAGCGTGTGCGGTGCCTTAAAAACGCGAAACGCGGGTGCGCCTGGGCGAACGGCGAGCCACGCCACTAGGCCAGTAGGTTTTTGTCTTTTCCAGCGTGCGGAGCCAGCCAAGGACGCAGCACGGCAACAGATAGATAGGAGTATTCCCCCACCTAAGCGAAGCCAAATCCCTTTCTCGTATTGATTGAATCATGTGTGCCTGTCGCTGCCCCCTGATCTACGCACGAAGCCTCTCTAACCCGGCCGGTAGTTGCGCCATCTCTTCCGTCGATCCGTCCGATGCGTGCGCGCCCTCGCGCGTACGAACGCACACGAAGCTAGCTCCTGCACTTGCACGCGGTCATTTGGTCTGAAATTGGATGGATTTCAGCGTGCCTTTCTTGGATTCTCTGGTGCCCAGACCTCTATTAATGGTGTGGAGTAACTCGGACTGACTGACTCTGGCTGCACTTTCTGTACTTCTTTTACCACTTGCCATAACCAGACAATTTCACACTCGGTTTACCAATTACTACGTACTACAGATACTTACACTAGTACCTTTCTGTATTTACTTTACCAGATGTGGAATGTCTGAAAATTAAATATCTACAGCAAGAATTGGCAGAAGGCTGCAAAAGACTGCTTGAAAGTCTTGCCATTCGAATATGAAAGGAGACGGATGGATATATGGACTCAGAAGAAACTCTTGGAGTAATTTTGCAGAACACCGAGAACAACGAGGAAAACACTCACTGTGCAAGCCATGTCCAGGTGTCTGAAAGACCCGTCCTCAAAGTAATCCTAGGACCGCTTGTTTTGCGTAATGAATTAAGATCACGAGTGATCATTTCAGCAGTTACTGGGGTGGACTACTAGTCTACTACATACATGGTCGTGCTGCCTGCATGTGCATCGCACAGCACAAATCTAGTTTTTCCAAAAGAGAGAACAAAATGGTTCTCTCCTATGTCTTGTTGCAATTCCTACTGCTATAAATGTGCTTGCCGGTCCATGCTGAAAATATGAGCACTGACCGTGTCAGTGGGGGTGGATCATCGGTTGAATCCCTTCTCCAGTCTTCACCTCAGTTTACTGCGCTGCTTCAGATTAAACTTTGGCGCACCTGTTCTGGATTTCATCAATGCCATGCCGCATCACACTGTTAGGCTGACTATTCTTGATGCGGTGAAACAGAAAACCACTGTGTCAGCCATTTCTAGGGCCGTAAAATGCTGTGATTTTGTCTAGTATTAGTCTGCATCTGCGTGTGATTCCGCTGATCTTTCAGACACACATTAAATTTTCAAAGGGTATGGCTGTAGAATAGTGTTGGAACTGATAGTATCCGACGGACGTCTCCTAATCGGGTGGCGCAATGCGGTGGGCACTTTCGTTAGGTTTATTTCCATCAGTAGCTACTAGCTAGGTGTCAATCTCTTATTGATCGTAGGTCATGGCTGCTTCGAGTAGGGAGTTAGGGTTCTTGCTTAGTTTCCTAAAAGTTTCTTCAAGTGTTATATAGATACACATTACATACATTTTTTTAGACAAAGAAAACATATTACATACATAAAACGGGATTCCTGAACAATTAAGCATTCGGAAAGCAAATTCATCTGTTTTAGCATCAATGACTGACATAAATTTGCCCATATACTATCTTGACATGCTATGTACTAATCAAATACGGAAGTAACTAGAAACGGCTAGAAGATGCTGTTGCGAGCAATGTTGGTCATAGGTGAAGTGCTGAACAGAAATATGGACGGACACCTGGGTGGTGACCCTATACGCAATGTGCTCGAAGCTCGTTGTAGGACAGAAGTTTTGATCGGCTGACTAACTTGATCATAGCGAGAGAAATGTCCTAGATTCAGGCTAGCAAAAGAACCAGAACTTCATATTTTTGCTTGGTACAATTCAAAAAAGGGCAAAAAGACCATGCCCTTCGTGTTTCAAAGTTTAACGACAAGTGAGATAATTCCTTGAGGAGATGCACATGGGGCTTTGCATGAATCGGTTTGGATGGTTGGATGGTACCTCCTGCAACAAATGGCCATGGAACCAGCGAAATTAATGGCAAAAGAATTTTCCAGTGTTCCTACCATGATGCAAGTGCTAGTGGAGAATTTACGGTTACCTCTCTGCAAGTCTCCAGTTAGAGTATTCCTTAATCACTACTACATAATTCATTTAATGAGACGTCCCTGTACAGACGGTTTTTTGAAGCCGTCTGTACAAATAGTATCATAGACGGTTCCAAAAGAAAACCGTCTGACAAAATGAGTACGAACGGTTCCCAACAAACGGGACGCTACAGTCACAGACGGGTTCAAACTGGAACCGTCTGTACAAATCGAACAGTACAGACGGTTCTAAGTTTGGAACCGTCTATACAAATCTGTAAACAGTACAGACGATTCTAAACTTGGAACCGTCTATATAAATAGACCAGTACAGATGGTTCTAAGTATGGAACTGTCTGTACAAATCTGTAAACAGTACAGACGGTTCCAAGTTCTAAACTTGAACCGTCTGTACTATTCAATTTGTACAGACGATTCCAAACTTAGAACCGTCTGTATAAATCTTAGAACCGTCTATACTGTTTACAGATTTATACAGACGGTTCTAAGTTTGGAACTATCTGTACAAATAGATGAAGCAAGGCTGGTTGATACTCTGCTACCGCGGCAGCAAAAACTGCTGATTTTCTTGCCGCGGCAGGAAAGTGGCAGCGTCGGGGAGGGAGTTTGACAGCTCCAATTATCAAACGGTTTTCACGGCTGTGAGCGGAAGGCCAAACTCTACGTCTCTAGAAATTTTGAGCCAATTCCGAGAAAGTCGACAAAACGACTAGTGGAAATCCCGGCCCGAAATCGAAGATTTTAAAAATGGCACCTCGACAAAAGTGCTCGGCACAAGCTAAGATCAAGGTGAAAAGCAATTCATCGGCTCAAGCTAACTAGGAAAAAAAGAATCACCCAATTCGGAGTCCCGGTGGAGGAGATATGCCCTCCGCAAGATAAAAAAAAGTAACGAAAAAACTTCCGGAGCGAAAAGTCACACCTAGAAGCTGAATTTTGAGGGCCAAGACGGGTACAGGTGTAGACACGTGTATTTTTTTCGAATGTGCCTCGTCATTAGCTTCGATTTGATTGGTCGTGGACCCAAAACGGATTTCGTATGAGAAAGTTATGGCTGTTTTACTAAAACTTCTCAAACTAGAGTCGGATCTGGACTCAAACTAGCACTCGGAGCTACAGCACAGACGGCTCCAATTTGAAACCGTCTGTACAAATAGCACAGACGGGTCCAAATTAGAGCTTCTGTACAAATCGAACAGTACAGACGGTTCTAAACTTGGAACCATCTGTGCTATTTATACAGACGGTTCCAAATTTAGAACCGTCTGTACTAGAAGCGTCCCGCTTAGTCGTAGGGATTAGTTAAGAGGAAAACCGTCCTGTCTGTATCGCTTGCCTAGTTCACCTGGCAACTCCCCTTGCTTGGACAACACGAGGTTGCGGGATCGAATCCCGTTGGAAGCATATTGTGCGATTTAATTCCAGTGGTTGGATGGGACGACGTGATGAGACGTGGCTGAAGGCTAGGCACATGGCGCAATGGGTCATATTTTTTTTATAACACGACATCACAGACGGTTCTATTTGGGAACTGTCTGTACTAATCGATTTGTACAGACGGTTATACATAAACTGAGTAGAAACTGAAAGTATGGAAAGGCCGAAACTGACATGGCTTAATGGATTAGCTCCCAACCGATGAGTAAAACAATGTGCCAGAAGTGTCAAACAAGTTAGTTGACTAGTGGGATACAGCGAGTCTTTTTCACCTGCAAACAGCAAAGGCCTTCATAACTCCTGTCCAGAACAGGGCATATCACACATTCACACGTCACAACGTAGGATAAGTGCCCTAAAACAACACAACACTCCCTGGCACAGTAGAGCGGGCAACACACTCAAATGTGGCCAGTTCCGACGAGATTGTTGCGTGATCCGATCAGTTAGTGTTGCGTTACCAACAAGAGCTTGCATCAAAATCAGTCACTATAGTTTCTTCCTTACTGTAGGATATTTGGAATCAGTCACTGTAGTTTGTTCCTAACTGTAGAACATTTGGAAGCAAGAATTTCGTAAAACATAGGTAATGGTTTCAGATGTTCACAAAAAATTTGTTCCAAAAATGACCTAGTACTAAAAAGTTCATGACAGAGATGTATCCATCTCGAACGTTATTGTAGATTTCAAATTCTGTTTGGAAATACATGTCATTCTATAATTTCAAGACATTTGTACAAAAAAAGTCCACTTTAAGTCCATTAGCTCTCGACGGGGTTTAAGTTAGCTCTTAGACACAAATTCTATTTACAGTTCATCCCCTAACTATCAAAACCATGCAAGTCACCGAAAATTGGAAATCTTTCAATCAGCAGATGCCCTCCACGGGTCTTGCCTGCTCCATGGCGCGTGCCTTATCCTCTCTTCTCTCTCTATCTCTCTCGCTCTCTCTGCTTCTCTCACTCTCTACAAGACCGGACATGGGGAGGTGCACCACCTGCATCCTACGGGCTCTCCAACGACGCTTCCCAGTACGAAGGTGCAACACATGCAGAGCTCGCCATTGCCAGTGTAGCTTGCCACAACGGTAGCCGGCACTGAGGCGACAACACATATGTCGCATGATGAGGTTCGTGGTTAGGGTATGGGCTCAAGGTTCGGGTTGGGGTGTTCACTGGTGTCGCTTGGACCTAGAGGAATGACTAGAGGGTGCGGACCTATGGGTGAAGGCAGTTTTGGCAAAGCAACATGGCGAGGCGACATGGTAGCGCCATCGGCTATGGGGAGGTGGAAGACATCCAATTAGTGGTGCCGGCGGGTGGGTCATAGCCGGCACACCCAAATTAGGAGGCGGTAATAACCGACTAGGTAGGAGGGTGGGAGCGCCAGCGGCAACACCCTATGGTTAGGAGACGGCGGGCTGTGGTGATGGATTGGATGGCATAACTGCAAGAGGTGGAGTGGCTACGGTGATTTAGATGTCGCAGTGTGTATTTCTTGTGTTTAGCCAAACGATCTTCAATTTTCCTTCATGATTTTTTATTTTTTTAGCAAAAATATGTCGATGTTGCAAAGTGTCTGTCTTGTGTTTCATCAATGAAGAACCTATGTAGTGGGTGCTGCAATGTGTTGCACCAACTACCAGCACATGTTCCATTGTTACGATGTACTACCTCTAGTTCTTGAAAACATGGCATTTAGGACATAACTTTAGTCAACTTTTAGATATGGCTTTAATCAAACTTTTAAAATTTTGACTATTGATATCATTTAAATATTTAGATTGGATATTTGAAAATCAGATATATAGATTTGTCTCAAAATTTATTTTCATAATATTATAATTTTGTTGGGTTTTAAAAATATATTACAATAGAAATTAGTGGTCAAAGTTAAATTTTAAAGAGAATATGAACGGCCAAAACGTCATGTTTTTGTGAACTAGATGGAGTATTCTTTTCTAACATTGTAGCTTCTTTTCCATTGGTGTTGGACCAAACAATTCTAGATGTTGCAATTTACAAACAAGTTTGGATGTTATAGAAAAGGTGTCCATTTGTTGCCATGTGTTTTTGCTGCCAACAAGTGGATTTGGGTGGGTGAGGAGAAGAGAGAGGGGAAGAAGACGAGGAGGGGAGGGAGAGGGGGAGAGAGAGGCAGGAGACGGTGTGGACGCCAGGGCTAGATTGTGGACGCACGAGCACGAGACATGATAGGCTCGGACACTTAGAAGCAGACAGATGAGGTAGTACGAAGTGAATAAGGCGGCAGAGACGCTTTGATGGTAGGGTGTGAGGAGTTTAATCCAGACGTCCGATTCGACGTCTACGTCTGATGCCTTCCTAAAACACCCATAAAAATTAATATGACAAATATCGCCAATAGAGATAGTAACAAGTGTACAACGCACTACGTTGCGAAACAAGTAAATTCCGTTCTAGCGCATGGATACGCAGCATCCCAGGATTGAGAGCCTCGGCGCGGCGCATGCAGGAGGCGGCGCCGGAGCCGTGGCCGCGGCAGCAAAACCCTCGTGCCAAACGCTGTCTCCATCGGTCCGGTCGGACGGTGCACACACAGAGCCGCGGTGGAAAAGACCCATGCGCCGTACACCGTGCAGCGACCATCTCACTAGAGCTCGATCTGACGTACGCCCCGCCTCCCGATTGCGAAATTGCGATTGGATTGATCCGGACAGCAGTGATCGGTCGTGCGACAACAGTAGGATACAGGGAATCCCGATCCTGCCCTCGCGTCCTGGGAACGCACGGGGTAATGACAGCTGGGGTCAGCCTGAGCGTGCATGGCAGGGTCGTCGCAGCCTTACAGAAGCGCGGCTGACAGGCGGGGCCGTCTTGGCCGTGGCAGGGTGAGTCGTCGCAGCATCACAGAAACCCAAGAAGATTCTGATCCAGCGCTGGGTAGTCAGTAGCAGACACACTCCCACCCTATTTATTTGGCTAGTAGCACTGGACTTGGTCGTCACTCCTCACTAGAGCTTTGAGCTTTCCCAAGCGAGTCGCTGTCCTCCTTCATTTGTTCGTGTAATTGTACGGTCGGATGGGGCGATCGCCGTGCTGCGAGAAGGAGGCCGGGCTGAAGAAGGGGCCGTGGACGCCGGAGGAGGACCAGAAACTGCTGGGACACATCGAGCAGCACGGCCACGGCTGCTGGCGCTCGCTGCCAGCCAAGGCCGGTGAGCTCCGGTGGACACTTCTCTTTGGGTGGTTCCATCAATAGCTTAATTCGGCAGAGAGATCGAGTGGTAGGTTAATTCAGCGGTGATGTTAATTGTCTGATATGTGTTCAGGGCTGCGGCGGTGCGGCAAGAGCTGCCGGCTCCGGTGGACCAATTACCTGCGGCCGGACATCAAGAGGGGCAAGTTCACCCTCCAGGAGGAGCAGACGATCATCCAGCTCCACGCGCTCCTCGGAAACAGGTGATCATCCATCATGGATCGTCTCCTTGATTTGCTTGCAACATCGTGGCAGAGGTGTGCGATTCTGCAGGAATGAGATACTTGCACGCGTTGCCCTTCGATTTTTCTTTTTTGTAATAAATCGAGCATGATTGCAAGAGGCCACACCATTAGTTGGTTTGTTAACTAATGCCGCATTGCACACCCTTTTCTTTTTTCTGAAATTAATAACTGGCAGGAGAGCTGATTATTTATTACTAAAGCAGAAGGTTTAGAGCAATCCAGCCAAAGCACAGTTCATTGCGCTACTGCATACCGTTCGACCCCTGACAGCCGTACAAGATAGTTCTGGTACTAATGTACTATCGCAGAGATAACAGGGGTAAAAGAACAACACCTTCTGTTACCAAATTTCCTTTGGTTTACCAGGGTTGGGTAGTCACGTACTCACGTTTGTCATTAAGTCGCTGAGCCCCGTAGCTTCGCTGTGGCTCACCATCCATGTCAGGGCTTTGGACCATTGTCACCGCTTGCTTGTCGTCCTTCCATTTTGACTTGCTATTCCGGCCCCCATCATTCCCTCCCATCTCGGTCTGTACTACACCACGCGCGTCTTCAATCCCCCTCTCGGACCACACGCACCTCTAATCATTTACGCGCACACTACATTTAACATCAATTCACAGTTCAGATTCACGTAAAAAGTAGAGGGAAGAAATGACTGATATTCGTACGTACGTATGTATTTCTCCAGGTGGTCGGCGATCGCGATGCACCTGCCGAAGCGCACGGACAACGAGATCAAGAACTACTGGAACACGCACCTCAAGAAGCGCCTGGCCAAGATGGGCATCGACCCGGTCACGCACAAGCCCAGCGCCGACGCGGACGCCGACGCGAGCTCCGGCGCGCACTTCAGGGTCGCGGCGCACCTCAGCCACACGGCTCAGTGGGAGAGCGCGCGCCTCGAGGCCGAGGAGCGCCTGGCGCGCGAGGCCAAGCTGAGGGCGCTCGCCTCGCCGCCGCCCGCGCCCGCGGCCAGCGTGCTCGACTCGCCGACGTCCACTCTGAGCTTCTCGGAGAGCGCACTGTTCGCCGGTGCGGCCCACGACATGCACGGCGCCGTGCGCACCCCCGTCCACCCCATGCAGTCATACACAGAAGCATGCGAAGAGCACCACTTCGGTGGCGGCGCCGAGCCGGGGATCGTCGGAGCCGGGACCGGGACCTTTGCCGGTGTCCTTCTTGACTGTTCTGACGATGTCGGCACGGAGCAGAGGTGCGTGGCGATGGCGGAGGTCGGCGTCCGTGAGCATGAGGAGGGGGAGGAGGACAAGGGCTACTGGAGCAGCATACTAGACATGGTCAACTCATCCATATCCTCGTCGTTTACCCCCGAGGTGGTGACGGACCCCGTGATGTTCTTGCCGGTGGCGACGGGCGGAGAGTTCTGACTTCTGAATGCTGAAAGACGCCTAATTAACCTGCATGCTTGCACGTACTCACACAGTAAAGAGAGTTTGTAGCTCTCGTGCGATGAACTATGCTGACGTTAATTTTCAGCGTGTTGTTAGGTTTATGTGGAATAAGTTTGTACTGATTTTGTTTTCTTGCGTGTGTGTATCCTCTGATGTAGCTCGTCGACGAATAATAGTGTCAATCGTCGAACTACTCTTACAACCTCTAGTACATTGTCTAAAAAAAATAACCTAGTACAGTTTTGCGCTTTCAGCCATGGCCATAAACTCCCGGATTTGTAATTTCCCGGACTCCCACCGGTAACGGGCCGGTTCTCAACATACACACAGGCCGCCCCCGCCCCCTCCACCCCCGCTGCCCCCTCCCCCTCAAAGCTCTGTACAAAACATGTCAGATATGTAACATAGCTCACAATATTGCTATTGTAACAAATGTGACAAATTTTATCAAACGGCATTTGAATCAAGGAAGTTACCGGTGGTATGCTGTAATCGGTATTGAGTTTCATGCATCAACCAGTTCACTCAAAAGTCTAAACTGATGGAGAATAGTGGGCAATATATTTTAATAATTAGTCTAGTAAAAAAATATAACTGGTATCGAAAACCATGATCGTAGGTACCACCAATGGAACCGACCAATTTTTCTAACCCTGTTTTCCAACTCTTCTTTTAGGCCTCCTTTGGAACAAAGGAATTTTAGAGGGAAAATGGAGAACTACAATCCGAAGGAGAAATACCTATACGTGCCCTTTGGACCATAGCATTGTAGGAAAGGCATTTCATAAGATAGAAATTTTTTCTACAAATTTGGAAGAATCCCAACATGAGTTCTAACTTCATGAAATTTTCTTTTGAAAGTTCCGATACATCTTCTCCCTTTCTCTCCCTTTCTCTCCCTTCTCTCTCTAATCAAGTAATACGTAATCTCAAATTTCTTGCATTTTTGTGTGCAGCAGTCAAAGACCTCTTCTGAGCAATTCTTGTGGTTTTATTTTTTGTAAGATCCAACATTCATGACATTTCAATCCCGTGTTTTTTCTATTTATACGTCGTTGAATTCATGTGATCCAAATAGGTCTTTAAGATGTTGTTTCCGGCTTTTTGTGTGTGCTCCTTTCTGTGGTCCTAAACACAATATATCTAAATAGAAGGTCCTTCTTCTCTATTTCTTTTTCTGGGGTGTCCACATTTTATATACTTCCTCTGTCCCATAATACAAGGCGTACTTTGATTGCTTGAGACAATGCTTTAACCAACAATGACTCTATTTGTATGTGGTTTATGTGACACAAAATTGATATTATTAGATTCATATTCAAAAATACTTACTTCTGATTGTGACTTTGTATCACATGAACCACATATTAATAGAGTAATTGATGGTTAAAGCCTTGTCTTAATCAATCAATTTGCATCTTATATTATGGGATGGCGGAGTACTTGTTTGCACTGTGTGCTCCCCTCACCTTTTCTCTTCAAATGACGAATTTGTCACCTCCAAGCCACTGCCCTGTTTTGTGGAAGGAGATAGACAATTCACCAAATTTGGGGAATTGTGGATGTAGGGAAGAAGAGGTAAAGAGCTCATAGTGAATAATGAATTGACCATGGTGGCGACGGCCTTGTAACAAAGATAACCCTGGGGGTCTGGACTAAAACAGGGTGCTACGTACGGAAGGACGGCACACAGGAGCGGAACGACGCAGTGGTGGTGACGTGCGGGGATATGTGGACAATAAAGGTAGAAAAAAGACTAACAAGAATGCTGATATGGAGGACCAACGTGGTAGGACTAAATGAAATGGTAGCCGTTACCACCACCAACGTCATCAATACCAATCTAGGGGTAAACTGATCCAGCATCTAGAGGTTTATAGGGTTTAGTACACAAAAATTTAGTTCAGCAGATAACCAGACAAGTTCGATATTTCAAGGGTTGATGCATATACTCCCTCTGTTCTATAATGTAAGGTGTATTTTGATTGGTCAAGATAAGACTTTGACCAATAATTACTCTATTATTATATGATTTATGTGACATAACATAGATATCATTAGATTCATATTCACAAGTATTTATTTATAATTTTAATTTTATATCATATAAATTATATATTAATAGATTAATTGATGATTAAATTATTATTATAATCAATCAAAATATGTTTTACATTATGAGATAAAGAGGGTAGCATTTTACCTTGGCAGAGTCCTTTCAGTTGCTGCACTAAGCATTGAAGATAAGAAACGGCATGATGCATATGTACCATGAAAGATGCACCGCATGCATATCTTGTCGCGTGCCAAAGCATGACTGCATCAGTGATTCATTAATGCATATGTACCATGAAAGTAAATGCTGAGTGCGCTGCCTTTTGGAATTCAGGTGCCATGACACGCATGCTATTACGGTTGGAGGCACCTGTGCACGTATACATACTTTTGCAAAGAGACGAAATCGAACCGGCTTGTACAGAGCGATTGATGAAGAGGCTAAATTAGAGAACTACTCCCCTCATTCTTAAATGTAAGGTGTGTATATATTCTAATATTTATAATTTAATCTATAATATCTTAGTTATGTGACATAAAAGTAATAATATCATTTTAATTGTGTCACATAACCAATATATTATAAATCTAATTATAAATTTTAAGATACATGTGTATCTTACATTTTTAAACAGAGGGAGTAGAATACTTCAGGGAAGACACATAGAATCAAAGTATTGTCTGTTCTCTTACCACCCAGGCAACGCTAAGAGCAGAAGTGGACGGATCAAGCGCTGTTGAAGAGGTACATGAATAACTATCTTTTAGCTTGAATCAAATTGTGTTAAAATAACTTAGAAAGCTACCGTTACCAAAAGCTTTCCTAAAATCTTAAAAATGTAGGATCCCAATCAGGTGGTGAGTGGGTTCAAACCCTGGTTGTGACATGCCCATTTGACAAGTTTTTTTTTAAAAACTTAGAAATGCAGCAAGTTAATTATTTCAACATGAAGAGTTATGTTCTCATATCGCTGTAGAAGCATATAACAAGCGCAACTTGTGCAAGGCGACGCGGAGCTCACCGGACAAGGAGAGTAAGTCAGCTGCACATAACATCATAAAAGACCACGAGTGGAGTGTACGTTCAGGTGGTGTAAGCCTGTAAGGCTTGCAGATTTTTCAGCTCTCAAGTGTTTATACGTCTAATAAGGAGGTGCCACGAAAACTACATAAAGGCATGACTTAGCATGCCGGCCCCTGGGGAGGTAGAAGAGGAGCAGGTAGGAGCGGGGGCCACGGAGGAGGTGGTCGGAGAGGAGAGGGTCCTTTCTGTAAAATTGCCGACATGACATTTTGCGAGAAACACCCTGGAGTCAACCCCCTAGTCCTAGTCAGCTGCCACGTCGGCGATTTTTATCTCGCCCGACCGGTTTTGGACCAAACTGACCACCTTAACCAAGATTAGTGGGCTGCTTTTGATTGATTACGAGTTAATGGATGAAACTCTACATACGTGCCAAGTTCAGTGCTCCGCCATGTAATTTCCTCCAGCCAGATCCACTTGACGCCCGGCCGAGCACTCCACACAGAGCCTCAGCCGGCCCATATTGCCGTAAACCACTCGCGGCCTAATAGGCAGCTGCACCAGTGCACAGTACGATGCGCCGGCTTTGTTCCCTACCGCGCGTGCTATTGGTATCGCTGAATCGCGCGTGCAGCCGGGCCAAGATGGACTGAGTGCTTGAGGCCCGTAAAGCTAGATTGAGCCACACTTTTGGTCTTTTAGCTCCTCTTCAAGATCATCAAGTCATGTCCATAAACCCCGGCTCCTTCTTCACCTATAAATAAAACATGCATGCATAAGCAAGTAAAATCACATTGGAGTTACAATGAAAATGCACAATTGCATATTGTCGACGATTGGTGAACCATCGATCTTACGGTAGTCGTGAGACAGAGATACTTGTTGTTGGGTAGGGACCTCTAGGGCATAAGGCCAAGCGATCTAACGACAAGGAAACACACTTTTTATACAGGTTCGGGCCTCCCTCAGGAGAACAACCCTACGTCCTATTCGTATATATTAATCAGAGAAAATCTTACAAAGGAGGTGTATGTTAGTGGCTATCCTAGAGCTAATCGGAGTCTACTTCGACTAGTTCCGCAAGGCTCGACTCCTTCGATGCGGCGGGTCTTCTCGTGGGAATCGCTGAGGCTTCTGGATGGCTTTAGGCTTCAGGCTTCTTAGATCTAAGTTGACCTCTTGGGACTTGAAAGACTTGTCCTCCCTCATGGCATTGCTGATCCTTTTATAGGGGGCTCCCCGAGTCGTACCGGACATGGACTTATACCCGAGTATAACTCTGGCTTCCTGAAATGTCGGGATTGACTTCCTAGTTTAAGAGGTGTCCTTCCTCCTTACGGGGGTTACCTTCCTGAGCGGGCTGGTGCCCCCATTCAGGACGAAGACGTCGAAGTCCTCGGTGCGACCGCTCCGACCCTTGAGACAAGGGTCGAAGGTCCATCTGAAGCTGAGGCGGGCAGCGGGGGCTATCCGAGCAAAGTCTCCTACTCGGGCTCCTTCTCCTCCGTCGAACCCCCAATCTCAGGTACGAACTTGCGCTTGACTAGCTCTTCCCTTGGTTTCTCCATGCTCTAGGATGACGGGAATGGGCTTGTTGGAAAGCAAGACATGAGCGACCCTCACCCGGAGGAGCCGACACCTTCCTCCACGACTACCCACGCAGAGGAGGATGCGCTGACAAAGGGGAAGCCACTGCTGGTCTCTACCGAGAAGCAGAGTGCAGAGGTTTCGATGCAAGGGTCCTTACCCCCGATGAAACGCCAACGGTAAGTCTTTCCTTCAGTCTTCTGTTCCGATCTCTTTTCCTTGAGGATGCTGATATACCTCCTTCTCCGACTAGGTTGTCCATCCGTCCGACCGGAGCTATTACCAGGGCTGCTGTGGGTAAGGAGACTTCCACGGCGGGCCAGGTGCAGGCCCTGGTCGAGAAGGCCAAACCCCCAATGCCAGAGCTGTCGGTGCCCGAGGACGACGACGCTTGCTCCTTGCTACAGGTAATCCAAGGAGTCAGTAACCAAATGTCAATGTACTCGGTACTAACCTTGTTGTTTTGACAGCGCGCCCTTCGGGTTATCCCGTTGCGAGGCGAGCTCGAGGAGCTGAAAAAACGCCTCGAGGAGTCCGAGAAAAGGCGGGCGGAGAGTGAGGCTGAGCTCCAGGTCGTGAAGACCCACCTCTCTGTGACATCCTGGTTAATAGGATTGATAGACTACTCATATAAACAAGGTGCATCTTCTTTTCCGGAAGCTCATCTCCAAAGAACCTCCAGGTTAAGCGTGCTTGGCTTGGAGCAATTTGGGGATGGGTGACCGACTGGGAAGTTCTTTCCGGGTGCGCACGAGTGAGGACAAAGTGCGCAGGAAAGACTAGTGTTGGTCTGTGGGGCCAGTCTGGATCCTAGGTGATAGCTAGGTGTAACGACCGCCGGTCCGGGTGAGAGACCGGGGTGTTACAGAATTGGTATCAGAGCCGACCCTCGCGGTTACACGGGCGTGTGCGGGTCAGGGGCGCGGACATGTGGCGCATGGCGCGTGTGGCCCGTCGTGGCACACGGCATGACACATGTGCCGGCACTGGACGCACAGACGTGTGCCAAGAGGGAACGTTCCTGTTGGGCCGACGAGGACGTCGGATCCTTTGAGGGGGGGTGTATGTGACATCCTGGTTAATAGGATTGATAGACTACTCATATAAACAAAGTGCATCTTCTTTTCCGGAAGCTCATCTCCAAAGAACCTCCAGGTTAAGCGTGCTTGGCTTGGAGCAATTTGGGGATGGGTGACCGACCGGGAAGTTCTTTCCGGGTGCGCACGAGTGAGGACAAAGTGCGCAGGAAAGACTAGTGTTGGTCTGTGGGGCCAGTCTGGATCCTAGGTGATAGCTAGGTGTAACGACCGCCGGTCCGGGTGAGAGACCGGGGTGTTACACTCTCCAAGGCTGAGTCTTCACTGAACCGTAGTCTAGCCTATGCGGGGAAGCTGGAGGAGGACCTCAAGCATGCCCTTTGCACGCTCGAGCTGGCGCTCGCAAAGGTCGGAGTCGCCGTTTTCCCCAGCCCTCCGCGTGCTATCCGGGTGGTGGAGCTAGCAGCGTCAGTCTCGCGCCTGAAGCCTGTCGTCGAAAAGCTCATTTTCGAGCAGCTGCAGCAAGGCATTCAGGACATTCTGGCCATGGCACTGGCTCTTCTGAAGTGCCAGTACCCGGAGCTGTCCCTGGAGGCCCTTGAAGCTGATCTGCCTGCTGGCGAGGAAGAGGAGCTCCTTGGTGCTGTATAGGGTGTGGCTAATGCTTTTGCGGACCTTGTCCAGGCACCTAGTCTGCCTAAATAACTTTGTAATACACTGTGATTAGTAACTGTGCTTTAATCAGTGTGTTTTTGTTTTCTGAAAACCTGAACTCTACTGCTCCGTGAATGTTTGTCGGACGCGAGGGTTCTCGTAGACTTAGTCGAACTTTGCGTCCACTTTCCTTGACTTAGGCTTACGAGTTGTACCGTATGCCACTGACTGCGATCGACCAGGCCTTAGGTTTAGTCGGATGGAGGTCTCATTGGCTCCTCATCATCAGTAAACACGATAAAGGGTCTTCGTACAGTCTATCATGGCCATAACAGCAACTCGCATTTCCTTGTCACAGGGATATTTGACGCTAGTTAGTTAGTCGACCAGGCCTTAGGTCTGGTCAGGTGGGGGCCTCAGTGACTTCCTCTGTCACCCGCAGACACGTTAAGGGGTCTTCCTCGCATCCCTGACGATTGCAGCGCGGAACCCTTTCCCCTTGTGCAGGTTGAATCGTTGGTACGCGCATGTGTACACTAGTTTTTTGCCTGATGCCACATACTTATCCAGCCCCCGACTATATTATTCGAGAAATTTCTCAAATATGCGGTCTGAAAAAATAAATATCGAACTAGGAACTTGATGTTTTAAAAAACTGTGAACTGACTGAAGTATCATTTACAAGCTACTGTAAGAAAATACTGCTTGAAAAAACTAGAAATAAAACATCATCCCCTCCTCTCGAGTTTGTCGTTTGTTGCTCCAGAGATTCTTGTGCTCTTGTCGTGACCCGCTGAAAAAGCTTGTCGAGTGCGCGTGCTGGGCGGTAGTGCCCGGAGCGTCTTATCATTGGCTTGTTCGTAGCTTGACGAGTTGAGGCTGGAGCTGGCGCAATCTGGGACGGACTGGCTTTCGGAGAGGTGATGACTGTGCGATCTTACCAATGGTGTTTGCACAAGGAATTCTCTAAGCGGACTCGACTATCTCTTTACTGCTAACTCGAGTGACCTGGATCGGGCGACTTCTCCTGTGGAGCCGTTGTCCTGCTGAGGAGAAAGTCCTTTTTGCCCCGGTTCCGAACTAGTCGTAGAACCTGCTCTCCGACTTGGAGGGGGTGTTTTCCGAAGTCGTCGCTCGTAGTTGCAGTGGAGGTCTTGCTGACGCAGGGATGCGTGCAGCGGTGTCGAAGTCTGCTTTCCTACTCGAGAGTTGACGCTTTTCTGCAAGGTCGAGGCTACGCTTGTCGCAGAGTAGTGCTTCCTGAGGGGAGCTCTTTATTGTGAGGACACCCTTTGGGCCGGGCATCGTCATGCACTGGTAGACATAGTGCGTTGCTGCCATGAACTTGTCCAGAGTTGGGCGCCCTAAGATGGCATTGTATGCTGTCTCGAAGTCGACTACGTCAAACAGGATCTTCTCTGTTCAGAAGTTCTCCGGTGTTCCGAAGGTAACCGGTAGTGTGACTTGCCTGATCGACATAGCCAACGAGCCTGGGATGATACCGTGGAATGCCTGTGTCACCATCTGGACCGATGACCGTGGTACTTGCATCGCATCGAGGGTTTTTGCGAATAGGATGTTGCGGGAGCTCCCTCCGTCTATGAGCACCCGGGCCACTCGGCAGTTATTGATCGTTGGTTCAACAACGATTGGGTATCGTCCTGGTCGAACACAGTTCTCAGGACAATCGGTTTGGTCAAAAGTGATCATGACTTCCGATCACTTGACTACCCGAGGGACTCGTGGTATACTCGCGAGAACTTCTCAGGCAATCGCCTTGTATTGCCTCTTCGACTCGTAGGAAGCCGAGCCCTCGAATATATGCTCGATCGCTCTGACATGCCCCTGGAATGGCTCAAGGGCAGAGTCATCGTCGGAAGTCGTGTCCTGGCTGTTATTTGCGACCTGCGGGCTCTCCCCGCGGAACTTCTCTCTTTCTTCCTTGAGGTACTCCTTGAAGATGTGGCACTAACGGAGATCATGCAAATCGGTCTGGTGGAAATTGCACTAGAGTTTTCCTGTCTTGTCGGAGGAAGTCGTCTGCTTATCCTTGGTGCGCGGTCGCCAGGTACGCTTCTCTGGGAGGTCAGCCAACACCTCTTCGGCTTTAGATCTCTTCTCCCTGTTCCCTCCGGAGGATTTCTTCTTGCGCTTCGTCTTCGTTGAGTCGTCTCTGGTCCGGAGGGGCGACCTGGGCAACCTGTTCTGTTGCTGCTTGATGTAATGTACGGTTTTCGCAGCACAGACAATCTTTTCGGCTAGATCCATCAGATGTGCCATTGTCTTTGGAGGATGCATGATCAGGTCGTGCGTGCACATCTCGTTCCTACTGGCTCGAACAAAGGCGCGGATGACTTCGAGTCTGTTATTTCAGGGGTAGTGTTGCGACCAGCACTAAATTGCTTGGTAAACTCTCGGAGGGTCTTGTTTGAGCGTTGGATGACTAGAAATAAGTCGTCAACCCGGCTGGGACGCGTGAAGGTACCTTGGAAGTTTCCGAGAAGCATGTCGCAAAGCTGTCCCCAGGAGTGGATCATTCCTCGGGGTAGGTTCGTCAACTAGGTCCTGGCTGCTCCTCTGAGAGCGGTCGGGAGGTAGTTGATCTTCTCGTTCCCGCCTGCGGCCTCGATTGTCTTAGTGTAGATCTGTAGGAACTCTGCAGGGTTCGTGATGCCATCGTACGACTCTAGGGCCCCAGGCTTGAAGCGAGACGGCCAGCGCACATGTCGGAGCTCTTGGGACAGCGCTTGGCATCTGTTGATGGTTCTCTGATAAGGCACGTTCTCACCGTTGTTCGGGGTGGGAGATCGTCCCCGCCTATTAGCACGGTGTCTATGGTCTCTCTGGGGAGGAGATTGCTCTCGCTGGCACCTTTGGGATCGGTGCTCGTTGAGCGTATCACGGAGGTTGACGTGCTATTCCTCCCGGCGAGACCTGGTCTTGGGACGTCGTCCTTCTCCGTCTGATTCCTCTTGTTCGAGGGGGGTCTTCCCTCGGTTCGAGCTGTGTGTCACCGACTGGAGTCGAGAAGACTCGGCTTGGGCTTGGGCTTGCTGTAGTTCAGCCCCCAGCCGTTGTAGCCACTATACTGCATCGGGTGTCGTCAAATCTGCCACCGGTGGTCGTGACGGCAGATTGTGCACCTCGACGAGTCTTGAAGCAGTTCGGGACACATATACCCCCGTCCCTTGAGGGGTTTCATCTGCTGCCGTAGGCATATTTCCGTTCTCGCGGGGAGTAGCCATCGGGCTTCGATGTTGTGAGCCCCCATGCTGATCCGGGTCCTCGAGATCTTCCCGACCGTCATGGATCGCGAGAACCACTCGAGGGTCTGGATTAGATGAGGTGTAGTTCCACTCCATCGTGTCTTCCTCATCGGGAGGGATGCTGTGATTAAGATCTTGATCGTTTGGTCGATCAGAAGTTTCGGGCGACAGTCCGGACATCGGGCTGGTCGCTCCTACCTAGGAATCGTCAGTCAGCACCAACGTTCCCCGAAGGCCCTGGCGCACTCGGTCCTAAAGTGATCAGCTTCGCAATCTGAGTACTCGCCAGTGGCATATTCTCTAAGATCTACGTAATCAATTGCCGGGTACAGATCTATCTGGCCGAAGTTGTCATAGAAGCCCATATCTGAGTACCTGGTATGTCGCGTGAGAGCGATCGGATCCCCCGCCGAACCTGCTTCTTCCTCCTCGGGTCGAACCGGGGAGGGCCGTGCAGTCGGCGTCATGGGCTAATCGCGGCTAGTTGTACATCTTGTCGACTCCAATAATTCCTTAACGGTTTGAGCCGGAGAGGTCCCCATGGTCAGAGCTATCTGTCGACGATTGGTGAACCGCCGATCTTACGGTAGTCGTGAGACAGAGATACTTGTTGTTGGATAAGGACCCCTAAGGCACAAGGCCAAGTGATCTGACGACAAGGAAACACCCTTTTTATACAGGTTCGGGTCTCCCTCAGGATAACAACGCTATGTCCTGTTCGTATATATTGATCAAAGAATATCTTACAAAGGAGATGTATGTTAGTGGCTATCCTAGACCTAATCGGAGGCTATTTCAACTAGTTCCGCGGGGCTCGACTCCTTCGAGGCAGCGGGTCTTTTCGTGGTAATCGCTGGGGCTTCTGGATGGCTTCAGACTTCTTGGATCTAACTTGACCTCTTGAGACTTGAAAGACTTGTCCTCCCCATGGGATTGCCGATCCTTTTATAGGGGGCTCCCCGAGTCGTACCGGACATGGACTTATGCCCGAGTAGAACTCTGGCTTCCTTTAACGTCAGAATTGACTTCCTAGTTTAAGGGGTATCCTTCCTCCTTACGGGGGTTACCTTATCTCCTGGGGATCCTTACCGGATACGTATTCTTATTGCAATAGTCCAGGGAATCGTATACGGGTACCTCCTCGTATACGGGATACTATACTATTCATCGTCACATATGTACTTTGTACCTTTGATGTCATTCTGAAGCCAATTTTGTGAACACATCAAAGCTTCCAATATCTTGGGGTGAGACGGCTACGATGTTCACTTAGCACTTTCAGGCATTTCAGCAAGACATGAACATTTAAACAATTTTCAGCACAATAGGAAGTGGTAATCACCTAAGAATGTAGTTTCGAAGCCTCAAATTTTCATCAACAAAATGTCCTGTCACTACCATATAGCCTCTCTTTAGGTCATCAGCTATCCAAAGATATGTTGTAATAGCAACACGACAATTACTTTTGTCTAAGTAATTCAAAGCTTTTTTTTCTCTCCAACTCATAATGATCCAAGATATCATTTCTAATTGTGTTTCTAGTTACCAATTTGAATAGGGTTGTAATCTAGTAACAAAATTACGAAAGCCATGGTGTATCAACAATAGACAGCGGATACTCATGCAGAATAATCATGGAATAAAAAGCTTTTATAGCAACTTCTTGATAAATAACATAGTGCTCTACTTGGACTTGCCCATTACTAGAGGATACAAACATCAAACTAGCTTGCACTGGGGGAGGGTGTGCATGACTGCGGGACTCGGGGTCTAAGGGAGAGGCGATGTACTGCGGGGAAGGGTTAGGGTTAGCGGTTGTTGGGCTTTAGGAATTAGGCCCAATTAGCTTTTGCTCAGGTTTTTATTGAGGTATTATATGTATGTAGGTCTAAAAGTACTTATAGCCTTTAAATGTGGTTTTGGTAATTGATGACAATCCCTTTGAACTAATGGTTTCCTTGAGTTAGATTCAAACTTATGTTCCATAGGTGATGCATGAAGAGTATTGGATGGATTCATATGATAAATGCCAGAATTTAAGATATGTATCATGATCGATGAGTTCAAGAGGTGAATATCATGAGATCAAGAAGAGGTGAAATAGAAAAGTTCCATGGTCTAGAAAATGCTCAAGGTGTGAACCATATGAAATCAAAAGATGATGGAGGTTGACCAAGATGAAGTTCAAGGATGAATACAAGTTGGTCAACTTAGAGCTTGAAAGCATGCCACTTGTGATCTTGTGATTGGGTAGATTTGGTAAGCAATTGAGAATTGATTTTATGGACTAACCCATTTTCTATGTGTGAGGAAAAGTGTGTGCAGTTTAGGTGCCACTTTGTGAGATAGCATCAAGGTGATCCCACAAGGCTCAAGTTTGGATGACATCAAGTGTTGGTAGTAATCAACTTGAGAAAAGCAAGTTCAAGATAAGCGTCACAATTTGAACATACGCTTGAAGCCTGTGGTTCATCAAATGTTGATGGACATGTGAAGATGGTCTTCAAGAAAAGACTTACTATAAGGGATTATGGGGGAGATAAATAAAAGATTTCATCAAGCGATGGTGATTAAGTGTTGGTGATTGTGTTCATCAAGGCTCAAGTGGAATGCACAAGGCAAATGTATGTTTAGACTAGATTTTTCTAGTTTGACTGGTCTCAAATTGTTTGGTGGGAGACCGGATTATAGAATAGATATCCATGTTACCAAGAGGGGCTACCAGGTGAGTAGCTTGATCATGTTGTGTGTTGAATGCTAAAACCTTTGCGTATAATGCATGTTGTCATGTTCCTGTTGTGTCAGGGATAGTTCTTGATGTTCTTGTCAATCCGGAGGTTCCGATCCGTGAGTGCTCGGAGGCTCCAAGCGTCGTTTAACTTCGACATGAAGTTGCAGCCCTCGAAGTGGTGAGTGGCTCCAAACGTCGTTTAACTTCTACATGAGGCTTGAGGAGTTGTGACTGGTTATAGAGGTCACCATTTCAGAGTGGAGGAACAAGCTAGCCAAAGTGAGCAGCTCTTCTAAAGATAAGAGTCCTGAGGAAAGCGCTCGATTCGGAGCTGACTTGTTCCTTTGAGCAAGCTTTCTCAACCGAGACGTATGATATCGATGGATATCCGGACTTCGAGAACAAACATCATTTTGTCCCTTGTCTCCTTTTACCTTTTGCAATTCATACTTATGTAATTATCTTGTGTAAAAATTATTTTGCTTGCTTGTCACCCCAGGATTACAAACCTTGTCCTAGATTAGAGTGTTGGTGCACTTTGATGAACCTAATTATTCTAGATTTTGAACTTACGCAAAAACACTTAGTTAACTTCTACATTAATATATGCTTAGATTGTAATTATTTTAAATTACTTATTTACTTTTCCCTCTAAATGATATCTGAGATCCTACAAGGTCCCATCTATAAGTTCTTCTAGTGGGTAAGCAAGCAACATGGGTCACTACCCCAGAAATGCACTCTACTGACGGGCGCTTAAACCCCTCCACTGACGGGTTTAGCCCGTCAGTAACATCACGTCAGTGGAAGTCTAACTTCCACTGACGGGTGTCATGCCCGTCAGTAGAGGGTACTTCGGCATTAAAAAAAAGACGCCAGATCCCGTCCGGTCGTCCCCCGTCGCCTGTCGCCCGTCGCCCGTCGCGTCCCTCGGTGGCTAGCAGCACGAAGAGGACGTCGGCCACCGCCTGCGCCAGCTCCATCGCCGCATGCCGCTGCTCCCAGCCAGCCCGCCGCCCGCCCGCCCGCCTCGCCGCTGCTCCCAGCCAGCCCGCCGCCCACCTCGCTGCTGCTCCAAGCCAGCCCGCCGCCCTGCATCGCGTCGAGCAGACCCGGGGTCTTAAGATGGCAGAAGATTCGAGCACGAGAAGAGAGAGCAGATCCGGTACCTTTGGATGCCGATATAGACGAGCTCCTGGATGGCGGCGTCGGGGGCATCACCTCCTTCACGACGTGGGTGCCCTAGCCGGCCTTGAGATCCAGCGCGTAGAGGTGGCGCACGGCCGCTTCGACGGCGTCCCTGTTGGAGGCCCCCGCGGCGGCGTAGACGTCGGCGAAGCGGCGAATGGCTCGCGCGCCTCGGCCTTACCGTCGGACTCGACCTCCCTCCGGCGTGGGGGAGGGCGGCGGCGGGGAGGGAAGCGGCGCGGGGGAGGGCGGCGGTGCGAGGGGAGGGAGGCGGCGGGGAGGGAGGCGGCGGGGAGGGAAGCGGCGTGGGGGAGGGCGGCGGTGGTTAGGGAAGCGGCGCGGGGGAGGGAGCGGCGGGGAGGGAAGCGGCGTGGGGGAGGGCGGCGGCGGGGAGGGAAGCGGCGCGGGGGAGGGCGGCGGTGCGAGGGGAGGGAGGCGGCGGGGAGGGCGGCGGTGCGAGGGGAGGGAGGCGGCGGGGAGGGCGGCGGCGCGGGGGAGGGCGGCGGCGCGGGGGAGGACGGCGGCGAGGAGGGCGGCGGTGCGAGGGGAGGGAGGCGGCGGGGAGGGAAGCGGTGCGAGGGGAGGGAGGCGGCGAGGAGGGCGGCGGCGAGGAGGGCGGCGGCGCGGGGGAGGGAGGCGGCGGGGAGGGAGGCGGCGAGGGGGAGGGCGGCAACGGCGGGAGGCGGCGCGGGGCGGGGCGCGGGGCGGGGGCCTTGAGATCTGGACGAGAGAGGGAGCGGGGAGCTGGTCCTTAGGAATTTTTAGGAAGGAGTGTGCTGGAGGACTTTTTCTAGGGTTTGTTGTGGGCTCAAATCACTGCTGACGGGCAGAACTTTGGTCCCGTCAGTGGTGACTTACACAGTACTGACGGGCCGGATTTCATGCCCGTCAGTGGAACACGTTGTCCGTGGAGCAATATAATCACTGACAGGCCAAATTTTGTGCCCGTCAGTGATGATCCTTTTTTGCGGAACCTGGATTTTCTGTAAAGTCACCACTGACGGTTCCTCTCTCGCCCGTCAGTAGAGATGACTACTACTGACGGGTATTCCGTGCCCGTCAGTAGAGATGGTTCAGCAGAGATGTTTTCTAGGGTAGTGGGTTTAGAGGAGTTCGTCCGTCACCCATGCCTGTTTACCCCATAGGTATGTGATCACATCCATGAACCTATTCGTGGGCATCAAAACTCGCTCATGTCAGCCCCTATTAGGGTATTTATTTGCGGGTAAATGAGCAAATAAGCCAGACTGCCGTATTAACGTGTCGCAGGAAAAAAAGGAAGGCTCTCAGGTCTGGACTACCGCTGATTAATTCTTTTCTCTACGAGAGCCTAGGACAAATGATAAAATACAGTACGGGACGAATTTCTTTGGTTCTTTATTTTAATGCGTAGTTTCTTTCTCTTCTCCTTTCTTTTGTTATTTAGTTCTTTAGTTGTTCACCTACTATATCCTATTTAGTTCTTTGGTTGTTCACCTAGTATATCCAGAATACATGAGCACTATTCTGTTTTCATTCTAGTATGTAGTTTCTTTTTCTTTCAACAATTTCTTAGTATATTTAGTTGTTCTACTCGTCGCTACGACACGGTTGAGTTTAGCAAGCATTTTAATATGCCTCTATAGGTTAAAAAAAGGCCTTAAAAACTTTGTAGAGGGAAATTAGAAAACGCTAGAAAAGTTGGGAAAGGGAAAAGTCATACAAGGCAGTTTTGAAAAATGCCTCAAAAAATTAAACTTTGGAGGCACTTCTTAAAATGTCTTTGCACATAAAAAAAAAGCCAACGTCAATTCTTGATGAGCCCCGAATAAAATGCATATATTCTCGTGTCTGCTACCCGCTGGAGTCAAACTCGCGACCTAACTAACGCTCCTCCACCAAGCATCCCACCAATTGCTATGATAATTGTTGATGCTAGCCAGACGAAATAGTTTTACTAGTAATATAAATCGCGGGTACATGCACGACCAGTCATTAGGTGGGAGGCTATTTCACTAAATAGTTAGCTATAAAAGGCTGTTTTTGTAAATATTACCTATTATTTGAGGCGTTTTTTTGTAAGATGCCTCGGAAGGACATTGGCATTTTTATAAAACAGCACAAATGTTCTGTCATTTTTAGGCGATTTTCTATAATCCCTTATTTACATGTCAGCATATTTACAGAACGCCCTCTATACTACGGATATTGTAGTATTTCTGAAAATTGCCTCCAAAGCTCATTGTTTTTAAGGCATTTTCACACATTGCCTCAAAATATATTTAATAAGGCATTTTTTAAAATTGCCTCTAAGAAAATGCCTCTAAATCTCGGTCGTGGTATAGTGCGTACTTTGAATAGAACTATGATCATTTTAAATTTCGTCAACTAATATTTTTCTAATAATCTTGAATTGTTTGGTGAAAAATTTCAATTTATTTCATCAATTATTTTCTAGTAGTCATATTGAATGGAACGAGCACTTCCAATATATTATGCTAATTCATAAATTTCATTTAGAGATGGTCTTAATTGTGCCATTAGCATTTTCAATTTGTCCCACTAATTATTATCATTCCTTTTCCGCTAGTAATATGGAAATATTCCATGAACACCTCCAATATGTTCGACTAGTAGTCATAAATTATTCTATGCACACTTTCGTGTTGTCCTGAGATATTCGAGAATTGTTCCATGAGACTTTCATTTTGATCCGCTTCTAGAATATTTGTTCCACCAGTAGTCGTGCATTGTTTCATGTACACTTTTAGTATTGTCCCAAACTAGTTGTGAATTGTTCCATGAGGACTAAGTTTTTGTTCCACTTGGTCTTGTTCTTTTGGTCCACTTACTTTATTTGTTCCACTATTGGTCATGAATCGTTCCATTTGCACTTTCTATGTTGTTCCGGACCAGTTGTGAATTATTCGATAAGCACCAAATTTTTGTTCGCTTGTCCTAATATTTTGTTATACTAGTTGCAAGTTGTAATGGACCTAACAAAGGTTTCAGGGATTAGGATTTTGCGGTTCAGTGTTACGGTTCCAGGGATCACCATTTTATGGTTTAGTGTTACGGTTTCACGCAACGTGGTGTTTTAGTAGCCGGCCACCAATAGTGGGAGGAGGAAATGGGTGGAGATCCCTAGCAGGAGCGTGATGCGGTGACATCTTCCACCCACATACCACCACACCTCCACAGATCTCGTTGCACCTCCTGACCGCCACACTCTTGGTTTTCAAATCTAAGGGGGAGGTGGTGGTCATGGTGAGGAGGAGGAGGTTGTCGGCAATGGTGGAGGGGAGAAGGAGGAGGCTATTGGTGGTGGAGGGCAGGGAGGTCGGCGGTGGTAGAAGGGAGGAGGAGGAGGCTGTCGATGGGATCGAGTGAAGGCAGGGGAGTACGGGCAGCACTGGGGTTTGGGGTGCGGATAGGGTGAAGGCATGAAGTAGGGTTTGGTTTTATTTTTCTTAAAAAACCGTCTTGGATGTAAGTTTTGTCCAAAGTATCAGATAAACCTCATCCTTGACGGTTTTGTAGAACCGTCTCGGATGAGGTGTCTTATTTGAGCATTTCTATAGTAGTATTGCGCCTTCCGATCACGTCGTTGGTGATGAGAGGATCTCCTCGAGGAACTCCTACCGCACCTAGGAAAGGTGAGAGCTCTTATTCCTTATGAGAGACAAATTACAAATAGCCTGATGGATGTTTTTTATAGGCAAAGGAAGGGGGACAAATGACCCCCATGCTCTTGGTGGGATGAGAGAGGTATGGGTAAATTTGTCTTTTGAGTGTTTTTGTAGTAGTGCTCGTACCTTATGACCATGTCGTTGGCAACGAGAGGATCTCCCTGAGGAACTCTACCCTCACTTGGGAGAGGTGGCGCTCTTATTTTTATGAGAAATAAATTACAAATAACCCTTATAGTGCCTTTATAGGCCAAGATAAAAGGATAAATGGCCTCTATGTTTATGGTGGGATATGAGATTCGTAAATTTGTAATAGTTAATCTATATGCTACAAGTATAAGTGGAGAGGTTTTAGTACATGATTTATGATAAACTAAGCGGACTTTGTAGGCTGCCTACTCTTTGTGGATTTCTTTAAACATGAGCTTATCTTGACCTTGAGGTTTTGACTTCTCCTTTATGCTCCTAATCCCTTGTTATTGAGATCATAAATATGTCTTACAACACTTCTCATCTTTCCTCTTATATATGTTCCCTTATGTTACATTCCCTCAAACTAATCTGTTCAAATGACGACTCAGCAGGGCTCTTGGTCGAGGCTGGAAAAGTCCAACTGGATGCAAGCTTGGCTTGGCTCGGCACGAGAAAGAAAACCCGAAAATTCTTATTTCTCAAATAAGTATCTTTATTTTTTTTTCTTTGGAAAGGCCCAACCGAAAAGCACAGGCTGCTCATGAACTACGTAAGTTTAGGGAAATATCTGGACCTTATAAAGGGACACAATACAAAGCATAGTGGAGGGACAATTATCCCTACACGTTACACAAATCACTTCCTACAACAAGAAATAACACCTAGGCCCTTGGAGACCATTGTGTTCGACGCATCTCGGAGCTTCTCCGTCTACTTGATACATACCAGATATGCGCAAACAAAGTAAAAAATTAGATATCCAAGCCAGGCTGCGCCCACGACCAGGTCCTACTGCACACGAACTAGAAGTAGCTTAACAGTAGTATCGTTGAGAACAATGATATGCACAAGATTGAAGTAAAGGATTAATATGGTACTCCCTCTTTTAATAAATAGAGGACATCTTAAATACATGTAATTAAACTTTTATCTAACTTTAATAGCTTATATATATATACATAATTATTTAGACTTACCAAGTGAAATAATATTATTAGATTCATCATAAAATATACTTTATAATACCATAATTCTATAAACTTTTACTAACATATTTATATAAAAAATTACGGTCAAAGTTACGAAGACCATATCAAAACCTAAAATGACATGTGTCGCTAAAACATAACACATAAACCTGATCTTATGAAACTAGCCAATTGCCCGTACTGTATATTCAGTGCTTGTAGCTGAAAGTAAAATTATTTGTTGTACAACCATTGACAACTCTGATATATATCTGTTCAACTATAATTTAGACCTACGAAAGATCTTATAGCCCATCAAGCAAACATGCATGGTAGCTCCTTTTAACATGGTTGATAATTAAAAATACATATTACACTATTTTATTTGTTTTATAATATTATCTATTGAGTAAAAGAAATTATTTTATTTTATTTCCCTTTAAGAAGTCTACATCGAAATAAGCTCCAGCTACTACTACTAGTCGTCTCTTCGGGGCTTTTCCCAACGGTGAACTCATCGACAACAAAGTGGCATCCAAATTCCTTTAGAAAAGCATTAGTGATCTGCAAGTTGTAACGCACACGTACATATAGAACGTGAAAGAGGAAGCTGCTTCATTTGGTAATAGCTTTTGCCTGATCCGGATCTCCAGAATCTTGCTGTTTTCGTCTCTGATGATTCACACTTGTGTCTCGTACCTATTAAATTGTCAAGCAAACGAAAAGGATCCAAGTCCTGTTGGTCTCTTATTTCTAGGAGATGCTGAGTCATATCCTCGTTTGGCCATTTAGTTAAGGACATCGTACGCTTTCGCACGTAGGCTCCACCGGTAACCAAGAACTTTGTTTTTTGTTCAAGTTCCAATGTTGAAACAGGGCATAGAGATGATCTCTCTCCGAAAACAACAAGGCTTGGAGATGCAGCCATGTCATTTCCCCTCCAAGATCCTCTGCACCAAGAATAGGTGGATATATATATTTATATGCCTATTTCCCAATCTTCATTAAGCAAAATGCTCGGGATATCATGCTATATCAGTTGTTGTACTAAGTTTAATAAATGTGATATGATTGAAAAACTACAAGAAATAACGAATGAGCATCATTTTTCCTTTTGATGGACTTCTTCTTTCCCTTGCAAAAGGAGATTAGACTTGAATAGAAAAGGCTAATTAAACTCTAGTTAGCAGAACTACTTTTTTTTCTAT
Source organism: Stipa capillata (assembly GCA_019208055.1). Lineage (NCBI taxonomy): Eukaryota > Viridiplantae > Streptophyta > Magnoliopsida > Poales > Poaceae > Stipa > Stipa capillata. The sequence continues at coordinate 306,442 of JAGXJF010000796.1, read as the reverse complement.
GTTTGTGATGGGTGATAAACAAAATTTTGAATTTTCATGATAAACTAATGGAGTAAGTAAAATTTAATGGTCCTGGGTGCTAAAACTGCCTAATGATATTTCTGATGTTTTTCTATATGAACAGTTGACACATGATATTAATTACTACTCATTGTAATTTTGCAAGCAACATATACTTAAATTACAGTAAGTGATTTCTCGAATAGTTTAAGGTTTAACACTCAAATTTGTATAGGGAGGTTGGGCCGGGGTTGGATTTGGACCTAGCTAGCAAGTGACTAAAGGTGCAATTCGACCATGTAACGACATGATCTAGGTCACATCTTTTAATTTGGATGTTGAGAACAATGACAAGTGAGCATGGTAAAAGAAACTTCCCATTGGCTCGTACATTGTAAGGTGTCATTGTGCGTGTTCTCTTGATGTCTATGACTTACCCTATTTTGATTTTTCATATATATAGTCATGTAGCATCTAGTTGTGCTTCTGATCTCAATAGCTAACCTTCTTTCAAGTATACAATGATTAATTATAGCTAACACTCAAATTATATGACTCACTATAATGGTGTAGGATGTCTAGCTGCTACACAAGCAGAATTTTTTCTTCAAGATTTATTTTCAAGGGATTACATTCCTTATATCGGCATTTGATCTTTATTTATCATTGCATCTAGTTTGATGGAACTCTTGCCTAAAGGAAGCTAATATGTGGAACTATATTTGTTGTTTAAGTTGTAGATTATCTTTGTGATGATTAACTAGACATAATTGGTAACATGAAACATCACTTCTAGATAGATTTTTCGTCATATTCTTGTGCTTGAATAGATTAATCATCAGCCATGAGTATGACATTCTCTCTATTACTGCAACAAATAAAGTATCCTGTCTTCAAATATTTGGGACTCGTACACTAAAAAGTTAAAAGAAGTGTGAAACATACTTCTATTATGGCCATTGGCTTGTTGATTGATTGATGTAGTCTACTACTGTGCATTTGTGTGACCACTCTAGTTGTTGGGTGGCGAAATTTAATTTCTATGTGCATGACTTTCTTGGCATGCGATAAAACAAATATTTGCATCAACCGACACGCATGTTACGCGAATCCTAGGCTATTATGTCGATATTATGACTTCAAACTATATTTTGATGCTTACTTTAGTTAAACAAATCTCCAATCAATGTGCAATATAGATGCCTTAAAATAGTGTGATTTAGTGTACCGTATACAATCTGGTTGCTATTTGTAAGTTCAATCTCAACACAATAATTAATTATCCATACTGCAATATAAGAAAACAATTTTTCACGTAGCATGAAGTGAGATCATATTAATTCATACTCATGTGTGCTATCAAATGTCAATAAGTTGGGCTACTTGAATGGCAACTCATGTGTAGTTCTGAGCTATATATAATAGCAATCTAAAAAAAGCCAAAATATTTTCTCTGGAAATGCACCAGAATGTTAATTAACACCCTAGTCCAGCTATCAATCTGCGTGACCTAGTATGGGAGTGATGCGACTTGGTCCTACGTAGATAGTTTAAAGGGACTACGCAGTAGTTTACTGAGGGACCAAACACGATAAATGTTGATTAATTGACCCCTTTCTAAGGGCCGGCCTTCAGAAAATTTAATCTGATTTCGCTATTACATTTGTATATAATAGAGTTAATGTAAGTGGTCCATATGGCTGTTAGCATGCCTATGTCAGGAATTTAAGATGTATTTTGATTGGTTAAGATAAAATTTTGACCAACAATTACTTTATTAATATATGATTTATATGACATAAAATTGATATCATTAGATTTATATTTAAAAGTACTTACTTATTTATGATTTTGTATCATATAAGTCTTATATTTATAGAATAATGATTGGTCAAAACTTTATCTTAACTAATCAAAATAAGCCTTACATTTTTGGACGAAAGGAGTAGCATAGTTAAACTGTGGATATTGCACCAAATTGTCTATATCCTTCATATTGACTCTGAAATTCTTGTAAACAATGGCCATGAGCGAAAACACACGTATATTCTTTCCTACCTATATAGATAGGATTAATATATATCATCTCTAGCTTGCTGCTCTTGAATTTTCATATACTCCTGTCGCTCAACAATATTTCATTGGAATATGAAGCGATTTATATGAATCTCAAGTTTCATTAAATTTTGGTACTCCAATTGCTTAACAAGATTTTTATTTTTTTTAGAGACACCCAATACAACTCATATACGCACATCAACATGCACTCACATAGCACTTAGAAAAGACTGAATTTGTAGAGTTTAAAGAATGACAAAGTCACTACGAGTATCTCACTATTATCGGATACATTGCTTAGCTCTTTCTTACAAAATTTCTGAAAAAGTGATTAACCTATCAAGGCAAAATCAAAGCTAAAGTCCTGGCATTATAAAAAGGTAAAAAGGAAACTCAGTGACCCCTTTAAATCGAATCTCCAACTAGACCGAAGGGTGTGATAGGCTTGGCTCGACAAAATCTCTCCTTTTCTCTCGGCATGTTCACCATGAATTGACACAAAACCTTAATTAGCTTGATCAGATGCTGCAGCATCCACACTTTCACGAAAGTACATGGCCTACTTGATCAGGGGGTGCATGCTCATGTTGCATTGAGAAAGCCAATACCTACCTAAACTGCATTTTTTTTTCATTGGCCAGTGCAGCAAGCAGGCCAGTATGGCCGTCACATCACCCAAACCTGCAATCCCATTGGTCGATGTACGGCTGCCCTCGATTTGGGAGCTCTCGGTTACTTCGAGTTATGCTGTTAACCAGTCCAGCCGGTCAGAAATAGTAGCAGTGCAAACAGCAAAGCCATGACATGTGATATAGTAGGATAATTTGAAAACGCACAACATTGTGGTATATATGTTCGCTTATGAGTCGTGCCCATTAGTTCATATTTATTGAGAGGTATGACATTTGATTAATTTTATATATCATCTTGTTAGACTTAGTTATAATATATTTTATAGGTAGAACCATTCACGTCCACTAATGAAAAGTGGATACCACGTGACAATATCTCGTCGGAGCAAAGAACCATGTTCGGTGTATCAAGGCAAATAGTAGATCTATTATTTGGCAAAAGTATGCCTACAGTTTTTTATTATATACAGGTAGTAGGCTGTCTACAACATAAACAAGATAACTTCTATAGTGATAGAAAACCATGTGATTGACGTGGTGTAGGATAGGGAAGTGCTACTAGAAAGGATGAAGTTAGAAAAAGTCGACATAAGGCTATAATTTTTATTCAAAATACATAAAAAGCCACAAAGCCGCTGGGATTCCAGCATTGCGATTGGTCCACGTGGCGCACTATGGGCCGTTCGATCTCCCGCGTACGGTCCAGATCTAAAGATACTGTTCATAACGGGTTTGCACTGTTCACCCAACCCGCATTAAATAGTGTCGGGTTTTTACTGTTTACCCGACCCGACCAGCAATGAATAGCAATCAACATGTTACTGTTCACGATCAACCCGTTGCTGTTTACTCCGACCCATTACTGTTCATCGAACCCAAAAAACACATAATGTACCCATTTTGATCGTCTTAACGCTCTAATTCCATTTTCTGCTCCTTTTATTTTAAATCTCACTCCTTGATACTCTAATCTTCAAAGAACCCTCATCTTCCTAATTACGCTCCTATTCTCCATTTCTTTTACATTTTGCTCCCAGTTAGCATCAATTGAGCTAAGGCTTAGCTAAAGTAAATAGTGAATTAGATATGACGATGTAATTTAGCCTTGCACAGATGGCGCTGTAATTTAGCCTCGCGCAATTTGTGCTGTAATTTAGCCTCGCGCAATTGCGCGAGGTATTATTGTCTAGTATATTAATATTGTGGTTGCCTTGACTTACCTAATTAATTGCACAAGATATAATAATAGGATTAATTCCTAAAATCAAATTTGTCCAATATTTAACATTATGTATAAACACTGTTTTAGAAAGCCATATAAGGTGCATGACACTTTGCATACCTTTCCAGTGCACCCATATATAAGTCCATAACAACAATAAATCATTAGAACCCAACAAGATCTTGTAAGGCCGTCTAGCTAGATATAGACTAGAGATACAATGCATTGTAGTGTTTGATTCACTTGGTGAGGTTGCTTATTCTTTATCCACCTAGATAATTAAAAAGGTTAGATACAAAATCGTTATGGATGCTAAGCTAGTATGCGCTGGTACGTACTGTTGTACGCGTGGATCAATGATCTGAACATAACTTAACTCGTTCCGTACATAACTTGGAACTTGATCGTATATGCATGGTCGGGTAAATCGGTAAACCACTATGAACGTCGCTCAAGTAACCCTTCAAGTTGCTATTAGGAGGAAAACGTGAAGGTCACATGAATGTGACATGTACTATGTCAGTTGATCTCTATGCACTACGCCCCTGTATATCACCTAATTGCTATAATCGATATCACAACTATTAACGCCAAAAGACTATGTGCTTCTCCTACGTGTAGCGTTTATACAAGCACCCGTACTTCGGCACGGTAACGAGGACAAAAAAAAAGGTTTACTCTATTACAATTACGTATTGGGACATCGAGAGAGCAAATAAAGCTCCCTCTTTACTTAAGGAGAAAAAAAGTCCGCCTTACAACACACTCCGGTCTAGAAAAGATCGATTTATCAATCCTAAACACTAAGACCATCCGATTGCAACCTCAAATTATCAAAACCGTCTGCTTTATAGCTTTGGGTGGTCTCACAAGTCGTTTTAGCTGACATGGATGTTATTGGTTCATCTTGTCATCAACCAAATCAATAAAGAGAGATAATAGAGGGGGAATACGGCATGGGATAAGTGGTGAGAGCTTACTGTGGGTTTAATCCAAACCTTACCAGTCAGTCATCGTGAACTAGTTTGTTTGATTACGTGGTAGTGACACGGTGGACATATCGCATCTAGGTCAGCTAAACCACTTGTAAAACCACCCAAGGTTGTAAAGTAGAGGGTTTCGATAGTTTGAGGCTACAATCAAATGATTTTTAGAGCTCAGGGTTGAAAGGTAGACTTCTGGAGAGTTTGGGGGTAGAAATTGGACACTGTACTTTACTTAAAGCATTTACAATAGTCTAGTCGACCTTCTGTTCATCCCTGCCAGGTCAAAGCACATCTAAGATGGAGGGGTGAAAATGTAGACGATGAGTACTCAGGTTGGGTAGAAAAATCGATAAACCAAAGCTGAAACTGTAACTGAAAACCTAAAATTGCCCAAAATTCGGTTTTAGGTTGTTAGTTCGGCTGGCATTGGAAAATAACCAAAATTATTTTGGTGAATTCGGGTTTATCCTCCAATTAAGTGAAAAAACCCGACATATATTATTGTATAGGGCCAAAATAGTAAGGCCCAAGGTTATATGCGCAAACCCACCTTGGTCTAGGCTTCCAACCCGCCTCATGCACCACCCCCTAACACCCCAAGGCTGAAAGGCCCTGACCGGTCAGACGCCTCCCGACCTCGCCCCCAACCTCCCCCAAGTCAAGAACCATAGCTGCTTGCACCACCATGTGCATCCCGCAAGGCGCATGTCAGTTCCTTCTGGAAACAGAACTGCCTAGACGTTAGGAAATCAAAGCCCCACCTAGTTGCTTGTGCAGATTGCCTCTCCACCAGAATTCAACCCCAGCTACTGCCCGCTGCCCCCGTTCTTTGCCTATGGTGAGCATCCATCCAATTCTACACCATCTCCTCATCTTCACAATCACGTAGTACTAATCAGCCGCTCCTCTCCCTCTTTGCATTGTCCTGTCCACTATCATCTGCCGCTGCAGCTATTATTTTGTTGCCATCGATGGTAGTGTCATGCTCCACCACCCCAACCGACGTTTCTATCTGTATCCACGCTCCCCTTTTTTCCAAGCCCCCTCACCATCTCCAGATTGCCAGCGAGCATAGGTGGACTTCCTCATTTGCCTTCCTCCTCTTTCTCCCCATTTCCTCTCAAAAGCTGCATTTTAGTTTAAACCGAAAAACCAAAACCAAATTTTTGATTTGCAAAATTTTTGGTAGAAAGTTCGGTTGATGTTTCTGACTAACCGAATTTAGAGAAAAACCAAAAAACCGAAACCAGAATTTTTGTTTAAACCGAATGCCCGTCACTAATGAGTACAGCACACTCATGTTAGGTGAGCCCCACTAACAAGGAGCAAACGTCAACTTTTAAAAACTAGAGGAAGTACCAATATGTTTTGCCTCCGTTGTTCGTGTCTATGCTATTACCATCCTAGCTAATTCTATCACCGGTTGGATTGCTCGATTACGCTATTTTCTCAACAAGCAGAAATAAAAATGCTGCTCTGATATACATAAGTCCGGCCCATCCATTCAAGATACTTGTGTTTGTGATATGCAAAATCTAGCACTTAAACAAGCATTACCAAAAATAGTAGGTATATTTACTATGAGTTTCATGCACGAAGAAGTTTACCCAAAAGGACAAGGGCTAAGTTGATGAGGAATGCTGGTGTAAGACATGGACATAAGCTCATGACCTCTTGGCGCGCTATAATATCGAGTTTCATACTCCAAACAATTTATGCACAAATCTAAACCACTAAGAAGAGGTGCGTAATATACTTCTATTCAACATTACCGCTCCAATGTCATTTATCTTTATTGGATCAATTTAGTGTATCCTTCGTATTAATCACAAGTCCCGGCCCTTATCATGCACGTGAGTGTAATTCATTCGAGTTGCTAAATATACACTGGTTGGGGAAGCAGTGTACACATACGGAGAATCGAAAGAAAATCCTATAAAACTAGGTTTAACCTTATATCCATGTAGACCCTAGTCAACCCATGACAAGAGGCATTACCAGTTTTAAAGCACACATCCCACTGATAACCCCCATTAGATTTTCAATCACCGTTTATCGTTCCAATATTCTTCCCCGGTTGCCTTCTGTTCCCTAGCATAAGTGAGATTATCAAACCGCATGCATCGGTTAGGACTTTTCACCATTCTTGTTCTTCCTGTCTCGATGCTGTAGCCGACGCTGCCCACGTGATCCACGACAAGACCATCGACCATGACTCGTGCTCAACCTCGACGACGCCACCATTTTCCTGTGAAATCTATCGATGGGCTTGAGTAGAACCTGGGGTCACGGGTCCATGCGGCATTCCCTGACCCCGGGTCGATCGACCCCAATCGAGCGTCGAGGTCGAGTTCGGGTCAATCTAGGTCAATGGCCGGAACACGACCCTAGACAATGGTCACCGATCCCAAATCAGAAAAGGCAAGTTCATGGAGGCTTACCAGGCTATCAAGGGCAGTCCGCATTCCACCATTAACTGAGCTGCACTACGTGCCCTGCTGGTGGATGCTCAAGGTGGACAGTAAGCTCTCGGCATGGGCACGCACAGGCATGACAGTTCGCTCTTGATATCATACCAGGATCATCGAACCAAAATTATTTGGTTCCCGACCCTCGTCCCCAATTAGCATCCGAAAGAGGGATAGTCCTCATCTCACCCCAGAGAGGTGGTTTACCCTGACCCACAATCCCATTTCTCGACCCTGACGACCCAGGTTCCTGGCAACTATGGGCTCGACAGTGGCCACGCGGCACGGCGGCAGGCAGTCATTACTCCCGATGGCGGACATGGCAGCATTTCCTTCCAGCACTCTTCAGCTCATGGCGAGTGTAAATACGTAGGGTAAGAGCACAACAATTGGAGATATCTTGTTCAACCATCAATAACTTTGAACTTGTTGATTTTCTCCCGAGTCGTGATTCAAATACCTGAGCCCTGTCCAATTATTTCTAATTTATAGTTGATCTTCGAAAAGGAAAGTGATCCAGGATCAATGAGCAAGCTCTGCAATTTCACAAAATGAGTTCTATTCATCTGCCAAATAATCTCAATGTAACGAGAAAACTGTGCAATCTTTGTCAAGCTTGGATCATGTCTAGGCCACCAGGTGGCTCGATGTGCATGCTGTAAGCAAATGACGGCAGCTGTAAGAACTTTTAGCACAATTTGGTTCAACCAAAATAAATAAATTTTACATGTGCTATATCGGACAGACCTACTTATGGACATATTAACACATTGCAAACCGAGTTTTCTTTCCTCCATTTTCTTCTTTATGTTAGCATTTCTTAGATGATCAGAGAACTAGAATGTTATTTGTGTGCTAGACTTTGAACTATGTTCGGTCCTTGTGTCTACAACTCCACTGCAATCCACATATATATATAGCAATTTCAGCATGACCGTTCATGTGAATCGGCAGCAACCGAAGTATGAGAGCTAGCAAATCTGAAGCACTAGCAGCCTTGAGCATTTAATGAATTTAGTATTTTTTTAAAACTAAAATCCTAAATTGTATTAAACTCTTGAGAGGCACGAGAGGCCTGGATAAGGCAAAATTGCAACCGAAATTACAATAATACCATCCAACATGTGTCCATGGTCCATGTAGAGAGAGGCCATGTGCCGCGGGATGTGTAGCAACAACCGTGTTGCCATTGTCTAAGCCCCAAACACCGAAGACCACTACCCACGAGGAAGGCTGCATTGCCAACCCACCATGAACCACCGAGGATGGGAATAGGGGTCGGTAGCATCACTTGTGACATTAAAGACAAAACCTCATATTGCTACCTCCGTAGAGATGCTCTCTTGAGAGCTAGGGAAGAGAATAATGATACTAGCACCAAAGATGCTGAAGAAATCTGTGCATCGGCCATCGGATCAAGCAACCTTGCAGGTATGCTTGGAAATCCTAAATGAGCATAGCGACCGACTCTCTCCAGGGTAGAAGATACTGAAGTGGCGCATCCATCGGGGACCAAATCTATAGCCCTTGAACAGCCACATTGACATGATGAAATAGTAAAAGTTGCTAATGAGCACAATTCGGAGAGTTCCTCGGTACCGGCAACCAGGAAATATGCCCCAGCTTGTCTATATTGAAATTTTCACATGAAGCGAAGGGGAAAAGCACAAAGCATGGGATTTATGCAGAGAGCAAGAAGGGGTACGTGGAGTGGCACGGGACAAGTACCAAAGTGCTAGGATGGAGAGTGGAACAGTAGATCCGAAGCCGCCGAGGCCCCCATTACATTCTCTGGATGCTCTACCATCATCATGGAGCAACGCTAAAGCGTGGATGAGGGGCACCCGAGTAGCTCAGGTCTGAGGGGAGTAGCTTATTCATGGTCGCTTGTAGACGATCCTAAATGTTGACGCTCACACTGGGCAAACCACCGCAGACACCGAGGGTGAGGAGCCACACCAAGGCCCCCTTCTAGACGGCTTCGGCTTGTGCATAAGCCGGCTTAAGCTTAACGATACCATAAGCTCCAGTGTGGGGAAGTTCTGAGAAGCTCTCATCCTCTTCTAAACAGTTTATGAGATTTGAGCTTATGGCTAGAGGTGGATTGTAGAAAGTCCGTAATACCCTTTGCTTTATTTATTTGTTGTTTAAATGATAATAACACTATTTTGATGTATTTTGTACATAGTTTAGCATAGAAATGAGATATATAAAAAAACATGGATAAAACTTTTCGGCTGCCGTAAGACCAAAAAATTGCACATAGAAGTGGTTTAGACTTATGATTCCTGGAGGCTAGAACCTGCTTCAGAGGATAACAATCGAATGGAAAGAAGTATATGCTACAAAGATTTGGTATCATAAGCAATGTCAACATGTAGTACAAACTACAATGACTCTGAATCCATTGACCTCGTTTTTGAATGAGATTGAACACAGGAGGTATGGACTAACCCATTAACATATGCAAATGAGTATCCAAGATTTCCTACTTTCTCTAAAATTTAGTTTATACTGAACAGCCAAGTTCCTTGCACTCCATTCAGCTGGCTCTAATATCATGAGCTTGCAAGGATCAAATTGGCCTAAAGGATATCAAGCCAACACAAATTCTTACATGGGCTAAGTAAATTGATCTGCAAACCTAAAATCATCAAAATTAAAATCAAGGAATGCAGCCATATACAGAATAGCTACAATAGTCAGTCATTGCAATAGCAAATTCAGGGGATCATTACAATCAGCTTAGGAGAAGATCCAGAACACTTAACATATATGCAATCAGTGGAGAGGGCGGCGGAGAATGTCTAGAAGGGGGTTGTCGGCGGGAGGCGAGTGGGCCGGCGAGGTCGGAGGCGATTGGGACCGGTAGGCTCGGTGTGGAGGGTGCTCGGGACCGAAGAAGGCGATGGCGGCCCGCCGGTACAGTCATTGTGGAGGGCGATGTCGGTGAGTCGAGCCGCCAAGGTCGGGGACGAACTGGGGACGGGTGGAGGCGGCCGAGCTCGGCACTGGCGTTTGGGCGGAGGCAGCCAGATCTGGGCGAAGGCGGGTGACCTCCAGAGGCGGCGACCGGTTGCGGCCGCCGGTTGCGATTGCGGAGGGGGGAGGAGGAGGGCGGTTGCGGCGGGACCGGAGGCGAACGCGGACATCGGCAAGGCACTGGCAGTATGCGTCGGGGGCGGGTAGGGGGCGTTCGGGCAATGGTTGGGTGAGGAGGGGGTTGGGGGATGGGGGGGAAGGGGAACTGTGAAGGATGTTTTATTTATATAGTCAGTGGCATAAGCGGGTAAATATCAGGAACTATTGGGTATAGAACGGTATTAATAGATGTGGGAGTTAGGAGAAGCTCGGGAAGCCTCATTTTTAGGCTTCCTCCTACCAACAGAGAAAAGATGGTGCTTAAAATTAAGTATAAGCCAAGCTTGCCCTTCTAGACAGTTTATAGCCTCCTAGGGCCATAAGCCAGCCCAGAAACCATTTAGAGGTCCAAGACGCTAGGAGCTAGGAGCTCCTTACCGACGGCGAGCATGCAAACCAAGTCCCTGGCAACAACACCAACCATGCAAAAAGAGGAGGGAGAACCAAGCCCCTCTCTTTCCACTATGTCTGGCGAAGCAGGCGGAGAGAAGGAGAAAGGAGGTGGTGTCAAGGACGGAGAGAGAAAATTAAAAAGAGGTCGCTAGAACCTCGAAGATAGAGAAAAGAGAGAAAGAAATCATGTATCCCATATTTGCATTTGTCAACTGAACATGAATGCATTCGTACATGCACTTACTAGCACATCCAGCAAAGCACACTAACATGCTAATTACTGTTATTAGCGCAAAAAAATACTTTAAGAAAGAAGAGGAGAGGATATTTAAATCCACTGATCCTGAATCTTTTTAGCATATATGTTATCATACTTAAACCTTTCATTTTAAGAATTATTTGTGTAATTTGTTGAAAATAATCAAACTTATTTGTATCCTAGTTGAAGACCGATTGGTTGGTTTTCTAATTGTGCAGTATCACCTATCTATGTTGGTTTAGAAGTAGAGTCAGAATTGTAGTAACACGAGTCACGAGTTTATGTTGTAGTCGAATTGGTAGGCAACATTGAGTTCTATGTAGGTTATACTTTTATATCGAATTTGCCAGGAAAAATAAAGAGAGAAAAGATATAAGAGATGCCTTGAACAAAGTATTTGTGCTCATGTATTTTATGATTTGTTTACGTGATTTATCCTTGGACCAAAACCTAACATAATTTAGGTAGGTGAATTAACACGCGCAAAATAGCGTCGCGAGGTTAGGCTCCGGAGCGGTCGGGGCCGGTGCGCTGCCGTGCTGCCGCAAGGACGATACGTCGCTGTGGTGCCATCTATACCGAGAGAGATACACCGTTGTGCCGACGTGATGATGTGCCCGCAGAGTGAACATGCCGATGACCTTAGCATTGATGGCTGCGGTCGTCCGCCGTCGAGACTAGAATGAAGAACAGCAAAAAAATCCCCGTTGTATGAGATTAGACGAAGAAGATAAATCAGTCCACAGGAAGTCACGCCCAAGATTGAAAAGGAAAAGATGGGAATGCAGAATCACTGATTGGATATTTTATTTAAGAGGTGATTAGTGCGAATTTTTTTTTAAATATTAATTTTTTTTCGTAAATCGCAACTATACATATCGGTTTGAAAAAATTACAAAAATAGCGCTCAGTCGGCAACCGAAACGCCGATTTGTCCAAATCGGCAGCTGAATTGCCGATTACAAGTCAAGTCGGCAGGCGATATGGCGATAAGGTTCAAGTCGGCAGGCCGTTTGCCGATAAGGGTGAAGTCGGCACGCCGTTTGCCGATAAGGGGCAAGTCGGCACATCGTACGCCGACTTGTCCCTTTTACGGCCCCCGCGCCCGGTCGCCCCAACCACACGCCACGCATTCACACACGCGCGCGGGTTGAAGGCGACCGGCAGCGGCGGTGCGGCTCCCGGCGGCGAGGGCGGCGGGCGGTGGCGCGGGGAGCCGAGCGGGGAGGCTAGGGTGGCCGGCGGCGAGCCCGTGAGGGCCGGCGGCGAGCTCGTGGGAGAGAGAGGAGAGGGAGAGAAGAAGGAGGAGAAGAGAAGAAGAGGAGGAAGAAGAGAAGAGGAAGAGAAGAGAAGAGGAAGAGAAGAGAAGAAGAGGAGGAAGAAGAAAAGGAAGAAGAAGAAGAGGAGGAAGAAGAAGAGAAGGAAGAAGAAGAAGAAAAGAGGAGGAGAAAAAAAGAGAAGAAGAAAGAAGTCGCGGATTTGTTCGTCGGTCAGGTAAAATTTAATTTTGAAAAAATATATCGATTTGATCATAGAGTTCACGTTATTAGGAAATAGTTGTACAGAACTAGAAATAAATATGGAAGAAATAGAAGTGGAGTAGGATTTTAGAATAAAGGAAATAGAGTACGTAGTGAAGAAATAGTCGTAAACCTAGTTTTATTATTATAGATTAGTTTGACATATGTAGCTATACATTACGAGCATCGTACATTTTGAATGTAGGTTAATTTTATGAAATTATGTTACGGATGACAGGAATGTCTGATATAGTGAGATTCAAGATTTTCTATGGTCCTGGAGAAGTGAGGACGAACTCGAATGGAGTTGATCTTAGTGCATTCAGTTACACTGCATTGCCTCTGCAAAATCCCGAGTCGTTAAACATTAGAGAAGCTAAAGACTGGTTCACCCGTAGTTTTAGTCTTGATACGGATAAGTATACTGTCAGCATTCAAGCTGTGTTTACAATGTCCTTACATTCTGTGCGCTGGGATCTGATGACTGTCGAAAGATTGAAGGAGTGGATTTCTTGGCTTAGGGTCTGCAGCGCTCGTAAGGAAGATCCTGTTGCTTTGGTGTAAGCTGTTGTGAAAGATCAAATGGAGTATCATCGTACAGCGTATGAAGACGATCACACAAGTGCATCAGCGCAAGGGGTAACAGAGTACGGAGCCGGATATCTTTCTGAATCAGCGATTCCGGGAGGAACGAGACAGAACCATGGTCCTACTGGGCGGGCAGACGAAGCTGAGGAATTCGAAGAGTTGGTGGAGGCTATGGAATAGGAAGATCTAGCGGGCGTTGTGCAAGACGAGGACGAGGAGTCCGATGATGAAGATAGTGATGAGGACGAGGAGACTTCTGATCGTCAAATTCCTAGCGGGTGGGACCAAGAACTACTGGGTGGTATGCGTGTGACAGATGGGCATGAGTCATCGTGGGAGTTCAGAAGCAACGAGATAAAACATGGCACCATGTACCGCACAAAGCTCGAATTAAAAGATGCAGTTGCTCTATGGGGTATGTCCACGCAAAGAACATTTTATGTTCAGGTGTCTACCCCGACTCAGTACACCGCAAAGTACAGCCGTAATGGTTGCCCTTGCTATGTGCATGCTCACGTCCCGAAGTGCGAAGTCACTTGGATTGTTAGCAGAGTAGTGCCTCATAACTGTGTTCGATCCAACGTCCTCGCAGAGCATCGTAACATGTCTTCAAGTCTAATTGCAAGATTGATGTTCTCGGAGATAGTGGAGAAGAAAGATATGGAAGCGAAACATATTCAAGTTGCAATAAAGAACAAGTATCAGTTCTCCATCAGCTATGGAAAGGCATGGCGTGATAAACAGAAAGCAATGGAGATGCGATTTGGGAACTTCAGAGATTCATATCACAACCTTCCGTACTTGCTATGGACACTACAAGGCAAGAATCCTGGCACGTACGTCGACGTAAAGTATACTTTGTCATCCGAGTCACCAGGATTTAAAGAGATGAACCGGGCCTTTTTCTCCTTGGGAGCTTGCATTGAAGCATTTAACCATTGTCGACCTTTGATGTGTGTTGATGGTACATTCTTGACAGGCAAGTACAGGGGCCAAATCCTCACCGCTATTGGAGTGGACGGAAACAACCAAATTCTTCCACTGGCTTTCGCATTCGTTGAAGGCGAAAACTACGCGAGCTGGCTCTGGTTCTTCAGAAGACTGAAGCGAGGTATCGTGAAAGATCGACCGAACGTGTGTATACTCCATGATAGGCATCCCGGTATATTGAAGACCGTGAAGACTCTTACAAACCCCGGCTCGGATGAGCTTGAACCCTGGCCTGATATGCAAAGTCGCTGGTGCATTCGCCATCTGGGGGCTAATTTCTACCGGCAGTTCAGAAACAAACGTCTTATGAATCTCTTCAAGAGGCTATGCAAACAAAATCAGCAAAAGAAGTTTTATAAACTATGGGCTAAGCTTGATGAATTCACTAAAACAGAATTAACTCAGCAGAGGAAGAAAGCCGCGGCAATTGCAGTAGCAGCGGACGAGGAGCCGAAAGAACTATGCGCTCTACCTGGTATTGACCCTGCCCGGTGTTAAGAGGAAGAAGGGCGAACGAATCAAGACCTTCTCCGAGTGGATCGAGAATGAGCCGAAGGAGAGATGGTCATTGCTCTTTGACACTCACGGTGCAAGGTACGGTATCATGACGACCAACCTGGCGGAGGTGTACAACTGGGTACTTCGCGGATAGCGCGGTTTACCCTTAGTTGCTATAGTCGAGAGCATACTTCATGGGATAATTCGGTACTTCCAAGAGAGGTATCAGACAGCTGCATTGCACATGAGCACGAACACTGAAACTCCATTCTGCGCGACTGTCATGCAGTACATGGAGGAGAAGATAGCAAAGGGGAAGATGCACACTGTCATAAGGATTAGCAACCTGCAACATAGGTACGAAGTGCGACTTCGGGATAAGACAGGTTTTGAAACCGCAAATGAGGTTCGGACGTTCGAGGTTACTTTCGGGTGTGAAGAAATTTCAACCTGTAGCTGCACATGCAACAAGCCTTTCCTTCTACACAAGCCGTGCTCGCATGTGCTAGCCGCGTGTGGGTTAATTGGTATGGACTCTTCCTCTTTCATGTCACCATTTTATTTAAAGGAGATGGTCCTTGCAACATGGAGCGGCGAAATTACTGGATTCCATGCTGTGTACAACTTCACCACAGTAGAAGAGGATCAAAGGGAATACATACCTCACTGGAGCCTACTTCGTGACAACAAGGGGCGGCGTAGAGTTCGACGAATTCGCAACGACATGGATGAGTCAGAGGCTGGGGGCCCTACAAGGCAGTGCTTGCATTGTGCTGCATATGGTCATCGGAAGAAATATTGTCCGAAGTTGAAGGACCAAGCGGGAGGTGATCCCACGGCAAGTACATCGGCAACCCCTTCTACTTGGACTGGTCGAGGCCGTGGACAACATGGGTTCGCGGAGTGAGAACAAGGCTTCGCCCTGTTACTTTCTGAATAATGATTCGTACTTTCCCAATTATGTTTGAAATGTAGCACTGTGTTTGTAATAACTAAAGGGAACTTGTAATATGCCCGTGATATCCCTGGTATATTATGTACTTGAACTTCTTTGATGTGATGTCGTACTGTGTTCGAAAATATTTATAATAATTGTACTGAACTTCTAAAATGTGCCTGTTTGTTTCCATTCAATTATGTACTTCAATATTTCAACTTATATGACAGGCTTCGTGTTATTTTCCTGCAACACGCGTGCAGGTATGACAGAGTTCGAGTTGCTCGATCCGCGCTCTATCCTGCACACGGGCATCGGATGTGCACGACCCGCAGAGAGGACGTGGAGCACACCTTCCTCGAAGGCCGTCCGCGATGCAGAGTACTCCCCCAGGTCCTTCACAAGCCGGTGGGTCATCCTGGCAGGCCCCGCCTCCCCCAGGACCTTCACAGGCCGGTGGGTCGTCGTGGCACGGCCCCCAGCTCGAGGGCAGGCAGCTGTTTCCCTGGGACATGCCGGCAAGCTCTCAGCGCACACCTACGCAGTTTCCGGCCATGATCCCCAACCCGGGTACGTAACATTTTCGTGCTTCTGGAATAGATTCAACATGTTTGCACGCACTCAAGACGTATTGTCTCCCACAGGTTTTGTTCCCTTCTCACAAGGACGAGGAGGTTCGGACAGCCCATCTCAGTACTTTGCGAACACTCAGTTCGACCCCGCCGACGGTTCTGCGTTGGGACGGGGGTATCCTTCACCGCCTTCGCCGCCGCCAGTCACGCAGGATACCCAGCCTACTGCACCTCAGCCTGAGGAGCACTTGTACGGCAGGGGCCGTCGTACGATTGTTCCGCCGGCACAGTTGACGTACTCCGACTTCCGCAAGAGGCCGCGGAGGGGGCCGCGTCGAGGAGGTGGACAGGGAGGCCCAGGAGGACCCGCACATGGAGACTAGCAGAACTATTTATTTGTAATAGTTATGACAGCATCTTTTCGATTGTTATCTATCTTAGTTCTGCTATTTTTCGTTAGATTCGAACACTTACTTTATTTCGTCGAAATCTAGACTCGCCTCCGAAACTCCTCTACTCTCCTCTCTATCCTCGTGTTATGTTCGTCGGTGCGTGGGAAGCAGAGAGAGACGGGGGGTGTTGCTCTGTATGTTCGTCGGTGTGTGGGAGGCAGAGAGAGGCAGGGCAGTGCGGTGCGAGGGAGCTTATCGTCCCGTCGACCGATTTACTACATGGACAGGAGCTTATCGCCAAACCGTGGACCAATAGGGCAAACGCCGGTGCCCGTGGCGTTTGACATAGTCGTCCAAACGCCCGCATCATGGGCACAACAGAAGCGTTGCCAAACGTCGCCAAAACAGGCCGAACTGCAGCTGATCTGGCGTTTGTCTATACAAGCCAAACGCTAGTGATCATGGCGTTTAACCAAGTCGGCAGCTAGTTTGCCGACTAGGGTCAAGTCGGCCTCTGGCTTGCCGACTTCGTCCAAGTCGGCAATTGGCTCGCCGACTTCGCGCTGGCGCCAAAATTCGTTGCAGATGTCGGCATTTGGGCTGCCGACCTGCTCCAATTCGGCATTTGGACTGCCGACTCAGCCCATTTCGGCAATTGGGCCGCCGATTTGAGCATTTCGGCATTTCGGTTGCCGACTGAGCGCTATTTTTGTATTTTTTTCAAACCGACATGTATAGTTGCGATTTACGAAAAAAAAATATTTTAAAAAAAACTCTGATTAGTGCGACGCGTGCTTCGAAATTAACAATGCCACTTTTCATGGTTCGGAAGCTGTCTATTTTGATGAAAAATTAGCCCTAGTCAGATTTTTTCCGGAGAATCAACATTCACACGCCCACTACTTTCCCGCTTAACCGGTGGAAGCCTGCCAATAAATATATAAGAATTTTCCATCTGCCTTAATTATCGTTTCATAATATAACGCATATTTTAATTGGTTAAGATAAGACTTTGACCATAAATTACTCTATTAATATGTGGTTTATGTAATGCAAAATCACTATCATGAGTAAGTACTTTTAAATACAATGTAATTATAGCAATTTTATGTCACATAAGTCACATATTAATGAAGTAATTGTTGATCAAAGTCTTATCTTACCAATCAAAATACGTCTTACGTTATGGGATGGGGGGAGTATTATCTTCGTCTATGGAGGGAGTATTATCTTCGTCCAGAATGACATTTCAGAAAACGTGCAATCAAGTTTCTCTATCTTTGACAATTAATCTATAAATCGTACTAGCAGAGTGCCCATCGGTTGCGATTGATAAAATATTTAGAAGGAAAAATAATATTATAAAATAAACTATGATAGTCATTTTGTTTCTCAAGTTATGCGGTAGCATGTCTTATTTAAAATTAGTATGACACGAACTTTCCTTCTAAAATTCATATCTGTTACAACGCACGGACACTCTGCTAGTAATATTAGAGATAACCATTTCACAGGACTACAATTATTGAAACAAGTATTTCATAGATCGACAGACAGTTGATACAGAAGAGCAAGAAAGTATTAAAACAAATCACACAATTCTGAATCTCAGGAGAAGAAAGAAGAAGCAATTGATTTCACCTCCACCCAATCCACAAGTAAACTAAGACTCGTACAAGCTTAACGCGATTCACCCTCCAAACAAATCTAAACTGGCTAAATCCTCACGTTGATACTTCATAGTTGCCCAAGAATCACCCCAATTTCACCTCGCTAAACCCTGTCTAGACTCTAGCGCAACAAATAATCTCGATAGACATGGGCAACGACTAATAAAAAGAAAATCAAATCTCTCCGATATGGAGAGCAGCTTTCTGAACTACCTAGTGGCTCCAGCTGCATGCGTTGTCGTGGTGGCCTCTCTGAAGCATACATTGTCCAACCACACCATGTTTAGCACACATGAAAACAAGAACAGCCGTGGGTATATGAAGAGCTAAACAAACTCCATCTGCATATATAGAGAGACCATACGTACATTTATCTTGCCAAATGATTGGAAGCAACCATCTCCATTCTCTTTCCCCCAACCGAGCTCCTCTTCCTCCCTTGGCCAGTGGCTAGGGCAGCTCAACTAAGAGGGGAGGCAGTTTAGCCAAGGTGGCAGTGATTTGCAGAGGCAGCACAGGATGAAGGGGAGCGGCGGGGATCGGACGGTGATGGAACGCGCGGTGTGGAGGCGGCCGGGCTCGGGCTCAATTGAGATGAGTCTTTATTATATCTAAGATAGTTAGTTTGTTGATTTTCGTTAAAGATTTTTTAGGTCTTTATCATATCTAAGGTAGTTAGTTTGTTGGTTTTTCTTAGAATTTTTTAGGTTTTTATTATATTTAAGATAGTTTGTTGGTTTTTGTTAGAGATTTTTTAGATATATGGTTAGTGGAGGGAAGGGTTAAAATGGAAAGAAGACGTAGATGAATCAAGATGAATCAACCACCACCAACTCAAATATATACAATAGTAAATATATTTACATATATGGAAATAGTACCATTAAATTTATTATAAAAAATATTTTCATAGTATAGATGTTTCACAAATTTCACTAGCATAATCTTTAAAAGAAAGTAATGATCAAGATTGTATATTAAATATTATGGGGAGTATATATTAAAGCTGGTTACTTGCGAATCAGGTCGTCGTGGCCAACTAATCGAGCCTTAGAGTTTGTCGTTTTTTCCCATTTATAGAATACACCGAGCCCTCGCAAAAAAGAAAAGAAAACGAGAATAGACTGAGCATCGATCGTACCAGTCCTACCTTTGGTGTCGTTCGTCTATTGTTGTTTGGATAGCTAGCTAGTTGCAGAGTGACGTCCCCTCCAAAACAACCATGGGCCACTTCTTAGTATAATTGTCCATAAATATGTGCTCCTATTGGCAGGTGGTGCATCATATAACAATAGACTATATATATGCTACGGTCATCATCGCGTGTAACATTATTTACTACTAATGGTATTAGGCAATTCTGTGAGATCCGCATGCATACCATTTTTGTAGCAAGATACGCATCGATCTTTGCAGCATATGTTCGGATGATATTGGAACACTTTCAGACATAAAAGAACAACCTTTTTGGAGTAGGAGTAGTAATATAGAGTTATTGGTTTCAGGGGCACCATTGTTTGAAGCACCACAATCGGTTGAGATTGCTTGTTGCTGCAAACAGAAGGCATCCATGAGATGTGACGGACGTCCACAAGTTAGAGACTCTGTGTTCGACTAATTAGTAATTTTATGTTTATTTTAATCCAAAGATAATTCATGATTGTATTAATTATAGGAATAATCACAGCATATACCATATATATACCAGACATGGATATAAGTAATAAAACAATATAACTCATATCTAAACAATATGTACGCACGAGCATGGCATAAAACAAATATGGTAACAGTATGAACATGATGTTAACGATATGCTTTTCGGTCGAAGATGATGGTGGAGAACCTGATGATGATGAACCTGGGGAAGCCATCTCATAGCCACGGATGAATTTTGTAGTTGACGTTGAGGAAGTAGCCGCTACGAGCAATTACGCCTAGATGCTTCTTAAAAATTTTATTCGTCCTCTCCTGAGTAGGATCCTAAGGAAAAATGGTTCTGAAGACCAACTCTCTCATACTTTGGTGAACCCACAAGGAAGCGGTGATTAATCTTACTTGGTCCAAATCTGATATCACACTTGAAAATAACAAAAGCGAAGGTTGAGATGCACAAAA
The DNA here is from genome assembly GCA_019208055.1 of Stipa capillata. NCBI lineage: Eukaryota > Viridiplantae > Streptophyta > Magnoliopsida > Poales > Poaceae > Stipa > Stipa capillata. The sequence goes on along the minus strand of JAGXJF010000796.1, from coordinate 285,998 downwards.
TAATACAAGTGAAGGTTGAGATGTGCAACTATCTTTTTCAAATAGTTATGAATCTCGAGGATGCAATAAATAATTAAAAAGAGCAATTACTTGGCTTAGAAAATAAATAATATTTTTAGAATAAATAAAAACAGAAAATAAACAAATACATCAAGTATGAGGAGAGCTATTCTAATAGCTAGAAATTAGGCATGTGGTATATAGATTCACTAGTAGCAATTCTCATAAGGATATTGGACTCTAGGCTAGCATAAGACGCAATTATGATAAATGCCTAAGTAATGGAGAAACATTTTCATTGAAAAAATACTTATGCACATCTATGATTAATCCAAATTTGTTCCACTATCACTATGCATTGGCACCATTTTCACCGTGTGTAGTAAAGGGGGACAACAAGACAAATAACAACCACTATGATCCCTTTTGAGGCATTAGACAAATCTTCCTAATCAATCCCAATAAATAAATTGATTGTGCCGAAGATGGATGTAAAAACCATAACAATTTGATGCTGCCGAAGATGGATAGCCATCACAAATATAGAGAATACCATATAGTTACTAAAAACCTCATAGCCTCGATGGTCTACTCATGCAATGGCTTCTGTATAAATAGAGAAGTCTTTGTGGAAGGGTCTCTGAGATTGAGACGGATCTGTACACGAAAGGGCGGCGGCTACCGAGCCTCTACGGGCCCACGTAGCACCTTGCCACGGCAAGTGGGGCCACGGTAGCCTACCGCGTCACCACGTGGCGGCTCCGCCACCTTCCTTTTTATAGCGAAGCAATCCTCCTCTGGAACATTCCCAAAAATGCTATGTTGGATGGGTAACTTTCAACGGGGGGAGTGAATGTCGATTTTAAATTTTTTTTCTTAAAACAAGAACACAAAGCTACTAATGAGCGAGTGTATCCAAGTCAGAGAATACAGCAAAAAGCAATCAACAAAAATAGTGAAAAAAATCAAGCAAACACTGGACAGGTCGGAACTTCCAGAGTAAGTATATCAGACGTTCCACTATTATCTGAAGTCCCGAAGTGAACCTGATTTTGAACTCTCTGGAAAAATCAGAATATCCAATGTTTGGATTAGAACTTCCGAAGTACAAAATCGGATGTTCTGAAACTAGTGAAAACAGCTGACTGTTGCTTCAAGAAACGCATGCTGATTTTGATCTACTTGATGAAATTGAGTGAAATTTGGCATAGTGGTAGACAAGGAGATTATGGATCTATTCCAATTGGAATCATGTCAAAATATTGTATGTGCTAAGAGTAATTCTTGCTTTACTATCAGATATACTAAAACCGATCAAGAAGTTATTTTGGGGGAAAAAGGTAGCTCATGAGAAATCTTGATATGAGATCAGTATGAAACACCTCACTAGTCAAAGCAACCTATTCCAAGCCCCGAACCACCAGATCAAAACCTCTAAGAGAATAAAACTTTAAAACCCAAAAATCTTACATTTCCTCTGATAAAAACTCAAAATCAAGATGGAGTAAGAGATTCTTTGGGTATGCTAAGATGAAATCAAATTAGAGAAGATTTTTTCATCGCTAACTTGCCATACCCAAGAGAGATCAACGAAGAAGGCAAGAAAACAAAAATCAAAACAATTTGAGAAAGGGAAAACTCAATAACAGGTTCCTAAGCAATCCCTAAACCGCTTCCTTGGGCATTTCCGCCACAGTTTGTTGAAAAGCTTCAGTGAACTTTGCGCTTTTACCAAAACGCCTCCGGGACTCAACTTGGTCATCAAGTCTTGACTCCAACCGCTTCCTAGTCCACTAAGCAAGTGCTTTGAGTCGTACGATGTCCTTGCCACCTCTAACTGCATCTTCGCCCTAAGTTTCATGTCGGTCCACGTGGCCAAAGCATTGCCACAACATAAATTACCTGCACACCAAAGACCAAGCAAACCGCCACGAGCACAAGTTTTCCACTTGACCCAACTTAGCCGAAACAACATATTTCATCAATTTTTCTCGAGAAAAATTGACCAAACTCGAATTCATCAATCAACATGTGGTCAAAAAATTTCCACATCCGAACATCTGGTTCCTGGAACGGAACTTCCAACCATTCGAGCCATATCAGAAGTTCTTATCACTCTACCGGAACCTCCAATTTTTCCAGAGCACCAAAAACATAGTCAACTTCAGATCTTTCAGACCACTTCGGACATTCTGACCAATATACCGAAACATCCGTTATACAACTTTCAACAAATGAACATTGAATTTATGCAACCTAAAATTCAACTCCAATAACACATACTATGGCAAAATATTCACCATCTGAAACCTACGGAAGCAGTACATCCACAATCACAATTACCCCTAGGTTCTACATAACAAGACAACTAGAAAGAAAACTAAGCAACATTTAAAGGAGTATCAACTAATTTTTTATTATTTTTAATAAGACGAACTAAGTAAGAAAAAATAAACTACTAAGCAAAAATAAATAATTGGGAAGTAAGTAATGCATGTGATAAAAGCTAAACACAAGAAAAATGGAGAGTGGTGAAATCAAATTTAGAGTGAAATCAATGTTGCCACCTCAACAATAGTGCCAGAAAATAGGCTTGATGACCTCCAAGTGCACATGATCAATTATAGATTTCCCGATGAAAACTATTATCGAACCTACAGAGAGGGGGTGATTAATCTCACTTGACCCAAATCCGAAATCACACTAAAAATATTAAAAAGCAACGGTTGAGATGCACAACTACATTTCTCAAATAGTCGTGAATCTCTAGGATGCAATCCAAAAATTAATGGAGGAATTACTTGAACTAGGAAATAAAACATATTTTCAACATAAATATAAAATAGAAATATAATACATACTAGAAGTTTTGGGATAGGTTTTCTAATGGCTAAAAGTAAGGCATGAGGTATGTAGGTTCACCAGTAGCAATTCTCAAGCAAGTAATGGAGATTGTGCAACATCAAAGTATCAACTATGAAACTATAAGAATTAAATGAGAGGCTAATGCATTATTAGCAATAGATAGAATTAATTCTACCACTTGTTCGACCACCAATTTGAGGCCTAGATTAAGGCATGTGCCGGAACAACACTAATAAATTCGCTAGTAAAGTATGAAAGATGACCACATGGTTGGCTACTCTACCCCATCCTGCATGCTTACCAACAATTTGCATCACTAAGTGTTATTCATGGCCAATTCACACTACACAATCAAATAAAACTATTAAAGACTTAAAAGCATAAGATTAATCCCAAGCAAATAATTGATTACGCTGAAGATGGATGATAATCATAATAACAATTGACGACGTTGAAAATGGATGGCCATCATAAGTAAATAGAGAATGCTACATAGTTACTACTATACACCTTGTAGCCTCGATGGACTACTCGCACATCATGCAATTCATCAAAAGCAAAGCATAGAGCGATTCCATATCGAAAGTACCGATGACACAAACCAATCCCGAAGGTTCTGATGAGGTAGATGAAGTACAAGGAGATTCTAATCTATAGAGGTTTGTTGTGGGTGATGATCTATGGGTGGAGATTGTGGTGGTGATGGTGGAGATAAAAATTGTTTTTGTCAGTGGTCTCCATCTTTTGTCCCAAATGCTTCTCCCTCGTTTTGATATGATGTCTTTTGTATATGAAGGTGAAACTCTGCAAGGTATCCACTCGAGGGCGGTGGCAGCCAGATGGGGCGGCAGGTGGGGGCCGCCCCCTTAGGCCGCCCCGCCTAGGACTAGCTCCTCTGGTCGTCTCTCTCGCACGAAGTCTTTCTCCTCCGAAACATTTTTGAATATGCTCGATTTTTTAATTTTTACGGTGTTTCTCTTACGTATACAAAATAAAAAAATAAATAGGTAATGTGATAGTTTATTAAATAATTTGAAAAAAAATAATTAAATTATATAATAAATATATGATAAAAAATATCATTAAACTCGAAATATATGACACGTATTCCACGTATCACATGGCCACTACACCTTTACACTACATATTTGGGGAAGTGAAATTGCATGGCTATTGAGTTTTCTAAAAAGTGAAGGCTCGCACATGTCAAAGTAACCTGACTAACTCAAGTTAGGTCGTACTTTTGGACAGGTATCATAGCGAGAACTGCTTTTGAATTTTGATAGTCCCAAAAGTCAAGGTTTCCGGCGGAAAACGGAAATAAAATTATTCGGCGTTGATCAATATGGACAATGATGAGCTAAGTGTATGTATTATTGCCCAAAACAGAAACACGAAGCTGTTGTGTGTGTATACCAAATGTGGAATTATTTTGATGGATAATATTGTTACGTTATATGCCATGTTGCCTTTGAATTTAAACTACCACAAAATTGGTAAATCAAAGAGGAAAATATTTGTCGTCTCACAGAAGATTATTTGAGTTGGATATAATAAATAAATTGGTCAAACTGAGTTTATCAAGTTGCCAATAGCGTTGCGCAGGTGGATTTGATACAGTATCTTTCACCAAAAGATTTGACCATGTATACATGTTGCAATATTTGAATGGCTCTAGTACCTCTTCTTTCACACTAAATATCCAATGGAAACCACACTCCATGAAAACTCCGAAGAAATTGACCAAGTTATTAAAATCAATAAATAGTATACGTCGAGAGGTAACAATTTATAAAGTTTAATAATCAAAGTCGATCACATTTGGACAGAATAGAAAGAGACAAACAGAGAATAAACAGTGATAAACACCGAAAAAATCACTACATGACTGAAAACAGACCTATCGAATGCGGTTATGTTTGATTTTGTATTTTTACTAGGTTATAGACATGACTTCTCTACATATCGGTTTTTTTAAATAATTTTCTAAACTTCTAGACATTGTTTTCACCTCTCCTCTCTTCCCAATCTAGGGTGCGGGAGTTATATATGAGAGGGAGGGGTGATCTTTGGGGAGGGGGAGGGGGCTGATCACCTCACGTAGACAAGTTTTTTTGCTTCATTGTTTCCTGTAGGTCAGGAGCTTCCCCTGCCTATTGGCTTCATCTACTTGCTTCCGTCTATCTCTCAGAGCACAAACATCTCTCAAAGTTTATTACTGATCAGGTTTATGTAGAACCTCAATATCTTATATGGTACAAGTTGTCAACTGCTTGTTTTGAATAATTTTAGTTTGCTTGTTGTTGTTCTTTTGAACCTTGAGCTTTGGTTAATCCTAGGAGGGGAGACCCTTGGCCAAGGAGTAGGTTGGCAGTTCTTCTACGTGGTGCTCAATGCCACCTTCCATTCGGAGGTTGATCCGTGGAGTTTCCTCTAGAAGAGCGACGATACCCTCCTCTGATGGCTACCTGTGAGTGTAAGAGGTGGCTCCTTCGTAACAACTACATGTCTTGTGAAAGCGGGATCACGGCAACCAAATGTCCATTTATGTCTGATAATAGTGTCTCCTAGGGCTTTCTCTCCTCAGTTGCCAACGTGTGCAGTTTTTTAAATCCATGTCTTAGTTTTTTATGTGTTTTCTCGTTTTGCATTCCTATCGTAATTTTTCTTTGAGTATAAGGCAAATGCACATAACTTTAAAAAAAGAAAGTCAGATCTTGTTGTAATTTTCTTTGAATCCAGGGCCTCATTGGCAGTGTTTATCTCATACTTCCTCGTGGTCACAGGATATGTCATTTTAATCTTCTTAGCACTTTTGAAACTATAAGTCGTTCTGCAATTTCGAGGCTAGTTGTAGGACTGTCAGGAAAATGGACCGGTCGACGGGGTTAGTCCCGTTTCTGGCTGTGTGGCACATTTGATCTTTTGTTCTTGTTATGCCCTTAGTAATTCTATCAACATATGGATTCTTCTTAACTCTATTCTATTTGTCATGTACTTCCACCGAACTCTTGTTACTGTAAAGAGTTGTAGCAGTGCAGTTAAGTTTGCACGCAGTCAAGTGCGATACTGTGTGAGCTCAGGAGTATATTGATTGCATTTAAGAGGGATAAAAAGGTTGTAAAAATGATTAAAGGTAACAATATATACTCTCTTAATTCTTTGTGATCAACTCTAAAACAGCCTGCATCGTAACTGAGAGTACTAAAGCAGGGTGCAATCACCTTGAGAAACAAAACCGAAAGGCCAGGCATGCATCACTAATTTTTATTCACTTCAAAGCTAAAACATGCTCCTATGTAGTACTCCTGCATGACAGCATACATGCATGCTTGTAAGGCTGCTCCCAATGCTCCAACTTGGACAGGTGCTAAGAATGCCACATAGGCAAAAAAAAACTGACGTGGCAAAGCAATTAAGGAGGAGAGAGATAGTTTTGGTATCTCTAGGAAGAACCGATGCTAAACGCGCGGACCTATGCAAAACACATATGTGGCATCTATGTATTGGGAGTTTAGTTGCTAAATAATTAAATGAAAGAAGCTTAGCTACAAAAAGCTAAGCACCTATGCATTGAAGAGTTTAGTTGCTAAGTCCTCTCATGTACTAAGCACCTATGCATTAGAGTGGCCTAACCGGCCAATTTGCGCGTGAACGACTTTAGTAACGCGGGGAGCCCTGGCTCCCGCCTCTCCACGCGTCAATGAACCGTCCGGCAGGCGGCGGGGACACCACGAACACCTCTCACCGGTGTCGGGGGCACCAACAATATTATCTTCACCACCGGACTCCATTATTTAACACTACTTTCTTGTTAAGCACGCTACATGTACCAATCTAACCTTCTCTGATCTTATGTGCGCATGTCCGTTTCGTAGCACTGTTTAGTTGTCCATTTGCGCCTTGGCTAGACTGTGCGTGATGCAAAATTAATTTTGTTATCTATATTGTTCAAACATTTTGTGTCTCCTCGGCCCTGGATATTAATATATAACATGAGTGTAGATTCGCTACTTTGATGGGCATTGAGCCCTTTTCATTCACTACTAGTTTGTGCTCTAAAATTTATATATCTTATATATCTATACCATATAGTACTGTATTTTTCGTGATAAACTAATCCATTTGTATTTTGTACTAATCTATTTCTACATATGTTATGCACTAAAAATAAATTAATAATAAAATAATAGTTAAATCTAGACCGTATTAGCTATGCTCTAAATATGATGGCACTATAGAATTAGATTTATTAATGTGTGAAATAAAAGTGTGCAACAATAAAGATGATAAAACTATATAAATCTTAAAGTACAAACCAAGAATTTAGTAAGGATATAGCACAACAAGGCAAAGACATATTTACCTAGATAACATGTTTACATTAACTTGTTAAAAAAAACTTTTAGCATCAATCATCTCTAATAAGTAACGATGGTCATTAATCTCTTATAACCAAGCGGTTTCCATTAGTTTTTAACTTTTCAGGGTATAACTAATTAAGGTGCAAAACGGACGGTACGAAGGCACGCACTTGTAACACAATCATTTAAAACCTGCCCTGATTTGAACCCTAGGTACTCCCTCCGTCCAAGAATATAAGGCGTATTTTAATTGGTTAAGATAAAGTTTTGACCAACAATACTCTATCTATATGCGATTTATGTGACATAAAATTGATATCATTAGATTCCTCTTCAAAAGTACTTTCTTATGATTATAATTTTATATCACACAAACTACATATTAATAGAGTAATTATCGGTCAAAGACTTGTCTTAACGAATCAAAATATGCCTTACATTCTTGGACACAGAGAGTACTATTTTAACCGAGCATTTGAGTGCCCCATTTAGCTACAGCATAACTGGTTGGCAATTACTATATGTGAACTTGCTTCTTAGAGACTTAGATAATTAAGTTCCATGGTACAGGCCGGGGCCATAGAACATTAGCCGGCTACCATACAATCAAAAACAGTGATGTTGCCATCTACAGATAAAGATACATATATGTATCACCTTTCGTGCTTGCAACAATTTTCTCTCGGCCCTCACTAACCCAGCCACTTTAATTAACGCCAACCAATAAACTAACCGCTAAGATCAGTTAGCCAATTGAGTGTTGCCTCCTCTCTCCCCTCTTCCACCTCTCGCATCTCCTTGCTAATGAAAGCAAGTAACAAATTGAGGAAAGTCCACTTGCAAGTTGCAGCCACCACCAAGAAAAGCCTCCCTCCCCCGGCCGGCCTCTCATCCCTTAAGGAAACCTTTGAGCTTTCTTCTTCCAGCTCCTAGATCTCCTGCTTACCTTCTTTGGTACATTCAGTTGCGTTTGCTTCCGGCCAGAGAGATCTCAGCAGCTTCCTCTCCTGGCTCTTTGCCGGTCCATTTTTAGCGTGTGTGAGGAAGAGGAAGGAAAGGGACGAGAGAGATGGGGAGGGGAAAGATCGTGATCCGCCGGATCGACAACTCGACGAGCCGGCAGGTGACCTTCTCGAAGCGGAGGAATGGGATCTTCAAGAAGGCCAAGGAGCTCGCCATACTCTGCGACGCCGAGGTGGGACTCATGATCTTCTCCAGCACCGGCCGCCTCTACGAGTACTCTAGCACCAGGTCTGCTCATCCGTGTCGGTGTGGTATTTTTGTTTGATCTTCTGATTTCTTGCTTAGGTTTTTCCGTTACATAGGAAGCTAAGCTTTTCTTGCTCAACAATTGCTTACAGACATACACTGTTCCATGGGATAGAATTAACAACAAAAAAGTACTTAACATATCGGAATTCGCAGTTCAGAGAGAGGATTAATTATGTTGTTTTTCTTTGAAGGAGGTGTCTGTCTAATCTTTGGTTTAGCACCGGTCTTTTTTTCCTTCTTTATTGATCTATGTATTTAAATCTCTTTTTGCTTTGTGATAATTTCTTTATTTGTTGGTCGTACAGTTTCATGTGATCAATATCATGCATTGCTGCAAGAAATATCTAGTGTTTCGTGCTAATATATATGTATCAGTGCCGTGTCCTATTAAAAGTCCATGAAAATACTCCAATTCTCAGGATTTCTTCCAGTCATATTGCATGGATCCTATCTTTAATTAATTAGGAGGTGTTATTTGGGATTTTATTTCTTGAAAGGTCAGTAACTGTAGCAAATCACATGTTGATTTTGTAACTTACCATTGTGCAGCATGAAGTCGGTGATAGATCGATATGGCAAGACCAAGGACGAGCAGCAGGTCACCGCAAATCCCAACTCGGAGCTTAAGGTTTGCTCTATATATTGATATATTCTGAAAGTTTTCTCATGTTTAAGTGAGTGAGATTAATATCTACCTTCAAATTGTTTAGATCGATCGTGATAATAACTGACATACGCAGAGTCAAAACTAGGGTCGTAATCGGACCGTACTCGGTCAGGTATAGACCACTCCGTGTCATATTCTGCAATTTTTCTCAGGTACCGAGTCTTACGAATATGAGTGCGGATTATATAGTCGCAAATAAGGAGCGAATGGAGCCAGTTGAGCGGCACGTCGGTTGGACATTTTCTTGAACCGATTACGTCAAAACATAAGTGCTTTTTGTAGCAAACTATATGCTTTGTTACTAACTAATTATTGCATACTATTGCACCATACACATGCTTCAACCCCAAAGAATAGCAAACCATATTGTGTATTTTGTTGTCAATTTAAAATAAACCGATGTAATTGGATTGATCCTGCATCAAATATAAACTCCTTGAGTAGAAGTGTCTTGATAATAAAATAGATCGCGGTACGTTCTTCAAAAAATTTCAATGGCCTTACATGTACAATTTTATGGATTTTATGGTTTTAATGTCAGAAAGCTATTCTCGAGTGGAGTAGATCTATGGCATCGTCGATTAAGGGAACGACCTTTGTTACTAAGCGTTTGCGTATAGTTGGGTACCAGAATTTGGATCTTGAGTGGAGTCATACCAATTAAGAGGTGGTTCCCCATTTGATTGCTAAAACAAAATATGTATGTTTTATTTGTTAAACGAGTTTAGTAAAACCAAATAACAAAATCGAATAGGAGTTATGTCAGTACCCTATAGTATTTGGCCCTGTCAGAGTAGGTACACATTGATATTGACGATGGGTAGTGCGACTACCGGTGGGCCGAAGTCTACGGTCCGGTAGATGTTCTGCAGCCCATGAGGAAGAGTTCGTGGCCCAAACGACTTGGCATGGAAAGAAGTAACGCGCAAGGAAATCGGAGGCAACCCTGCCTTATACGAAGAGCGGAGTCCTATTCGGATTGGAGGAGGACTCGTAATCGGGGAGGAGACCCCCTCATCCTCACCTATATAAAGGGGACCAGACCTCCTTGGAGGGATCAAGCTGGGAAGATTAGCCTTGTCGCCAGAAGCCTAGAGTTTTCAGTAAGCCTTAGATTTATAGATCCGATCTCGCCGAGTTCCCTACTCGCCGAGGTCCACCGTTGTAATCTCGTCGAGTTCTTTACTCGCCGTGCTCTCCCTTGTATTCGGCCTGTGTACTTCACCCATATCAATACCATCAAAGCAGGACGTAGGGTCATTACCCGCATTGGGGGCCTGAACCTGGGTAATCCTTGTCGTGGCGCCGAGTTGACCTGAGGCGACACCCCGTCTTTTCTCATCTCAGTGCTGTTCGAGCACCGCGTATTCCATACATCGACAGATATGTCTATATATCTAGAATATAATACTACCTATCTTCCAAGATAACGCTTTAGTGTCTAGTCAAACTTTTCTTTCAAAACTAATTTAAAGAATATTTAGGATGTTGGTTAGGTGCAAATGGTATAACTAGATTTGTCAGGAAAATAGTTTCACAATATAAATTTTCATAATACTATGCTTACATTCATAAAACATAAGGTCAAAATCAATGCAAAAGTTAAAAACGTCTCATCATCTATTTTGGAACAGAGGAAGAACTAATTTGCTTGTGTTTTCATCAATTACGTCCAAAACGGCCAGGTTGATCAATATACATGAAACGTTCGCTGACAAATGGTTTTTGGCTAAACAGTCAGCCGAAGTTAATAACACATATTAAAGCTAACATCAACCATGCATAAGATGACCATTCTCGCAATTTATACACTTTAACATATATGGTTGTTATATTATGCCTTTGTAGCAATATCAAAATCCAATCTTAATATCACGTAGGAGTTCTAACTCAATGGAATCTGATGACAAATAATGTAATTTACCATTAAATTCTGATAAGATAAAAACGATTCTCCACTAATATTCTGATAAGAAAGATTCACCAATGAGTTCTGATGAGATAAATAAGTATATTTAACAATACATACTCCACCCGAGTTACGGTATATGTCGTTAGAGTGAGCACACGAATTAATTAAGGGACTGGATTAAATGGCACAGTTATGCTTCAATCATTTCCACAATTTTCCTTTTTCCCTCTTAAATTCAATAAATATAATCTTGAACGCACTCATTTTCTCTCTCTATTCACCCTAACAATGTTTAAAACTAAGTGCACTACTACCCTTAGTTAAGTGGGAGTTACAAGGGTAATGGAATAGAGTTAAGAAGAGGACACTTGTTGATGAAATTAGTCAAGAGCATAACAGGAACATAAGGGGTAAAAGTCCCTCTAAATTGTAGAACGACATATATTTTTGAGAAGACTCAAGAAGGTTAAAATGGCTTGTGCTGTGACCTGAAGGGAGTATTAGTAAAGCAAACATCAACCATGGTTAGTAATTTAAGCCATCTTATCATCATATTTTCTATGTATATGGTTGTTGTGCCATGCCTTCAGTAGCAATAGCAAGATCCAATCTTGATATTTTGGACTTCTAACTCAGTGAAATCTGACGAGAAATGAACTAATTCACCATTGAATGCTGATGAGAAAATAAGAATAAATCACCACTAAACATACAATCAAGAAAATAATGTAATTCACCATCGAGTTTCTATGAGATAAGGCGTGAAAAAGCCTCATTTTGGTGGGAAAATAAGTAGTGATAGTGTGTTCCTACTGATCTATATGTTGATCAGTTGAATGAAGTGTGGTGGGTAAAAAACTTGGAAGAAGCTAAAAAGAATTATCATGCATACTTAATTTGCTTGACCATGGACTTGTTACCTATACGGACAATTCATACTTCAAAATTTTACTTGAATACTCCATTTTGGCGGAAAAGATATTAATCTTGAGGCATTTGTTAAGGGGAAAGTTGTAGTTGCAACAATTAATCACATAATGGTCTATTAATATAAAGAAATGTAAATGCCACCCAAATAGATTGAGTATGACATAAGTAGGAGACAAAAAGATTAACTGTCATGCAAGTAATAATTTTTAATTTTAATCTTCACTGTAAGTATCTTTCGAAATAATTCATGCGCATTCTGCACCTATGAAATTTAGTTCATTTAATTTGGGCTTTAAGCACTACTACGAAGCTATTTAGCGGAACGCCCCTCTACAGACCGTTCTGTGGAATAGTTTGTACAAACAATATTACAGACGGTTCCAATTACGAACCGTTTGAGAAAATGATGACCGACGACACCCATTAAGCGAGACGCTATAGTATAGACAGTTCTAAACTAGCATAGACGGTCTGTACAAATAGTATAGACGGTTCCAAACAAGAACTGCATATACTATATTTGTACAGATGGTTCCAAACAAGAATCATATGTACTATATTTGTATTGTATGTATACTGCATTTGTACAAACGGTTCCAAACAAGAACGATCTGTACTGTATTTGTACAGACGATTCCAACAAGAATCGTCTGTACTGTTTCTACATACGGTTCCAAACAAGAACCGTCTGTACTGTGCTGTACAGACGGTTCTTGTTTGGAAGTGTCTGTACTATAGTGTCTCACTTAACCTATTAAAATTATTTAGTCTCATATCTCTAGTTGAAGTGGAGGAAGATTATCTTATAAGGGTTGGTGCTCCATACCTCTCTAAAGCAATGGGAGGAGAGAAGGGAAATACCACACGCGCGCGCTCGCTCGCTCGCCGGGCCGGGCAAATTTGGGTTTCTCGACGTGAATACGATGTTTGCGTGAATGGTCCGGCGAATTCGGGTTTCTTGACATAAATGGGAGCGGACGGGCCGCTCGGCCCTAACCCTATTTTTCTTTTTTGTAAAACAACACCACAGATAGTTAGAAGTGTATCGTCTGTATAAATATGATTTATACAAACTCTTTTGTACAGAAGATTTAAAAAAAGTCCTGCATATAAATTACGAACCACCTATACAAATAGTTTCTGTAGCAGTGAAGATATATCCATTGCTTACATAGACATAGTTTGAGGGAGAGAGGATGCCCATAAGATTATGTCATTGAGCCAAGCCATGGGCAATGGAGTTAGACCCACCAGAGAGGTCAAAGAGACGAACCCCGCAGTGGACTCTCTCCCTGGGCCGGGCTTAAACGGCGTGTATATGTAGGGCTTTGCAAATACTGTCCGGACTCGGGAGAAATCTCTAGTGTTCGAACGAGGACTGCAGTAATTTGTCCCTACGCGTGCAGAGAGCTTTCGAATGACAAGTTAGCGCTCGAAAACCCATTAGTACCAGTACAATTAAATAAGAAATTTTACAATAGGTGCAAACCAACGGCTACACTTTTATCGAATAATAAAATACCATATGAGAAAACGCGGCGCATTAGGAACATGATACGTGCTAGTGCACTAAAGGTGTAATTAGAATATCTAATAGTCATGAAATTTTTTGATAAATTTAGACAACATCAAAACGACATGTATCTACCGTGGCACAGAATTTCATATCTAAATTCCATCAACACATTGCAATAAAAAAAAGACAACTCATGTTTTAAACAGTAGCCGAAATATACTATCCACAACAAATTTAAAGTTGCTACTATTCACATCATATTTGTGTTTTTGGTTTCTCCATGTGTAATTCGAATCTGGATTTAAAATTTTCTGCCAACGCTGATGCATGTTGTATCGATATTGTCTAATTTTATAGGATTATTCATGATTATTAGAGATGCTAATTGGGTATCTAGCATATTAGTACACTCTAAATCCCTTCGTGCACACAATATGCACCTTTAGAAAACACATATCGCATTTTCCTTCTTATTATAATAAGGCCTCGATCTGAAATAAAAGAAAATAGAAATTTTGGATGATTAAATCCATATAGAAAAGTTTTCACAGTACTGTTTTTGACACAGACGAATTGCTCAGGATATCCAAAATTCCTATGGAACATAGGAATTGGATATTCCACAGGAATTTGGAGGAAATAAGCACGAGGTCTTAGCTCATGTCTTCCTTTCTTCGTGCCTGAAATCCCAGCGTTTTTCGTGACATCCAAACAAACTTTTGAATATTTCCTGTCCTTTTGCTTTTGGTTCCTGCCAGGTTACATGACACCCGCAATAACACCCCAGTTCCCGGTCATCCTGACCCGCAGATTCTTGGATTCACGAGTTCAAAACAGGGCCTAAACGTTTTTTATCAGCAGCTACTATGACCTTAGTCGACGCATTATAACAGAATACTTGCAGTCTCCAAACGTTCAGCTTTACAATTAAACGGACCGATCTTGATTACGCAAAGCTATAGAAAACATACACACAGGAATAAACGTAGTATAAAGAAGTTTACATGGCTAAAGAAACCATCTTGGCACTTGAGTTTGTTCCAAAAAGCTTTACTATCAAGACATGCAATCTGCTGAACCGGAATGAGCAGATTGAAACACTTATTAGGCTTCCTGTAAGTCATTAACTCACTGCCTCATTACAAGTCCAATGGGTAGCATGTCAATGCTTAATTCTTCAACCAAGAGAACAGCTCTATATGTAGTAAATGTTAGAGCATCTCTATCCCTTCCCCTAAAACTTAACTCCCTATATCATCTCTCTAAACTTAACTCCCCAAAATTTGAGGGGTTAGAGAGGCTTACATCTAATCCTTCCCATAAACTTAACTCCCTATAATTTTTTCTTTGCTATTTCTCACACCCATTTGCATACATAAACCTCATTTCTAATACATTTCAATATTATAACAATTCAAACATTGCGATATCTAGTGCACACATTTCAACAACATTTTAAATTGCACAAATTTAACAACATTTCAAATTCAAAGCACATACGAATTCAACCAAAAGCAATAACATATAACATTCAAAAGCCACCACATGCAACATAATTCATCAATAGCCACTACAACCAACATAGTTCATCAAATGCCGCCACCATTGCCACCACCACTAGCATCATAGAACATTGATCTTGGCATTTTGGAAGCCAATATTTGTCCACGAGTGAGCTTCCAATAGCTTCTTGCCATCGCATCCAACCCACTAGCATCTATAAACATGATCCTTTGCTCTTGCTCCTTCTTCTTGCTCATTTCCTTCTCGGCCTTCACCCTCAACCTCTCCTCCTCGATAGCAAGCCTACGCTCCTCCATCCTCACCTTCTTCTCCTCAATCTCCACCAAGCGTGCCTCGGCACTAGCCTTCACCCTCAACCTCTCCTCAATCTCTTTGAGCTCCATCCACCGTGCCATCTTCTCTTGGTTGCGTTCGAGGGCCAACTCTCTCTTTGTCCGTATCATTTCTTTGAATTCCTCTTTGTATGCACCCACTCCACCATTCTTTTTCCTCTCCTTCTCTTGCTTTCTCCCATCCGGCCTCGAGCTAGGAGTGGGGCTTCTCCCCCTCTCATCATCCTTACCATCCTCGAGATCAATGGAAGATGAGATGCTCAATCTTGACCTCTTGGTGTTGTTTCATAATTTCTCATCGCCCACTTCTCATTTTCTTTGAGGATCGCGTAACAATGCAACAAAGTGAATGACTTGTTCACATTTCTCTTGTTCTTTTGCTTGTATAACTCTTGGATGTATATGTCATACTCTGTAATTGAAACTTCACTTGGAGGCGTATTGTTCATTTGGTCAACACAACCCGACCACCGGTTGCAACAATCTTGAATTACACTCCAACGGTGGGCGAGAGAACCTTGTGTTCGGTTAGAGGAGATCTTGACATTGCGTGAATAGTATTCCTCAATCCTCCTCCAAAAGGTTTCCTTGCTTTTATCGGCGTCAACCGTGGCATCAAGAGAGACGTTCATCCAAGCATAGCACAAAGCTTCATCCTCCTCGACTTTGTAGTTCGCCGACCTTGTTTGCTTCTTCTTCATGATATGTGGCTCGATCTCCTCCACTTTGAGACTTTCGCTTGGCACTTCTTGGTTATCATCCGCAAGCGAGAATGCAATATCCTCGAGCCCAATGACGTGAGTCATCTAATAACGCAGACATGAACTCCCGCATCTCATCCGATTTGGTTTGGCCACTACAATGGAAAAGTGTAAATATTCATCACCAAACTTGAATAATCTAGATATGATAATGTAGTATAATATTGGGAAGATGCATAACCAAACTCTTTCTGGAAAGCAGATTAATTATTATGTTGCTTTACCAGGTGCTAGAATTTCAAAGGACATTGCCCAATTGTAAATGCTAGCATACTGACTAATCAAAGGTGGCGAACCCACCATATAGTCCAATTCAAGATTCCTTCGTAGCATTTCTAATCCTTTTGAATCATTATCTAGCTCTTGAAACATCTAGATTTTGTCAAAGATTTTTACCTCACAGGCATTGTCTCGAACACCTCGCGGGCAGGATCGGCGGCGTCGGCCTCGCCGGCATTTGTGGCCACTGTTGGCGCCGGAGGGGGCGGTGGAGGGGGCGTCGGGGTGGGCTCAACCACCGGAGGAGCCGGAGGGGGTGGTGGAGGCGGCGATGGCAACGCGGCCTTCTTCCGAGCGGCCGCGCCCTCCTTCAGCTTGGGCGGCCCGTGGCGACGCTCTCACGTGGCGTCCGGCTGGATGGGATGAAGACCGGTCGCGGCGGAGGGCGCGGGGAGGGTCCCGGCTGCAGCAGCAAGCACAGGAGGGCGACGCCACGGCCTCGGTGCCTACAGGCAGCATGATCTTGCCCTGCTGGCGCCGCGGTGGGGCGGGTGGCAGCTTCTCCGTCGCCGGTGTGGGCGTGGGAGCCGGCAGAGGGATCGCGGGAGACTCGAAGGGGGCGCTAGGATCCATTCCTGCAGCGGAGAGGACGCTGGAGTCGACAATAGGGGGCGGCAGCGGAGGACGGTTGAGCGGCGAAATTTCTTCCCACCAAAATACCGAGCGATAGGGAGAAGATAGGAGAGTGTCCAGATTTCCTCAGATTTGACAAAAGTGGATTGGTTATGAGGGGTCATCCTCATTTTTTAGGGAGTTAACTATTTTTAGGGAAAGGGTTAGATTGATATAACTCCCTAAAATTTTAGTTTTTAAGGAGTTAAAAGGAATTTAGGAAAAGGGCTAGAGATGCTCTTACCTCTAATTACAAGCAATCCAAAAGTTTTGCCAACAAACTTACTAGATTTGTGGAACTACAAACAAGTCTCTTCCTGAGAAGTTCGTATTGTGTTTGGCTAAAGACGTGCAGATGTCGGTTAAGTAATATCGCTGAACATTCCTCAGCTCTGAAAATTATAGGATCGCATGCAGAACGTCCCTCTGAACTCCAGAAATCCCCCTCAATGTGGGTTAGACAAGAATGGCTCAGATGCCAAAAGAACTCCAGTTTGTTCGCATGCTTGCCACCAATCCTGCAAAAGAAAGAAAGCAGAATCAAGATATAACACGGTGAAACTGTTTACCAATAAGCAGACCTATTATTAGATTATATACTCACCTTATTAGGACTTCATATGTTCTCGAGTTGGTTTACCATGGGCTGGTGGCAGTGGCATACTACTTACTAGCTCACCACTTCAAAATACAGCTTATAATCAAAGAATATAAAAGCTATTCAGATAGCATGCACATTGCAAAAATGGATGTGCTTGCCTACATTTTTAAATAATCAATTTTGTTTCTATCTAGTTCTGTAGCTAGTGTATAAACATCATGCATCAAAATATTATCTCATGCCACGAAGAGTTAGTTAATAACCCATAATGTTTGTTAGTGAGACATGTTTATTACGTTTTTTTCTTCTTCTACTTTGTGTTTTAATTGCATACCTTTGCTTTTACACTTGAAGTTTTGGCAAAGGGAGGCAGCAAGCTTGAGACAACAACTGCACAACTTGCAAGAAAATCATCGGTACGACCTGAAAACCCTGCAGATGTTCCAACATATTATTCATTAGAAACTTGTTTGTGCGAAACGAAAAGCACAAGTATATGATATCTGAATTCAGCTAGACTGTTGCAACTAATAGATACAATAAGCAAGAATCAGTGGCCTCCAAGAAAGAATTATCATGTGAAGTTGCGAACTACTAATAGAGGCACCTATAAATAGAGACCAAAATACTTGATACAACATAGCTTAGAGCACATGGAGAACATTCAGCATTTAAAAAGAAAGGAAATTATTCACAGTGGAATACTTTGCACTGCTGTGAACTCATATCCCATGCTCTAAGAAGAAACATAAATATACACTAGATCGATGGTCCTATTGCTGAGTATTAGTTCTACGCCTCTTTCTTGCTGGCCGAAACTAGCTAGTTCTTTCCCAAATATGTTGTATTCTAAGATAATCTTATTATCTAGGATGACATTATCCACACCCCATACTGTGTGTGATTACAAATTTAGTTATAATATCTGTTGTCAAGGAATCACTCATGGAATCACATGTTTATGTGAAATCACTGTCACTGGGATCGAGTCATCCAAACCTGGTCAAAATAGTGTATTGATGATATAATGTTTATTCAACAGTATCTTCATAGATAGACAAATTTATGAATCCGATATCACTGATAAACCGTATACTGGCGCTCCAAATATTTACTGGAGAAAATACTAATGCTAAACCCCCTAAATGAACATAACACGACATGAAACTGTTATCATATTGATTTGTTACAGGCAGTTGATGGGAGAAGATCTATCTGGGCTCAATGTGAAGGAACTGCAGTCCATAGAGAATCAGCTGGAAATAAGCCTACGTGCCATTCGCACAAAGAAGGTCAAACCGCTAATCATATTTCTCACCATACTCACCCATTCCTGCAAGAAGTTTAACACAAGATTGTTACTACTCTTGTTGCTATTTCCAGGAACAGCTCTTGATTGATGAAATTCATGAACTGAATCGGAAGGTTCTGCAGCATTTAAATTGTGTGGTTTATCGTGATGCATTTTGTTTGATCTTAGTATACTGACACCACTTCGCTGGTTCCAGGGAAGTCTAGTTCACCAAGAAAACATGGAATTGTACAAGAAGATCAGTCTGATTGGTCAAGAAAATGCTGATTTACACAAGAAGGTAGCTGGCGAGTTAAGACAAGAATATCACAGGGCAGCCATCTAACCACACTTACTTACTTAAAATGCAATTAATTTTGTTGTCAGATTTATGAGAAAGAAGGACCAAGTGAAGTCAATCGGGATTCACCAACTCCATACAACTTTGCAGTAGTTGAGAATAGGAATGTTCCTGTGCAACTTGGACTCAGCACACTGCCACAACAGAATGAAACTGAGCAGTCAACTACTCCTAAGCTAGGGTAACATTTATTACCTACATATTTCCAATCCATTCACTATTCTTAACTTCAGTGGTATAAGGAGTCTCA
The DNA here is from genome assembly GCA_019208055.1 of Stipa capillata. Classification (NCBI taxonomy): domain Eukaryota; kingdom Viridiplantae; phylum Streptophyta; class Magnoliopsida; order Poales; family Poaceae; genus Stipa; species Stipa capillata. The sequence continues at coordinate 266,461 of JAGXJF010000796.1, read as the reverse complement.
AACACATGCAGATTACAGTTAAATCCATGAACCAGAGTGACATCATTCGGTAATCCTTGTATGCTGAAGGGATACTACTTGCCGTAAAGAGTTGATAACCGGAGCAAGACTGAACAAAGTATTTATGCCATGAGTTATTGAGAATGAACTTGTAAATGTACTGCAAATAAGTGCCGCAGTGGAATTAAGTTGTGGCATCCAGGCAATGATTGTTTTTAATTCTATTTTTTTCTCTTCATGAGACACTCCATACACTATACAAGTGCAAGTTGAAAACGAAGTACAAACTTACCAGGCATGGGAAAATAGATGTATATGTATAGTGGGCAATATTCAAGCATCACTACCAATAATTTATTTTCATGTCACAAGCAAAACAAAAATGCAAGTATGCATGTCTGCATCTTCAAACGTTGCTCAACAAAGAAGTGGTGCAACGCGGAACACTTTGCCAGCTTGCAATTTGATAAATAACACTACCTACAATCTGGAGTCTAGTATTCAATCATGTGAGACTTCATAACAATAAAACAAATCTAACCATGTGTGCTAATAGGAGATAAGTGCACCATGACAAGGCAGTCAGGAACTAGATCAACTTTTAACCATGAAATTATTGGCTGGACAGTAGCGCTGAATCTCTTTTCTAGAAGTGAACTGCTTCTCATTTTGGGACAGTTTCAAAGGTCCAAAACCCTGGTGAGGGCTACGAAATCATAGAGTAATCATAAGTGGTCTTCTCCATGAGAAAGATGACGAACTGATAGATCCAGAGTTCAAGGGCACAATAAGTCGATAACATTAATAACACAGATCACTCCTCAGGCTACTTGGGAATCAACAATCAAGAGAACAAAGATGGTGGTTATTCTTGGAATGCAATCCAATCCCAGGTAATGGAAACAAAATCCTTGCCAGCTTCAGAACAAAGGAAATGCTACAGCCTGAAACATATTTGGGGACAAGAAAGCCCAACAAAACCAAGCATCCAAGATCCCAAGTCACGGAAAGTAGTATGGGCTTCTGCCTGATTGAAGATAATGCCTAGGCCCTTGGTGGGCCAAAATCCCCTAATCCCCCCATAATAGGCTCAAGAAAGGGTTTTTGGTTTCTTCTGTAGCAAAGCCCAAACAGCAATGAGGCAAATGGGAAATATTTTCACATGAAGGGATTATCCCAGAGGAATGGGCTAATCCCATACCATCAGGGAAAGGGTTCGTAGCAATCTTGCAAACATGGTAATACACTTAGCGCACAAAAAAGTACCACCATAGTTACTTATCAAGTGTTTGTGTAATGTAGATAATGGAATTTGGATAGCACCTGATGCAATCCCCAGTTAGGGATGCATTGATAAGGATAACATATCTACAATTATATGAATATGCATATACATAATCTTTCTCACTAACTTCTCAAGGGATAATGTAAGATGAATCTAGCTGAACCTCACTAACATTTCTGAAACAAATCTAACACGGAACACAAATAGCTCTACGTATTTTTGCAAGTCATCGACATTTTCTGATATATATAACGAGTAATTATGAAGGGTCTTACAGTTTTCTTGCAAGATATGCAGTTGCTGCCTCAAGTTTGTCACCACCCTTTGCATCAATCTGTCACCAAACAACAGGTAGAATTTAGAACAGGTGGAAGTGGAGCTGAAGTAATTGCTACTACTAAGATAAACAGATCAGCCCAATACATCCAGATGCAATTCTGAAAGAATAGATAACTCCACAGCATGTAGTATCGAATATCACCAAAAAGGTTGGCTCTATCCATCAAAAAATCCACCAATCACTGTACTAAACATCTCGACATGCTATGAGGTAACAGTATTTTCTTTCACGCCATCACAATTAACGTAGTGTAATCAACCTACGGAAAGAGTAAACCATGCATTGTTATTCAAACACCAGGTGTACACATACAATTAAAGGGCCTCTTTGATGAAAAAAGGAACTCTTGATGGGAAGAACAACAGCGCATGAACAATTCCACACGCCATCTACTGATACCATACAAATATTTTCTGAAAATAAAGGTGACATGCAAAACCATCAGAATTCCACATTTATTATTTTGACAGTAAAAACCATGCCTCTGCATGCTTATAGCTATACTAAATGTGTGTTATGAAAACATAAAGTGAACACGCAATAACTGAAAATTATAAATGCTGACAAGATAAAAACTTTTTCCTAAAGGATATATAATTTAAATCTTATTCCTCCTCCTTCGAATAAGAAAAAAAAATCCACCAAATGCCACGACAAACAAACGTCCCCCCACTTTGGATCACTAATCTAAGATATCTAAAATCGCCTAACATTGTGATCTCAGTTCCCAAAACCCCCTATAACTCCAGTGTGTTTGCGGGGAAACAGACAAAGTTGAGGAAATGATGTGAATAGGGAAATACAGTGCCACCTTCGTATTCTTTGGATGTCATAAATGTGATTCTTCAAATACATATTTTGAAATAAGGAGATTTAACATGGTCATTCAAAATAGTGAAGACAATATGTCTAGCATTGCAAAACATAGCAGTAAATAGCAAAAGAAAAATTAACTTATCTAAGAGATGACCTCATTTCTGCACGATTTATGAATACACATTCACTTGTCTTCTCACTAGCAAAAACTATTGTATATCTACGATGCGATGCTACTGCTATCATAAACTGTGCCCGTGAACCACCTCAACATTTAGTCATTTACAGAATGTTTTGTGTGTTCTACTTCAGGCTGAATTGATTATCCACAAATACATCAATTCATAACCAAGTAAGTATCTGCAATCCTTAAAAGGCATCTTATAAGAAGTATAGCTGATTTGTGAAAACATCATAATGCCATCTTTGCTGATATAACACTACCAAATGCATGCACCGGCACACTGATAATTGTACTAAATCTGCATTACGGAAACAGACAGTCAAGGAATCCAACTCAGTCACTGAATTTATAAAACACGCACAGGTTAAAATTGACCATTCAATCGAAGGATTACATGCTTAAAAAACACGCATCTCCGTCACTCCAGATCACAGAATTCTAATATCACTACGATTCCCTGGCAATGCGATCTCAGTCCCCCAAAAACCCCTACAATTCTCTGGCATGTCCGGACAGAAGCACACAAGCAGAAAGCACATAACATATGCCCTAGAACCTATACCAGAAATGGTTTACAAGAGCAAAATTCCTAGATCCGTACAAACAAATCCAAACAGCAGTGACATGATCCTCTCCCGTCGTCCTCCATAATTCCATGCTACCTCGAGCGCAAGTGATAACAGCACCATGCCGAGAATTAACGCACAGAAAGGAGCGCAAAATAAGGTCGTTTCGCTGCTCACCTGAGGCCACGGCGTGCGGCCGCCGCTGGAGAGATGGGGGTACCGAAGCCAGAGAAGTTGCGGGTTGCGAGAACGGGGGGGAGTGAGGCTTTAAGAAGGAAGGAGATCGGGGAGCCAAACCAACACGAGAGCGGGTGTAGGGCGAGAGAGAGAGAGAGAGACAGAGAGAGACAGAGAGAGAGAGAGAGAGGGCGCCGCGTGGAGCCATGCGAGGCGAGGCGACAAATGGCCGTGGAAGGGAAGCGAAGCGAAGCGAAGCGGCGAGACACACGTCGCTCGGATGATTCATGTCTCACGACAACGAGGAGGTTGCGGGAGCAGGAGGCAGAACCTGAGGTGGAATTCAAATCTTCGAGACTCCGACGAGGACTGGATCGAGGCGCGATGCGCTGCCGACATGCCGCTGCGGCTGCTGTTCTTGTAGAGGAGAGAGACAGAGAGGAGGGGAACAAGAAACATCTAGGGCTTTTCGGGGGAAATTAAAATACGCTCCCGGGGAGCGATCCACCTTGGAACACGTCGCCCCTGGCTGCTGCGGGCGGGCACCCGGCGCCTCCAGCCATCCGCATCCGACCCAGCTTCACCCGGGTCCGCTCCGCGACTGTCACTCGATCCGGGTAAGAAGAGATGATGGAATCCAAATGAGAAGTTTGGTAGGTGGAAGCTTGGATCTTACTAGCTGCCGACACCTGTCCAGCATTGAAACGGGTAATCGGATCCGACCAGAACGAGCATAACGGGCCTCTAGATACAGTCAGATATCCAAAATAATGAATTGTCTAGTGGTACTGGCAGTAGTACAATTTCCCTCGAGAAAAACGCGCTAGTAGTACAACGGGGCATTGCTCCTTTTCCTTCTAGTGCACCACGTCGCCGAGACGCCGACACACGGAGCTTACATGTCCAGGTGCTGGCCGGCTAAGGAAAAGAACTTTAGTGTTAAGTGCCCCAGAAACACTAGTTTTATATGTTTCATCCAGAAAATAGTTCAAGGTCATAGTGGTGGAAACTGAACTTCTTTATGTAAAACTTCTATAATTTTATGTAAAATTTATGCGGAGACATAAACCACACCAATTTTTAGAAAACACCGGGGTTTCAAAGCAGTAAAAACTCAGTTTCAACTCGACGGAAGTCTATTGCATCATACGAACATCTGCATCGTCGATAGACGGAATACAAAATTCACTCTACATTAGTCTCTCCTGACTCTCCTGCCTCTCTACTTTCTATCTCCTCCTTCTCCATTTTTCCTCCTTTTGGGCTAGTTTTGACCCTACTCCACGATTGGTGAGAGGGAAAGAGAGCATCGGGAAGTGCCAAGGTGACCACGGGGCACATGCACCCATTATTTTAAATTTTTTAAAATCACATATTTATGTTTCAAAAAAATCTAAAAGAATTCATACATGTATATCATGGAGTGAGGTATTCACGGTTAAATTTTCGTAAAATCATATGCCCATTTGTGACCTGTGTAAAAAAAAACACATTGGGGGACATGAATAGTCATGAACAGTACACATATTTGTTTTTTTAGTTTTTCTACGGTCCTTGAGAGGTACCAAGAGGTATAGTATCTCTTTCAAACACAGAAGGAGGTACCAAGAGGCGCTCAACCTCGGCTGGAACAGCCTCACCGGCGAGATACCGGTGCCGTTTACTGTCTTCCCGTCGCTGTCCTTCCTCTCACCGGCAACGGCTTCTCCAACGTCACGTCGACGCTATGGATACTTCAGCGCCTGCCCAACCTGACTAGCCTGGTGCTCACCAAGAACTTCCACGGCGGCGAGGTGATGCCAGCGGAGGATGCCGACATCGATGGGTTCGCCAACATCGAGGTGCTAGTCATCGCAAACTGCGAGCTCACGGGCACGATCCCAGCGTGGCTCGCCGGTCTTCGCAAGCTCAAGGTGCTTGACCTGTCGTGGAACCGGCTCGTCGGCCTAATCCTGTTGTTGCTCGGCCAATTCGATCGCCTCTTCTACCTCGATGTATCCAATAGCTCGCTACAGGGGGGATACCAGTGAGCTTGACGTGGATGTCGGGGCTGGTGGCCGGCGGTGCGCGGCGGGCGACAACGATGAGCCGATGGTGCAGGATTTCCCGTTCTTCATACGCCGGAACTCATCGGCGAGGGGGCGGTAGTACAGCCATGCGAGCAGCTTCCCGCCGTCGGTGGTGCTGGGGCGCAACAACCTCACCGACAGCGTGCCGCCGGCTCTGGGGCGTTGAGCAGGGTGCACGCCTTGGATTTGAGCTGGAATGGCCTGTCGGGGCCCATCCCGTCGGAGCTGTTGGGCATGACGAGCCTCAAGTCCTTGACATATCGCACAACACGCTCTCTGGCGCCATCCGGATGATACCTCTGATGCGGATTGATGTATTATGAGGAGGTACTGAGATGTTTTAGCCGTAGGATCTTTTGATGTGGAACGGCTCAAAAAATTTACAAGGACTGTAGAATTTCTCTTGTTTTTTTTACATAGATCACAAATGGGCATATTATTTTATAAAAATTTACCTGTGTACACTTCATTCCATCATAAACCGGTATGCATTTTTTTAGATTTTTTTTGAAACTTATATGTGATTTTAAAAAATCGAGAAAAGTCAAATGGGTGCAAATGCCCCTAGGTGCACAAAATCCCCACTCAGGGAGCATCCTCCTACTAAGTATATTAGGCAGTATATCTTCCTCTAGTTCCTTTCCGTTTTCGGTTTGCCTTCTTCCCTATTTGGAGCCAACAGATATTACAAGCCTCGTGGTGCAGATCTGGTGGTCTTGCCATGAATTCCATTGTAGGTAACATGACATTTGGTGGTTACCCTTCGTCAGCCGATTCAAATGTCCTACGAATTAAGACCACCGATATCCCTATACAAAATTCTAGAAAATTTAGCCTTCATGATTATGTTTCTAATATCGGCAAAAAGAAGCTCCTCCACATAGATGAAATCTATTGTCAGTCCATGGTGACAGCTTCGACTACTCTCAATGTTGGCGGTCCAAGTGAGCTTCACAACCCACCAACAAGTTACCTATCATGGGGATATGGTGTGTCCGTCTTCCCAATATTCCTTCTCCTTTAGGACTCATAGTCGCGATGTTATCCCGCATCCGTTGCTTTTGGAAATCGATGATTACCAAACCTTTCGCTTGTAGCACCAAAGACGACTATTGAGATTGAAGACCACAAGACTTTATGTTCTCAATAGCCTTCGAGGCTCCCTAGATGGGTGGAAGGCGCGCTATTATCAATGCATGCATCACTCATTTCCAACCTCCAAGAATCGGATGCAACCTCGTGCTACTGATGGTGGTTGTCGATGATTCCAGCATTGCCTCCAAGAGTTGGGCTCAGTTAAGTGGCTAGGAACCCTAGGGCCTCTCCTAACAGCAAATTTGGGGGAAATTGGCTGCCCGCGCCTCCATGGACACATCATTAAAGCCCTACCGGTGACAGATCATCTCGTGTGCCCTAAAACTGCTGTCAAAAAAGGACTTAAATTAGCTTGGATTTAGTTTTTCGATGGGGTTAAGTGGCCGAAATAATAGGTTCTAATGGAATGTGTCTCTTGATCAATATTTGAGGGGGTTAAATACTCTTTTTCCTTGCAATATCGTGAACTTCAAAGGGCCTGCTGCTTCTCACTTAGCTCTTGCCGAATAGTACTATATTTGCAATGCCTGCTCAACCCCTTGCATGAGATATGACGTAATAACGAATTAACCTAGGAGTTTTGGGCCTTCGGGCTCATTTTTCTTCCGCTCTGTTTGATTTGTTATATGGCGTAGTTTAACCGTCCTAGCTTAACAATCTGTAGGTTACATGACAAAAATGTTGATATCATTGAATTTGTATTCAATATGTTTTCTATGATTGTGGTCCTCACTACTACGAAGCATGCCTTTAGAAGCGGGTGAAAATGATCATTGGAGACGGTTCGCCCAACCGACTGTGCGAGATGGTCTCTGATGACCCCTAAGTTCACAGTCGGTTGCTAAAAACCCGACTGTGATAAAAAGAGTCATCTCAGTCGGTTGCTAAAACAAACCGACTGTGAACTTATGGGTCATCATAGTCGGGCCTTTATACGAACCGTCTATGAGGATGGAGTCATCACAGGCAGGCGAGTTGTTCCAACCGCCTATGATGACGGAGGCGGGCGACTTGTTCCAACCGCCTGTGATGACTCTTCATGTCACACTCTGATTTTCAGCACCTCGATTCTGAATCGAAAACCTAAACCTAAGACGCGTATATGCGTATATGTTTCTTGACCAGACCGTCTTGCACATTTGGGATTCCAGTTCTTCGCGAAGCATGTCATTTCATGGGAACACTTGAGTTAGGTTGCACCGTCATGCAACAAACCCAAGTCGTGACCCCATCATCGCATGTGCATAAAACCCTAAATCGAACACACGTACCGTATACGCACGAACACTTTCCGAACCCAAACCCTATCGGCAAACAACCCATCTTTGCTCCCGACTCTCAAAGTATGGATCCTATTCTCCCCCATGCCTCCCATCTACCGTGCCATCGCCCGAAACCCTAAAACCTAATCTGCTGCCCTAATTCTTAATAAATTATCCATCAGGCAGAAACCCTAAAATCCATATCGCATGTGTTTTCTTCTACCCAAAAATTCTGAAAAAATTCCAGAAACTTCTTGAATCTAATTGTCACCCATTTATGGAGTAATATTTGAGGGTCCAGTTCAAATATTTTTGATTACATCCAAATTTAAATTTGGAGCAAAACCTAGCCTTGAACTACAACCCATACAAACAGAGCTCAGAAAAATCCCATAAAATCCCACCATGCTCATCTCGGTACCAAAGACTCAAATGTGCAAAGACATGAATATCTCCAGTTCAAAATTTTGGCACAACCTCTGTCGAACACCTTGTCTCAATCTCCCCTTTCCTATGAAATCAAGATGCAAACCACATCCTTTTTCCTCCAAATCTTCTACCAGAGTTCTTAATACACTGAGGCACCCTCCCCCATCCTTTCTACTTCAGTGAAAACCCTAGCTCTACAGCATTCAACCCTAATGTCAAGTCATGCCGACATTGGCAAGCTCTTGGGCAACATTGTTCCACACGATTCCATGTCAACTTTCCATTGCTTTTCCCTCCCTCTGGTCACCTCAGCATCGCTGACCTCCTCTTGCTCCTCCCCAGCACTCCAGGGCATGCCTGTGCACACGCATGCCACTCAGGGACGCGCCCTGGCATGCTGTGGACACGCACCCGCGCACGGCAATGCCGACCACCGACGGCATCTACACGCTTCCGTCGTCCCGTCACTAACCAACCAACTCCGCACGTTACAACTCTGCTCTAGCCTCCGGCAAAGCTCTGCGCGCCATCGATTTGACCTCGCACTCCCTCAGCACCATGCACGGCAAGCGGTCATCGCCCTTATGCCCCCGTCGACTACCTATTTAGAGGCCTTGCGATCACCCCAATCCCCGCATTCAGCTTCACCTCACTCCTCTGAAGCCCCTGCACTCGGCAATTTCACCCGAGCTCCCACCATTTCCCTCCCAACCAATTCTTGCTACCTCTGGTCTCATCGAAAATCCAATCAGGCCAAACCACTATAGCACCAACCTGTCTCACCATCGTCTTCCCCATCCCCTCTCCTCCCTAAAACCAGTACAAATTTTTGGAATCAAACCGCCAGCACCAAAAGCCCAAACCTCGCCAGACTTGTCACCGCAGCCACGCCGGAGCCCTTCCCGACCGGTGGCGCGCCTCATCCAACCGACTAGCGGGACCCACCGGGAAAAATACTCCCGCCCGAAGCGGTAATTGAGTGGCATCGCTGCCAGGTGGGCCTACTCTCCCGCCAGGCCCACAGCGGGTAAGTGGCGGTGCCCACAGCCATTTCTGCCTTCGCTGCTCAGAAGGCGCAAATCCCTCATGAAGAAGGCGTAAACTCCAGAAAAACCCTCCGGTCTATTGATCCAGAACCGGTTCTTCTCTAGTTCGGCCGGTTCAGCACCAAGATGACCGGTTCTCAAGAATCTTCCAAAATAAAAGTTGATCCTAAAAATATTTAGCAACTTTTGGTTTAAACAGAATTTCAAAAACTCAAATCTTCTTTACTGCACAGAGAGTAAGTCAAACATCCTTTTGAATTCAAATGCTTTTTGAAAATATATTTGAACATGTGATCCATTTTAGGGTTTTCTAACATGTTAGGCTTTAGTCTTCTGAACCCATGCACAAGAATACATATATAGGTATATATTGCATAATTCAAAAGATGAAGAAGGCGTATGTAAACCCTAAAAACCCTAACCTCAAACTTCATGCATATATACGTTTTAATAGCACTCAAACATGTTGGACCTTTCAAAAATATCATGAAAACAAAATGCATCATGTGCCGTTGAATCGTTTTTTGGCTTTTATCTTGCTTGGTTTTCTTATCCGAAGTTTTTCCCGAACGTGTAGGTGACGGAGTGAGGTACGTTCGTCAGGAAGAACTCGAATCATCCCGCGTCCGGATCAAGACCAGGAACTGCCAAGCAAGCTCTCTACCCTTGACCATGTTGAATCCCAGGTTTACGAAATGAAATTTTGTTTACGAAACATGCATCATATGTTCTACGACTTGTTATTTTATGTAGAGAAGTTATGACCGATGATTAGAAAATCCTAGTCCGACCCTAAATTCCTTGTCACCTTAAGGACCACGTATTCCGGATAAGTTAACGGAAACCTAGGGTAGAATATATACTTACTCGGCTTAGTCCTGCAGTAGTAAAGATTAGGTTTTCAAAAAGGAAGGAATACTCCCATATTTCATGTGGTGCAAGTTTGAAAAGGGACCGTCGTGTCCGGAGGTGTATGAAGGTAGTATATTCATGGGTTGGGATATTTTACCGAAAAGAGGTTTTGTTAAAACCAAAAGGAAAATGAAGAAGATTTTGATCCGGGTCGAAAATGAAGGGGGAAAGCAGGAAGCCTGTTAAATGCGAGGTAATGCCCGGCGTGGTTCTCACTGTCCGTTTACGGACAGGGGATGGAGTCCCTCTCGGATCACATAAGGACCGAACTTAAGTGCCGTTTGGCCAAGTCTTACCGTACGTCCACATGTCCTTTATGGGAAGGACTTGACCTAGTACCCGGTCTGAGACTAGCATGAACCCGTAGGCAGTGTGAAGTGTACAGATGAGGTTGTAGCCTCTGTAGAGAACAGTTTCCATTGGAGCGATGTCTTGTTCGCCACAAAGTTGGAACACCAACATCCTTGTAGCGATGTTACTGACTCAAGCTAGGTTTGGGACATGTCCTTCCGGCGGGTTCATGGCTAGGTTTACTCCGTGAAGAGTCTCGTTGTAATAGCCCTGTCAGTATGCGTCGCGAAGTATATCCAGGGTGACCTACATCGTGCAGGTAAAGCTGTACAACCTCTGCAGAGTGTTAAAAACTATTCGAATAGCCGTGTCCACGGTCATGGACGAACTTGGTTGGGCCACACTATAGTAGGTTGAATTCTAAAATCAAAGTGGTTATGAGTTTAAGGACGCGATCCGCCGAGTTCGCAGAGTGACATGAGAATTCCCCGTTGTAGCGGGAGGAATGAAGAAAGGATTCCCGTTGTAGCGGGCAATCACTATATCCCCGTCGTAGCGGGTGAGCATATGACTCCCCGTTGGAGCGGGTGATGGCAAGATGTTTCCGTTGTAGCGGAAAGCACAGTTATGATCTTCCCGTGGTAGCGGGAAGAGTGATGAAATCAGGTACTTGTCTCGTCGCTCCGAATCAATTTGCGAAAACTGCTCTTACAATCTATTTATATATTTCACGTGTAAACTTACTTTCTCGCACAATATGAGACATAGGGTAGAGTCATTTTCTTGATCTGCCCTTGCATGCATCAATCTGCAATAAACTCACCTGGCTTGTTATGTGGCCAGACGAGGAGGAGGAGTACAGTCTGGAGATAGCGACAGTGACTTCGAAGCGCAGGGTTTCAACCCTCAGTCAGTTGCCTGTGGTTTGACATACCGATGGGTGATCTTCCACATGTTTATTCCGCTGCAGTTTAAATTCGGCCGATAGGCCTGGATTGTACTAATAAAAGACCAACTATGGCTATTTGTGTAATGAACAATGTATCGTGCGACTATGTTATTAAGTACTTGTGTGTACTAGCCACTGATCATGGGACTAGTACGGTAAATACAGGGGTTTATCCAGCCTCAAAACCAGGTACGCTACAGCTTCATCACAGACGGGCGCCTCGATCGAACCGCCTGTGATATTGTACCCTAGACTGTACATTCAAGGGCATCACAGTCGGCTTCTGTCTTCCACCCGCCTCTGATGTTTATATCCAGAGGGCATGATTTCCCTGTATTTTAGGCTAGCCTTAGGTTTCACAAGCCAAGCCCTCTGAAAAATGACAGATGCACATATATAATGACAAATTCATAGAATAGAGCAACTGACAGCCAATAATCACATCACAATAAAGCAACGGCATGAATAATCACATCACAATTCACAACCAACAATCACATGACTACAAAGTTCTGAAATAATCGCAAGTTTTGAAACAAAGCTACTCTGCTACACCTCCACCATAGAAATCGCCTTGAGGATTTAAGACTTGTGTGTTGATGAAGAACGCAAAAATCCCTCTAATCCGCACTAGCAAGTTTTCATCAAGTGGGCGTCCCTCATCTTCTACCTTCCAAATCTTTCGCAAATGACGGAGAAGAGAAATATCTGACATGCAAATACATATATGAATATATATTGAAAAATAACGAACCTTGATATCTTGTTTTCTGGTGATGAAACTCATCACCTTCTCCATGTAGAGGCAAACGTAGAATCCACAAGTGTTAGTTCTTTTAACTTGTTGTCTGCACTGCAATTAGAAAGGAATGTATTGTTATATACATTGAAATGGTACTTAGCGGAGATGTGATATAATAACATATATATTACTGGAAAGTTAAATTTGTGCGATAACTTGGATCATTTGCCCTTCCCTCCCCGAGCATGGAATTCCAATAATGTCTTGTCAAGTATTTGTCTAATGGGCTTGAAGTCGCGGGTAGGATTTATCGAAGAATCAAGGTATATGACCTTGTTACTTCTTGGTATGAGGACTATCAAAACTCAATGGAAGCTGCATATATAAATGTGTTGTCATGGGTACTACAAAATGTTGATCTGGTTTGAAAATAACCAAATAGTGGAAACACATACCCAAATTTGTATGGAAACATGAAGTATTCCTTACCCTTTTGAACTAACAACGCCTTTATAACATACTGCAGCACGAATTCTTCATTGTCCCTAATGGCTTGATCCGTGGTCTTGCATGGGTCAAGGAAACCAACCGGTTCCTTGAGCGTCTTGGCCTCGTTATACATGTTTCTATAGAAATTGTAGGACGATATTATAACTAGCATAACATGCATATGTAGATATTACAATTATGATCCGAGTGAGCAGACTTACAATGTCCAGCATCTCAAGAGGGATTGATCGAGGGCGTCGAGTCTTAGCAGATCAAACAAGTCCTCGAAGTACACAAAGAACACCACATCGAGGTCTTGGTGCCACAAGTGCTCCTCTCGAAGTTTGACCTCGAAGCTTCGTGGCCTACTTTGAGTGACTCCTCGAAGAATGTTGCTCTATTCCATGTACCACTGGTGCAATCTCTGATATGCTGTTGACAAGGATTTGAACTCATGCTCCGTCACCATTGGCTCTCCGTTAACGAATTTGAGAGCCAACTGCATCTTCTCAGGAGATGGTGGATTGACACTCATGACGCTCTTCGCACTCTTCCTGCTCTTGATGCTCGTGCTCTTGCTGGTCCTGCTTCTCTTCTGACCTTTTCCGTCCTTTTCTTCGAAAGGCTTTGCAATTGCCATTTCTTGGTGAGTTATTGCCACAATGCCATGCTCCTCTAGCGGCGGTACAACTGACTCGACGATGTCAGCGATGTTCTCATGAGTACTAGGAGAGAGGTGAAACTTTTGTCGGACCAACCATTGCTTGCCTTCAATTTGAATAGTTCAAGAACAGTTGATAATTTTGTGTATTTTGTCTTGCAATCCGAAAACAAAGGTTTCTCTTAGTCCTCCATCAAGCCCAGGAATGCTCGTATTGTCTCCCCTCTAGGTCGTTTCCTTCTGCATCACGCAACATTTCCTCCAATTCATTATCGGCCGGCTGCATATCTTCATCCTCCTCGCAATCGGACTCACCGTCGACATCATCTTCGTTGCTAGTCGCCTCATCTCCACCCGGTAAAATTATGTGCGCCTCGCCATGATTGGTCCACTGTATATAACCACTTACAAAACCCCTACGAATCAAATGATCTTGTATCTGGGTTCTGTCCTTGAACATCTTCTCATTCTTACAATCATAGCACTGGCAACACATAAATTTGGCTCCATTTGCCAACATATCGTCTCATGCTACTAATAGGAAATCATCTACACCATTTGTCGATGTATGGTATATGGGGGGTACTCGTACAGCAAGTATTTATACGGTAGCGGGGCGGGAATCAGGTCAGCAAGGTACTTCGACACCAGTTTACCCAGGTTCAGGCCCCGAGTTGGGTAACAGCCTACGTCCTGCTCTGATTGGATTGATATGCGGTGTGGAGTACAAGCAATTACAGAGGAGAACTCGGCGAGTTGGGAACTCGACGAGATCGGTTTACAGGGAGAACTCGACAGGTAGGGAACCCGGCGAGATCGGTTTCGAGACTAAGGGCTCTCGAAGGTGGCTAGTCGACTGGGGCTATGAAGTCAAGCGTAGCTTCTAGCTCCCCCCTCCTGGAGCTAGAGATAACTCGTCTCGAGTCCTCGTAGTACACAAGTCAGACTCCTTCCTAACGGCGTGTCTTGAGTCCTCGTGGTACACGAGTTGGACTCTGATCCCGATCAGGACTCATCGACTTGAGGTCCACGCTTCTTCCTAATCGGGCCTTCGGGCTATATCTTCTTTACTGGAGGCCCAGTAAGGAACTTCACGGGCCTTATCGTGGATACATGGTAGTAGTACTATCCATCATCACCATTAATGTACTCTTGGGTCACACGGTTCTCGGGATACATCCAACTTCGATCCATCTCGCACATACTGCTACACAATACATATGCAAGAGACTTATTAACCTACCACATACTAAAAGATCCTAACTATATGATTAATTTTCATTTCATCATCTCTAAACAACTAAACATAGTTATCTCATCCAACCAAATGAAAGCAAAATGGGGAGAGAGGGGCAAGTAGTACTAACCTTCTTCAATGTCCAATGCAATTACTCCTCATTATCCACTCTCCCTCCATTCAAAATCGCCTCAAAATCGTCCCTAGCCGAACCAGCCACCACCCAACAGAACAGATCTGGGAAACCCTAAAAGACTTCCCGACTCCCCTACTTATGAAGGCGACATATATCACAGTCGGTTCGGTCACTTAAACCGACTGTGATGTGACATCACAAGCGGTTCAGTTCAGATCCATCTGTGATATATCCTACATCTGAGTCGGTTCATCAACGAACCGCCTCAGATGACTCATTTCAGTCGGGTTGTATACCAACCGACTGAGATCTATTTAGACATCACAGTCGGCTTCCTGTCGGGTTGTATACCAACCGACTGAGATCTGTTTAGACATCACAGTCGGTTTCCTTTGTAAACCGCCTCAGATGACTCATCTGAGGCGGTTTATCTCTCAACCGACTCGGATGTTTCCATCGTGGGGACACAGCGTCAACATCGGAGATGGTGCCCGTGGTAACCCGCTTGTGATGAGTAAATCAGAAGCGGTTGAACTTTGCCCGACTGAGATGACACGTCCCGGATGAGCCTTTCTTTAGTAGTGCCTGTAACTACGAAATAAGTATTATACTACAAATTTACCGTCAAAGTCAATCAATGTAGCAAGTATTTAGAGCCAGGACGCTACACAGATGTTGCATTTGCTGGAGGCAATGAAAAGATTCAATAATCCAGTTGAACTTGTGTCGAATATATGTATAAGTAGTTTACAGTTGGAACTATGGTGTAACTAGCGGATAGAGTTAGATAGTGTTTGAGTTGAACATGTTGTAACCTAAGGCGAAGACTTGGACTAATCTGAACCAGTACGGTGGTGGCGGTCAGCCCGCCGGGCTCGGGGAAGCCGACGATGTTGGTGTTGCTTAATGCAAAGGGAGGAGCGCCCATAAAACAGCTACCAGTAATGTAGACTTCAACTGAACCTCGTAAATAAGCATCGGTGTCTATTTCTTCTTGCACGTTTACTTCGTTGATCCTATGCTGTGTGACCTCGATATTAGCGACGAGCAGAACTACACAGTCACGGTAAAGTCACGAAGATTAACTGATGGTGGTCCTCATTGCGAGGCTAATTTCGTAACAAGTGGCATCAGAGCCCAGGTGACCGGATATAGGTCTTAGGGATCTTACGGTTGTGGATCATGGTTAGCAGGTTAGAACGTTGGTGTAGGCAGACCCACTATGACCAATGCGTGAGGGAAAGATTTATTGGGTTTGTCCCACGACAGTTGTGAGAGGAGGCAAAGCAAGACTTATAAAGGTGAGAGTAGCTCTTCTTATCGGGCTAGTCTTTTAAAAGGAGATGACTCGAAACTTTTTATAAATCTATGTTGCTATGTGATTGGACCTATTTGAATGAACCTGAAACCGACATGCTGGTATAGCAGATCCGAGACGTAATAGCAGCTGAAATATTGATTTAGCAGGTCTAGAATTACGCAATAAAACCAAAATATGCCCGAACGTGATGCACGGGCAAAGGCACAGGTACGCAGCCTACGTACACACAAGGCACAGTTCAGCACACTTGCACATGTGATATTTTTACATGATCGCTACCGATTGATATATCTGCGCCCGTGCGTGCGTGCTTACAGTTCCCGCAGTCGTCGAAGCAGTCGCAGAGACCGGTGGACCACGCGGCGAGCGGCGCCTGCGCCTGCATGGCAAACGCGGTGGCGCGCCTGGCAGCAGGTGCAGCCGCCCGTGCTGCTCATCGGGATGCCCATCGCCGGCGACGGCGCGGCGTCCTCCGGCTTCGGGTGCATGGCTGGCAGCGGCACCGGCCGGCATCTCTCCTCAGCGGGAAACGAAAGAGAAAAAAGGAGGATGAAACTACCCGACACCGGTGGTGAGACTGAACGGTGGGTGGCCTCGATCCGGCCGGCGCGACGCGTATTTATCAGCGGCCACACGACGCAACAACACGCAAGTTGATGCGATGATAACTAACTGCACAGTTCACTTTGGCCAATCCGGTGGGTCGCGTCGTTTCCTGGGCGGGCGTTCACGTGGCTGGGTGGCCTCCCAGCATGCATGAGGGCTGAGGGGTGTGAGCTGTGGGGTGTTGGTTTGGAGTTTGGACGCGAGGCGTGAAGACGGGGAGAGGGCGAGAGTTCCAGATACGTTGGGGGCACGAGTCCACGTCGCGGGGTGATGAACTGACGATAATCCGGGCCCGGATCATCGCCCGGCCCGCCGACTACGACGGGGAACGTTTTGGTTTGACCCGGTCGGATCAGGCACGGTAGTCTGGTTACCCAGGGCCGGCCTTGGGCATGCGTAGTAAGTGCGACCATACTGGATCTTTTCTAGACTAGGCCTGCCACATATATAAATATACATATACTAGCAATTAGGTAAATCAGGCTCAACAAACCCTCAATATTGAAAAGCATCCCGCAGCCCAATAAGCACCGAGTCTATCAATGCATTGCAGCCTAACAAGTAAGTAATCAAATCTTGACTCCCGTGAGACCTGTCGCAGCGTGCAACAACTATCGTCCGAACAAAAAAACTCTTAGATAGGAGTAGATGCACAATGCGATATTCAGTTGAACTGTTTGTCCTTAGAGCATGTCATAGTTTCTTTGAACTGAGTATTGTGTCATCAACAAGTAGTTTGTTTTCTGTGATTTATTTGTGGAGAAACGTATCTCAGTGAGGCGTCGAATATTAAAGTTACAATTAAAATTAAAAAAATTAAGTACATATATAATTATATTATGTGAATAAATGACCTTATTTGTTATCTTGTACCAGGGCTTTTGACCTGCCAGGACCGCCCCTGTGGTCACCTCTCGGCATTCAAAGCGTTGCGATGGAATGCATTGCAGGTGACGTACCCATGCAGCCTGTCGGACAGGGACAGCCATAGAATGATTTTGTTCGTAGTTGACCCATTTGTTTAACCAACAAGCTGGGCAGAGTGATCACCTCTGCTGAGATGAGGAGCTAGCAGTAGCAAAATCGTGTGCACGTATATACACGTGCGGCAGCTTTCGTCGCGCCATGGATGCATTGCTTTTCCCAAAACAAGACAAATTTGCCACGCAGACCCTCGGCTAGTTTCGTTTTAGAAATCATACGAAATTTCTCGCTGGTGAATCTGCTACAAGTTTCATGGTCACAGTGCCATCTTCACCAGCTCCAACCAGGTATATCGCCCTTCACCCTCTTTAGTCAAGATATTTTTGGTCGTGTTTTTGTCAGCACTAGAGGCGGTAGAGTTTTATTTTTTGTTGAAACTGTAAAGTATTTTGTAGTTAATTAGTTATTAACGCTCAAAGGCGGCAGAGTAGCATAGGATCAGGCCGGATGGTGGTGGCGCAGCTGAAGGCGCTGTGGCGGTGCTCGTAAGACACGGGCGAGGAGCCGCAGACATCTATAACGTCCAGCTCAGATCTAATGTCAAAGAGAAAATCTGATTTTTATTGAGAAATCAATAACACAAAGACAATCACCAAAATGAAGGGAAAAAACGATGTGCTATACCGTCATGATGTGCGCCTGTACCCGTACAGATTAGACAGGTTCCAGAGACGGCGCTGGTAGCATGCTGTCGCTCACCGTCAGCTCGGCCTTTTTTCAGTGCTCTGTGCTCGGCAGTCACCAGGCCCATAATGGTTCTGGCTCCGTCCCAAAATGATACTCGAATTCTCCAATGGAAATAGAAAGGTCTCTCAACATAATAGGATGTGGACATCAGTACTGGGTTCCTAGCGCACACACTGTCGTGCAATCAGCAACTAATGGATCTACTACCTGCAAGATAAGGCAGCGGTTGCCCGTTAATGTTGTGCCACGGCATGCAGCAGCCCGAGCCTGCACCATCGAAGCCGCACGCGCAAATATTACAATATGACAACGGGCCGTCCACTTCGCACTGCGTAACGAATACAGCTCAAGGCTTCACCTGAAAACATCAAAATAGTTAGCACTTCCTATTGAAGTTACTGTACAGGCCGTTTTAAGTGCCTGCACACTTGCTATGTAACTTCCATACATACACAAGTAGATTTAACTCAATGCGGCAGTGGCGATGAAGTACTTCCTTCCGTTAATGAGGAAGGCAACAGACTCTCAGACACTCGCACAAAACCCAAGTCACGAAATGGATTTCAGATATATTTTTCCTGTTTTCCCCTACAAGGCTGCACAAACACGGGACAAACAAAAGCTGGCATTGCAGTTCTACCCAACTATGAACATACGACTGCTAGACTGGGAACCTTGTTTTTGAAAGCCTCCAAGATTGCTGGGGCACTTCATTCTCTATATTTCGATGGCTGAGTAAAGCTGTATATTTCAATGGCAGGAAGATCCAAAATATTCAAATACTCTATATACTTGGCAAATGATCAAGGCGACCATTCAGTATTTGGCGGGCACGGGAGCTTCGATACTGCAGTCGCTGGTGTAGTGCCTCCGAAATTTGTTCGAAAAATTCAGGATCCCATCTCTGAATTAAAAGGGGATCCTCGGCATAGCATATGTATATGGATGTAACTGCGCTTTCGACAACCACAACTGTTAGCCCAACCTGAAAAATAAAGCGGCTCTCAGTACTGAATAAACTATGCAAAACACTTTTAACTAGAAAGGTCCAACAAAGGTTATAGTTGAGAATTTCTGCTGTGCAGCTTCTAGTAATACCTACAAGTTTGTACAGTAAAAAAAACACTTGAACATGGGTTCCTTTTGTAAAATACTTCAATCAAATTTGTATACACATGTAAGCACTTACCAATATCATGCCCATCAGCATAGAGGTTGAGCCAACCATAATAGCTTTATCACTTTGTGTGAAATATGCCCAAACACCCATACAAGTTCCTGTAATTAACCCACCCAATATGGTGCTCATCAGAAGGACAGCACCGGAACAGTCATAAGCAATAAGTGCTTCGATGCCGGTCGATTGGAACAGCTCCCAAGCATCCCTAGCTGAACGATTGAAACTCTGTCCATTGACAGCTATCTGAAAGTGAAAAACTATGTGATACATGTGTGCAATGCAGTACACCAGCAACTTGCTATCAATATTCAATAATCAATAGTACGACAATAGAAAATAAATTTTAGTATACCAAGTTTTACCAATTCAAGAAAAGCAGTGCTTTGCTTCACAAGTGACAAGTCACATGCCTTTGTGTAACAAGAGTCCAGGTATGCATCGTAACTTTGATTGATATAGTAAAAGATGAACTTATAGTTTGAGGAAACATGAAAAATTTGTCGGTGCAGAAATATACATGACAAAGCAATAAACACAGAGAACAGGGAGACTTTGACATTGACATGATGTACATATTGAGCGTAGATAGAACATCTTTGTCACTGACCTGTACATATGCATATTTGTTGAAGAAACGAACAAGCGTCTCCACAATATGAAAGAAAAAATCAACACAGCACAGCAGACACTCGTTGCTGCCAATTTTAGAACGAATTCCTCGAATCTGAAACTCGGTATGAAAAATAAAGGGAAAGGGCAAAACACATGAGAAGCAATGATATCAAAATGAATGAAGTGGATAATTGAAAATTGAGCACCAGGTAACTCTAGACGGTAAAGGCACAAACCTCCCAACGTAAAGTCCTAATGGCAGCTGTAAAAAGTGATCCATAGCAAATGCTTCCAAATGAAGTTGTCACAGCATACTGAAGTGATTTTAGAAGTGCTTTTGGGGGCATCGATGGAGCAGCTTGGCCACCATGAATGAGAGCAAGGAAAACCATCCCTGATACTATGACATGGACTGTATTACTAAGGACAGCTCCAGTCCAAAATAAACTGACTGATAAAACCTGCAAATTACAGGATAATTATCAGAAAATATCTAAAAACAACAAAATGATTGAAATCCAATAGAGAAGTAATGACAACAACTTGCCCCTCACCAAAAGAAGCCACCAGTGCCCACCATTAGGTATGTGCATAGCAACGATACCAGAAACTCCAAAGGACCACAATGCCATCCAACAAAGCATAACCAGTACAAATGCATATGCTACTCTCATCGCATCAGGAAGTTCCCAGACCATTCTTACTGCCTTCTGCAGGACTAGCATTGTGAAGGGAAATCTAACAAAAAATTGACCCAGTTACTGCCATACAAAATAAATAAGTATGCAGTTTTGCAATAAATATATTATTCATGAAAATAACAAGGGACTATTTTTCTGATTTTGGCACATGATTAAAGCAGCAATTAAGCAATTAACAATACTGTAGTTTTAAGTAGGAGTTCATCATGCAGCACAGCAAGAAATTCTGAGACTAATTAAGATTTGTCAGGTATTTCCTAAAGATCTAGTATTTATGACCTAACTGAGGCCCCACATTGTTATCGAGTCCGGGTGGCAAGATTATAGCCCAGCATACATTTGTGAGTCGAGACAGGAAACAGACAAAAAGAGTCATTTTCTTATCCAAGGATGGCATGCATGGTTTATCTGGAAACCCACACTAGAATTCCCGGTTTTCAAGTTTCAAAATTAGATATTACAGCTTTCTTCCACATATGGTCATGAATTGTGAATAATTTCGAGAAAAACATAAGAGGCTTCTAAAACAAAATTGACCTTTTCCAGGAAGTTGTTAGAAAATGGCTTAACTCTATTAAATTACAGAGAAACAACTTGCTACCAAGTTTTCTGCTTATTTAATGTGAGGTGATAATGCAAGAGAATACACGAATAATCGGTGGGAGCAGTTACCGAATGCTAATAGACAAGCAGCATCTAGTTTGATACTGGTTTCAGGAGCATAAGCAGTTTCTGGTTTTACTAACAATAATATCATTTCCCATAGATATAATCAGTTACTGGACACCAGGCTCTCAAACTAAAATCTGCACAATTCATTGTAGCATGTCTGTGCTGAACCCAAAAAATGCGTTGAACGTGCTAAAGCACACTAAGGACTGCAGAAAATTAATTAATTTGGTCATATTTTTAAAGAATGTAAGTCTTTCAGGCATTCAGTGTCACCTTTGTGGGCTTCATCTCACTCTGGTATATTCTGTACACACTGAAAAGGTAAAACTCAATAGCATCTTGCGCTATGTCCAGAAGTTTTTTGGCTATCGACATAATTTATATGCAAGTATTGAAGCCTAAATGGTAAGGTACCATTGGCCTGCATAGTTACTATACAGGTACTCAAGCCTACTGTCAAAGTAATATTTATTCAATTTTGTCGCAAAATAAAAATGAAAATTATTCGATTTGTGTGCTATCATCGGTGCCGCGTATGTCCAACATATATTACACTGAAGAATGAAATGTACCAATAGTTAAACAAGATAAAGTGCAATTCAGCTCACTTGTCCATTGCAACTGATAAACCTGTACCCAAATATAAAGGGCTGTACAGCAATTCCCGCCATACTACACTTGTTTTACTGGGATTCCCTCCATGCAACTACAATCAAATTAATAGTGAAACAACACTGAAGTTGAATCATTCAAACATGTGCAATCCTAACACGTGCAATACTTAGCCTACAGAATGTGCATAATCTGCTTAGTCGCAAGCTTAGTTTGTAGAAATGCACACAAATAAAGACATGATTCCTGAAACCATAGTTTCTTGTTCATCTATACACCATTTGCCAGGTACTACTAACTAAATCAGCACTAAGCCATGCTTAAACTGTGAACTTCCCATTCAAATCAAGTAAACTCCGAAGCACATCAACAAAGAAGGCACTGGCCTTGGCGTGCACACACTCAGTGAAGGCATACAAGCGAATGGGCACAAGGCACAACTGTTGGAAAGGGGCATGGAAACAGACATGCATCAACCACCAGAATTATCATGAACGGTGGCACAATTCTTCAAATTTGCAGAAACTCACTTCTCTTGTGGTTGTGGGTGTCAGTGTCACACTCTTACCCACTACAGTCCCAGTTCACTCCAAATTGTATGAATTTACCATCAAAGCAATTCCAAAATGCAGTTGAGGCGAGCTATACCTATCAAGCACTGACATGACGTAGAGGAAGTGCAGCGTAGCGCCGACGGCGAGCGCTACGCCCCAGAAGAAGTGCTTCCCCCAGAAGCACAGCACGCTGACCACCGCGAGGTATGCGGTGAGGCTGTGCACGGCGGCCCTCATGACCACCTTCCCCCCGTCCCTCCTCCCGGCGGCTGCCGCCAGCCACGCCCACGCGAGCACCGTCCCCACCGCCCCCGCGGCGCCGTAGAACTTCCAGTACGTCTCCGTCAGCTCGGACGCCGGTGCCGCCTCCTGGACCACGTCGACCTCTTGCCGCGGCGGCGCGGGCTCCGGCGAGCCCGCGATCCGCGGGTCGGCGGTGAAGTTGGTGTAGCGGTCGATGTTGAAGCGGTCGGCCATGCGGAAGCGGTTGAGGCCGGAGAGCGCGAGCGCCCCGCCGAAGACGACCAAGTGGAGGAGGAAGACCACCAGCCAGAACACGTCGCGGCAGCGCCGCCTCGGCCACGCCGCGGCCCCCGGCGCGGCCCTCGCCGGCGGCGCAGGCGGGGGGCTAGGGTTCCCGCTCTCGTCGCACGAGGAGGAGGAAGAGGAGGACGACATGGCGGCGATCCGGCGAAGAGATTGCGACGGGATTAGCGTGGGGTGGGGGTGGGGAGGGGGGATTGGAGACGGAGATTAGTATCAGCGATTAGCGAGGCGGGGAGGAGTAAGTAACCGGTCGACAGTGGTAAGGCAGTAACGGTTTTTGGTCATGGAGGAGACAGGGCGAGGACTTGCGCAGTTGCGCGAGCTGTGAACGAAATGATGGAGACGTCGCCGCCGGGGGGAAGCGTTGGAAGCGGTTTTGGTTCGTCGTCCCGAGGTGGGTGGGTGGGTGGCGGGCGGGGCCTTCGGGTGCGTCGCGACTCGCGACGAACCGGAAGCCTGGGAAATTTTGGGGTTTTCGTGTTAGGACGGAGCGCGACCGGGCGTTCGGTTCGAAAGGGAGGCGCACGTTGGCTGGAGCTTGCGCTTGGCCTCTCTACACGGTTGTTCTTCTTCGACGCGAGAATTTGCTGCATCCAGCTGAAGCTGTGGTGAGATCGAGACGGCGGTATTGTCAAGTGTTCCGTCTGGCGCTTTTACTGAATCCAGCGACAACGCAGTTGTCTGCACTGCTATGAGTCCCTATTCTTGTTCGGAAATGCCTGTTTCCGTGCGTGCGTCCTTTTGCGCTCCGGTACGCAGGCACAACACGATCATGCACGTCCAAGCAACACGATCATGCGCGTCCACATCGACGTAGCTCCTTTTCATTTTCTAATGATGAGACTGGAGGATCGACCCACCTCTCTTGGTTCTTATTCTAATCTTCTCTCGACTAGTGTTCTCTACAAACTGAAATACATGTTCATAGTTTGAGACAAAAAAATTATCCTTATCTTATCCTCTTCTTCTCGGTGTGACATAGAGTGTTGAGTTTTGGACAACACCCACGTGCCGCACCCGCTTTTGGAACCTTGTACATCCACTGTTGCTGCATGCTCCCATGGCGCTCGTCTCCATCACCACTGTCATGTTGTCCTGGTACTATGGTCTCATCTTATCCGCCTCCAACAACCATAAGAAACACAATTCAATCAGGCCGTCGCTACTGCATCCCTATTTTGCCCATTGGAGGGCCTCTCCTCTAACCCGTTGGAGCTCTATCGATGCTGATGGCGATGGACGACGTTGAGGGTGGCGTGCAGCAGCTTCCGAGCATAATGTGCTTGTCAACAGGGGTGACACGACCACCACCTCGATGGGATCTCACGATGACAACAATAGCTCCGTCCTGATGCTAGGCTAGTTGCAACTGTGGTGGAGTTGCTTCGTCCCGCCAATGGCCACGGTGGCATTCTAGTCATGATCTTAATTTGACTTGTTTTTAAACTTATTTAAAATTAAATTTTACTTTATCCTAACTTGCCTCTAACTTAACCTAATTTGCTTCCCTTTATTTTGTCTGTGGATTTGTTAAGCAACTTGTCACTCGAAGCATGGGGACAATGTTAGCGGGATCTTAATTTGACTTGCTTTTCAACTTATTTAAAATTGCCTTTTCACTTTATCCTAACTTGTTCATGGTGTAGCCTAATTTTCTTCTCTTCACGATTTTGTTGTGGAGTTGTTAAACAACTTGTCACTTGAAGTAGCGCAACAATGACGTTGGAGTCTTAATTCAACTTGGTTTTATAATTTAGTTTAATTGCATCTTTTGTCATTTTTGTTCAGTTTGATAAACTATTTTCAATCGACCAGGTTTAATTTGGTTTTGTATCATAATTTAATTGCTTTTGTATTCTGTAAAATTGTCTTTTCAATTTGGTTTAATAACAATGACGTATTGAAGTGCTACATACTAGAGTGTGTCCTTTTGTAATTGACCTCAGCTTGCTTAATTTTATTTGCTTTTCATTAGGAGTAATTTTTACTTTCGATGTGATGAACTTACTTCTCAACCTGTTGGTTCAATTTGCTAAACATGCTCTCCAATTGACTTCAACTTGCTTTTTCTTTCAATTCAATTGCTTTCGTATTTTGTAAAAAAAATTAATTTTTTAGAACTTGTTTTTTGCAATTGACGGGTGATTTGCGAGTTTTTTTCAGATCAGAAACGAGAAGGATGAAGGAGAGGAGAAGCAATGCTCCCCATGCTCACAAGCAACCAGAAAAGGGGATCCGAACAAGCCCACACACGCAAATTGCTAGAAAAAGAAAGGGACAAGTCTGCACTCATGTCATGTAGCCAAAATTGGGTATGTGCGCCCCAAGACCAAAGAACACACATCTAGTATGTAGCGACATCCGTTCTTGTTTACCTACATGGCTTTACACGAGACATTTGTGTATAATTAAAAGGACATCTGCCTACCTTTTTTGGTCGGTTTAGGGCACAGAAGTTTTATGAAAAGTTTATATGAATGATATAAAAATAAAATAATTAACGAGCCATAGTAACTACTCCTTTCGTTCTCAAATTTATGTCGTTCGAGACTCGAGCACAAGAATTAAGGAGTGAGCTCAAACGACCATTATATCATTATCTTTCTTCCAAGTAGGCACCAATTATTCTCTTACTCCGATGCTCTCTCTTTAAGTATCAAGTCACATCTCATCAATGCATGCATTTATTGGGAAGAGGAAGCATTGGAAAGGAGGTTCACTTGTTGATGAGAGTAACAGTGATGGGGTATAATAAGAAAAGTGGAAGAAATATGCCTAGAGAATTACAAAAACGACATATGTTTGTGCATAAAATTTAAAAGCTAGAACATCATACATATGAGAACAGAGAGAGTATTTACTTCCTATGAACGGAAGAGAGAGAACAATGCCATTTTCTGAGCCGCTCAGTAAATTGTCGATGAACTACAGTGAAGGATCAAAGATGTCGACTAGAGGGGGGTGAATAGGCGACTACAACTTTTAACCTTTTCTTAATTGCTTTTAGGGAAGTGTGAAATTTAAGTTCTCTAAATGTGCAACTAAGTGAGTCAATCTATATGACACAATATGAATAGCTCAAGGATGAACACAAGGAATACAAGCTAGACCACACAAGCACAATAAAGATATGAATATGAAATAACCACATATTGAAGACGAAGATTTAACCCGAAGTTCACACCCTTGGGAGGGATGTTAATCTCCATTGGAGAGGCGGAGGCCCAACAAAGCACCTCATGACACAAAGTCCCGCCTTCTTCTCCTTTGAGCCTCGGCAAACCAAGCCCAAACTCAAATAACTCGTGGTAGACTTGAGGTGGCCTTCAAACCTTCACAAACGATCTCGGAGCACAAATCCACACTTTGGAGGCTTCCGGGAGACACCAACCGTCTAGGGATCCCCACAATCCCAAGAGTAACAAGCAAAGTGATAAACTCAAGGGGGATTCAAATTTGGCTTGGTGGGATTGTAGATCTAGGCCTCCTCTTTCTTTTCCCTCAAAGGCTTGATGGGATTTGAGCACTAGGAGAGGAGATCCTCAAGCTTTGGAGCTTAAAAATAGTGGAGGAGAGAGGTATTCAAAGCTGCAAGTCAGGTACCCCTTGGGGAAGAAGGGGTGAGCCTTTTATAGGTCCCCCTGAAATCTGCCCGTTGGGGCTCTGCGCGCATGGTCCAGTAGTTCATCCGGAACCACCGAACCACCCGGATTCTGGGCTGTCCTCCGGACAGCCTTCCGGGTGAGTCCAGAGGCCACTGGACTCATCCGGAACTTCATCCAGAATCCATCCGGAAACAAGGTCGCCCGGAGGTTCAGCCCGGAACCTCCGGACCCAGACTCCTGGCCAACTTGGATTCTGGGCTGTCCTCCAGACAGCCTTCCGAGCGAGTCCACAGGCTACTTGACTCGTCCGGAAATCCATCCGGAAGCCATCCGGATTCCGAGCCACCCGAAGGTTCGGTTCGGAACCTCCGGACCTAGCATCCGGATCAATGCAGAGAGCAAAAGCAGGGTATAAAAATAAGGCTTCTCACTTGCTCTCTCTTGGGGTTTTTCTCGAACATGGGATGTGGATAAAAGATCTTATAGGAAATTTGTTACCACCCTCTTGTTCATCACGTTACCCCTCTTAATAGTCCGGCTTTTCTATGACTCAATCATAAGATAAAATTACATAGATTTAAATACGCCGTCTTCTTTTCTCCTTTTTGCTTAGGAGGTCTCCGACCACCTTTGCTTATCAACCCTCGGACTAACACATGTTCATACACTTTGTAAACGTGGTTAGTCCCCTAATCATTTGTCATTTACACCAAAACCCACTTAGGGGCTTAGATGTCATTTCATACAGAAAGTGCAATGTTGCACCATTGGTGCATCGATAAAAGTGCCAAAAATATTGTTGGGAAAGGAGTTATTAACATTTTGTCAACATTTTATTTGCATTATTGCATGTCTGCAAACTATGGTGGCACATGCCTACCTGTGGATAACCACCCTGACGTGAGTGGAATGGATGTTCTTTTTCTCTTCCGCCCTGGGCATGAAGTTATCTTTGGTAGATAATTTGTGCTTGTATATGTTCTCGGTCATTGCTGTCTCAAACCCTAAATCCCTAGTACACCGCCATGCCTCCTTAATTCTCACGTGTTTGTTAGTAGCCACTCCCACCCAATTTTGCACTTCCTGCCCCTATCGCATCCACCATTCACATCAAATGTTGCCTTTTGATAGTATTTGCCACGTGATACCAACATATGAAGTCCTTGCCCCTGCCCATAGTGTCACTGAGATCCCTCCCCCATCGGTTGCCTCTTCCATCCTCCCCGCTGGTTACCAACTTACCCACTCTCCCTTAGTCCCTTACATGAACTCAAATGTGTTGCCTATAGGATCTAAAGCCATCACCATCGCTAGGATCTCAAGTCATCGCCGCCGGGATTCTAGTTTTCTAGCTCTAATCCATCACCATCCCTGAAACTCCTCCATTTAGGGTCTTGTCAAGGATGGGTGAGTTGAGGCCATCCCATTTCTTATGGATAGATGAGTTAATTTCTTGTTTGATTATATCGGTGGGATGAACCAATTTCTTGTCTGGTTAGAATGGCGAGAGTTGGATAAAATAAAATAAATGTTTATTTTTTGTTTGGTTAGAGGAATAGAGTAAATAGGTGGTTGTGATGACCTCTTTGTCATGAGGTGCTAATGTTACCCCTTGATGGAAAAAAAATCCCAAAATTACATGTGTCATTTACAACAACTACATATCTAACTTGTCAAATATGAAAACATGTAGAAATTTACAACTTTGACAATGATGTGGTGAGGTTACCCCTTGATGAAAAGAAACCCCAAAATTACATGTGTCATTTACAACAATTACATATCTAACTTGTCAAATATAAAATTATATAAAAATTTACAACTCTACGTTAGAAAATTCGTGTAAATTCTCATGTCCACCAACAAAAAAAAAGGATTTTACCCCTAAATTCTCATTCCCTTCCATGAACTCCCTCCAAGCAAACAAGTTGAGGGGCTGGGGGAAGGTGAGCACAACTTCATGTGGGCTCACGTGCTTAGTGGGAGGCGACAGGAGTGGCGTCATCGGATTGATTTCACAATTTTCACTGGGTATACTCATCTAGCATCTGTACGGTATATTCTCATGCTCTCTAAGCAGCTCTGTCCACCCTATGCATCCAACCAATCAGATGGATAAAGCCTAAACACATGGATGGTCCTAGCCCATTCCAGGTTATCGCTTCAACCAAACGCATCTTTACATTCTATCAAGCTTTGCTCTTGTGATGAGATGGTGACTCATGATTTGTGTGATTTATATTTGTTGGGTGTTAACCTCTTCGAGATTGTGTAATGAAAATGCTAAACTTGAATGGAGACACAGCGCTCTTATTAGAGGTAAATTTTGACCAATTTGTCTTTTTTGCAATAAATTTTGAAAATGAACATATTTAGAAACTACTCCCTCCGTCCACAAATGTAAGGCGTGCACGGAATTTAAAGTCTAACTTTGACCAACAATTAAACTAATACTATTGACTTATATGACATAGTAGTGGTACCATTGGATTCATATTCAAACGTATTTTCAAATGGTATCACTTTTGTATTATATAATTCAATATTATTGGTTTAATTTATGGTCAAAGTTGGATCTTAAATTCCGTGCACGCCTTACATTTGTGGACGGAGGGAGTATAATCACATCTGACCCTTTAGATTGACGTCACACCCAATGATACCGAGGTTAAATGTGTCGGCGCTAGAGCCATTGCCACATATACGCTCCGATGTGGAAGACACTGACGTCAAGAAGACAACATCGGTGCCATGGGCATTGGCGACAAGCTTCAGATCCTGAGCGCCAGGCTCTTCGGCACTTGGTGTTGTTTGCATGTATGCGATTAGCTGTTTCATTTGATTAAAGCTCCACCCCTAACTTGCGGTATTGGCCTTCTTTTTTCTTGATTCATCCTACTGTTAGTACTAATTTCAGCTTATGTGCACATGTATATACGAACACATGCACGCTGACGCAACCGTCCAAGCCAGATTTCTGCTCCTGAGGTCCGTCTTTTCGGTTGCTTGGCTACTATATGCATGCACTTTGCATTTACTCTTTTATTTCTTCAGTTTCGCCCTTTTTTAAGATAATGGATGAGTTGTGTCTCTAGGTACATAAAACAATAATTTATTACAAAGTCCAAAAAGAGTATAAAGGTCAAATGATAAAAGGTGTGGCAAGCCACGTAAAATCAAAGTAGGTTTGGTGTGGCGCCTGAGGAGGAGCCAGCTTGATACGACGCCATTGTCAAGAAAAAGGCGGTGGCTGCTCAGTGCGGCGCCGTCGGGGTAAGAGTAGGAGACGGCGATGTCCTACTCGTGGCTGGGGAGGGGGTCATCAGCGAGGAGATGTGAAGAGATCAGACTACGTGGTGAAGAGGAGGAGACCGCGCGGTCTGAAAAAGTTTGAATTCAACACAAGGAGTTACGGAGTATCTGCGATTACAAGCTTGCTAGGCGCGTCACCCCTGTCTCTCGCGACAATACGCGTATCGCGCCCTGTTTGCGTGACAGCAGCGTGATATCTGGTAGACGCATCAATTTGATATTGGGAATTAATAGTTTCCAAGTTTCACTAGCCCGAGTGTCTTGGATGCATCAACACAACGCTATTGATGGTTTCCAAGTTCCAATGCTAGACTACCATCCAGCACATACGTTGACATGCATACGTGATAAGTTTGACACTCCACAAGCATTGCATGCATGATAATTTTGATAGCATGTCATCGGACAGTGCGGCCTCCTATTGCGCCCCCGGTGTTGCCAGTGTCACGGAGCCAGACATTACGTCTAGGAGGGTGCTTGAATTACTAAAATAACTCACTTGAGAATTAAAACAACAAATTTTTCCTTAACGTTATCTACTCTGTAGTATCTTTATCCCAGTGAACTGATCACGGGCTCACACCCAATTCCATGCATGCAAATAGCGCTCGTCGCCCAAAAGCATGAAGCCCCCTTAGAAATGGCTTCTAGAGAGTTTATAGGTAAAAATAAGCTATAAGCCATTTCTAAGAGGCAAATGAGTTAGGGCTTAATTTTTAAGCTATTCTCAATTTCCATTGGTACCAGGAAGCCTCAAATTTGAGGCTTCCCGAGCTTCTCAGCTCTTCCCACTTAACTCCTTCCGAACTTGTTCCTAATGTTCATATTATTTTCAAAAAAACTGCCACTCCCCCACAAGCAACCTATCTCCTGTCCTCCCCGTGTCTCCCTCCCCATACCGAGCTCTCCCGTCCCGCCGCCTCCCCCGCGTTAGCCGCTGGATCCCGCCGCCTCCCCCACCTCAACCCCCGGATCTCGGGCATGTGGTGGCCGCCGAGTCCTCCCTGCCGTGGTCCCGTCCCCATCCGAGTCCGTTGGGATCTAGGGCTGCGGCGCCGCCCGTCCCGAGCTCCCCCGCCGTCTGCCGCGTCCTCCCCACGCCGCCCTCCCCCGTCGTCCGCGCTGTCCTCCCTACCCAACCCTCACTGCAGCCTGCGCCATCCGTCGCTTGCCTCCCCGATTCCCGAGTCCCCGCGCTGCCCCATCCGTTGCCGGCTGAGCAGGTCGCTGGCCCGTCGCCAAGCTCCGCCTCCGCCCAGATATGCGCCTCCCCGGCCGCCCGAGCCCCTCCCCTGCCGCCTCCTCCATCTCCCTCCCTCCGCCCAGATCTGCGCCCCCGCCACCGAGCCATCCTCTCCCGCCCGACCTCCATCCCCGCGCCAACCCCTCCACTTCACAACCGGAGATGGCTCCAGGGAAGCGAGGCAAGGCCAAAGGGGGTTCGGCGCCGTCGGCCACGGCGAGCTCCAGCAGCGAGGGCGGGGGATTCCCGAGCTTGCCGCAGTCCACCGTTGCCGTCTGCATCCGTGCCAAGCCCGGCTCCAAGGTTGCCACCATCGCACATTCGCGTTCCATGGCTAGAATGAATTGTTCAGAAAAATATATGTAGCAAATCTTGTCAATTGATGTGTGTATGATCTGAGGAATTGTTGAATGGACTATGCTTATGTGTAATCTCAAATGGTTTCTTGAAATTCCATGAAATAATCAAATAGAATGCTTGTTGCTAGTGTGTTCGTAATTGCAAAAAAAATGATCTGGTAATTGCAATCAGAAGAGAGCTAAATGGAATGCTTGTTACTAGTGAAGGGTATTGTAGACTTTACACTTTTTACCATATATGTTAAGCTTAGATTCATAAGCTATTCCTAACAGACGAAACTTATTTTTAGAGCTTATTTTTACCGGGGCTTATACAGGGTTTATCTAGACAGCTAGCTTATGCATAAGCCTAAGCCGTTTCTAAGGGGGCTTGAAGCTCATGAAGCTCGGCGCGAATGCTCTCGACGCCTTGTCCAATTTGGTAACGTGTCTTCCACATCAGAGCATGTCAGCACTCATGACTCTAGTGCCAACATATTTAATCTCCGGCTATTAAAAGTGACACCGATCCGAGAGGTTAGATATGTTTATAATTTTAAAAGGAGTTTATTTTTTAAAATTGTTGTCAAAAGTTCAGATCGGTCAAAATTCACCTCATTAGAGAGTCAAGGGCAATGTCGTCTTCCTTTGAACGAGATTGTGGGATACCAGACACTGATATTGTTTGCGCTGGAATTTGAGATGTCAGGCTTTACACTAGACCAGGTAGTACGGGCTATCACTTTGTTTGTTCAGTTCAGACAAACAGAGGGGAGCCATCGTGGGCAGGGAGCAGGCTGCAGGCTGCAGGCTGCAGGCGTCACGTGCCCCTGACGCGTGGGACCACTTCACCCTCGCCAGTCATCAGTGAAGTTAAGCAAGACGTCGTGGTGGGTCCGCGCCATCCGGCCCCAGCATTTCGAACTTTTTTCCGGGCTTTTTCAAGCTCTCAGCCGACACGCCACGACGAGAACACCAGAGCATCATCATCCACACTGCCAGGCGTCGCGCCGGTGGGGCCCCCAGCTTATCGCCACTGCAGATACATGCGCACTCCTAAAGGCACGTTCAACGCACACTGCTTCAACTATTAGCTCCATCTATCCACATATTCATAAATGGTTAGATTCACTGCTCAAGCCTACACCTGTCTAGTACAACACTGGTTTTGTATGAGGTGCGTGGACCTGCCTTTTTCTCCTCACTATTTCACTTTCTCCTTCTTTCTATGCACTCTCTCCTCACTGCTCCCTATCTCATATCTCTGGACCATACACTCTCTCTCTGAAGCAACTAGTTTCTCTGCAAGCCACACCTTGCCTCTGTGAGTTAACACTTTTTTTGCCTCTCTCCTCCACGACAGCTTGCCTCCGGCGTGGAGCTGTAAGACAGTAGTCCACGCTGTAGCGTAGAACATGCTCTAAACACCCCCTTTGAAATGTGGGCCACCCGGGGAACAGCTGCCCGTGGGTTCATGCGACGGTTGGGCAGAGCCCGCGCCACGTGTCGAGGGGCGATTGGGTGGACGGCGCTCGGTCTCGGCGGCGGCTACCGTTTTTATAGGGCTGGCGCGCCTCGGCGGCGAGAACGGAGAACAGAAGTAAAAACATTTTCGCTTCGCTTCGCTCGATTCGAACGCTAGAGCACGGGAAGCGGCTAGCCGCCGGGGCGCAGGTAACTACCACTCGCCGATTTCTCTCTGATTACACTCGTATCTCGTCAATCCAACCCCAAATTGGTAGCGCGATTCGGTCAGATCTGGTGTGTTTCGAGGGTTTGTTGGGGGTTTCGGAGAGATAAATCGGGTGAATCTGTGCTGGTTCGTAGGGGGGTTTTGTGGGGGAGTTGGGGGTTTCTTAGTTGATTGCATGGGATGATTCATTCCAGTGAAGATAGATAAAGCTGTCGTGTCTACAGGTGATCAATCGCTCGCGCTCGCGCGCAGGCAGCAGCTCCTGGTTCTGATCCAGAAGTGAGGGCTAGATTCCTCCGCCATGAAGTGCCGTTCTGATTCGTCGGGCGGTGATGATCCCTGGGCTCCCCCCGCTGCTGGCGCTGGCAACTCGAACGAGCCAGCGAAGAAGCAGCGTACGGAGCCGCCCTCGAGCTCAAGTCGGGCTGCGGCATCCTCCTCTTCCCAGGCTCCACCACAGCAGCAGCAGCAGCCGCCGCCGGATGCAAGAGAGGTTGGTGAGCCACCGAGGGTGCCGGATCTTGGGGAGGACTTGGTATTCGAGGTGCTGCGGCGGGCGGAGGCGCGAACGCTGGCAGCCGCGGCTTGCGTGAGCCGCGGGTGGCGGCAGCTGGCGGAGGACGAGCGGCTGTGGGAGGCGGCGTGCGTGCGGGAGTGGGCGAACCTTGGGTTCTCTGAGCAGCAGCTCCGTGCAGTTGTGCTCTCGCTCGGTGGCTTCCGCCGATTGCACGCGGTCTACATCCGCCCCCTCCAGCAGCGTGGTGCTGGTGCGCCTAGACAGGGAAGGCGGCAATTGCCGGTTAGGTTGGGCCGAGACCAGGTTCAGCTCTCGCTGTCTCTGTTCTCGATTGGTTTCTTTCAGAACATGCCTAATCAACCGTTTCCTAAGAAAGACAAGGGTAATGACGGCGATAAGAGTGGAGGAGGGCAGTGCGGGTGATCCTGATTATCTCCCCAACAGCATTGCGGTCAGTTCCTGTGTGGCCTAGAGCTCTCGACACCTTACTGCTGGGCTGCCTGGAGATGCTAGAGAGTGGAGTAGTGGGAACATAAAGTTGGGGTGGTTGATAAGGGGCATGACAGAGATGGAGTAAAACAGCAACATTTGAGGTGGTCAGATTATGCTGTTCTAGTATACTTGTAAGAGATAGGTGATAGTGTCACATGGATTGATGGGAATGTGGATAGGTGTATGATACTGATTGGTGGCGGTTTTAATTGTGAGAGATGGGACAAATGGGGTGCAATAGCATTTGGACTCTTAGGGGGAAAATTTGGTCCAAAATCTATGTGTTGTGGCTTCTGATATAATTGTTGTCCGCATGTAAACCTGCCTTGACAATTATTAGTCAAGAGCAGTATGCACTGTATGCCATCTTGCTATGGCATTTTCAAGTTACTATGGGTTAGAGGGAATTCTGAAACGAGTGCCTTCCTTTGGCTTGAATGCCCTTCTTGACTGCCACAGAAAGGAAATGTATTTTCCCAGGTTAAGCACAGAAATGCAAGTATTGACTTGAGGTATTGAATATTGCTATCGATTGCTAGTTTAATCTTCACTGTTGCATATTTACCATTTCAGTTATGACTTTTAAGCAGTAATGACTACTTTGTACTGAAATACAGTGTTTGTCGTGGTAGGAGCTGGATTTTCTTGACAATTTACGTTTTGGATTTAACTCTCATTTATTTGAAGTTGTTGCTTCTGAAATTTTGACATCTTGATCTTCCTGACTTCTCCGCTAGTTATTATCCTTTATTTTAAATGTAGTTGTCATATCCATTTTTTGGAAGGTTTGTGATTTATCTAGGAATGAACATGTTATCTATATTTTGTTAACGAAAATGTTATTTTCGTAAAGGTTTTCTTAGATTTACTATTTTTATGGTCTGAAATCAAGCAAAGTAAGCTAAGTTTCTAGGGAGTAAGGGTGATGCTTAGCTGGGTGCTATTCCTCTTAATTAGTAATTTGTTTTCAATTTAAGAATAGAATATGAAGCTTGAGTTTGTTCCAATTCTTGTCTGAATTTCAGCTTCTGTATATGTTGGGTTTAAAAGATTTGAAGTGAAAATGCGGAACTATGTGATTGAAGTGTCAAGATGAGAAAGCGTATAAATTACTTTAGTGTTATTGTACTTTGGTAACTATTGGTTGAAGCTTGCTTGTGGTGGTGGTAATGAGATTGTAATTAGCATTTAACTAACTGAAATTTGTCCCAAATACTCCAGATTTAACCTTTGGGTGACTGTTAGAAACCACAAACAGTGAAGATGTCGCAGCCTGCTGAGCTTTCCCGTGAGGAGAACGTGTACATGGCTAAGCTTGCTGAGCAGGCTGAGAGGTATGAAGAGATGGTTGAGTTCATGGAGAAGGTGGCTAAGACAGTTGACTCTGAGGAGCTAACTGTGGAGGAGCGCAACCTTCTATCAGTTGCTTACAAGAATGTTATTGGTGCCCGCCGTGCCTCATGGCGCATCATCTCCTCCATCGAGCAGAAGGAAGAGAGTCGTGGCAATGAGGACCGTGTCACACTCATAAAGGATTACCGTGGAAAGATAGAGACTGAGCTCACTAAGATCTGTGATGGCATCCTCAAGCTTCTTGATTCACACCTTGTCCCCTCATCTACCGCTCCAGAGTCCAAGGTCTTCTACCTCAAGATGAAGGGTGATTACTATAGGTATTGCAATAATTACCAGCATAGAATTCCTGCAAGTTTCCTTTCATTACATTATTAGATTGATTTGGTTTAATATATGTTTTCTAATAGGTACCTTGCGGAGTTCAAGAGTGGAACTGAGAGGAAGGATGCCGCCGAGAACACCATGGTGGCATACAAAGCTGCTCAGGTTGTTTGCTTGTCCTGGATTTAATGGTCTTAACATCAATTTTGTTGGCACTTGGCAGGGAGTCTTGTTCATGCGTGATTTGTCCTGTTTTATCATTTGGTGGAGAGTTTTGCTCACTTCTGTTTATGTTAAATCTGTCAGGATATTGCACTGGTGGATTTGGCACCGACTCATCCTATTAGGCTTGGGCTGGCACTCAACTTCTCGGTGTTTTATTATGAGATCCTCAGCTCTCCTGACCGTGCATGCAGTCTCGCCAAGCAGGTTTGTTTTCTTCAACAACACCTTGTGCTGGTCTACTATGTTTTATTGCAGTACTTGTGATTTGTGAACTGAATAGGACCATTTGGAGTTGAGAATATTTTGAAGTTAATATGGTTATTATGAATTAATCTAGTTTGGTAATTGGGATTAATCGAATAACAAGTGTAAGCTAATGTGGCATCAAGGACAGGTTCTACACAGTTGTGTAAGCAAATAACAGCTGTGGTGGAATCTAAAAGACAGTGTGCGCAACTAACAAGTGTAGGCTGCTTAATGGCAATTTAAGCAGCTAACTGATGAAGTTAGAGGCTTAGAGCAACAGCTTTAATAACTTACTATCATACTCTGTATCTTCAGACCATTCTTGATGCGGAAGAAACACTTCGCATGTCTTAATATGGCCAGTCTGCATATCCTAGAAGTAATGGAAGCGAGCAATTTTCCATCAAAAAATGCAAGCGAGCAACAGTTACTTGCCACTGTTCACCTGCCATTGCATGCACTGATTTGAATGAATGAATGATACAGCAAACTGCCACTAGCTACTGTGTTCACTGTTATTATAGTATTTGCTTCATTATAAGGACCAAGCTCATTTGCTTTTTTCTGATGACCCAAGTTCAAAATGGCACCTTACCATTATGTCAATGAATACTTGCATGGCTCCAGAGAACAGTTAATTGTTTTTTGTCCATTTAGGGTTTGTCTGGGAGTATATTTCTTGTTCCCTTAATTTTTTTGAAACCTTAATCCTGTACTCTAGCCTTACCCGCCTTTGTTTGTCAGGCTTTTGATGAAGCCATCTCAGAGCTGGATACCCTGAGTGAGGAATCCTACAAGGACAGCACTTTGATCATGCAGCTTCTGCGTGATAACCTGACCCTGTGGACTTCTGACATCTCGGTATTTTCTTCGCTCCGAACAAATTTCCACTTGCATCCTATTTTATCTGGAGTCATTCTGAACATGCAAATTTCATGTGCTTGGCTGTAGGAGGACGCTGCTGAAGATATCAAGGAGGCTCCCAAGGGTGAATCTGGAGATGGACAGTAAACATGGTCTATGTGCCCAGAAACTATATTATAGTGTTTCATCTTCTAGTGACACTTCATTGTGCTCTGGGTTCTCTTTTGTTCAGTATAGATTGTAATGTTCTTGTGGTTATGGAAATTGGAGGCTCCAATTTGTGTTGTGATAGGGAAGCTTGTAGCTGCCTCGCTGCTTGGCAGGTGGTTTATCAGGCTACGCTAGTTGGGGGAGCCTCTAGTTGAACATTTGTGTTACTTTGTCTTTTAGATTGTTTCTGCTGCTCTTGCTTGTGAGCCTTTGCCTTGATATGCCTCTCTCTCTCTTTTTTTTTCCTTTATCAAACGGTTTTTTTCACCATCGCTCGCTTCGGGGATTTAACTTGGGTCTTGGCCTCGTGGGTGCTCGAGTGCTTCAGTTTTCTGGGGTTGCAATGCACTTTTAGCTGTGTATGATTCTCTTGAACCGCACTTGTCCTGTATCTGGTTGTGCGACTGGATTGAAG
The DNA here is from genome assembly GCA_019208055.1 of Stipa capillata. Lineage (NCBI taxonomy): Eukaryota > Viridiplantae > Streptophyta > Magnoliopsida > Poales > Poaceae > Stipa > Stipa capillata. The sequence goes on along the minus strand of JAGXJF010000796.1, from coordinate 228,463 downwards.
GCCTTTGTAATGGCATGGTGATTTCTTGACGTGGTGGGTGGGTTATGGATGATCTGTGAAACTTTTTCAGTTGGCCCTTCTGAATAAAGCAGAATATTTCTCGCCCCTTGGACAAAAGCTCAAGGGCATACGTTGCCAATTTCAGTTCCTTCTGGATATTAGCATGAAGCCTGGGGATGGTTGACTGTTTGTTTATACATTATAGTTGCAATCATCTGCGTTTCATCATGACGAAATTCAAGCTCTTGAATTGGCCAATGGGAGTGGAGGCATGAGATCAGGCACGCCTCCGAGGGTCATTTTGTTTGGAAGAATGAAATTGGATTGGCTACGGTCATCCATATTGTTTAGTGAGAATATTTCGACAGAGTGGGTCAGCCAATTTAGGCAGATAAGGCCGTCAGCCTTATCTAATCATGATCATTAGCGAGTGATTAATGTAATTAATCTATTTTATTAGTAATTGGTACTTATTATTACAAGATTAGCATTTAGCATTGCCAAGTGCTAGTGTGTTGATTAGTGTATGATTAGTGTGTTGATTAGTGCATAATTAGTATGTTTTATGGTTAACTAATATGTCAAGATTAGTGATGCTAGAAGCTATTTTCTCCGTCCAGAAATATAAGATGCACACGTTTTGTAAGATTTATCTTTGACCAATAATTGGTTCAACAATATGTAGATTATGTGATACAAAATTGATATCGTTGGAAAATATATTTAAATACAAATTCAACGGCATCAAGTTTTAATCATATAATTTATATATTATTGGACTAATTATTGATTGAAGTTAAATCTTAAGAAACACGTGCACCTTATATTTTTGAATGGAGGAAGTACTGTGCATTGATTAAAATATGATTAATCTTATTAATGGAACTTAAGAGGTACTCCCTTAATCCAGAGATTTAATACGTATTCTGATTGATTAAGATAAGTTTTGACTAACAATTACTCTATTAATATGTGATTTATGTGACATAAAATTGATATTATTAGATTTATTTTTAAAATAATTACCTATTATGATGATTTTATATCACATAAACTGTATATTATAGAGTAATTATTGATTAAAGTCTTATTTTAATCAATCAAAATAACATTACATTTCTGAATGGGGGAGTATAATTTAGTGGTTAATTTTGTCACAAAATTGGTTTATTGCGTCTGCCAAATCAGACAGACAACCTGAATGACACTATCACTCCATTATGGATGCCTCCGATCCGTCCAGTCACATTAACCAAACGAACCTGGATGTGGAGGGCCATCTTGATGCTGAAAGGTTTGCCGAGGCAATCCAGGCTCATTATTAGTTGCTGTTCAAGAGAATGACTGGCAACGTGTGAATGGTCGGAGATCGGAATGAGAGGCATCGTGTCGTCTCAGAGTTGCAGTTACGAGCCATCGTGATCCCTGCAATTTGACATTCTTGATCTACGGCCTGCCTGTACGAAGAGAAACTACTGAACTGTTTCCCGACGTAAACCAGTGATTTTTTTCTAAACGGAGACAAATTTTTTGCTTTAATTCATTAGTTAGGAGGGAGTTTCAGAGTTTTGTTACATGGCCCGAAGGCCCTTCAACGAAGAAAGCAGGAAGCCTACTCTCCCGGTATCATTGCACCCAAATTTTTAGCCCCTGCAATTAACCAATTGGCGGCCTTGGTTTCGATTCTTGAGAAGACGATGGATGGCATGGTCGATATGTTGCGAAAGATGTGAACATTCCTTTCATTCCAAACTTTCCCAAAACAAGCATGAGCATAGAGATGAGCGCCTTCCAACGGTGCCCACGAGTGCTCACGGTGTTTATCCACCAATCTTTGACGGAACGACTTGGCCCTAGAGATTAGGGTGGATGTCGGTCAGGCCAAGCCAATCCTTAGTCTGCTCTAAATCCAGAGCGTGATAGCCCGTCAACTCAGGCTCACACTTGCAGAGGGGGCAAAGACCACAATTCGGCCGTCCCTGCGCTTTAATCGGTCCGTTATCGGACTATTTTGGATTACAAGCCAGATAGAAAATTTGTATTTCAGAGGTGTCCAATCTTTCTAAATGGTCGTACATATAGGAGACATGTGGCCCCCGTGAATTTTCATCGGATGACGTTCACCTCTTTGTCGATTCTTAGATGTACCGGTGATTCGCTTTGTGTGTCAATTTGGTTGGTCCAAGCATTATAGTGAAGGGCCAACCAAATTGAAGTCATGATATTTTTTTGAGCACGACTCCATATAACCAAACAGGCCTCTTAAGAGGTAAAAACAGCAAGAATCTACGTCAACATGCAGCATGCGGAAGACACCAAATCGTCAGATGAAGCACAGAACCTTTTTCAAAATAGTGTACAGTTTACCTCTGTTCGTCTGCGTGCCCTGCTTGCCAAATAATAGAATTTCACTTGTAACTAGCGAGAGTCGCATCCTGCTTAACAAAAACCGTCGGTTTGTAACGGCCTCCACATGCACATCTCAGCATGTGATCCTGCATGCGAACTTGGCAAGTCCCACCATTGCATCGCCCGAGATAACCTCCCTGCACAGGGCTTAACGAGTCAAAACAAACCTCAGATCATCACGACGCCGATCGTTCTTGGGCCGGAGCCTGCGACACGATGCGTTGCGCCGCCGTGCACCTCGCCGTGCTCGTCCTCGTCCTCTCCAGGCCCAGCCTCGCCGCAGCCGGCCGCGCCGACGTACCTGAAGACGGCCAGGCGCCCCCCGCAGACGTGCTGCACGGCCCCGACCCGGTGATGCTCGTCACGTTCAACGTCACCAGTGAGTAGATGTTCAGGCTCCCCGCCCGCTGCGGCCTGCCCGTCGGCTGCCGCGCCGGCGCCGCCGGCAGATCCGAGCCAGGTTAGCCCCACCTAGTTGTCGTCGTCGATCGCCTCTCAACCAGGCATTTGTACATGAGATCGTATCTTTCATCTTGTTCTAGTAAAACTTTGCAAGGCATTTGATACGTGAAGGTGTTGCTCGTATGCATGCAGTTGTGGAGGCGCCGCCGCCGCCCGCTGTTCCGCTGCGGCGCCGTGATGGCGACCCGTCGAGCGGCGACCGTTGCAGGTGCAGCGTCGGGTGCGTGATCGCCTCGGTGTTCTTGGGCGGATTGGTCTCTATCGCTGTGCTATTTTAGGCTCTTCGAATGATCATGGTCTGTTAGTAATTAGTTCTGGGAAATGCACTGCCGGCCTCGGGGATCATCAGTCGAGCGCGAGGTTGGGCTCCGGCAAACAAACGCAATTGGGTGGCGATGCAGGAAAACAATCTCTTTTGGGGACTCTTTGGATGATTGCAATGATACTGCGGTGCTTGTCCTGGTAGTGGTTACTTGCTACTTTGTGGACTATGCTGTTAGTCGGCCTGCTTCGGCAGCTCTTGGTGCATGTTGTCCGGTGACCATGTTAGCAGTTTAGGACACGTCTGTCTTTAGCTTCTACGCCCTCTCCTTTTTTCTTTTCTTTTGATTCTGTATGGTCACTTTGGTTTCGTTGACGAAGCTAGGGCAAATCCCCTTTAATCAAACAAAAAGAAAGAAAGAAAGAAAGGAAATGTATTGCTTGTTCTTATTAACTGAGACGGGGGGAACTCATCCGGGTAGGCCCAGCACAGCGAGTCGGCCCAACAGGCTCAGGGAGTTCCACGGAGGCCCACTCGGGTAAGGGCCCAAATAAGGTCCACTCGGACGTAATGTCCGACTGCAATGAAGGAAGGCGTTACAACCTCATCAAGACATACGTTTCGCTAGCATGAAGACTGGCGTTACTCGGTCGGTTATGTAAAATAAATGTATCAATTAAGTCGTGCAGTTACTGTAGTTCGGTCGACTGGTCGAGTCGGCACATGTACAACCTATATAAGGCGATAGCCCCATGCAGAGGGGGACTTCTTCTTCTTTTTTACAGACACTAGAAGCTAGGCATTGTCTTCAACCTCCTGTAATCTTTCTCACGTAAGGCTATTCAAATATCAGCATGAGTAGGGTATTACCTCCGCCATTGGAGGGCCTGAACCTGGGTAAAAACCCCTTGTGTGAACCCGCTTGAATCTTCCTCACGCGCTCCCCAAAACTCCTATTAGAAATGTATACTGCCGTGAAATCCCCACGACAGTTGGCGCGCCAGGTAGGGGTAGCGCGTATTGGAGCTATGATCCAGGCGGGATCCTCTCCCAGCAACCGGTGACAAACTGATCGCCGGCGGCGCGCCGTTCGCCACGCACCCCGAAGGCACGGAGTTCCTCTTCGGGAGCCTTCGTTTTATGGCTGACACCTTCGGCCAACTGAACCTCCAGGATCCGTTTCCCCGCTCCACGGTGGAATCGGAGCCTGAGTACCAGTTCGGATCGCCTTCCGTTCCAGGCAAAGGTGTGAGGCGTTCCCAGTTCGTCGCCATGGTGGGCGCCGAATCCCTTCTCCCCGTCTTGGATTCCGAATCCGATGGGGACGAGAGCTCGCACAGCCGAACCGCCTCGGCTGAGGTCTATGTGGTCGGGCCCGGCGCGATGAACGACGCGGGCACGTCGGCCGCGGCGGCCAGGGCAGCGAACGAGCACCTGCTCACGCCCATTGATGGGCAATCAGAAGCTGAGAGAGCCTTAGAGGCGTCTCGGCGAGCCATCCTTGCTGAGCGAGAACGTCTCGACCAGGAGAGAGCAGCTCTCGAGCAACGAGAACGGCAACAAAATGAGCCTCACGGTTCACGCGGACGCGCGAAACCGGCGTGCTTCCTCAACCGCCCGGAGGAGCCGGGTCGTTCGCGCCCCTCTCTTCGGGCGAGAGCAAGACGGTGTCCCTGTCTACCAAACACCGGCCCAAAATCTCCTTGCGGCTGCCGCTCTGGACGACTCTCTGCCGCCCCCGACGGATGGTCCTGTGGCAGAGATCCACCGCCGAGTCGTCACCCTGATGAAAACGGCGGTGGAGCAGCAGAACGAGGCCGGGTCGGTTAGCAACTGACTAGCCTCCGGAGCCACGCGGAGCCGAGCCTTCAGCGGCTCCGAGTCGCCCCATCACTGTGGGCTCGTCACAGCCGAGTCGATCCACGAATCGGCGTCCAGATGCTCGCCAGGAGATCAACCGACTCCAGGCGGAGCGACGTCAAGCCGGCTCCCTCCGAGCCCGGGCAAACGATGCCCGTGACGCTCGTGATGACATCGAGGGACGACGGGCGGCCAGGTTGCGGGCTGAACGTCGTGGCGACGAGGTCAACCAGCCGGGTGGCTCCGCCTCTACCGGCCCGCTGTGTTTTAGCAGGCGGATTCGGTCTGAGCCGTTTTCCGGACCGGTTCCGGATCGCCAGCGGCGTCGACAAGTATGATGGCACTGCCAAGCCGGAAACTTGGCTTGCCGACTACTTAGTCGCGTGCAATATTGGAGGAGGCAACGAGCGTGTCGCCCTCCGAAGCCTACCCCTGATGCTTGAAGGGTCGGCTCGGGCATGGCTTAACAGCCTGCCCGAAGACAGCATCTATGACTGGAGAGACCTCCAAGAGGCCTTCGTCAAAAATTTTGAGGGCACATACAAGCGCCCCGGGAACGCGCAAGACCTGTGGCTTTGCGTCCAAGAGAAGGGGGAGTCGGTCCACGATTACATCCAGCGCTGGACTCGGCTACGCAACTCCATCGAAGACGTCACCGAGACACAGGCCATTCAGGCCTTTTCCCAAGGAGTCAAATATGAGCTCCTGAAGCACAAGTTGGCCCGGTCTAAACATCCAGACCATGGGCCGACTCATGGAAGTCGCTAGCAAGTACGCGACGGGTGAGGAGGCCATGCGGTACGAGGACAAGGGCAAAGCAAAAGCCGAGTCCTCGAGCCGTAAAGTTCCCACCGACTCAGGTCGAAAACGTGCGGACAATCGCCCCCCGAAGCGGAAGGCTGGTGGCGGAGATGGGGTCAGCGGAGCTGACCTAGTTGCGGCCGCTGAGCGTGGCCCCCAGCGTGGCGACGGCGGCTAGAAGAAAGAGCGCCCTTGGCAGCAACGCAAGACGCCAAAGCTCACCTTCGAGGAAATCCTCGACAGGCCCTGCTCTTTCCACAGCACCACTAACTATCAGGCGGGACATTCAACCCGGGAGTGCAGCTTCCTGCAGCGCCTTCGGGAAGAAAAGCAGCCCGAGCCTGACGCCGGCTGAGAAGGAGGCTCCGCCGCAGGTGGCGGCGCCACGCAGTACCCCCCTCAAAGGGGTGTACTCATGATATTTCAAGGATCCGACTCCAAAAGGGGTCGGAAGCTGCGCTGTCGCGAAGTAAACGCGACGGCGCCGGCGGTCCCTCAATGGTTGGACTGGTCCGAGGTGCCAGTCGGATTCAGCCGACTCGACCACCCGGACCGAGTCCCACACCCAGGCAAGCACCCCTTGGTGGTGGATCCGCAAGTCGGCGGGTTCAAACTCTGCAAGGTTCTGATGGATGGTGGCTCCAGCATCAACATAATCTTCATGGATACTCTGAAGAAGATGCAGCTCCCGGACACCCAGCTTCGTCCCAGTAGCACTTCCTTCCACGGAATAGTGCCTGGGAAGTGTGCTAAGCCTCTGGGTCAAATCTCCCTAGAAGTTGTGTTCGGTGAACCGAACAACTTCCGGGTCGAGACCTTGACCTTTGAGGTAGTCGGCTTCAAGAGCGCCTACCATGCGATCTTTGGCCGTCCGGCCTATGCCAAGTTCATGGCTAGGCCGTGCTACACGTACCTCAAGCTGAAGATGCGGGTCCAAAGGGCGTCATCACCATCACTGGCGACTTTGAGCGCTCCAACGAGTGCGACCTCGCCAGTGCGGATATAGCCGAATCCTTGATTGCGGCTCAGGAGTTGGAAAGCATCCAAGCGTCTGTTGACTCAGACCAAGCTCCACTCTGCAAGAAGGCGGCAACTGAGTCCACCTTCCAGTCGGCCAAGGACACTAAGCGTGTCCAGGTCCATCCTGAGGACTCGTCTAAGACGGTCCAGATCGAGACTGACCTTGAGGCCAAATAGGAAGGCGCGCTCGTCGACTTCCTTCGTGAGAATTGGAACATCTTCGCATGGAAGCCAGCTGACATGCCGGGTGTCCCAAGGAAGTTCGCCGAGCACTCCCTCAACGTCGCCAAGGATGCGAAGCCAGTCAAGCAGTCTCTCCGCCGCTTTGCTGAGGACCGTCGCAAAGCTATCGGAGAGGAAATCGCCCGACTCCTCGCAGCCGGGTTCATCAAGGAAGTTCTTCACCCGGACTGGTTGGCAAACCCGGTCCTGGTTCTTAAGAAGAACAAAACTTGGCGCATGTGTGTGGACTACACATTCCCTAAACAAAGCATGCCCCAAGGACCCGTTCGCCTTACCCCGTGTTGATCAAGTTGTCGACTCCACGGCCGGTTGCGAACGTTTATGTTTTCTGGATGCCTATTTCAGGCTATCACCAGATCAAAATGAAAGAATCAGATCAAATAAAGACTTCTTTCATTACCCCGTTTGAGGCTTTTTGTTATATCACCATGCCTTTTGGTTTGAAAAATGCTGGTGCAACATATCAACGCTGTATGCAAAAATGTTTGCACGACCAGATAGGTAGGAATGTCCAAGCTTACGTTGACGACATTGTGGTGAAGACAAAAAGCACTGCGGACCTCTTGACTGATCTGGCCGAAACCTTCGCCAATCTCAGGAGGTTCGACATGAAGCTCAACCCGGAGAAGTGTGTCTTCGGAGTTCCTGCCGGCAAGCTACTTGGCTTCATCGTTTCTGAACGAGGAATCGAGGCGAACCCGGATAAGCTTGATGCCATCATCAAGATGGGCAAGCTGAAGGATCTGAAGACCGTCCAGCGTCTAACCGGGTGCGTAGCTGCTCTAAGTCGGTTTATTGCCCGACTCGGTGAGAAGGCTTTGCCTTTTTACCGACTTCTCAAGAAGTTCGACTCCTTCGAGTGGACGAAACGAGGCTCAAAAAGCCTTCGAGGATCTCAAGCGCCTTCTGTCAATGCCTCCAATCCTTGCTGTACCAATGGAAGGAGAACCCATGCTGCTGTACATCGCGGCCACGAATCAAGTGGTCAGCGTTGTTCTAGTGGTGGAACGAGCAGAAGAAGGCCGAGTACAGAAGGTGCAGCGACCCGTTTATTACGTCAGCGAAGTCCTTTCCGAGTCGAAGCAGCGCTACCCACACCACCAGAAACTCGTCTATGGTGTGTTCCTGGCGACTCGGAAGCTGATACATTATTTTCAAGCCCACTCGGTCACCGTGGTCAGCCACGTCCCTTTGTCTGATATCATCAACAATCGGGATGCCACGGGCCGAGTCGCTAAGGGTGTGTTTGGTAGCCTGCATGACCTCAGATTATTCCCTCCAGAACCCAGATTTTGCTGTTTGTTTGGTACAGTGTATTAGCTCAGCCATGCCCACCTCGTACCAGCGAAGGCCCGTAGCCATGCCCGAGAGGGAACCTGGGAACAGCGGTTCGCTGCTCAGCATAGCTGAGTCCAACCCGAAAAATATTCTCTGCTCAACCCACCCGTTCCCCGCTCGACCGAAGCCCTTGCCCTCTCTCTCCCCAACGCCCCTCTCCCGAACGCAAGCCGCCGCCAGCCCCGCCATAGGTCGCCTCCGCCCCTGCTCGCCGCCCCGCCAGGTCGCGTCCTCCCCCGCTCGCCGCCACGCCAGGTCGCCGCCGCCCCTGCCACCCAGCTCGCCGCCACGCCAGCTCGCCGGCGCCCTAGCTCGCCGCCATGCCAGGTCCGCCGATGGCTGCCTCCCACGTCCTCTCCGGCGACCGACGGAGCACCGCGCCGGGCGCCTCCTCCCCCTCCCCGTCTTCCCCGCCGCCAGCACAGGTCGCCGCCACTCTAGATCCGCCCCGCCCAGATTGGCCTTGGCCCAGCTCGCGCGTGCTCCGTCTTCCGCCGGTCGCCGGTGCTCGCCATCCCTGCCACTAGACCCTGGTCCGCCCTCCCTCCAATCTTCCCCACCACCAAACCAAGGTACATCCACATTCTGCCAAAATCTTGCCCTGTCAGCTGAAACTCCTTGTTCTTCATAAGCCAGATGCCGTCCATCAGGAAGTTGAAATCTTTTTGTTTGGGGGACTTATGTAAAGTTTCTTTGGTTGCTCCACTGGAGTTTCATCGCCACTTCCTACACCTAATACTGCATAGAAATAGTGTCACTAATGAAGCAATCAAAGTAGCAGTAGTGTGTTGATTCCTACATGTACAGACTATTTCGCTGGTGAATGAACCACTTCATACAAGAGAAAATCTTTTGTCGCAACCACAAAATGATTGTGCAATCAGAGCAGAGTAAATTTGACATAAGCATTTGGGATGGCACTGCTGGATAGATATTTTACATCCTTTATGCTCGCCTATAAGCTAGTGGAAGGCCATGCTGCTAAGAGATAACAAGAATGAAATAACCATAAATTTGACCTTCTTTTTGCCAAACATTGAGACAGTGAACAACACCTTCCACTTGGCAACCAAGAAGCTTTATATTTACACCGACCACTGAATGCTACAATAATCCATTAGAAATTAGAAATAGAGTCAATACAGCCAAAATAAGCAGCTAGGTTGACTCCATAGTTAAAACAATTGCTACCCATGGGGCCATAACATTAGCCATTAGGTTGACTCGGCAGATTAAACAGAATGGTGTATTGTGTAAGAAGTGCGAACTTGTCAGCCAAGTCTGAAATTGAAGTCACATTCTCGTGCGTGTTCTAATAGATGTAAAAATTGAGGACATACATGGTTAAGTCAATTTGATTATTTGTTTCTTATATACGCAAACATTGATATGTGTTTATTTGGTTCCTATAGGATATGTTTCACAAAATGGATATGCTTCCTATAGGATGAACTAGTCAATTTGTTTAATTGCTAATGCATTGTATAATTTGCCATTTAATATATTCGTAGATGAAACATTGATATGTGTTTATTGTATAGATGGATGATTTGAGAAGAAAACGTCGACAACTCATTGTGAAAGGAGCCGGCCTAGTTGCCGTATTGTGTGCTTATATGATGTTTATGTTAAAAAGAGTTAGGGAACAAACCCCAAGGATAACAATTGGTCATAGAGCCGAAAGTGATATAGCTAGGGAGTCAAATTTGAGATACATCTATCATTCTAGCGACATAAATTGCTCAAATCAGCTAAGAATGAGAAGAGCTCCCTTTTTCCGTTTGTGTACTTTGTTTAGAGAGAGAGAGTTGTTGAAGGATAGCATCCATACTTCTATCGAGGAACAAGTAGCCATGTTTCTCCTAGTAGTCAGCCATAACCAAAGGTTTAGGACTCTACAACCAACGTTTAGAAGATCTATTGAAGTAATTAGTAGGTATTTTAAAGCGGTGCTTTTTGCTATTGGGGAGTTACGAGATGAGATGATACAGGCTCCGTCCACTCAAACCCACCCTAAAATTCAGCAAAGCACCCGCTTCAATCCGTACTTCAAGGTAAATTAATTTTCTTTACAACAAACCTCATACATGAATAATTTGATATGACTTATGAATAACAAATACTCGTCTTTATTAATTAGGATTGTATTGGAGCAATTGATGGGACTCATGTGCTTGCTAGAGTCCCAAGAAATATCTCAGCTGCCTTTAGGGGTAGAAAAGAGGGGACTACCCAAAATGTCATGGCTGCGGTTGATTTTGATCTAAAGTTTACGTACGTACTTGCGGGGTGGGAGGGGTCAGCCCATGATGCCCTTGTACTTGCAAATGCATTGGAGAGGGACGATGGGTTGACACTTCCTACAGGTAATAAACTAAAGCCTACTAGCTAAATTTATTAATAGTTTTTCCCCATAGCTAATAGTTGATATTTTATAGGAAAATTCTATCTTGTTGATGCGGGGTATGCTGTGAGGCCAGGTTTTCTTCCACCATACCGTGGCACTAGGTACCACCTGAAGGAGTACGGTGGAGGGAATCATCCCCAAAATGCTAAAGAGTTATTCAACTTAAGACACTCTTCTTTGAGGACTTCGGTTGAAAGGGCTTTTGCTGCGTACAAAAACCGTTGAAAGTTTGTTTACAATAAGCCATTCCATCCGTACAAGACCCAAGTAAAAGTAGTGCTAGCTTGTGCAATTCTCCACAATTGGGTCCTCCAACATGGTGAGGATGAATATTTCCCACCGGAGGACACATGGGATCCGGAACTCATCAATGGAGATCACAATGAGTTTGTTCACGATAATAATTCTTGGTCTCAAAAGAGGGATGAACTTGCAACTCAAATGTGGGAGAATCGGGGGTTAGCACACATTTGATGTATCTTATTGTGACTTGGCATTGCAATTGCATTCTATGAATTGTGACTCGAAATCTAATATTTTAAAAGCATTCTATAAATTGTGACTTGGAATCTATTATTTTAATTGCATTCTATGAATTGTCACTTGTAATTGGACACATTTAATTGCTGGAATCTATTATTTTATTATTGTAATCTCTTATTTTAATGCTGAAATTTATTTTTTATTGCTGAAATCTCTTATGAAGTGTTGAAATCTCTTATGAAGTGCTGAAATCTGTTTTTTATTGCTGAAATCTCTTATGAAGTGTTCAAATCTGTGATGTGATATATGTTTGTTGTAGATGGCTGAAAACGTGCAGGAGGTTTCGGATGTCGGTGCTAAAGCCAAGAAGACCGGGAAGGTGCATAATTGGACCCCACCGATGTCGGCTTTCATGATGAAATGTCTTGCCGAGATAGCAACAAAAGGTGTCAAGACTGATAAAGGATTCAAAGAGATCCATCTTACACAAGTTGCAAACTCTTTGAGTGATTATCTTGGTTATCAAGTGACTAGCATCCAAGTGCACAATCATCTTCGCAAGTGGCGGAGTAGGTGGCAAAAAATTACTCAGCTGAGAGGATTAAGTGGGGCACTTTGGAATGATGAGAAGAAAATGATAGTGCTAGAAGAGCAACACTATTTGGGCCACACTCAGGTATGTATGTACATGTTGAAATCTGTTTTTTATTGTTGAATTGTTGCTAAAATGTGATATTTATTGCTGAATTGTTGCTTTAATTGTGCAGGATCATCCAAAAGATGCTGAATTCCTCAACAAAGTACTTGACAACTACGCATATATGGAAGTTTGCTTCGCTGATAAGCTCGCCACCGGGAAGTTTGCAATGAGGTCTAGTGAGCCATTGGAAAAACCTATTGATGTGGAGGGCCAAGGAACAAGTAGTGATGGATTTGTACATGGTGCAGCTGGGTTTGAGTTTGGTGTTCCTGGTCTTAGTGCTACTAATGAGCCTTCGCCTACTTCAAGTAAAAAGAGAAAGAGGACATCTGTTTTCAGTGAAGAAGATTCAATCTAGTGTAACAACATGTCCGATGCTGTGCGTGAGATTGCGAGTGCTATCAACAACACGTGCCATACTGAAACGCACCCTGATTTGTACAATGCCGTTATGGACCTTGCTGAGTTTGAGCTTGAAGAACGGTTGGCTGTTTTAGATTATCTAACAGAACATAAGGGAAAATGCCTTAATTTCGTGAAGATGGAAGATGAAGTCCGCCGTGCATCGTTCAAGCGTATCTTGCAAAAGAATCCTGATCTTATTTGAGTTGGTGTTAGTTGGTGCAATTCGAAAAATTATCCCTTTTGTAGTGTTTATTATAACTTAAATGTGGATGCAGAACTATTATGGATATTGAACTATTATATGTAATGTGGATCTAGTGGTGTCTTGGTACAATCTGATGGTGATGTATTGCTGAAATGCATTATTTATGTGCTGAAATGTGTTATTTATTGCTGAAATATGTGCTGAAATGCATTATTTATGTGCTGAAATGATATATTATAGCTGAAATGACTTATTATTGCTGAAATGATGCTGAAATTACTAAGTATTGCTGAAATTTGCTGAAATGATGCTAAAATTACTTAAAATTTGCTGAAATGATGCTAAAATGACTTAGTTTTGCTGAAATTTGCTGAAATGATGTTGAACAGAGTCTCAACAGATACAGGCTACCAAACAAAGTCTCAGCACAACATGTCTCAACAGATACAGGCAACCAAACGAACTCTCAACTCAGCATGTCTCAGCACATACTCAGCACATACAGGCTACCAAACAACTGCAGTTGTATGTACTCAGCATGTCTACACTCAGCATGTCTCAGAGGGGAACAGCTATGCCAGGGTCATGCAGGCTACCAAACACACCCTAAGTGGGCGATAGAGCTCATGCCTCATGACATCAGCTACGAGCCCCGCAAGGCTATCAAGTCACAGGCCCTCGCGGACTTCATTGTCGAGTGGACTGAAAGCCAGTCCCTTCCGACTCAGGTGCACCTGGAGCACTGGGTCATGTACTTCGAAGGTTCGAAGATGCTCGCGGGCACGGGGGCTGGAGTCGTCCTCATCTCCCCCAAAGGCGACAAGCTAAACTACGTGCTGCAAATCCACTTCGCCGCCTCCAACAATGTGGCGGAATACGAGGCGTTACTACATGGCTTGCGCATTGCCGTCTCACTCGGCATTCGCCGGCTCCTTTGCCGCGGCGTCTTGGATCTGGTGGTGCAGCAAGTAATGAAGACGTGGGATGCAAAGGACCCCACCATGGCGGCATATTGTGCTGCTGTGCGTCGGTTAGAAGGACACTTCGACGGCCTCGAACTTCATCATGTTCGCCGGGCTGATAATGAGGCAGCCGACTCCCTTGCCAGGATCGGCTCTGTTCGAGAGAAAGTGCCACCCGGAGTGTTCTTTCAGCAACTTTTTCAGCCATCCGTCAAACTGGAGTCGGCCACCGAGTCATCTGAAGCCGGGTTGCCACACCCAGCCCAGGAAGACGTCTTGGCGGTTGTTTCCCTCTGGACTCAACCGTTCCTTGCTTACCTTTTGCGCAAGGAGCTACCTAAGGATCCGACTGAAGCGCGCCGCATTGTGTGCCGCGCTCGAGCTTACACCATTATTAACGGTGAGCTCTACAAGCGCAGCACCACAGGAATCTTCCAGCGTTGCATCTCGCCGGAAGAAGGCCGAATGTTGCTCGAAGAAATCCACTCGGGACTTTGCGGCCACCACGCTTCGTCGCGGGCCTTAGTGGCCAAAGCCTTTCGTCATGGTTTCTTCTGGCTCACTGCCCATGCCGATGCAGAAGAACTCGTTCGAACCTGCGAAGGGTGTCAGAGGTATGCCCGCCAATCACACATGCCGGCTACCGCGCTCAAGACCATTCCAATCACATGGCCCTTCGCTGTATGGGGACTCGACATGGTAGGTCCGCTTAAAACAGCCCGAGAAGGTTTCACGCATCTCCTTGTGGCGGTGGACAAATTCACCAAGTGGATCGAAGCCAAACCAATCATAAAACTAGATTGTCCGACTGCCGTCAACTTCATGAAAGGAGTCATCTTCCGATTCGGTATCCCTCACAGCATCATCACCGACAATGGCAAGAACTTCATTGCCGAAGTCTTTCGCCAATTTTGCCTGGACCATGGAATCCGAATCGACTTTGCCTCCGTGGCTCATCCACAGTCCAACGGCCAAGTCGAGCGTTCCAATGCTCTTATTCTTCAAGGCATTAAGCCCCGGCAGTTAGTCCCGTTGCAACGGGCTGCCGGCTGCTGGATCGACGAGCTTCCGTCTATCCTCTGAAGTTTAAGGACAACCCCAAACCGGTCGACTGGCTATACGCCTTTCTTCATGGTTTACGGAGCCGAAGCCGTTCTGCCGAGTGACATCCTCCATGACTTCCCCCGAGTCACGACATACGTGGAAAAGGATGCCGAGTCGGCGCGTTAGGACAATCTTGACCTCTTGGAGTAAGCACGAAAACTCGCCCTTTCGCGCTCGGCCATCTATCAGCAGAACTTGCGCCGCTATCACAGTCGGCAAGTTCGGGGCCGAGTCTTCAACAAAGGGGATTTGGTCCTCCGGCTAATCCAAGACAAGGCGGGCATGCACAAGTTGTCTCCGCCTTGGGAAGACCCGTTCATCATCAACCAGGTGCTGCACAACAGCGCAGACCGACTGGAGGACCCGGCAACCGGCGCAGTCACTGAAAGGACTTGGAATATTGCTCAGCTGCGTCCCTTTTTCACTTAAACTTTGTACTTCCAACAGTTCATTGTTTCGTTATAAATAAACATTTGTTTCCCTCCAGCGGCACTCGGGAAACACTTTGTTTCTTTAAATTTTCATGTGTCAATTACGTTCCCTTTGGCATCCCCGGGGGCTACGTTTTTAAAAAAAACCGAGTGGCTTAACTTCGGGAACCCCCGGAAGCTACCTCAACCCACTGGGTGATTTATCACTCGGTACAAGTTATTTCGGCTCTCCTAACTTTGTTTCTACACGAGCGTCTAAGTAAACGTGTACGGTACCTAAGGCCCACTCTTCGTCCCCAACTACAGTCGCAACCCGGCTGTCCGGTTGGCAAGAGCAAAAGCTAAAGGTCGGCCTACACGCGAAAGGATCCGACTCGGTGGAAAAAGCAAATTTGGACGAACCAAATAACTTGAAAGCATTTCCATTCAAAACAAAACAGTCTTTACATTTCTTCTACTCGGCATACCGAGAGATATTACATCATATTTTTTATTCCTCTGGAGTTGCTTCTACGCGCTCCTCCAGGTCGGTGAAGTCGACGATCCGGCTGGCGGTGGCGCGGACTCGGGGAAGGAGCTCCAGAGGGTTGACCGACTGACCCTCCGCGTCGAGTGGCGCTCCAGCAGAAATGCCGTCGACGTCCGCATCGGGATGGTGCGCCAGCACCATTGCCAGCGCCATGCCGGCTCCCGAGCGGGCTGCCGACTCCTTCCACTTCTCCACCTCCGCCGAGCCTTGCGATAGCTTGTCGGCGAGGGCGAAGATGCTGGAGCCCGGCTCTTCTCCAGGCCATAGCTTGGTGCAGAGGCTTTGGGCCGCCGACTTCATATTGTGCACCAAGCTCTTGACTTGGAGGAGTCGGTCCTTCACAGTCATGACGCAGCTGGACATCTGCTCTGGTGTCCAGAATGCGTCGAGAGCTGACATCGCCGGGTTGGATAGTGCGCGGAGTTGGAGCGACGCCCGCTGTGCCTGCTCCTCCAGTTCTGGGCAAGCGTCTGGGTGCGAATTATTGCAAGGAAATGAACAAGGAAGCGTGCAAGAATAGGGAAATAAAGGACTCGGGGGCTTACCGAGTAGAGTCTCATTAGCCTTCTTGAGTTGGCTTATGAGTTCTCCCTCGCGCTTCTCCCACTCGACGATGGCCGCGGCGTGTCGCTGATCCGACTCGGTTAGCTTCCTGGCGAAGTCGTCGATGGACGCCTGCAGTTTCTGGTTTGCAGCCTGTGACTGCTCATACTGCGCCGCCAGCTTCGCATGCTCCGACTGCAGCGTGGCGACGGTCTTTTTTTGGGCATGAGCTTCTTCCAGCTCATTGTGAAGCTCGGCCACTTTGGCGTCGAGCATCTCTGCTGCTTTGGCCATCGGGATCATCGCCTTCATCTCCTTCCGGAGTCGGGTGTTTTCGGCTTCGACGTCTGCCGACTCAAGAAAGTCAATACCAGCAAAACTGTAAGGCAAAGGGGTCGAGGACTCGGATACTTACTCCTGATGGCGGCGAGCTTCTCGCCGCCGACTCTTGGCCCTTTCCTCGGCCAACGCCTTCTCAAGGGAAGCGTTCTTCTCCATGAGGGCCGGGCCGTTTCCGCCGAGTCGGATTGCAGCCTGGACATGAAAAAGTTTCGTTAGCATCACCCGAATTAATAAGTCTCCAGCTGACTCAACCAGTCGGCTAGAGACTCGGGGGCTACACCCACTGGGTGCACTGATCATGCTCCTAGTGTTAAGAAAAGTAAACAAAAATCAAAAGTTAGATGCAAAACTTACCCCGACGGAGGACTCAAGAACCTCGGCCGAGTCCGCCAACGATTTGGCCGCGTCGGCAAATTCCCTAAGCTTGGAGCTAAGGGCAGCGACGCGGTCGGTGGCTGCTTTCGCTGCCGTTAAGTCCTCCGTGCTGCAACTCGGCAACAGCAACGCGGGGACGAGGCTTCCGGATGGATCCGGCGCCGACTCTTCGGTGGCGGGTGCAGGAACCAAGGCCAGGCTCTGCTCGGCCACCGGAGAAGACTCGGTGACGAGCTGGCCTCCGGCCCCGCCTGTCGGTTCTGAGGAGTCGGCACCAGTCGCAGTTGCCGGTTCCGTCGTCGTCTCGCTGGAGGGAGTTGGCAGAGGCTGCGGAGCCTCGGTCGACCCGGCACCCACGCCGGACTCCAGCGCCTTCTCCATAGGTGCTGCAGGCTGCGGCGTGATGGGCGTGGCTGCAGCCGGAGCCTCGGTTGACTCGGCCCCCGTGGCCGACTCCGTGGCCGCAGCAGGGCTGGTTGGCGTCTGCGAGCTGGGCACAGCCGTAGTCGGAGTCGGAGAAGCCGACTCCGGCGGCGGGACCGGAGCTGGGGCTGTGGGTGTGCCGGTTGTGGAGTCTCCTTTGTCGGAGAACTTCTTTTGAATTCTGCAAACATAAAAACCCAAACCGACTTCAACATCTCCATCTTTCACCGGAGTATGTGGCAAGGCAAAAAGACCCGTACCTAATGGTTGTGGGGATGGTTTTCTTCGGTTTCCCCGGGGCGGGCGGACCCCTGGAGGAACTGGCGGGCGCCTGCCAAGGTGCAGTCGGTTTGGCAGCGGGAGTCGGAGCTTGAGCCGCAGGTCCGGCGGGTACGGCTCGTGCCCGCTTGGCGGCCGACTCCGCCTGAACCGGCTCCGCCTCTGTTTGCGGGGTTTTAGACCCGGAGGCGTCGTCTTCACGCCTCCGTTTGGTGGTCAGCGGGACCCCTTCTGACTCGGTGTCCGAGTCGATCTGGACGCCTCCCTCGGGGGTTTCCTCGTCGACCTCCGTGTCGTCCAACGCCGCCGGAGCTGAACTCTGCTCGGGGAGTGGCGACATGGAATTCAAGTCAAGGAAGGTCTGCAGCATCGAAAGACTTGGGAGTTAGGAAGAACAAATAAACAACAACATACAAGAACCCGACTCGGAATGTAAGACACTTACAGTCGGCGGTGGGTTGGCGGCAGAAAAAGGAATCACATGTGGCGCCCTGGTGAGCCCGGTTCACTCTTTGGTCAAGCTCTTCAGGAGTTCCATGAAAATATCGTCCGGAAGCCCATTCACCGACACCCTCGTCGAGTCGTGCGAGCCCGAGTACTCCCACATCGGGTGCGCCCGGGCTTGAAGCGGTTGGATGCGCCGACTCAGCCAGGTGGAGATGAGGTCGGTGCCCGTGAGCCCTTTCTCCTGAAGTCTCTGGATCCTCCTCAGGAGTCGGTCGACTTCGGGCATCTCCTCGCTGGAGGGCTTGGCGCTCCAACGCTTCCGCCACTCGGGGGACCTTCGGCGTACGGGGGAAGCCCTTCGTGGCCAGTCGGCGTGCGCTCATCCGAGCAGTAGAACCACCCGTCCTGCCACTTCCGCACGGTGTCCGGGAGTTGCAGCTTGAAGTATTTTGCGCCAGCCTTGACTTGGATTCCGGCTCCCCCGCAGACGGACAGTTAGCCGCCGGCTTTGATGGGCTGCGCCTTCACTACGAAGATCTTCTTCCACAGCCCCCAGTGAGGCCGAGTCCCCAAATAGCATTCGCACAGCGTGATGAAACACGCAATGTGCAGAACGCCATTGGGGCTCAGATGATGGAGCTGGAGGCCGTAGAAGAAGAGGAGGCCACGCACGAAGTCGTGCGGGGGCAGCGAGAAGCCCCGCTCGATGAATGGGACAAGCATCACGCGTTCGTGCGCGTGCGGAGCAGGCTTCTCCTCCTGAAACGGCGCCCTCCAGTTGCCGATGGTGCGGGGCGGCAGCAGTCCCTCGCCGGCGAAGCCTATGAGGATCCTGTCGGTGACAACCGACGGGACCCAGTCGCCTTTCTTCCACCATCAGAATGGGTGGCGGCGGCGGAGGAGGAAGCGTCGGTCTTCTTGCCTTTGCCGGCGCGCGACATGGTCGGATGGCTGGAGAACGGCGGTGGAGCAAGGGTTTTCCTCGGGAAAAGGAGAAGTAGTGCGCGGTGACGGAGTTCTGGAAGCAAAAGGCTTGGGTGCAAGGAAGACGAAGGCAGATGAGAAGTGTGGTCGCCCCGCGCCCGCTTTTATAGCCGAGGGAGGCAAACCGTCGGCAACCGTGCGTCCGACGTGGCGGCAAACTGTAACGTCCCCACTTTGTTAACCTTATAATGTGAATTATGTGTGCAGTTCATAGCATGTGCATCAAGTTAAGAAAATGAGTAAGTTTTTAAATTTTTATCGAAATGCTAAGAATGATCTCGAGGGATGAAGAAAGAACCAAAAATTCTTCGTGAAGATTCAAATGAGTTTTTAATTGTAATCCAAAACTTTCTAAAAGTCCAAAGATTTGGTTGGATTAGTAATGTGAATTTAAAACTCAGTTTGAATTTAGTTCGAACTGTAAACACAATTGAAATTTGAAACAAACGAAAAAGGGCATTGAAAAAGAAAAACCCTAATCTATTCTCCCCCCCCCTTTTCTTTTTTTTCTTTCTTCTCCCCTAAGCTATCTCAACCTTATCTCCTGTGCTGCTGCTCTCTCTCCTTACCCGGCGTCCCCATCCATTCGCCGCCTCCTGCTAGCACTCACCGCACCGCCCCTCGGCTTCGCCCTTCTCCAGTCGCCGCTCGTCCCTCCTCTTGCTCCGCCGGAGCCATCCTTCACCGCCGCCTCACTCCGAGCCGCCTCCTCCCCGGCCGGAGCTTCTCGCTTCCCGGTCCACCGCTCGCCTTCCCCCACCGGAGCCACCTCGCCGGAGCTCCGCCTCGGAGCCTCCTCGCCGAGACCCCTCGCCGCTCCGCTTCCGGTTCGTCGCCGTCCCTCCTCGGCTTCACGCCCCCCCCCCACAAGCTCCCGTGGCCGGCCTCCATTCCCCTCCACTTGCCACCGGTCCGCCGCTCGCCATCTCCACCTCGGAGCTCCTCCTCTCAGCCGAGCACTCCCCGGAGCCACCCGAGCTGCCCCGGCCTTCCCCCCAACTCCACCGCGCCGAGCTCCGGTGACCCACCCCGACGCTCGCCGTCCTCCGCCCGGATCCCGAGCCCCAGCCGCTCCCCGCTTCGCCGGAGTTTGCCACCTCCGGGTAAGCCGCCGCTCGCCGCCGCTTTGCTCGCCGCCGGCCGCGTTGCACCGGGAGCCACCGACCGGACCGAGCCGAGCTATCGGGCTCCGGTCGGCCGAGGCGTCCCGACAGCCTAATGAGGCCTTTAATGACCTCATTTAGGTTAAGCGCAGTTAATTAAGCCATTAACGGTTTCATTAATTGCTAACCGACGTCATTAACCTTAAACTAATGATTAACTCATTAACCCTGTGATTAATAGTTTCAGACATAATTAACACCTCATAAACACTGTGTTAAATGCACTATTGCAATAAATTAGAAGATGTCTCAATGACATGTGGGTCCCAGATGTAAGAAATAAAAATAAAAGAATAAAAGAAATAGGATTTATATGACAGTGGGCCCCACCTGTCATTGACCCAGTCAAACTTGGTCAAAGTTGACCAGTAGGGCCCACATGTCAGCCTCTGCTAATATTTGAATTAATTTAAACATTAATTTTGCTGAGAAAAATACAACAAAGGGGGAAAAATGGTTTAAATCTTGTAAAATTCATAGAAAATTCATATTTAATCAGAAAAATGCAAATAATATATCAAAATGTTCAGAAAAAGGAGATCTATTCAAAAACATCATTTCCATCCATGTTTGCTTGCTAAGAATAATACAATTTGTTAAAAACTCAAATTAGGGTTTCCGATTAGCCGGAGGATTTTCGGATCGCGATATTTTATGCGTCCGGACTCCGATTAAATTGATTCCACTTGCATTAGTCCTTATTTTGCATCCTCTACGTCATAGCATGCATGTCATCTCATGCCGATGTTCAGCATTTAGATATTTACTGTTATACCCTTGTTTCCGGTGTTTTCGTTCTTCTCCGATAGAGCCGGAAGGTCCAGAAGACGGTAGTCTCGATCACGAGCAGAGTGTAGTTGCAGAGCAACCAGGCAAGCAGCCCCTTTGGTCACATTGCAAAACTCCTACTATTTGGAAAGTATTAGTTGTTTTTAAATTCATTATCACATGCGTTCAAATTCTATTTTTCCGCTAAGCAAAACCCTAGTCCGATGAATAAAACTCACCTTGTCGCTCAAACAACTCCACCACCGTCCCAACCTATCTAGTGTAGTGTAGTATCCACTGTTCTAATGCTACTATGCTAATAATGCTTAGACATGCTTAGACATGTAGAAGTCGTAATTCCTGGGTTAGCAGATGAATCAACACCGTGGATGGGTTACGTGGTAGGTGGGTGTTCACCGGGGATTAACTAATAACCTGCTTAATCATATCTGGGTTTAGACGAGAGGCCATGGCTGGGAGCATGGTGGGTTGTCTCGTTTTCCCGCAAGCACCGGTTTCCGACGTACATGGACCCAAGATTTGCGTACTTCCACACGGGTGGATTATGGGGCCACCCACGACTCACTAATTTGCTTAGACTTAGTGTATGAGCTGCATTAGTTCGCCGTTTCCATTTGCCGTGTGCGTGAAAAAAGGAATGTGGTGTGGTATCTCATATAAGGGTGGGGTGGACACACGGTCTGAGAGGCCGGGGATGTACCTCGATTCACAACGTATGGGACCGTGTCGTAGTCACGGCCGGACTGATGCACATGGACTAGCCCGTACGGGTGGCTCATACCTAGGTCGACAGCATTGTAACGGTCGTGTTCGATCACCCTCTGCTAGCACACCTCGTGAAGTGTGTACTTGGTAGCATTAAGAGTCGATCGATACGTGTAGGTAAAGATGTGCACCCCTGCAGGGTTTGAACTGTTTGAACAGCCGTGTCCGCGGTTATGGACAACTTGGTGATTACCTACGTCGAATTAGACAACTACAACAAACTCTAAAACTTGCCAACTTTAAGGTGTGGTGTTAGCGATTGCTTCCTCCCAAGGTGGTCGAGGAAGAATCGGGGGATTTCAGGTGTGGTGATCTGCAGTAAGGAATGCTCGCGAAGTGTTCGACTCGTCTTCTTTTGAAAGTGCTCTGGTAGTCGGTTTTTCATCTACTTACTTGTATTGACAAAGGTAAACCTTGCTTTCCACAAAATAGTCCACAATTACCCCTTTTATTGATACTTGGCACGTTTATTACTAATTTCCGCACTGTAAGTCTTGCTGAGTACAATTTTGTACTCACCCTGCTATTGTTGATATTTTTGTTGCAGAGGAAACTACCCCTCCTGAGGGTGATTTCTATATAGAGATCGACACCGATGACGCCTAGTCGCTGAGAATCCCAGGCAGTGATCCTGCCCCTGGGGTTGGCAGCTTGGTTTGTTTCGCTGCCACTTTTGGCCCTACTGCTTTGGCTTCGTAGCCACTAATACTCTTCTGCTGTGTATTTGGATCTTCGGATCCTTGTATGAATATATGTTTGTTAAGTTTCAAACTTATACTATTGCAGTTTCGGTCGTAGAGTTACTGCTGTGAAATCTGGTTGTTTTCGCCTGCTCATGTGCCATGTGTGTATGTTAATGAAACACATGTTGTGGGTAGGATTTCAGAATTCCTATCATAGAGTTATTAGGTTTGATCACCCCTGTGAAGCGACTCTGCTACTGAGAGATTGAGAACTATATCACCCTACTCCAGCCGAGCATTAATTTGCTGGGACGAGTTCGGGGTTGATGTTCTGGCTCAGTAAGCACAGAGTGAGGAGACCATATCACCCTACTTGATCCATGTATTAGTTTGCCGGAGAAAGTTCGAGATTGACGTCTCGGGCTATTCGGAGCCATATCACTCCACTCCTCTTGGGATTGATCCCCAGGAGTTGAGGTCGGGGTTGACGTTTCGACTTAGCGGGTGGTTTTACTTAAGACTCTCTGTTATGAATTCTGGGGTTCGACACAAACCGCCGCGGCAACCGTCGTCCCGCGCGCGAACCCGTGAGATTTGGGCGCCTTTTTCACCATGACTCGGCGTCCCAGGCGCTTTGACCAGCGAACATTACGTCAGCGACCACTCTGTGCGCGCCGCCCGCGTGATTCGGGGCGTAATCATGACGATCCGTCGCATCAGACGTCACGCGAAATCACAGCGGCGGCAGCGAATGTCTCGGGCACGCTTCGTGCGGGACTCGAGGCGAAATCATTGCGCTGCGGTGCTGCAGGCGCTCTGTCAAACCGACTGCGCGCATTAAATGCTGAAGCGACGTCGTGTACAGCAAAGACGGTACCGTGTGACGCAAGCCGGCCTCGACCGGGTTCGGCTTGAACAAGTCGAATCACGTTCGGACGCCGAGTCAGCTTGAAGTCGGCTTGGCGCACAGGGACACGTCACAAGATGTACCGACTCCACCAAACAATTCCGAGGCGCACCAGCCGCCACACTCGGAAGCAGATTAGTTCTGCGAAAGGGTGTCGATGGCCGACCCAACCGGGTCTGCAGGTCACTCGGCAACACCCATGCTAAGGACGAACCCGGCATCCACAGCGGCGCAAGAAAGTCCCCGATTCAGAGCCAGACGCCACAGCGGCGCAGAACGGTTCATTGTTTCGGGACTCAATGCCGGAGTTCGAGGACTCGGTTTCGAAGCTGAAGATCGAAAGTGTCCCCCTGCGGGCACAAGGTGGCAACGGTCCGCTCGGACAAGCCCGGCGCTATTTCGGATTCACTCGGAATTCATGATACGCCTCTCGGAAGGCCACAAGCCGACTTCCCCAACCGGAAAGCGCGGGTATCACCGAGTTCCTAGCACTTAGCACAAACTTAACCTTTTTTCAGGTATCACGGGAGTCCATCAAGGTCTCTCCATCAGCCACTTGGGCATACGTAGCTTACTCATCAGTCGGCATCCGTGTCGAGACCTCGAAGCACTCGGGGGCTACTGACGGGGGAAATCCATCCGGGTAGGCCCAACATAGCGAGTCGGCCCAACAGGCTCAGGGAGTTCCACAGAGGCCCACTCGGGTAAGGGCCCAAGTAAGGCCCACTCGGACGCAACGTCCGACTGCAATCAAGGAAGGCGTTACAACCTCATCAAGACATACGTTTCGCTAGCATGAAGACTGGCGTTACTCGGTCGGTTATATAAAATAAATGTATCAATTAAGTCGTGCAGTTACTGTAGTTCGGTCGACTGGCCGAGTCGGCACATATACAACCTATATAAGGCGATAGCCCCATGCAGAGGGGAACTTCTTGTTCTTTTTTACAGACGCTAGAAGCTAGGCATTGTCTTCAACCTCCTGTAATCTTTCTCACGCAAGGCTATTCAAATATCAGCAGGAGTAGGGTATTACCTCCGCCATTGGAGAGCCTAAACCTGGGTAAAAACCCCTTGTGTGAACCCGCTTGAATCTTCCTCACGCGCTCCCCAAAACTCCTACTAGAAATGTATACTGCTGTGAAATCCCCACGACAAATTGAATCAATTGAACGATGATGAACACCAGTATTTTCTCCTTCGTCTACTTGCTACGATGGAGGCCTATCAGATTAGGCTATATGTAAAACTGATTTTCAATGCTTTGTCAGGTCACAAATAATTTTGAGGCTCCACATATAGCTCAAACTTGTGATACATGTAGACATTATAAATCTGAAAAAAAAAGGGTTTTGCAGAAGATAAAAACGCACAGAACAGCAATGACAGGACCCCTGCAGCAAGGCTTTACCTATTTAGGCTCAATCAAGGCTGTGAACTCAGGTTACAAGCCTAGACATCATGCTACTTTATAAGAAGCCAAAGTTATAGAACATTCATGGAAGCAAAGCCTAATTTTCCTCATACTGAACTGAAGAACTGGTAAACTGATTCAAGTACAGCTTTGAATGTTAATGGATGCTACAGTTTTCATGGCAGATGAGCGCGTAATACATGGAAGTTACAGCAGATTGGTTCTACATATTTTCATGGAGGGCTATGATCATGCTACACTCCTTAACCTTCTGCACGTTAGACGTTCGAATACAGATGGAGCATCTATACTACCTAATAATCTGATTATAGGTCTCACCGTAGATGGCCTAATGGCTCAACAGCGGTTCTGAAGAGAAGAATGTGGACCTTGTCAACAGAGAAGTACAAGAAACCTCCCAAGGAGTGAGTGACGTAGGAGCCAAAGCTCGTTCCAACAATGCAGTGCCAAGCAGGACCGTATGACATATCGAATTCCTGCAAGCAAATAAAAACATATTCACGTCTCAAAATGGTGCTTCAATCAAGGAGGGCCTAAGACTGAATAAAATGGTGCAGGTAAACATATAAAGATTGTTTTCTGGCATATCTATACATAAGAATGTCAACAAGTTAACTGGATGAGGTAATTCACAAGGATAAGCACACAGGCCAGTTACAATATTCATATGTAAGTGAAATTACATCAGTACTTGCACAGATTAAAGCATACAAATGTTTTACCAAGCAGCCTATTCTGTGTAACTCTTTTTCAGAGGAGCCATTTTAGCTAATGATAACAATGAGAATATAGCAGTCGAGATTGATCCCATGCTCCTGGATGCTTGTGATCAGGTGTCTAGAAGGTTAGTTCCATACTTGCACCGTTGCACGCATAGGTAATGAACCAACAACAATAACATAAACAAATGGGTAATTAAAATTTGGGAAATGTGGGAGATCAAGTTCATACAACGTATGGCGAAACTAAACATTGCCAGCTAGCTCCATAGCTAACATGCTGGATGCTGCAGGTTTGGACATGAAAAAATATTAATGGCTACACAGAAACAGGTATCATGTTGCATTTCTGGTATGTGGATCTAAGGTAGTTTTTCCGATGTCGGGACCACCAAATGCTCATCTCTAATAAAAACTGAAGAATATCAGCCGGTGTCACTTTCTTCAACATGTCCCTTTCAAGTAGTAATTAGATAGATGCTGCATTGCACTCATGCAACCATTCTGGCTAAATTAGATCTACTTGACATTTCATTACTAGCTTCCTATCATTGTCTTCCTCTTCTCCTCTACCACTAGAGTGGAATGAACGGACCCATTTTCCTGCACTATCTGCAACCAGCAGCATTATAAGGTCAGGATTGCAAAGCTAGCTAATGAAATTACACATCGCTAGGTTGCTACTCGACAACCCGTGTATTGGCTATTCATGCATCTTTGTATATGTACTCAATCCATGCCTCCTAACCAACTGCCAGCCAGGTGAAAATGGTGCGGATACTTCCTGACCGTACAACCTTCGAACGGTATTCGGTAGGGGAATCAGATAATTTTCGGATACAGTTTTAGATCGGATAGTGATTTTCGGTTACGGATACGGATATGGTTTAGACATTATCTAAAGGTATCCGAAATATCCGTAATTTGGTCGGATATACCCGGATAGTATTTTGGATAGTGTTTGGATAACTCTCACTCACTTATTTTTTTAGGCCAACATATTATGGGCTAGTATCACGCAACATGTAAACCAGCATACATACATGAATGTGGAGCCAGGATGTGTGATGTTAATATGGGCCCTGCTCGGAGTTAATTGGGGCTCATTACTAATAAAAAAATCAGAGTCTTGTAACTTCTTCATTTAGACTCCAAATCAGACAAATGATATGTTCATAGCTCGAGAATATTTTCGACATGGTGCCATCCAAATTTGGGTTTAGAATTGTTTTGACAAGTGGTATCATATGAACATTATTTATGTTCTGTTTTCTATGTGTTGTCTGATAAAAAATTTGTTAGCGTGTCATATTCGATAGTCATCCGCTCTGTATTCGTGACTGACATAATCCGCATCTATATTCGTATCCGGTACTCCGAATACAAGAAAAATATGGTTTAGATATGGTTTGAGTGATATCTGTCCGTACAGCTCTGATTACACCTACGTCAACATGAGCAGCACCAGTCTCACATAATCCAAGACTTGCATTTCTACTTTTTCGCTCCTCCCAGATAACAAAGTGAACCGTCAAAACTAGATGTTGAGTCCACAAATTCTATCCAAACAATGCAACAACACCTGACTAGCCACCGATATGTTTCTAAGCCCCTAAATCCAAATCAAACACTGCCTCTGCATGACTACATTCTCTCTGCACCAAGTCCACAATAAATGATCCCAACGTGGTCGACACAACTACAGAGTCATTCTACCGTAGCGACCCAAAGAGAAACCAAGAGATTGAAGCATTTTATCGCGAGTTGGATGCATGGTATACCTTCTTGAGCGCGAGGGCGAGGCGCTTGCCGTCGACCCGCGGCGTGGCGGCGACGGCGTCGTGGGCGAGCCGGATCGCGCGCCGCTGCAGCGCCAGCGGCATGTCGGCCGCCCGCACCCGCACGGAGACCTTCCTCTCCTCCTTCCCCTTCTCTTTTCCTCCCTTCCCCCCTTCACGCTCTTCCACTTCCCTCTTCTCCACCACCGCCTTGGGCTCCGCGAGCTCCCCGTGCCTCGGCCCCGGCTCCGTCACCAGTTCCAGCTCCAGTTTCGTCTCAGGCTCCGGAGGAGGAGGAGGAGGGGGAGCGGGCGCGGCATTGAGCTTGGTGCGGCGGATGAGCGAGCTGAGGTAGCGGCTGCGGCGCTCGAGCTCCTCGGACGCCGGATCCATGGCTGGGGTGGCGGCAGCTCACCCGAGGCGGCGGTGGCGGGGGACGAGCATGGCAGCGCGGTTTCGGCTCTACGGTGGTGGCGGCCTGGCGGGATCGCTGCAGCGGGGAGGGGAAATGGCCAAACGGGAGGTCGTGGTCGTGGTCAAAGCACAGAACGGCACAGTGCCACAGGGGCTCGGGAGGACGGGGCCCAGTCCTGGCTTTGCTTTGAAAAATGCCATATTTGGCTTCTCCGGTCAATTTCAAAATTGACTCGCAGACATAAAAATATCACCACGACGCACGAGATTTTGACGCGTGACACGTGTCGGTTTGGGCAAGCGCGACGCACGCGAGTCGCGGGGGCCGAGCACGACAGGTCGAGCGTTGCTCCGACCGAACGCGACGGTTGAGCGTCGCTCCGACCGCGTCGAGTGGCTTCGCGTAAATTAAAAAAAAATGGATCGTTGCTTCGGCCAGCCGCGACAGGCCGAAATTAAAAAAAATCTAAGAACTATACGTGACATTCTCCGATTTTTTAAAATTACGTATATGTTCCAAAAAAATCTGAAAAAATTCATACCAGTTTATAATGGAATGAAGTATACACAGCTAAATTTTCGTAAAATAATATGACTATTTGTGGCCTATATAAAAAAAATAAATCAAATCAAATAAAACAAAAAAAGCGCCCAGGTCACAAATTGGGGCTGTGTATACTTCATTCCATTATAAACTGATATGAATTTTTTTAGATTTTTTTGGAACATATACGTAATTTTAAAAAATAGGGAATGTCATGTATAGTTCTCAGATTTTTTTTAATTTCGGCCAGTCGCAGCCAGCCGAAGCGACAGTCCATTTTTTTAAAAATTTGTCGCGGGCTTCGCGAACAAGTGCCGCTCGACGCGTGTCGTCGCGTTCGGTCGGAGCGACGCTCGACCTGTCGTGCTCGACCCCCGCGACTCGCGTGCGTCGCGCTCGCCCAAATCGATACGTGCCACGTGTCAAAATCTCGTGCGTCGCGATGATATTTTTGTCTCTGCATCAGCAGCCCAGCCAATTTTAACATTGATCGGAGTCAGATAGTCAAATGTGGCATTTTTCCCTTTGCTTTGCAGTGAGACGGGGACGTGGGAGTGTCGCGCTGTACTGCTGTTCATCAACTGTCCTGCTCCGCGCTGCAGTCAGTCTGTCAGTGTATCCATCGTCTGATTTTCTACTTCGCAAAAAGGTCGTATCAAATTATCAAGTACGCATCAACAATATACATTGGCAACCAGATTGCATTGAACACGTTGCATGGTCCTCCCGTGAGCTTCTGACTTTGAACGAGCAGCAGAAAGTGATTTTACGGAGCTGGGTCTGGGAGTCGTTGTAGTGGATTATTTCAGTTGTTTTGGCCCTGGGCGAGAGGCCCAGAGCCACACCATAGGACCACCTACAAGTTCCTGCCGCGATCATAGTTTCTGCACTAAACATGGAGTCACAAGCCTCCAGATCCATTATAATAGTATATCTGGTTGTACTAAAGACAAACAATTTCAAATGACTTGGATTGCCCCAGAAACAGGTTGAACCCATTCCTCTCAACCTAAACCCGAGCTTTGGTGTTCTCTCGATGCCCGGTGGGACACCCTTGTCACACCCTTCTTCTACTTTTTGCCTTCTTGGCATCTTCCTTGCACAGATCCTCCTCAAGCAAGCCTCCATGACTACACGGACGATGCATCCATGTCCTTTCTCCACCTTCGTTCTCTTTTTCCACTCTTCTCTTCTCCCTTCTCTTTGTTGCATGGATGCAACAGCCGTGGGCTCGCCACACCCAAGTTCGGCGAGGACCCGCGATAAAAGGGCTCACCGAGAGCGTGACGGCCTCCATGACCGTGCCCTAGTCCCATCTTGGCCGTACCTCCTAGAATTCCCCAGATCTCGATTTCTTCTCCGATGGGGCGCGCTATGCAGAGGATGGGGCGGGCTTGGAGGGTGGAGAAAAGAGGAGGAAGAATTGCAGCAGAAGGCATATAGAAATGGGTATGAAGGTGCCACGGGCAAAATGGTTTTCTCATATCTTCTCTCTCGGGCTGCCCAAGATAATAACATTATAATGAATCTGTGTCTTCTGTTTTTGAAGTGTGTTATAGCCGCCACAAGAACACTGACTATGAAGTAGCAAATCTCCTAAATAATGTTTTGTAATAATCGAAACTTTTGAGCAAGATATTCTTCCTAAAATACTTGGCACTTTCTCATTCCCAAGAAAATGCACTATAGAACCTATCCATTTTCCCGACTTCACTACCCTGTTTTGCACGGTTGACATATATTAGTGGAGGGTACTGTGGTCCATAGTTAAAAGAACAGCCTTTGAGGCCTTGTACAAGGCCATATACAATGAAAAGGTCATCTCCCACGTATCTTTTAACGGATGTTCAGGTCTTGTACGAACAGTTTATACAGGTTAAACATATAGGGTGACGGTTATTGTTCGGTTTACCTTTTCTATATCTTTGCTTTGGTCACGTTTAAAACACAGTGATTGTTAGGATATACGTGCTTTGGTAAAAAAAAATGCCAAACACTGAGAGTAAGATTATTACGTAATTACATCGTATGGGAGGAGTGACGATGACTGTCAAGATGTGAATTTGTGTTGCATTTTGGGGAATGCAGGGGCGCGGGTGCTGTGGCAGGTGGCCTACGAGCTACAGCCCACGCACGGCGTATCAAAGGTGTATGGAGGTTGATCACAAAAACGCTGCCCCTTGGACAAGAACGCTCGACGGCAGGCGACATGGATCACCGAGGTCCCGGAAGAATACCACCGCAGGCGAGCTGCTCTTGGTGCCGTCGGCCGACGGGAAGCTTGGCTTACTGATCTCCGAATTCTTCGCAGTATCCATGTGGATACTGAATGCAGCTCGGGATTTGGATTCTGCGACATGGGAACGGCATGTGGTGATCGGATTCTTCGGTCGGTCGTCTAATCCACTTGCAATTTTGATGCCAGTCGATCGAGCTCGAGTGGACACGCGGAAACTTGAGATGAGTTTGGGCATGAAGGCATTTGGGACCTGCCCCGTTCTCCATGTACGAGCTGGATTTGATCTCTTTGCTTCCATCCAGATGAACTCATGAACGTTAATCCTTCTTTTTTGTTCCTTACATGTTACAAAGATAGAGCGTGCTTGCTTTCGACATATCGTGTAACTTAGTATTCACTTGCGTGATAGGCTTTAGGCTCAAAACGCTGCTTTTCAACGCGACAGGCCAATCGCAAAAGACAAGCTAATGTGGGTAGAAGCAAAGTTTACGGAAGAAAAGAAGTTAAAGACGATCTAAAAGGAGATAAGTGCACGTTACCTTTCAACTTTGGAGTTTAAAACCAGTTAAATTACATTCTCAACCGTGAAAACCGTTTACTTTATCCTGGTTTTATGTGAATGACATATACATGGCACTTAAATCCATATGACATGGCACCCACTCGGCAACTCAGCAAATAAAACCAACTTCTTTAGGCTCCCACCTGTCATACTCTCTTTCTTCTCCACCGTTCTTCTCCATGTCCGCTCCTCCCTTTCTCCAGCCAACAACATCCCTTCCCTTCCCTCCACTGGCGGATCCATCATACCTCCGCCCTGGGCAACTGCCCCGGCTTCCCGCCAGCGAGCAAGGGAGCTCCAGCGAGCCCCCCATGGCAACCACGGTGGCTGGAGGGCAAGTTTGCCCGGGGAAGACGCGGTGTAGGCAACTCTGGGCCAAGCCTCTATGCGGCTTGATATGGAGAGCTCCCGATCTTCACAGTAGGAACGATTGCTAGCAAAGCCTAAAAGGATTCCAACCCCAACAACACACGTCAAGACGATAGCCTTTGGAAAACTTAGAACCAAATCGACCTTACTCTTGATTGAATGTCACGGATTCTGCTCGGGGGCACATGCCAATCCTTAAAGATCCAAGAATTGCAGTCTAAGATAGATTCCCCAATCTAGAGGGATTAATATTAGATTAAAAAGCAAAGCTCTACTTTTAATCTAAACATCAAGTCTAACCCTAATTAGTGGGAGTGGTACGGTATTTATAGTCTAAACCACGTCCACAAGTTATATGGGTCGTGGCCCATTTTCACTATGTGCAAGCAGGTTCGGACTGTCCGGATTTAACCTGGAGGGTCTGTTAGGTCGGAGGGTCCAGGGCCTCCAGTACCGATCCGGAGGTCCATTCAGAGAGTCGGGGCTAGGGGTCCAAGGTCTCTAGTACCGATCCGGAGGTCCATCCAAAGGGTCCAGACCTCCAGTACCTTTGTTGAGGTAATCCAAAGTGTCCGGGCCGCATCCGGATAGTCCGGGTCTTCTCCCCAATGAACATCGGTGGGTCCGAGGTCTCCAGTACCGATCCGGAGGTCCATCCAAAGGGTCTAGACCTCCAGTACCTCTGTTGAGGTAATCCAAAGTGTCCGAGCCGCATCCGGATAGTCCGGGTCTCCTCCTCGGTGAACATCCGGTGGGTCCGAGGTGGTTGTCTAGCTGAGATTGGTCTTGGTACTTGGCGCCTCTCCCTTGTTCCTATTAGCCCTCCACCTTACACTTGGTGCTTCGAGTCTCTCCCTTGGTTCCTTTGCCTTCTACCTTGGTCGGTCCTTTGTACCTTAGCATACATGGAGTCAAAGAATTAGATAGCATACCATTCATGCTCAAGTCAGGCGAGTAGTCACCAAGGAATAGAGTCACCTCATGTTGTGCGGTCTTGACTCGAACTCTTGTTATTGGCCTAACAAGTGTTAAGAGGTTAACTTGAGCGTGTGGTAGTGTCGTCCATGGTGATGTCCGCATCGCGGCTTGCCCAGGCTTTGGAGAGGTGCTGGCTTCGCCACTGCTTCCCTCTCATTCCTCCTCTACCAACACCACCTCTTTTGCTCCCTCTCCTACCCTATTTCTACCTCCCCACATGCGCATGCACCTACCTCTCCTCTCTATCCCCTTTGTGGCCACCCTACCGCCACCTCTTCGTTCGGCTTGTCATTGCCACCACCGTTGAAGAGGAAGTCACTGCCGCCCGAGTGGCCCCCATCCTCGCCCTCCCCGGCATGATGGCGCGGGTGGAGTCGGGGATGAGGCGGCAATGCTAGGGGGAGATGCAGGCCGGGCTAGGCGCGTAGCGTGACAGCAGGTGGCGCTGGAGGTGTCTGCAGCTGGATTCAGACAACAATGGTGAATGGATCTGATCAAAGGAGGACGAGGAAGAAGTGGCTGATGTGCTTGTGCAAAAAGGTTGGAGGAGGTGCTGGCCTGAGGAGGAGGTAGGTGACTTGTGTGCTTGTGCTAAGGGTCTGCCGATGGAGACCCACAGCGACATGGCCAGTTGCCTCCTTGGGCAGAAATGTCCTGCTCACCGGTCACCGCCTTGGTCAGATGAAAAGGACAGGGAAAGGGAGAGAGTGGGAGGAAGATGACTATGAAGGACTGACGAGGCACTTGATAAAATACGTTTAACAAATAACTTTACATCCCAAACAATGACCCAGACTGAAATAGCAACGCAAAAACATGGCTTGAAACTTCGAAAGCCTATATCAGTTAAGATGACCGTTTGTTCGGCAAACAAACGAAACCAGTATTTAGAAAACAGCCAGTAAATACTCCAGCTCTTAAAAACAGCAGTTTCCAACAGGTTTGACAAACATAACTACCAACAAGCAGTCAGAGAAACAACCAGATAATAATATTAGCCACATAATCAACGGAACAAAACTGAAAATCTACATTTCTACAGAAAAGGCGCAAACGGTTTCAGCATCAAGGAATGATGATTCATCAAACTGACAATAGAAGCACGACTAGAAATGCAAAATAGAACACAAACAAACACCAACCGCCGTAGCATCAGGTACCAGCTCTTAATGCATGATAAAATGACTACAAGAAGACCTTAATATAACCATTGACAGAAGAGGCTAGATAGATGCTAAAAAATCAGCCTAGTTATGACCAAGAACATTATTCGAGGCCCTACGATCACATAGACGGGGAGTGAGTTCACGTAACACAGGGTTTACTCGAAGATGGCCCTGCAATGGTTTGCACTACTGCTAGTCAAATTGGTGTTCAAAGTTTACGTCAAAAAATTGGTGTTCAAAGTTTACGTCAAAAAAAAATGAACTCAATTAATTGTGCTAGGTTCTCTTAACAAAACTAGCTCAACTCTAATCCAATAGTGTTATCAGGGTCTAAAATGACCCAAGCCACAAGGTTTACACAAAATATATCTTAAAATAACATGTTGTGTTTGTTGTACAGCTTGTCGTTAGCCTGTAAGGTGGGTTAGTGCTGCTATTTGAGGGTATTGTTGCAAAACAAGGCATACGATCATAGGTAACAAGTGCTGGATCAGGTTGGAAGTTTATTTTTTTACATGACGATTTGGTTGGTTCTCAACGGATCAACAAGGCTACATGCGAAAAATAGACCGCACACTCAACTGACCAAAGGAAGACGAAAGCCCACCAATACAGAGTGATGACTTAGTAACAACAAGCCACAAGGGCCAGCAGCAGCCCAGCACCAAACTGCACACACAAAGGCTAAAATTGAAAGCAACATTCAAGAACAGTTCCAGATCAGCAGATTGTTATCTAAGATTAGTAATCACTAGATGATCTAAAGCAGCAGAAGGGCCAATCTTCTTAAGAGATACACCTAACACATAATGTGGAACTAAAATCCAATGCTGCATTTCATAGTAATTTAAAATCACATAAAAGGCAAATATCAAACCGAAGTACCAGAACAGGCTACAAGAAAAATTGTAGAGTAAATTAAGATCTGTAAAGAAAACAGGGGTCCTTTTGCTCTATAGTAGTTCTACATAATTCCTAGTACAAAATTTACTAACTGCAAAACCAGCAAAACAACAACAGCTCTAGACCTGAATAAACAGACAGCTCCTAGCCACATCATAACCATGTATCCAATTTTCAAGGACAGGACATACTGTTAGCCATAGGATGTGATCCAAAGCACACGATACCTAACGGAAGGCAAAACTAAATTACCAAATGTAGAAATACTACTTCGTAAATTAACACCTTGTCAGATTTAAACAGAACCACAGCATCAACTGGAAGAAGCATCACAGGAAGGTTCCAGATCAGCAAACTGTGTGGCTAATATAAACAAAGATGGAATGTGGGTGCAAGAATATAGCTACCATTGGATCATCTGGCGCAAGCTGACCATGTTGAGAGATTCCCCTAAAGCATAAAGCTCACCATCATGGAACTAAAATCCAATGCCATACAATCATCAAATTTCCATTCATCATATCCATAGAATGAGCATTTGTGATTGGACTCACATAAAAGGCAAACTCCAGAGAAGGCTCGCAAAACAGGCCTATGAATACAATTCTAGACGAACTAAGATTCCTACAGAAAACAGAGGTTTTCTGACCCCTTGCTGTACATAGTTCCTAGTGGTGTGACAGCAAAACCAGAAAATCCATACCAAAACAAAAGCTTGACTGCAAGTAGCTATAGTCCTCATTACAAAGGCAGCTCTTGCTCATCCAGTTTTCAAAAACTGGGTGTACTATTTCATTGTACATTGTACAGCTTGATGATCCACAGCACATTATACTAAAGAGAAGGCAAAAACAGAACAGCATCATGTAGAAAAAGTACTCTGTAAATTAGCACCAGTGTCAGACATAAACAGAACCACAACTCTTAGAACTTTAACCAAACAAAATGACGTATAGAACCAACAATCCAAAAACCAAGTTGCTTCTAAGAAATAACCATATCCCTGCGGTAATTAAAGAGGACCACACAATTCAAGCGATTACCATAAGCACAAATATAGCATACTTCGGGTAACCAAAATGCAGCAATAGTTCAATAACTCCTCCATAAGTGGAAAGTTATGAGCACAGTATCATCATAAAAGTCTCCATTCTCCGATCATATCATGAAAAAATAACGATGTCGATGTATCTGAAGTATTAAAGTATTGTAATCAACTGAAGGATAAGTGATAATTCATTCACCGGGCGGCGCTGAGCCCAAGCAGCATCTGGCCGCTGTTGCCGGACGGGATGTAGGAGACATTGGGTGAGCGCGCCAGCTCCCCAGCGATCTCTTTGGCAGCCTCGATCTTCCTGAGCTCAATCAGGCCATTGCCCGCAGCAGCGGTGGCCTCGGAGATGAGCCGCGCGGACTCGCTCTCCCCCTCCGCGCGGACGATGGCAGCACGCCTCTCCTGCTCCGCACGCGCGACAAGGAACCTGGAGCGCTCGGCCTCCTGCTGCGCGACCTGCTTCTTCTCGACGGCCTGAGCGAACTCGTGGCCGTAGGCGAGGTGGGTGATGGCGACGTCATCGAGGACGATGTTGAACTCGCCGGCGCGGCGGACGAGGGCGTCGCGGACGAGCGCGGAGACGTGGGGGCGGTCGGTGAGGAGCTGGTCGGCGTTGAACTGGGCGACGACGGCCTTGAGCACCTCGTTACCGATGGAGGGGAGCACCTTGTCGTCGTAGTCGAGGCCGAGGGAGGTGAAGATGTCCGGGAGGCGCTCGACGTCGGGGCGGGCGAGGACGCGGAGTGTGAGGCTGACCATCTGCAGGTCCTTGGTCCCGGAGGTGGAGGAGAAGCTGTGCGGGCGCGTGCGGATGTCGAAGATGAAGGGCTTCTGGAGCCAGGGGACGAGGAAGTGAGTGCCCTCCGAGACGGTATCGGGGAGCACGCCGCGGAAGCGGTCGAAGATGATCGCACGCTGCCCGCCGTCCACCGTGTAGAGGGAGGTGGAGACCGCGGAAGCGGCCACGCCCACCCCGGCCGCCGCCTTGGCGATCTTCGTCAGGAACGAGACCACCGCTTGCCCGCCGCCGGCCATGGGTGACCTACTTTTGGGGGTGGATTTGGGGTTGGGGTTTGGCGGTTTTGGGGGATTTCTGTGCTGTCTCTCTGATCTGCTGGTTTTAAAGCTGTGCACGGGTCTCGGCATTTCTTGGCAAAGAAGAAGCAGCATCGGGTGCGGTCCGTGCGCGTGGATGGGCCTGGTGGGCCTGTCTCGGTAGGCGCTTCTCGTTGGATATCACATTTCTGCAGGAGAAATAAATCCCGAGAGCATTGCTCATCTCTCTAGTTGATGCTCACACTAGTGATCTAGAGATCTGTTGAGAAAATCGGAGAACATATTGGGTGTTTTCATGGTAGCAACAACTGTTCGTCTGTATCTAGCAATTTTTTTTCCAATTTTGTAACTAATAGTATCCTAAAAGATGTACCAGATCACCACATTCCTATTTTTATCCCCTGCCGCAATTTCTGAAAATAAACTTGCTGAAGGTTTAGTTGGTAGGATAAAATGCTTCTATTGGACATTGCCATCAAGTTTTTATTCACCACCTATTGGTATGCAATACGACAACAAAATATCTGCTTGAAATATCATGAATTGCAAATAAAATATCATGAATTGAGTATATATCTTAAACAAAGACAGGTCCATTGTAATTCATGTTTTATTTTGTTGTTTCTACCGATGTTTCCCTATTATCTGTTTAGGATACACCATGTGCACCCATTACTAAAGAGATGCAAACCAACAAGGTTTTTCATACTTTGGCATGTGGCACGGACAAGATCTAAGCCAACTCGCCTTTAGTTGTTTTGTCTCTAATATACATACTTCTATTTTATCTTTTTAATGGATGACAACATTCCTACTGATTTGTCAAAAAGAAATCACAGAATAGGTGAAGAGGTCTACAACATATCTCTCGTATGACCTTCCTCGCTGATTTGCATAATTCTTTTGTATGCGAACTTATGCAATGCATGCTCACTCTTTCAATGGCCCTCTCTGCGACCCTTTGTTTAATGTTTTCGATGTTTTCGTGTATATTAAAACTGACATCTAATCAGCTATCTACCAATACCATTCAGTGCTAGAGATGGTGTTTTACCATGATTCCGTCAACATACTTTACATTATAATGGAATCGGTTAGTCATCTCTTTTCTGGATGTTGCTACCAAACAAAGTGGTGTTTGTGGGAGAATACTACATGTTACAACATCTATGCCCACGGAATTCGATTACAGATTCCGCTGCTAACCTGCACGAGCGGTTGGAGCGCATCCTATCGGGCTCAACAAGCATTGTGCTGAAAAGTATAAATTCGGCTAATCATTCAGGTCCTATGGACGTTGTGGACTCGATGAAATAGTCGACTATTTTTAATGGAAAAGTGATGAGAGCTTGCGGTGTATTTCAGCCGATTAGAGATGATTTTGATGACTGGATTTCAACGAGAGAAAAGGATTTAAATGTCGCGAGAGATCATCTCCCAACAAGCTATAGCGTTCTTCTGTGTGTTTTGATTTGTTGTTGTTTGGTGTGCTGACTGCTGCGGCCAACTTATAATTATTCATTTAGCCTTTAAACTTTGTACGTATAACTATGTTTCAATAGACTCTCCACCTGTGAACGTAATTTAGATAAAGAATGCATCGGATGCATCCCTTGTCACACTGATGCGGCGAAGCGCACATTTCATTTTAGTCCTAGGTAAAGGGAAGCAACAGAGAAAAATTACGCAACAACACTTGCAGCCACGGATGATCTGGGGTGCCTTTGGTTGAAAGGTAAGGATGGATGGATTATAGCCATCCAGATTTTTAGGAACAAGATGAGCTAGTTTTCTGTTTAGTTGTATGAGTGTGACAAGCCAATTTTCTATTTGTTTGGAGCGATGAGAGATGGATGAGATGAGCCAAATATTTGTTTGGTTAGCTAAATGAGCCAATGGTGTTTTGGTCCTATGGATCGATGGCTCCTGATCCGATAGGTTGTCATTTGACACGTCGACTTGACATGGTGGTGGTGCTAGTGCTGAGTTTGTTTTGGTTACTGTTATCCTGTTTCATCTTTTCATTCATACTCTTGGTCTTTTTACTCGGTGATTCAACGACGAAGCAGCGGTTCAACAACATGCCTCGCGAGGGGTGTCCCTCTAGCTACAATGTGTTTAGTGGTTTTATGCTCTTACCTTTTAATGTGGACGGTTCATGTGTCTCTTCAAAACTTTTGAGGTTAGTCTCTTCTACTTTTTCTTTACCAAAGGCTTGGAGTAATGCTGAGATGCAAAGTGCGGAGCTGGAGGTGACGACTTCGAATGATCTTGGTCTAACTTTTGTTTTAATCAGGAGTCTTTATTGATCAATCGTATTTGTTTCGTTTCTTCGATCTGTTGTATTTGTCTCCGCTTAATCAATAAAATCAGATCTTTGCTCTGAAAAAAGAAAATTATTTTTCTTTTTTTTTGGGGAGCTAGGTAAAATCATTTTTCTATTTATATGGGGTAATAAACTACAAATACTGCAACTCAAATATCATTTTGGGATATTAATGATATTCATTATTGATGTTTATCAATGCCTACGTCTTATCACTATACGGCCCTGTTTGTTTGGGCTTTTTCTGGCTTCTGCGCTTTGGCTTCGAAGCCAGAAAAGCACCTATTTAGGTGCTTTTGGCTTTTGGCTTCGAAAAGCCTGAAACAACTTAAAAGTGGTGTATGCGGTACGTAGTTTCAGGAAGGTGACTACAGGGTGTGCATGGGGCATTTTGTTTTCTGCATGCACGTCCAACCGTTCCATAATCCTGAATGCTCAACTTTGTTTTAGTAATGCAAGCTCATGCCGTGTCAAGCTTGAATTACTTCGATCCTAAATATCTTGTTCCAATTATGCAAGAAACTAGATCGATTTGAAAACCAGTTAATAGTGATTTTGAATAGCGAATCAATATGAATGTTAAAAAACACCAAATTTTGAAAACAAGATAAATCTGGGATAACTAAAAAACAAAAATTAGTAAAACTTCATAAAAAACCAAGACTAAAGTTAATTGGAAGTATGATTTATTTCAAAAAGCAACTCTTTTGAAATGTCACTAGACCTGAACATCTAAAACGCCATGCAATTAGAAAAATGAAAGCAGACCAGGAAAATTTTAGAATAAATATCTATGCAATTTGAAAACAACTTTTGTATAGTTTGAAGTACACTAGAATAGTTAAACGAAAGCAAAATAAGGAAAATTTTGAAAGCGAATTAGTATAAAATTGTGAAGCAACTCGTTACAAGTTCAAAGGAAATTTAGGAAAATTGAAAAGCGAATTTTGGAAAGAAACACAAAGCATCAACACTGCTTACAAGGAAGCAAAACATCCCATAAATTTCTCAAACAATTCCCAAGTAAACATAATGATTGTCCCACTTAATATTCTACCAGAATTCCTTGACAAGTCACCTACTATTCGATGCTTATTAGCCTCCTAAAGCTCCCCTCCCACCGCCCAATCAAACTATATCCAGACCAACAATTATATCACTGCAATTGGTTCATTGTGCTCGGCTCTAAATATAGACTCAAGAGCCGCAAAAACATGCACCACCTCTCTCTACTCATTTAGTTTAGTTCTCTCGAGAATCTTTACGCCATAAAAACATGGTAGCGAAGAGAAGATAGAACACAGTAAAAAAGACAATTGAGATAATAATGTAAAGAGAACATACATTAGTACTTTTGCTCTTCATGTAGAGAGACTAGTGTTTGGTGTTTGTGTGACCATCTATTATTGGATCCATTGTGAACACTCATTCCATTTATCATACCATAGATGGAAAACATAAAATAGATAGTTTTAATAAAACACACGTGTAAGAGCTCGCCTGTTTATATGCACGCGTGAAAATAGGAACCTTTTAGAAGATCGTTTTATCAAACCTACCAGCCTTGCCGTGCATCCGCGTACACGCACGGAAATAGGATTTTTACTAGTCTCGATTACCACTTTATCAAACCCAAGGAGCGGAAAAAATGGAAACGAGCGCCCCCTTCGCCCCCCCCTCCCCCCCCGCCCCAAAAAAAAACCAACGCCACCAGTAGTGAAAAAGCGAAACAGCGGCCGCGACCGCGCCCACCTCCGTCCACCCCATCCCATTCCCCTCCTATTCCAACTGCCACCCCCAACACCACCACCAGAACTTTTTTTTCCGCTCAAAAATGGCAGCCTCGCAGGTGAAATTCCGCTCCCCGAACCGAAACCTCCCGCCTCCCTCCTGCTTCCGCCGCCGTTATCTTCTTCGCGCTGACGGGGTTGGTTTTTGGGTGCGCAGGTGGAGGGCCTGCGCAAGGCGTACGCGGAGATCATACTGAACATGGCCAAGGAGTCGGCGGCGCGGGTGCTGGCGGCGGAGCGGCGCGCGGCCGTGCTCGCGGGACGGGTTGCGGCGGCCAAGGAGGACGGCGTCGCCGCGCTCGTCCGGCTCAAGGCCATCATGGAGACCAGGGTACAGCCGCTTCCCCGTTTGAATCGCTTGCTTTGGTTTACGTACTCGTTGGTTGGTTGGTTGGCTCGATGCTCCAGTTCGAGTTGAATTGCTTTTGCTGGCGTGTGAGTTTACGGGCAGTTTGGATTTCGGGTGTGTGAGTTTGCGCGTTTTAAGGGAGGTTTTGGGAGTTTTTGTTTGGGTGTCGTTCGGAATTCTGGTATCTGTTCGTTCGCGAGATGTTGGTGGTGAAAATCCAAATCAACTTTCTCCTTTGGATGCCTGGGATTTGGAGCTTGTGTCAGAGGGGTTTTTCTCGCCTTGTGTGAATATGCAGATTGGGGAATTTGGAGCTTGGCACGATTTCGCTTATGCATTTTGATTTATGCATGGTGTTGATAGAATTTAGATATCCCTTTATCGTTCAAAAGGGGAATTGTTTTTCTCTATCCGAGTGGATTGCTGCGGTCTTCGGGGCAATCGGGAGGTTCCTTTGTGTGGGTAGGAGAGGGGTGTTGAGAAGCATTGGGATGTAGTTTCACCAAATCCGTTTGAAAGAAATGTCCTCGTGTTTCTGCAATTGCTCATCCCTCCATCTGCAGTTAGCTTTAGAAATTTGCTCTTGCTGAAGATGGTGGTGGCTGAGCAGCTGTCAAGGTGTAGTTGTAACTGATTAACAAGTACACGATGCCCAAGTCAGTTCTCAAGGGCATACTGCTCATACTATTGATGTTATTAGAGGTCCTAGTATCTGGAGTGTATTTAGATAGTTGTAGATGTTCATTTCTGAGGGAGAGAATCATTATAATGAAATTGTGAATCTAGCTTCAGCGATAATAGGTTCATATTTTTTTCTTGCACACATAATAGGTTCATCTTGTACCTCTGTTACTCTGTCTTGATTGATGAATTGTATTTCTCTTGAGCATAACATTTTTGCGGGTTGTATTTGCGGCATTTTAAGGTGCTATTTTTGTTTGCTACTGTATAACTGAGTTATAGTGTGGCATCTAGTCTGTAACGGTGATTTGGTGTGCAACCAAGGTTTTATGTCTCAAATGCAATGAAAAGATTGCTGCTCCACTGCTCCCTTTGGCATGCCGGCCCTAGGATGGCTGAGGTTTGGCATGCCAGCCCTAGCATGCTCCCTTTGGCTGTGTTTTAAGGTGCTATTTTTGTTTGCTACTGTATAACTGAGTTATAGTGTAGCATCTAGTCTGTAACGGTGATTTGGTGTGCAACCAAGGTTTTATGTCTCGAAGGCAATGAAAAGAGTGCTGCTCCACTGCTCCCTTTGGCATGCTGGCCCTAGGATGGCCCTTTCCTTTGCCAACTCTGGCTTGGGGCTGGGTCCACGCCCACGACATTGCATTGCATTGACAATGCTTTGGTTCTCCAACTGCATGCTACCTTCAGTGCATTACTGCAATTCTGTACTTCTGATTGTGTAGGTTCACAGTAACAGTAGATTTTCTACCATGCTGTTTAAAGCCCAAATAAGCTATTTGGATTTTTTTTCATCATGATGGTTTTGAGAATTGAAAGAAACCACTCTTTACCGTTGTTAATTTGTTATCTTGATAAATTTGGAAATTTGTAAACTCATAAATATACTTCAGATCTGCTTGCTATTTTCTTAGGATA
Source organism: Stipa capillata (assembly GCA_019208055.1). Classification (NCBI taxonomy): domain Eukaryota; kingdom Viridiplantae; phylum Streptophyta; class Magnoliopsida; order Poales; family Poaceae; genus Stipa; species Stipa capillata. The sequence continues at coordinate 185,855 of JAGXJF010000796.1, read as the reverse complement.
GCATATTAATGATATACTGTGTGGATTAAAATAACGCCATGATCTGCTCTAGCAGTCCTTCTACCTATTTACCTCTTCAGATTGTTGTGGTGAAAGACAACTGATGAAGAAATTAATTTTTTCTAGCTATGCACTTAATCTGTTTGAACAGCTGTTTGTGCATATAGTTCACCGTAACCTGGAAATTTTGTGCCATTTTTCAGTGTCATCTTTTTCTCAAGTGAGCTTGCAATTTAAATTTCATTTTTCCTGTTCCTTGGCTGGTGGCGTAGTACCTTCGAAAAGGCACTACCCTTATTCTATGGAAATGCCAATCATGGCCGTAAAAAGGCACTATGGAATGTAAGCCTGTAACCTGGAGGCCACGGCCACCAATCCTCATCTTCTACCTAATCCGTGGAAGACTTGAGCTGCTTAAAACACATGTATGCACAAGCATGTATACGCTGTCACGTTCAAGAACAGAAGACAAACGAGATTTACACTATTTCTGCAATTCCCCTTTTACAAATCAACCTAGCATGTCTCCCTACTCCTATAAGTAGCTATAAGTATTGGAGTTGATGATGATGGTCCGTCTACCATCCCTTCTCCCCTCCACCTAAAGTAACTTACTAACAAGTGGGAGCATCTCTCCATGATCTCCACCATCTTGTTTTGGGTTTTTTAAATATCTAATATGGCTATTTTTACAGTTTTGCTATTTGTATGTTGCCTGTTTTTCCTTCTTCTTAAGTCAATTTTTATGACCATTGGATTTGTATTAAGATTGATGTGCCACATGATCACATTTATTTTTATTACTCCCAAGCAACGTATGGGCGTTAAGTTAGTAATCCTAAAAATAAAACTATGTGTTCCCTTTTATCAAATTTAAGAAGTCATACAAAACAAAATCTTTCATGTAGACACATGCTGATTGAGCAAACCAAGCCTATCAGGGTTAGAAGTGTCTAGAGCTGATGCCTGATGGTGATATTCACCGATGAATCCTGATTGACATTTGCATGAGCTCGCTGAAGGTTGCAGCGTCCTTTGAAATATGCCTGTGAAGTAGTTCTGCCGCATTACCCACGATTTGGCAATGCCAACTATGTTGGAGGATGGGATCTTCACATATTAAGGTCATCGTGCTTGTTCTACTAGTGATCGCCAGGACGATATCCTGAAATTGTCCTCTGCTTTTCTCCAGCCATTGATGGATATTGATTAGATAGGGAAGGTACTAGCTAATGTTGTGCTAGCTCTTTCTGAAGCATGGATCAAGTGATCAACCAATCCAGAACCACATTTTTCTTACTGGTTGTATTAAATGTTAATGCATCTTTGATCTTTCAATAAGGGAACAGATAGTTATGGAACTATGTTTTAACAAGAAAGCATACTGAGTTGTGCTGTAAGCACCCTATAACTCTGGATCCGTTCTCTGTAGCTAGTATGATGCTATCACTTTGTCCAGTTACCACTTACCAGGGCATATCCTCTAGGGCGGACTCTAATATGAATTTTTTTTATAGTAAGTTTGTTTCATATAGCAATAAAACCTTTCTCAACATGATTAAGTTGGAAACCCCACCAATTTTTAACCCATCCAAATGAAACTGCAGATTTAAAAGGGATGTTCTAGGTGACATATGTTAACGTAGAAAAAGGTGGAAACTATTTATTACGTATTGTTCACACCTTAGCAGTAGGTCCATTCCCTAATAATCACATAACGACATGCTTATGATGACAAATAAAACGAGAATACTTGACATTAAAAATCTGGAGCATTGAGAAAAATCATTCTAAAAAGTCAATCCCATATGCTAGAAATTGTGGCAGTACTGTGCTCGTACATTAGCAACAAGTCAAAAGGCAGCCTCTACATTTAATGGCTTACAAGTACTGAAAAGTTGTTAGGTAAAATTTAGTGATAAGAATCATAATTTACTCCTCATACATCCTACCAAGAATACATTAAGTTCATTTGAGTTATATTGTAGTTATCTTCCATTCCTATCGTATCAATAATTATTCTTCTTTCAGCGTAGTGAGTAAAGCACTCAGGGAGATGGAGAAGACTGTCATCCATTTGTTGCACTATGTCCCTATCTACCTTCAGCTAATAGAACATACCCCCTATATTTTCCAGTATTCCCTGTCAAAAGAGCACTGAGCAGGCAGACCGGCAACAGACACTGACAAATGGGCCAGGGTGATTTGCACCAGTCGGATGGATTCACATGCCATGAACTGTTGATGCTGATATAATTTTTTTTAATGTTCACATGTGTTATGTGTAGCAACACTTGTGCAGTTACTTTGCTTTCGAGCTTTCCTTATAATGTATGTCATTGTTAATCATTTGCTCGAATATGTTTATGATTTTAACTAGCTGTATCCTTTTTTGTTGTCTCATCTGTAAGTGATGCATGTCTCAAACTTGTTCGCACATCTGCAGATTAAAGAGGTAGAATCGCAATCTTTGGTGAATGTTAAAAAGATCAATGAACTAGAAGGGCAATTACATGGTGCTCAAAATACTGTGGCCTCCCTTCAAGTTGACCTGCACAGAGCAAATACCGAGTTGGAGCAGACAAGGAAAACTTTAGCAGAGGAAAGAATAAATGTCCTTCCAACCTGTGATAAGATTGATTCAAATAAAAACAGGAGCTCTCGTTATAAGATGCATCTCCAGAACAGAAGTGTGTCATTGAAGAATAAAAATACCGCAGATGGCATTTGCCATGTTCCCACGAACTCAAAGGAGAATGGAGCTGTTGAAAACTCAGAGAACTTATATCATTGTGGTTCTGATCTGGCATCATTTATGGCAAGAAATAAGAAACCTGAGTTGTATCGTAATGGGTGTACACAGCGTATTCGTGCTCTTAAACAGCAGAGTCCTAGTGCCAATTCCTCCCTTGAACAGAACAGCAAGCAGGCTAGTGCATTGAATAGCCATTCGAAGATTGGAAAGAATGATACTTCTAAGAGCCCACAGCACACAAGGTCCATCATGGAACAGATACTTCAAACAAAGTTTCTGGTGAACTGCAAGCGCAAGAGAGGCAGACGAAGCAGGCCTAGTTATAAGCATGATGGTTCTGGTGAGCATGGGAAAACAGAAGATAAATCATCTGATACATCTGATGAAAATGGGTGTTTGCTACTACTTCAGGCACTCGAACAGGATCTTTCACCTCCAAATATTTTTGGCGGACATAGTGGTGAGGGGTTAACTGATCTGAAGGATGACTTGCTCATGGGTGGGAAGGATGATGACTTAAATCCTTGTACGGCCTCCCCTGGACCGATAGATGCACATGTAGTCGGCAATATGCAAATGATAAGGAGAAAAAGATCTAAGACCGTCAGGGTTTTTGAAGCTGGTTGTTCTGAGTCTAAAAGTGTTCTTGTATCAGGTAACACCCTGCTAAGATCAACCAATGATAGTGAACAGAGCTCTGAAAGGATAGATAATCACTCTGATACACGTCCCAGAAACAATGCTTCGGTTTTGAATGATTGCACTGAAAATTTGATGCGTCCAAGTAATGCCATTGAAAACTTGATGCATCCAAGTGATGCTGCTGAAAAATGTAAGGCTGGGAACAGCTCCCCACTAGTTCACCAATCAACCAAAAGTCAAATTGGAGGTGAAGGTGCCATTTAGAAACCTTATGTATTTACATCACATGCCTTTTTAAAATGTGGATTGAACCCTAAACATTCCTAACATTGTGCAGGTGAATTACAAGTGGACCACCCAGAGTGCAGAATACCAGAGAATTACTCAGCAGGCTGGAAAGAAGTGAAAGTGGATGAAAGTTGCAATTTAGCTTTAGACAGAGCTGATGCTTTAATCGTTAGCTCCTTGGACAAAGAACAAAATGCAAATGCTTCTTCTGGAGTTTCCATTCGTGCTGAAGGCGCCAGATGTATCAAATACACATTCAACCGCAGGAAACGCAAGAGTGCGTCTTTAGACAGCACTCCTCAAGGTGATGTCCCTGAGAAGAGCAGCAGTCAGATTAGCTTAGCTGTCAAACAAGAACATCAGGCAAAGCCTGAGACACAAGATCTCTTGGTAGAGTCACCTCGAGGTGACAACCAACTAGTTCATGTTGCCCAACAGGTAGGTGCTTTTCTTTACATTTGGTGCCACGGTGCACTTATGACTTAACATTGGACCAGCAGCCTCATCTCAGTATTTGACAAATTATCTTGTTTTGCAGCTCATTTTGTTGTCAGAGCTGAAGTGGTGAGAATTTTGTAATACATAAAGCTGGAGGAAGGATTGGTTCAGTGATATGATATTTAAGAGAAGCTCCCGATAAGTGAACTTTGTAATATCCTAAATGCGTCTGAGTTCGTCAAGGGATGAGAAGCGACTTCTGGTGGTAGCAGGCTGGCAGCAGAGAAATCAAGAAATCTAGCTCGTAGTTTAGCATGCCAAGGAGTGACTTAACATATACCTTAACCTAAGAGTTGTTACTGTTGTAGTATGTTTACTGTTGTAGTATGTATAAATTAGGCAATAAGTTTGGAATTTTTTATTTAGTTGAGGATAAATTTGGCATTATTATTTTAATGAGGTGATAAATTTAGAATTATTATTATGTTATTGAGCCTTCCAAAATTCAAATGGGGAAGCATCGCTGCTGCAGCATAAAGGTGGTTTTAGGCGATTTAAAGCAGCATGTCTATTTCCGTGCCTAAGTTTCTCTGATTAAGTTCTTTTGTTTTTTTTAAATTCCATTCTCATCGTACTAAATATCCTGATCGTATTGTGTAATCGACGGGGACTTTTGTCTACATAGACCCCTTGCGTCATCCATGTTAACATGTGGTATTTCTTTGCGTATACTGTGTTGGGTGGAACATATCTGACGTTTGTATATACTCTTTTGGTGGTTCTCTGATATCCTCCCGAGTCCTGAGGCCAATTAAGCCAGAACAGCGTGTGTTTCGATATGCGATGGAAATATGCAAATATTTTTAATCTTCTGGGGTAATCAATACTAGTACTGTTCTCTGTGGGGTGCGGAAGACGTGGAGCACCTGCTATTTTCTTACCCACCCTTGATTTTTGTTTGGTGTTTTTTAACTAATTATTTTGACTGGTCAAGTTGTCCAGATTCTAGGGAGGATTTTTTTTCACTTCGCCTTTGACCGTCTAGAGCAAATTACATCTCAATCTGGGTTATTGCTACCTTTTCCTGGACAATGTGGATTCCTAGAAATGATTGGGTGTTTAGTAATTGATTATACCACATCCCCAACGCATCTAATCTATTGGTCCTTCTCCTTAATGCAGCAGTGGCTACAACTGGTGCCGCCAAAACGAAGACAGGATGCTGAAGAGGCCATGGGGAAAATTTGCCATCAACTGCGCCGCTTGTAAAGTGCTGAGGCTTTTAACAGGCTTGGTGTTGGCTGAAGTAGGATGTTTGAAGTGTGTTTTGATTGCGATGGAAGTATCTTTTGTTTTGCTATCTCGTTTTACCTTTTTGTCTGAATTCCTTCTGTAAGCTGGTGTTCCCAGCATGCACTGTTATCTCTAGCTTTCTAAAGCTGGGCCAAAAGCCTTTTTCGAAAAAATATAAAGAACACGAGCTTAGCTGATCCAGAGCATCCCGGCCCTCCATCAATCTAATTGGATGGCCAGAATTAAAGTTGAACTCTAATCCTAAATCATATACTTTGTGTCCAATCCCACTAATCAGCCAAATCAGTCCTCATAACAGTTATTTTCTCCTGCAATGAGTTTCTCAACACTAGATCTTCGTGCTACTGGTTTATTATTGAATATACGAATTCAGTGTCCTATAAAAATTTGTAATTTTCGGTGACCTGAATCTCAACTGCACATTGGTATATTTTTGAATCGTTGAAGGAGCAAACTGGAAAAAATAATTATAGGTTTGGACGAGCTTTCCAAACAAATTAACAAAAGCGAAGAGAATTGACAGTAAGAGAGAGAAGCGCAGACATAGAGCAATCTAATATATTCCTTCTACATGAATCTAAAGGAGAATCGATGTGGGCTTACATATTACTCCCTCCGTTCCATAATACTTGTCATCCTGATATTTTACACTTCCACCAAGGACTTATTAAAAGGACTAAACTATCCTCAATTAATTTATTAATTAGCCTAATCAATGTACTGTTGCATTCCCTAGAATCATGCATGCAGGTTATATGCAACCAATGCTGTGACTAATTGTGTTTGGGGAAAGTAAATCATAATAGCACAACATTAATGATGGGAAGAGGTATAGAGGAAAAAAAATGGTGAAAACTCACATTGAAATAGTAGGATGATACGTAATTGTGGAACAAAATTTAAAAGTTAGGATGACAAATATTATGGAACGAAGGGAATATTTTGGCCAGGAAAGAAGAGCAATGTAAGACCTATATCCTGGATTCGAGCAAAATTGGCCGAACTAGTCGAACGGAACATGCTGCGTTTCAGTACCACATCGCCACCTCTGAGCTTGGGGAGGCAGGAGCGTGGGAATAAAAGACGGGGCAGCGTGCCTCAGCAACTCGTACCTTTCTAGGCCTTTTGGCTAAGATAAAGCGTAGGTCAATGAATCAAATGTTTTAGTCAGACGCATGCTTGGCGACAAACGTTCAATCAACCGCAAGTAAACCTGGTTTGGCTGTTACAGTCGTGCAGGTGACCTGCAGCACAGAGAACTGTGACCCGCGCAAGGAGTCGGGGCAACTCGTTAGGATCCATCCCAAATGCACGGATTACACCGTCCAGATTAAACACTTCGATCGCCAATGGGAAACGACTGCAAACGCGGGAACTAGAGAGCAGACAGAGACGAATGAACAATGCTACTAAGTGTTGGAAGTCAATTTTTCCTTGACTTCTATTTTTCCATATGCTTCATGAAAGCTTAGCCAAGAAGAATACAATGTCATGACATATGTCATTACCTCAATAGTTATCCATTAGCTAGCTATATGTGAGTTGTCATTGAGTAAGATAGTAGTTGTCAACTAGGAGTTGTCATCTAGTTGGCTAGGAGTTGTCATGAGAGTTGTGGATGAGTTGTGTGAGATTTTGAAGCCTATAAATAGAGGCAATGCCCTCTCATTTTTGTAACTTATGTTATTGTATTCAGAAACCCCTTAATAGAACTTTGTGTTCTTATCCTAGATCTTGGATTAGATCTATTATCCATGAGAGCTTTCGATTAAGTTCTTGCTGTCTGTGGAGTCGGACTGCCCATTGGGCCTTATCTATCAGCACGTTGAAGCTGTTCCTTTCAACAAGTTGTGCTGTTCTATCCTTAAGCACATTGTAGTTGTTCCTCCAATACTGGTGCTACATTAGATTGGTATCAGAGCCTCGTTGAGCAACTCTAGTTCTTGTTATTCTCTTTGAGAGAAATCTGAAAGCCATGGAGGATCCATCACAGGAAGATGGTGTTCAGCGGCAGAGAAGACAGGATAACCTACGAGCTAGGCTCAGGCTGCAGCCACAACATGCGGTTGAGCATGCTCCTAGGAGGACAACTTCTGCTGAAGCTTCTGAAGGTGAAGAACTTGATAAGTTATCCGAAGAACCTGACCTCTATACACACCCAAGAAGGCATAATCCTATTTATGCTAGAGATACATACAAGGTGAAAGCGGAAATCCCTACTTTTAATGGAAATGTTGATATTGAATGGTGTTTAGACTGGTTGTATGAAGTGGAGACTTTCTTTGAGGTAATGAATATTCCACAAGACCGCAGAGTTCCTTTGGTTGCATACAAGCTAAAGGGAGGGGCTGGTGCATGGTGGCACCGCCATCAAGAAGAACACAGGTTGAGAAGAGAACCTCGTGTGAGATCTTGGGGGCAAATGAAGAATCTTTTGAAGGGAAGATTTTTGCCTGCAAATTATGATCAAATATTATTCATTCAGTTCCAGAATTATGCTCAAGGACATATGACTGTTTCAGAATACACGGAAGAGTTCCTAAGGCTGCAAGTGAGATGCAACCTTGCTGAAACTGAAGATCAGCAAGTAGCAAGGTACATCAATGGTCTCAATGAAGCTATTCAAGAACGATTCTTGCTTCATCAAATTTGGTCCATTGATCAAGCCCAAGCTCTAGCTTTGAAGACTGAAAGGTTTGTTAAGACAAAGAAGATAACCAAGGCACCATATACACAAGGGGAGAGCTCAGGTAGAGGTCATCCTAATAAATTAGAAGAGAAGGCCACTCAACCCAAAGGCAAGCAACCTGCACAAAAGCAAACTGGCAACAAAGGGAAGACAAAGCAAGTTGTCAAATGCTATAAGTGTGGTGAAGAGGGACATGTATCCAACAGTTGTCCAAAAAGAAAATTTATCAATACCACTCTCCATGAAGATGGAGAAGAAGATGAAGAAGAATCTGAGAATGGTGATCTAGAAGAAGAAGACGTTTGTGAAGAAGTAGTGTGTGTAGTCAAGCGTCTTCTATGCTCAACCATGCAACCAGAAGAGACACAAAGAAAGAAGATATTTGAAAGCAAATGCATTATCAATGTGTAACATCCTCAATTTTGTGGGCTTGACATTTTTTTAAAAGAGAAGAGGATGTGCAACTATGTAATATATTTATATGTATTTTATTTGGAATTTATTTTAAATTAATTCAAGGTTTGAATTTTAAATTGAACATCATTTGAAAATTTACTCCAAAAATATTTTTATTGAGTTCCTTATGTCCAATTTGATTTATTGGAATTTTTCTGAAATTTTTGGAAGTGTTATGGTATTTTTAAAAGCCTCTATTGATTTTCTGTATTATTTTAAATTAGAAAATGTGTTTTTTTCCAGCCAACCTGGGCCGGCAGCCCAGCAGCCACGCGCGTAGCGCTGCTTCAGCAGCAGCCGAGCGGCCGCGCGAGCCGTGCGAGCTGTGCTCGTAACGCGCCGCCGCCAGCGTTTTGTTTTTCTCTTTTTCTTTCCGTTTCTTCGTTTTTGCTCAACTTCAGTGCATCTCTTCACCTCCCATGCCCTCTCCTCTCCCCTCCTTTTCCCCTATAAATAGGACCTCATTCCCATGGTTTCATTCATTTGCTTTCTTCTCCAAATTTTCCTCTTCCACATCTATTTCTTCTCCAACTCCGGCGACACTCCGGCGAGCAATTCCGACGACCACGACGCACCCCACACCGAGGCGCTGTTACTAGGAGCTTCCCCACACCGACGCGCATCTCCTACCGCAAGTGGACACGAGCTTCATCCACGACATCAACCGTACCGCGAGTTTCTTCCTCAACTCTGGCGAACTTCTTCCCTCCTCCGTTTTTTCGCACTCGGTGAGTCCCTCTCCAACCCCTCTCCAGAGTAGACTCCCAACAACCTTTAGAACAAATCACCTCAACCAATTTCGCACATTATCCATCCTCCTATGTGCAGCCATGAGTTGAATTCATCCACAAACCCTCTGCTACAGTACATGCTACAGTAGCTACCTCTGTTACTATAGTATGTACAGTATCTCCTCATGCACATACGCTCTGTCCAAGTTTTTGCATACATCTAAACCATATTCGATCTTTGATCTTAGTAGTAAAATGGAACCATTAAAACCCCAAGAGTCCTCTGGTGCGATCAGATTTTTAATCCGACCGTTAGATTTCAAATACCATCCGAATTTGGATGAAATTCGACCAATTTTTGATCTAGTTTTGTACTGTTGGTTATTTTGAAATTATTTATTTTTCAGTAAATTACTAGTATGCTAAGGAGCAGCTCTGTAAATTTTCATAATTTTTGGACTTGTGTATAATTTCCTAGAATTAAAATAAGACCTATTTTAATTATTAAAAATATAAATTCTCTCTGTTATTTATATCCAATTTTTACCTAGGATCAAAGAACCTTAGAACTAATTTACCATGTAAACCAAAATATTTTTCCTGTAATGGTTTGAGCTATAAAAATCAGGATGTGCTCTAGGTTGATTTAAAATGTATATTTAAAATGCTGAATTAGTAATAGTTCCTTTATAAATCTGTTTTAGCATTTAAAAATACATGTCCAGTGCCCAATAAATCATCTTATGTTATTATAATTGTGTCAAGTCATGAGAACCCATTTAGCATAATTAAATAATGTTTTACCATGCTTTTAAAGTAGATTTCATGTTTGGAATGATGCTTTTAATTACTTAAAATATATTTCCAGAATACTTTTAACCATGAAATGTCTCTGGAATTGATATTAAGTCATGAGAATTCAGTAGTATGATTTAATAAGGTTAATTCCTATTTTCTACATAATTGTTACACTAGAAATGATAGAAATGGCTTTAATTAAATAATGTTCAGATTTAATATTATTAGTAAATCATTTTTGGTACTGTTTTGGTACTGTTAACACATTCTAGGATGATCCATGCTTAGTTAGCTTATACTAATGGTAGAGAATAGCTTCATGGATGGAATTCTAGTCTTTAAAATAATAGAAAAGCATGTGTAAATATGGTTATATCTTATTAATTTATTATTTACTGTTATTAACCATTTAAATATTTAGGAGTCACCTAAATATTTATTTGTGGTTAATCGTGAATTGGTTATACCCTTTTGTCGTGATAAATAATATGTTAGGGTATTGGTTGTGTTTGTATAAGTATTTGTATTAATACCCGGAAGGGGATATATATATTATGTTATATACATATGGTTATGGCCAATCTTAGTAGACATATTCTATCTTCATCACGATGACGTTATTGCGCCATCGTCCTTTTTCATCCATATCTTACTTTCATCGTGCTTCTCTCTCACTTTTCGGAATGCTTTATTAGGGTTGTTATTTATTTGCTTTGCTCTCGTCGCGTTGCGACGATAGGGAGTGAAGAGACCGATCCGGCATCCAAAGCAGCTGAAGAAGGCGAGTACTATCATGAAGGCATGCCCCTTTTTCTTGATCATATTTGATCCTATATTTTCGAAAGTCATTAATATTTTGTCATTTACAAACATGCATGCTGTTTTAATCCAGTAGCTAGCATGTCGATTGACACACCTTACCTACCCGTTGTCGCCTTATTTAATTGATACCCTGAGTAGTTTAATAGGTTTTATCCTGAATAGAGTAGAAAAAATGCTTAGCCTTGCTTAAATATATCTTTAAGTTGTTTTGAATTGCCTCTACGGAGGAATGAATTTCGGATCGATGGTCTTTGCTGAAACTTGTTGAGCTCGCTGAGCTAGGGCCGGATGTCTGATGTTTCCTTCTCTCTCTATTCTTCCTATTCTACTCTGGGTGAAACTTACCATCTAAAAGGTGCAGGCGACAGCTGAATCATGTGATGAAGGAGCACTGGTCGTTCTTCGTGAGATGAAGAAGTCATTAATCGTCCGTATCGAATAAGGCCGAAGTCATGAACCCGAGAATTGTGAAAACAATACAACCACATGCTATATGGGCATTGGCTTGGTCGAGTAGCTTAGTCAGCCTTTGGTGCCGATGTTGCCGTACCGCAGAAGGGGTGGACGTAGCTACGAGAACTCTCGGCACAGATGGGGGGGGACCGGAGTGCAAGGACATACTCTCGACTCCGAGCTAGACCCGGTGGGCATGTCACACCTTAGGGGGATCTAGCTAAAAGACCTCGTCACAATCTCCCTACCGGTACACCGATGAGTGTGTACTACGCTGGCGACGGCTAATGGCAACAAGACGAGATTGTGTCATGTGGGTAAAGTGTACAAACTCTGCAGAGTGTCAAACTAATCGATTAGCCGTGTCCACAGTTATGGACAGCACATGACTCATTCTTGATGAAAATGACATGTCCCTCTCCCCTTACTTTTTCCCTCTACCCCTTTGCTAAGAAACCGATGAACGAGTTAAGGCGGAAGTTCCTTGCTCGAATGTGCTGGTCGAGGACCACACGCTGAAAAATACCCCTGATATTAAAACTGATTTACATCAAAATGATGCATTCAAATCTACCCTAATATTTCAACTAAAAGATTGCTTTACGCAACTAAACCATAAAGCCTTCCTTTGAAGCCTTGCATGTAGTATGGTAGGACCATCTACCGCCAGGTGGCTTGCTGAGTACGTGAAGTACTCACTGTGCATGTGTTTCGTGGTGGTGTGCAGAGGAGTATGCTGAAGAAGGCGCCGATGAAGACTTCTTCTATGATGATCCCGAAGAGTAGGTCGCGTGGCCTCCGTCAATTGCCTGTGGCACGGATGGAGCCGCTTCGCTTTTGTTTCCGCTGTTTCCTCTTATGTAATAATGTCGTGAAGACATGGTACTTTGTAAGCCATGTGGCATATTGTACTCAAATTAAGTTTTAATTTTGAATGCATGCAATGTTATTCATTTTGCCCGTGTACCGTCAGCGTGATCCTGGACTGACGAGGATGTACACAGGGGGGTGGTAATTGATAGTTGCAGTTGTGAGAATTTGGTTTTTGAGAGCTTGGTCAAACATCTGAATCTTGAAACTCAAGATCATCCAAATCCATATACCATTGGTTGGCTCAAGAAAGGAGTAAAACTCATAATTACAAAGCAATGCAACCTACCACTTTCCTTACGTAAATATTACCGGTCTAATATATTGTGTGATGTGGTTGATATGGATGCAAGTCATGTTCTTCTTAGAAGACCATGGCAATATGACATGGACACCACACACAAAGGAAAGGAAAATTGTTGCTCTTTCCCTTGGAACAAGCGAAAGATTGTTATACTTCCAAACAAAGCTTCTAGCATTGCTTCTGAAGTAGGGGAGAAGAATATGTTGGCCATTGCTCGAAGTTCAAATGAATTTGTCAAGGACGTGAAGGAGTCTATGATGTGTGCTACATTAATTGTAAAAGGAGATGATCACCCCATAAAAGAAATTCCAATGAAAATGCAAAGTCTATTGTCAGAATATCAAAGCATACTTGGGGAGCCTCACCACCTACCACCCATGAGAGATATTCAACACCGAATTGATTTTATTCCAGGTGCTAATCTTCCTAATCTCCCACATTATAGAATGAGCCCAGAAGAGCATAATATTCTAAAGGAAAAGGTAGAAGAGTTGTTGCAAAAAGGACATATTCGAGAAAGCATAAGTCCATGTGCTGTACCAGCATTACTCACACCTAAAAAGGATGGATCTTGGCGGATGTGTGTGGACAGCAACAAAATCACCACAAGATATAGGTTTCCGATTCCCCGCTTGGATGACATGCTTGATCAATTGAGTGGAGCAAAAGTGTTTTCAAAGCTTGATCTAAGAAGTGGGTATCATCAAATAAGAATCTGGCCTGGAGACGAGTGGAAGACTGCATTCAAGACAAAAGAGGGATTATATGAGTGGCTAGTTATGCCGTTTGGTCTTTCTAATGCTCCTAGTAACTTCATGCATATGATGAACCAGGTTCTTCGTCCATTCTTATCACAATTTGTTGTTGTCTACTTTGATGACATCTTGATCTATAGCAAGGATAAGGATGAGCATTTTGAACACGTTAGAAGGGTTTTGGAAGCATTAAAGGAAAACGAACTTTATGTCAATTTGAAGAAGTGTGTGTTTCTTCAAACAAGACTTGTTTTCCTAGGGTTTTTCATTACAAGCAAGGGGATTTAAGTTGATGAACCTAAGGTTACAGCAATCAAAGAATGGCCAACTCCAAAGAATATCTCCGAAGTGAGAAGTTTTCATGGTCTTGCTACCTTCTATAGAAGATTTGTGAAGAATTTCAGTACTATAATGGCCCCGATTACTGAGTGCTTGAAGAAGGGTAAGTTCAAATGGGATGACGCTGCCGAAGCTAGTTTTATAAAGATCAAAGAAAAGCTCTCGCAAACACCTATTTTAGTATTGCCAGATTTCAACAAAACCTTTGAACTTGAGTGTGATGCAAGCGGGGTTGGGATTGGAGCTATTCTATCTCAAGACAGAAAACCCATTGCATTCTTTAGTGAAAAGCTGTGAGAGTCTAGTTTCAACTACTAGACCCCTCCTGTATACATCCTCGTCAGTCCAGGATCACGCTGACGGTACACAGGCGAAATGAATAACATTGCATGCATTCAAAGTTTAAAAACTTAATTTGAGTACAATACGCCACATGGCTTACAAAGTACTATGTCTTAACGACATTTATTACATCAGAGGAAACAGCGGAAATAAAAAGCGAAGCGACTCCATCCGTGCCACAGGCAATTGACGGAAGCCACGTGACCTATTCTTCGGGATCATCATAATAGCAGTCTTCATCAGCTCCTCCTTCAGAATACTCCTCTGCACACCACCACAACAAAATATGCACAATGAATACTTCGCGCACTCAGCAAGCCACCTGGCGGCAGATGGTCCTACCATACTATATGCAAGGATTTAAAGGAAGGCTTTAGGGTTTAGTTGCGTAAAGCAAACTTTTAGTTGAAATATTAGGGTAGATTTAAAGGCATTGTTTTAATGTAAAACCGTTTTACTATCAGGGGTATTTTCCAGCGTGTGGTCCGCGACCAACACCTTCGAGCAAGGAACTCTTACCTTAGCTCGGCCATAGGTTTCATCAACAAAAGGGGTAGAGGGAAGTAGCAAGGAGGAGAGGGACAGGTCCTTTTCATCAAGAATGAGTCATGTGCTGTCCATAACCGTGGACACGGCTAATCGATTAGTTATTACTCTGCAGAGTTTGTACACTTTACCCACACGACACAATCTCATCTTGTTGTCACTGGCCATCGCCAGCATAGTACACACCCATCGGTGTACCGGCAGAGAGATCATGACGAGGTCTTTTAGCTAGATCCCCCTAAGGTGTGACATGCCCACCGGGTCTGGCCCGGAGTCGAGAGTACATCCCCGCACTCCGTTCCCCCCATCTATGCCGAGGGTCCTTGTCGCTACGTCCACCCCTTCTACGGTACGGTAACATCGGCATCAAAGGCTGACTAACCTACTTGACCAAGCCATTGCCCATGTAGCATGTGGTTGCACTATTGTCACAATTCTCCAATTTCAAGACTTCGGCCTTAAGCGGTACGGACGACCAATGGTTCCTTTCAACCGGCCTTCTATGGGTAGGACAACCATATGCTCCTTCATCACATGATCCAGCTGTCGCCGCACCATATTAGATGGTAAGTTTCATCGAGAGTAGAATAGGAAGAACAGAGAGAGAGGGAAAGCATCGGGCATCCAGCCCTAGCTCAGCAAGCTCAACAAATTTCAATTCAAGGATCATTGATCCGATATTCATTCCTCCGTAGAGGCAAATCAAAACAACCTAAAGATGTATTTAAGCATGGCTAAGCATATCTCTACTCTATTCAGAATAAAACCTATTTATCTACTCAGGGTATCAAGTAAAAAGGACGACAAACGGACAGGGTAAAAGTGTGTCAACCGACACGCTAGCTACTGGATTAAAAACAGCATGCATGTTTGTAATTAACAAAATATAATGACTTCGAAAATATATGATTAAATATGATCAAGAAAAGAGGCATGCCTTCGTGGTACTACTATCCTTCTTCAGCTGCTTCGGTCACCGGGTCGGCCTCTTCACTCCCTATCGTCGTAACGAAACGAGAGCAAGCAAATAAATACCGACTTTCAATAAAACATCTCGGAAAGCAACACAAGAGAGAATCATAACGAAGGTAAGATGAGGTGGAATGGAACGATGGCGCGATAGCGTCATCGCGAAGAAGTATGGGTCTTTTAGGATTGGCCATAACCATAAATACAACATATATAGAAATAACATATATCCCTTACCGGGTATTTTAATAAATATACACACAACATACACCTTAACATGCTAGTAATCATGATAAAAGGACAAAATAATTCACAATTAACCACAAATAAATATTTAGGTAAATCCTAAATATTTATAATGGTTAATAATAGTAAAAAATAAATTAACAACACCTAATCATAATTACACATGTTTTTCTATTATTTTAAAGACTAGAAATTAAGCTAAAAGCTACTCTCTACCATTAACATGAATTAATTAAACATAGAACATCTTGGAATATGTTAACAGTACTGAAACAGTACCAAAAATGATTTAATATTAATTTTAATCTGAACATTATTTAATTAAAGCATTTTCTAGCATTTTTAGTGTACATGGTAAAACATTATTTAATCATGCCAAATGGGTTCCCATGACTTGACATCATTCATATAACATAACATGATTTATTGGGTATTGGACATAAATTTTTAAAGGCTAAAACAGATTTATAAAGGCACTATTGCCAATTCAACATTTTAAATATCAATGTTAAATAGATCTAGAACACATCTTGATTTTTATAGCCCTAACCATTGCAGGAAAAATGTTTTGGTTTACATGGTAAATTATTTTTAGGGTTCTCTGATTCTAGGAAAAAATTGGATATAAATAACAGAGAGCATTTCTATTTTTAATAATTGAAATAAAGCTTATTTTAATTCTAGGAAATTCTACACAAGGTAAAAAATTATGAAAATTTTCAGAAGTACTCCTTAACATACTAGTGATCTACAGAAAAAGAATTACTTCAAAATAATCATCTAGTACAAAGATATCATGAAATTAGATCAAATTTCACCCAAATTTAAATATAATTCAAAATCTAGCGGCCGGATTAAAAATCCGATCGCACCATTGGATTCATGGAGTTCTAAGGGTTCCATTTTACTCCTAAGATTGAAGATCGGACCTAGATTGGGTGGAGCCAAAAATTGGGCAAGAGGCAGGTGCAAAAGTTACTATACACGTGGTACGGTACCCATTCACGCTACAGTACAGAGAGCAAGAATGGAGGATTTCAAAGATTAATGGTTGGATATTGGAAGATATTAATGGATGAAATTGGTAGAGGGAAATTAATCCATGGATTAGTGGGAGTCTACCTCGGAGGGGGATTGAAGAGAGACTCACCGTGGGTGAAGAAATCGAGGAGAGAAGGAGATCACCGGAGTTGAAGAAGATGTCGCGGTACGGTCGATGTAGAGGAAGAAGCTCCCAAGTTCTTGTGGTAGAAGATATACGTCGGCGTGGGGAAGCTCCTAGCAGCGGCTCCTCGGTGTGGGGGACGTTGGTGTGGCCGGAATTCCTCGCCGGAGTTGTCGCCGGAGTTGGAGAAGAAGAGGAGGTGGTGGAAGAAATTTCGGAGAAGAAATCAAAGGGGAAAACCTACAGGAGAGAGGGGATTTTATAGGAGGAATAGGGGAGGGGAAGAGGCACGAATTAATGGCAATTAGCACCGGATTAAAGTGAGCCAAAAATCACGGGATTTAGATCAAAAACGGCCGGCGACGGCGCGTTCTCGCGCGTAACGCGCGCTCGTGCGCGTGCTGGCAGCCGAGCACAGCAGCCATGGCCATTTGGGCCGGCCTCAAGCGGCAGCCCAAGAGGGAACCAAGGAGGAGGCCCTAGAGGGGAGCAAATGGGCATGGCCCAAGGGAAGGAGGGGAAGTGGCCTGCGGCCCAAGAGGGGAGGAGGGGCAGCCGGATGGGCCGGCCTGGGGGGGAGGGGCGAAATGGGCTTTTGGCCCAGGACTTCAAGAAAAAGAAAAAACAATTTTTAGATTAAAATAAATCTAGAAAATCAAATGAGGCTTTTAAAAATACCAAATGGCTTCCAAAAATTCTAGAAAAATTCCAATAAATCAATTTGAGTATAAGGAACTCAATAATAATACTTTTGAAGCAAATTTTCAAATGATGATCAATTTAAAATTCAAAAACACACATATAGCTCTCAAATTAATTCATATAAATCCAATAAAAATACATATTAGCATATTACATAGTTGCACATCCTCTTTCCTTAAAAAAAATTTCAAACCCTCAAAAATCGAGGATGTTACAAAAGCTAAGCGAACCAAGGCAAAAATGGAGCACATATCAGCCAGAATTATATGCTATCTTTAGAGCTTTGAAGACTTGGGAGGTTTATCTATTGCCTAAGAAGTTCATTGTCTACACTGATCACCAATCACTAAAGCACTTCAGAAATCAAAAACATGTCAATCGCATGTTAGCACGGTGGGCAACATATTTAGAGAGGTTCAATTATCTTATTATCCACAAGTCCGGAGTGACCAATCGAGTAGCAGATGCCCTGAGCCGACGTGCAAGTCTCATGGTTTCCTTTGAAGTTGAGCTACCAGGAATGGATCAAATAAAGGAACTATATGAACATGATGAAGATTTTGGACAAGTCTGAAACAAACACAAAAAAGGGCTACCATTAGGCGCGGAATTTGTGGTACAAGATGGCTATCTCTTCAATGGCAATCGCTTATGCATCCCAAGAAGTTCCCTACGAGACAAGTTGATTAGGGAGTTACATTCAGGTGGTCTTAGCGGCTATATTGGGCGTGATAAAACTATAGCTCATCTAGAGGCACGCTATTATTGGCCACAACTCAAGAGAGATGCTGGAAAGTTTGTGCAAAGATGTCCTATATGCCAAACATATAAAGGCCAAGTTCAAAATACTAGGCTGTATATGCCATTAATAGTTCCAAACGCCCATGGGAGGACTTATCAATGGACTTCATACTTGGTTTACCAAGAACAAGGCATGGAAACGATGATGTTTATGTGGTAGTAGATAGATTTTCTAAGATGGCTCATTTTATCCCTTGTCGGAAACAACGGATGCTCACCATGTGGCTAACCTGTTCTTTAGAGAAGTAGTTAGACTCCATGGTGTTCCAAGATCTATTGTTTCAGATCATGACAGCAAGTTTCTTGCTGCATTTTGGCTTACATTATGGAAGCAATTTAATACTGAGCTAAAAAATTTCAAGCACTGCACATCCACAAACGGATGGCCAAACAGAAGTGGTGAACAAATTTTTAGGTAACTTAATTCGCTGCATATGTGGAAACAAGAGAGGCCTATGGGACTTGGCATTATCCTTTGCTGAGTTTGCTTACAATAACTCAGAACACAGATCTACAGGACATAGTCCTTTCTCCATTGTCTACACTAAGACTCCAACACATGTGATTGAGTTAGCGAAACTACCAACAAGGGAAAACTCAAGGTTAGCAATAACTTTTGGCCACAATTACTCAAACTTATTTAAAGAAATCCATGATGTTCTAGAGGCATCAAATCAGAAGTACAAACAGTTAGCGGATAAGAAAAGGAGACCAATGTCATTCCAGGTTGGTGACCAAGTGATGGTCTATCTTAGAAAGGAGCAACTACGTACAGGGGTTCATGGAAAGTTAAGGCAACGAAAGTATGGACCATTTTCTATATTACAGAAGATAAATGATAATGCTTATAAAGTAGATTTGCCAAATAAGATGAATATATCCAATACTTTTAATGTTGTTGATCTATCACTCTATCATCCGAAGTAAGCTCTTTATGAAGATAACTCGAGGTCGAGTTCCAAACAAGTAGGGGAGGATGATGAGGAACATCATACACACATGTAGGATATCTAAGTTTTTCAGCTATTACAATCCAATTTGAATTTTGCTACTAAGTGTTGGAAGTCAATTTTGCCTTGACTTCTATTTTTCCATATGCTTCATGAAAGCTTAGCCAAGAAGAATACGATGTCATGACATATGTCATTACCTCAATAGTTATCCATTAGCTAGCTATATGTGAGTTGTCATTGAGTAAGATAGTAGTTGTCAACTAGGAGTTGTCATCTAGTTGGCTAGGAGTTGTCATGAGAGTTGTGTATGAGTTGTGTGAGATTTTGAAGCCTATAAATAGAGGCAATGCCCTCCCATTTTGTAACTTATGTTATTGTATTCAGAAATCCCTTAATAGAACTTTGTGTTCTTATCCTAGATCTTGGATTAGATCTATTATCTATGAGAGCTTTGGATTAAGCTCTTGCTGTCCGTGGATTCGGACTGCACATTGGGCCTTATCTATCAGCACGTTGAAGCTATTCCTTTCAATAAGTTGTGTTGTTCTATCCTTAAGCACATTGAAGTTGTTCCTTCAATACTGGTGCTACATCAGTCATCAATTAATTAAGAAAAATATTCATGGACAGAGTCTGCACGTTAGGAGTCCCAACGGACAGCCCAAGTTAATTCAGTCTTGCAGCAACTCACAATCATCAGCGCTGCTTACAAGGCAACAACTAACAAAGATCAGGCTGCACGTTGTCCGACGAGGCAGGCAGATTACCCCCCCTTGTAAATTGTACTCCCCCATAATTTCCAGGAGAGGGTTGAGCATTTCAGGACACGAGTTAAGTACTTAAGTCAACAATATTGTACACAATGCTTCATTACACACAATGCTTCATTACAGCAATCTAGACATTTTTTTAAGATAATGATTATAGCAGTTAGACATGATGTTTCTTTTCTAGGTCCCTGAAAGGCAGACTAGACGGACAGCTCCACTCTACCTTGCATAACATTAGCATACCCAGTCTTGAAAATGCTATTAAATACTAGTCTACTAGATTTCTTCCAGAACATGAAATAAGAGAAACATGGTACATAATGCATGGGCCATACTTGGATTCAAGATCATCAGCTAAGTGACTATACAACACCCATGATCCACAAGAGGGTGCCACCTATGTTAGAATATCTTATAACGCGCCATATACCGTAGCAACTAGCTTTTCAAGGGTATGTGAGTATGACCAGCCTTTGGTTAAGTTTTAACTGCTGGTTTTTCACCCAAATAAACTGTAAACCGAGGGTTATTACTAAACAGAAAGCTCAGATTGGACGATAAACAGAAAGTTCCAACTGGCTAATGAAAAAAAAAGAATATATCACTCATGCCTAGAGGCAACTTTTCTGGCTTCCAAACGGGATTTCTGTTCCGTCAGGTCTATAGTGAGTTTGCAAAGTGTATTTTGCCAAGCAGCCGGCTTATCTTGTAAGCCAGCATTAAAACGAAAGGACTGTAATGTCCTAAAACATAAGCTTAATCTCACTATAATACAAATTCAATCACAAGTATTAAATTTAGATCACAGTTACAAAGCTTTAACGTTTTATCCCATAAACCAGCCTACTACTGAGGGCTTCCAGGTCAGAAGCCCTATATGTTCTGCGAGATGCCTCACTAAAGATGCCTGTACTGGAAAGGGAGGCCTTCGTCTTCATCATTCTGTACATGAGCGGACTTAACCATTTTAAGTTAATAACCACTAGCAACATGTCACATTAGAACACCAGTTACACCACCCTCAATTGTAATTCATCAAATTCATTGGTTGAATAAAGACTCACATGTCCACACAATTAGGAAATAACATCTGATGAATACAGCCTATGCAAGCATGGGCTTCAGTAGCAGAATCAAGCATAGTGAGGTATTTAACATATCCACCTACAGCATTCTGTTAATTATGCATAGGGCCTTTTTCCTCTCCTTGATTTCAAGCTGAACATAATTAATTGTACATTAGATATGCTAAGTACCATTTCAATACAGAGCCATATTTTAGAGGTTAATTGACCTTTTCTTGCCATATCAATTAACAGCTAATGAAATGAAAACTATCAACTCCTTATAACATAGTAATCTCAAATCTAGATATGACATCTTGTCCAATGTGGTAAACAAAAGTTTTCTTTTAAAGTCTAGACCAACACAAAGAGCCAAGGTGAACAAAAAGAAACCACATGTAAGTATACCCTAGCAAGCTAGCACCATCTGCTATATCCCATACCATTTAAATAGTTCTTACTGACAAGGTGTTTCAAACTTTCAACCAAAGCTGATCTGACAATAAACATGTAATGGATTCAAATGTAAGGTTTGTGCTTACATACTTACATTACATGTTACTGTTATCCAATGGAGCTTTTATGTTCTATGAAGTAAAAACTAAGAAAGTGGAGAAAAAGAGCAAGGCGCTATACTCACATATTATAACAGATACTCAGCTCCTTTGCTGTCAGCCTGTCATTGTCTTGAAAAGGCGTGACCAGGAAAAATTACTGGTGAGCAACTTGAAACATTAGTTTGATGATATCTCGTTGAAAGTAACATGACAAAACACAAGTACATACTGAGCAGTTAAATTCAATTAGTCCATAAGATGCAATACTACAGACAGATTCACGAGTCAGTACTAATCAAACATTTCCTATTGGTAGATAAGATAGGATTGCAAAGCATAAGAATTGCAAATTCAATAAGTAAAATGGCAAACGCCTTATATAGCTGTTATGAACTCCCAAACCATAAACAACAAAGGGTCCTCTTAGCAACATATGCATCACATACAACACAAAATGATCCAAAAAGACTCCAACTCTGTAGAGAACATTCTATTGAGATTCAACACCTATGCCGATATTCACATTTCTTTATACGAAAAGACAAACAACATAAGTAGCATACCCAACAGTACCATGCAAGGAGAAGGAACTATTGACATTTAACTAGGTCATAACTCTGCAAGTCTAGTATCTTGGACCCATACTACAAGAACGGGACAGGCGCATCTGCACTAAATTCCCCGTATCTCGTCCATTTCCAGCTTCACCACCTAAAGGCGCTGAGTTGTACTGCTTCCTGCACCCAGGGCAACGTCCATCCGCCTCGAGAATCTTCTTGTGGCAGAATAGACAGAGATGAAATCCACAGGGGCATGGGAGGAAGCTAGAATCTGTTGGATCAAGATCCTCATAGCATATAGGGCAGGACATCTGCAATGAGAGGATACCCTTTTGTGCAGCCCCTATCCCCATTCCCACCCAGCAGTTCCCCATGTTAGCTGGGAAGCTGGCCTGCTTGGAGAGACTGGGCAAAGTATGTGGCCGGAATACATCATCTGGGCTCCAAGCTCTTGTATGGCTCTTGATTGCTTCTGGCTTTGTTGCTGCATGAGCAGGCTCTGAGCAAGCCACAGGTGCAGCTGCTGGTGCCTCTGGACCTAAATCCTGGTGATTGTGGATGTTATCCACTGATAGTGCATCAGCGACCGCCTCCCAATCGTCCAAAACATCATCATCCTCCTTAGTGCCACCACCAGTTCCCTCATCTTCAGCGTCACTTACACTCCGAGAGCTGGACCATGCACTGCTGCTGCTGCTGAGGCTATGGCTGCCAACATTGCCAGAGCAGTGCTTCTGCTGCATGCA
The DNA here is from genome assembly GCA_019208055.1 of Stipa capillata. Lineage (NCBI taxonomy): Eukaryota > Viridiplantae > Streptophyta > Magnoliopsida > Poales > Poaceae > Stipa > Stipa capillata. Next base: position 162,780 of record JAGXJF010000796.1, on the reverse strand, counting down.
ACGACCAGGGAGTTGTAAGAAACTGGGCTGTTCGTCGGGGAGTCGAAGTCACTGCCCCCCATTTCCTGGTTAGCGCCACCAGCCTCCTCCTTGTCCTCCTCTGGCTCCCCTCCCCTCATCCGTGTATCTGCACGCCGGCGCGGGAGAGGAGGGTGTGGAGAAGCGAGGATCGGCGACCCCGAGTTGGCCCTTGCTGCTGCTGGGGAAGCCACAGCCTTCACCTCCTTCAAATCCTTCACTGGACAAATCCAAACAGCAGATTGATCAAATTTTGAGTAAATGATCAACAAATGATTGAACTTTCCCACCCAGATCCCAAACCCAATGAAACACATCAAAGGGGATTATATGTGCTGAACCAATCACAAACAAAGATTCCAGCTTTTCTCAACCGACAACACAAAATTCGTAAAAAGCATCGCCTAAAAAATCCGTATAAAGCAAAATGACTCCAAATCAATCCATAAACAGAATCCATCAACAAAAGGAGCAGGCACAACGCAGAAAATCAAATTCGGAACCAACTTCAAACCAAGATCCCAATTTTTCCAGCCAGATCACCTGAATCGACCAAAACCGTTGACATCAACAAGATAAGAAAAACGAATTCACAAACGGGTGCGAGATCAGACCCTGCGACAGCCACTGCTCCCGGCGCACGTCGAGCTTGCTCTGCTTCAGCTTCGCCGACCGGTTACCCTGCAGATATCACCACCCAGACCCACGGATCAGCACGCCACACCATCCGATCGAAAAGACCCCAATCCGAATCGAACCATAGAGGCCTCCCCCTTACCCGCTTCTTCTTCGCGTCGCGCGCCACCGCCGCGTAGGCCGGGGAGGACGCGTCGTTGGCCATGGCGTCGTACCCCATATCTCTGATGCCCGATTCGCCGGTGCAGCACACACCACCTCGGTCGCCGGAGACCGCAACAACCTCGCCGGTGACGCCGCGTGACGAGCAAAAAGTAAACCCTAAGATGAAGCGACGGAAGCGACGGAGCGGAAACGGGTGCGGATAATATGATGCAGAAAAAAGAAACGAGTTAATGGAACAAAGAAAAAGAAGAGCTTTCCGCTGTTTAACGAGAGACGGAGGACGAAGGAAGGAGAAAATGACGGAATTGCCCTGCGAGGTTGTGGGGGATACGCGGGGGTGGTTTGGGGAGATGGGAGCAGATCTGGACCGTCCAGTCGATACGATCGGTGCCGTTCGTGTTGTAGCGAACGTGCCACGTCCATGCGAGGAAGAAATATCTGTTTGTGGCACTCGCAAGGAGAGGTGGTTCTTGGGTGTGCTTGATTTGTGTCTAAATTTGCCGTATCAAAAAAAGAAAGTTTATGATACTTTAATTTTTGTTTAGTTGGTTGTTAAAGTTTTAGTTGTTCACAAAAACGTGTCCATTCTTTTCACAATTCTTGCAAAATTTTGGCTAATCATGAGTTAAGAAATTTCTAGCCAATTTTTTGACTAACCAATGGTTGGCAAAAATAGATGGGACATACTATGACATGAATCAAAGACACCTAAGGGTGCGTTTGGTTGGGGGACAAGGTGGGATGGGATGAGCCCATCCAATTTTTTTGGGATGGGCTGAATCATTTTTTTTTGTTTGGTTCAGTGGATTGAAGTGGACTGGATAGACTAATTTTTTGTTTCGCTAAAATTGGATGGATTCAATTGGATGAACCACTGACATGCGGGCCCCATACGTCAGTGACCCCTCTCTATTTTTTCCCTAATCCTCTCTCTCTCTCCATCCTCTCTCTCTCAGACGGGGCGCAGCGGCCGGAGATCGGGGCGGGCGCTGGAGCTCGGGCCGGGGAGCGGCGGGGCGGAGCTCGCGCAGGGAGGCGGGCCTAGCTCGGGCGGGGAGCGGCGGGGCTGAGCTCGCGCCGGCCGGCGGGGCGAGCTCGCGCGGGGAGCGGCGGGGCCGAGCTCGCGCGGGAGGCGGGGGGCGGGGGGTAGGAGGCGGCCGGCGGGGGCCGGGGGGTGGCCGGCCGGGGGCGGGGCAGCGGGGGGGTGCGACCGGCGGGAGATCGGACGGGATCCAGTGAAAAAAGAGTCTAAGCGTGATTAGCAGAAAAAAACTACAATTTGTAAGATTAAACGCGATTAGCGAAAATTTGGCTCACCCCATCCAGAAAATTTGACCGGCCCTCTCCATCCAGCATATTGACGAAATATTCCCCTAGGGTGGATATCTCTATCTACCCCATCCACTCAACCAAACACAGAATATCCCAAAAAAAATAGATGGCCATCTCCCATCTCACTCTATCCAAGTAACCAAACGGACCCTAAATTTTTTCTTGTGTGCGCCACTTGTCAGATTTCTTACACGTTTTAGAGCAGGAATTACCACGCAGCGAAGGCATTAAAAATCAAAAGAGCTGGACAGCAGCAATAAGGTGTGCTGCCTGAGTCCAACAACAAAGTCAATGGACAGCAGGCCAGCACTAGTGAAGAAATCGTTTGTGCTATCTTCTCTTTGGAACACGCAGTTCTTTCTAAAATGTTGCGTGTTCTATATAGTTCAATCAATCAGACGAGCAAGAGAGTGAGCGCACAATTACACAAACCTTCTAGAAGTTGGAAAAGCAGGCATGAAAACAATAGACGCCTTGTGCGCTTGGGCGTACTGACTTACCCTTCCTATGAGAAAGGTCAGCCTGTCGGCCCACAAAATCACATCGGGCCTGAAGGTGTCCGTGTATTTCAGGCTTGGATCAAGCCTAAACAGCAACACACAAAGCCTAGGCCAACAGTTCTTTTATTTTTGAGAAAAGTAAAATCTGTTTCGACCACAAAGCCAAAGGTCAAATCTCACCTATGCTACTAGAGTACCACTAGTTAGTTATCTCCGTTCAAAAATAATTTACTACTAGTTTCTTCTAGCTCTGTAAAACAGTGGCATTTTTTTTCAGCTTACTGAGCTTGCGAAGCGTTTTTGCTTGTTCGTAACGGCGTTGAAAGATAGTCTAACTCTCCAGACTGAGTATTTGGTGATATCAAGTTATTTTTCACGTCTTCAATGTAGAAGCTGGGTTACTCGCGTGAGTATTCACCACGAAAATTATAAAAAGAGTTACAGAGATAGCATTGCTGGATCTTAGTTGATGAAGGGTCCCAAGATCGAGTGGATCAACGGTGCAACACCTAATTCTAAAAAAGATAGGTGTTTACAGACCGCTCATTTATGCATCTCCTACAATTTCATACGCATGCATCCCTTCGTAATATTATATATATAAAACCTAGTCATTTTACTCAATCTCAAAGCGTCCCTTCTTCCCCTATCTAATTCCCACTAGCAGAGCTCACCAAGGCGCACCAGAACGAACGACTTAGAAATCAAATGGGCCTGTCTATTCACAGTCGCTTAAAATTATTTGAAATCTCAGTCAACTTTTTAGCCCATTGAATCGGCATCTAGTGGTCCAGATTTCATACATCTTCACTATATAACAATCCTAAACCTAATTCTCTCTTCTCCTCACTGTCTCTCCCATCACTGCCGCCAAGCCCATCTCTTCCTCGATTCCAGCAGCTATACCATCGTTGTGTCTGGTGGCTACCGCTACCAGATCAAGCATCTTCTCTAAACCAGCGAGGTACCATTTTTTCTCCAGTGTCGGCTGATACCCCCACCACTAACCCTAACCCTAACCCTAACTCACCAGCTCAAACTCCGCATCGCCTCCACCACTGTCTCGATGTCATCACAAGCTCTGGCTCGCATCTTCAGAAGAATCGAACAGCAGAAGGAATCAATTGAGATTTCTAAAGATATCAGGCAAGTGAGCAATAGCACTTCTGAAATCAAATGTAGATCAACCCACCCTACATGCGTACCGACGGCCAAACATGGCAGAGAATTCTCATTCGGCTTGTAGTCCTCGGTCAGTCGTGCCTCCAACTGATTGCCATTACATCCCGTGCAACTACTACTCGCCGTGGGCCACCAGACAAGATCAGCGACATCATATTCACGTTCATAATCACAACTATTACTCCCTCTATTTCAATAATGTCTGGCGTGCATACCTAAAAGGCACAAAAATCAAGTAAATTTTGATGGAAAACCTAAAAGACCCTATTAGATAAAAATTCTACTACTTAATCTAATCAGAGCAAGTATGATCCAATTACATCAAATATTAGCTCAATTTCAACTCTCTTAAGTATTAAGGAAGCTTTCCCATCTAGTACTTGTGAATAAATCTAGTTTGTGGAGTTTGATGTGGATCACCTTGTGGCTGACGTGCTCCGTCACGTACGTGTTCTGTTCTTCTTGTTTTCTCTCCGCCAACCTTCAAGCTGGTAGCGGATTTCCTCGTTGCATCCATGGCAGCATAATGCCGACACTTGTCGCCTGAGTTGGAGGCCCCTTTATCTGGCTCGGCTACTTGACACTGATCCTCAATGTCTCACCCCTCAACCTCCAATGGATGGAGGCCCCTTTCCACTTCTTGCGCATGGAGGATACCTATAGCGGAGCTATAGAGCATAGTCCTAGGCGTGAAGGCAACGTGGTACGCGTTGTTGGTGGCGTCTTCCTTGTCTCTGACGTGGTATCAGCTTCAACACAGGGACCAACTATGTTTTGTTTGGGTTAATCATGGTCCTGTGTGCAAAAAAGAAGGACTTACTTGTAATTTAAAATTTTCTCAGGGTCCTATTGTAAGAAATGTGTTGTATTCTGTCTTTATAAATACCAGCATTCTAGGTCCACAGGACCCCTCTTGCCTTAAAAAAATCCATGTCTCTTTTTTTTAGAACTAAAATCCATGTCTCTTGAATTTAGCCCAATCAGTGCCCGACACATGGCATTGGATGCCATTGAGTTTTGCAATGCTTGCCAGCATCTGTTCATATGACCGGTGGATCGATGACTTCTTGCACTCAAGAAGCTACTAGGTCGGGCAGCAAAGAAGCTTCCCGTTCCTCTCAGCCAATTCTCCATAAGTCTGTCCACCTCGAGCGCATCCTGCTCTTCTCTTCAACCGGTACTTGGTCCATTCTAGTACCATCCATATTGCCGTGCATACAGCCTATGAGAGTTCTCCCTCCATTTTGGTTTCTGCACTAATAATATTAACCGCCATATGCATATAATCCTCCTCTGGTCTCTACAATGTCAATGCTATTTAGAGCACATGTGTTGACATCTTGCCATAAAAAAAGACCAGTACATCTATATCAATATCTATATGTCTATATGAATATAAAAAATGTAAGTTAGATGAAATATTTTCTATATGAGCAGTCCAAAAAACATTTTAATTCATTTTCATAATTCCTCGTCTACTGGTCTCTAATTCCTCCTATAAAAATGACATAATTATTCTCTCCACAAATGGCACAGCTAAATAGCTAATCCATGCAACTTTAATCACGAGGGATCGATCCTATCATCCTCACCGATTTTGCTCTTCCACTAATTAGTGAGTAAAAGATAGATCATTTTAGGAATGGTTGCTTCATGAGTTGTCACTCTTAATTTGTTCGTTTGTTTCTTGTAAATACTAATATTAAAAAAATTAGGTGTCCATCGCATCATGCGGGCACTTAGCTAGCATATTTTAATGCATCCTAACCATAATTTTTTTCTTTCGGCTATATGTTATTATGACTATCGATGGTAAGACAGCCAGCAGCGTTGTAATAGCTACCATGGCCTTCGGAAAAAAACCTACAATTTTATATGGTAATAAAACACTGATCAACCAACCAGTCTCATCACCATGCAATTATGCGAAACTTAAATGCGTTAGAGCATTGGTTGCATGCAATTGTTAGTTAAGGTGACAATATGGATGATCCCCTACGGAGATGACCTCCTGGCCCCGATCCCTAACACTTCTATTTTCCCCACAATCCGTCCCAATCTCCATGCTTGAGTGAGGTTTTTCCCCATCGGGTATTCCTTACCCGAGAAGCAGGTGAGGGGGCGAGTTTGGTGTTTGAGCTGGTGAGGGGCGGTTGTGCCGTGCAGCGAGGAGGAGAACAGAGGCCGACGAGTGCGGAGAGTGGTGGGCTGGTGGCTGAGAAGTAGGAACGATGGGGCACGCTATCTTTCGGTCCGGCGTTGAGCTGGTGACGGGCGGCTGTGCAGTGAGAACGGAGGGGATCTGAAGGAGAACGGACGGTGATGCGGATGGTCGGGATCCGGAGGTGCAACGTAGCGGCAGTGGATGAGAGGAGGGCAACGGCACAGCTGCACAGCGCAAGGTAGGGATAGGAGGTGACTACGGGGTCAGGGCAGAAGGACCGGAGGAGAGAAAGGATAAACTAGGGTTTTTTCCACTATATATACCTAAAGTATAAGGGCCCACCTATCATACTCATAAACGGAGAATCTGATGGATTTCAGGGACGGGGGATGAGGTCTCAGCCTCGACTACGGCTTACTTGATTGGTATAATATTTGTATCATTTTTATCCCCACAGGTGAAAAAAATACCCTAGACCTAGCTCCTACTCGGATAAATCCTCATGAGGATTCGGGTATCAGGTCTCAGTTGCCACCATGAATTGTTAGCCATTACTCCTCAACACATCACGTATGGCGGCGATGCCTAGTCCAAACTCTTAGAATCTGCTCTTTGATAGATGTCATCTCAATATACAAGTCGCGAAGCGTTGTGAAGGGTTGCGAAGAGTTGCGAAGCGACTGAGAGGCGATTTTCTCGAATCTAACTCCCACCCTTCTCTCCTTGATCTCATCAATTCCTTGGCGGTTGTCGGCCGGTCGGCGAGCTGCAGCGAAAGCAGACCAACATTCCAGCATGAGGTGGTGGGGGCTCTAGCTGCTCCTCGGCCTCTCCTTGTGTCGCGCGACGCGTAGCCTCGAGCAGGCGGCGTGTCTTCTTCTTTCCCGGCCATCTGATCTTCTCCACTTCAAGCTCTTTGGAGTCTAAAGATTTGGGTAAGATGGAAGAAGAAACTCAGTCTGAGAAACACAAGACAGCGCCGCCATCAGATCCAAAAAATTTGGTAGGCCAGGATGAGATCCCTCAAATGGATCAATTAATATCGCAGCAGCGGCAGGAGATGGTTATTTTGCAGAAACAACTCTCACAAGAAAAACAAGTAGACTTGCAAGGGGAAAAGGGGAAGTTGCAGAATATAAGCTTGGAAGGAGAAGCAATTTACTTGCTGAATAATCCAAATCAAAGAGCAGAAGAAGAAAATCAGAAACAACAAGAAGAGATCTCACACGTGCAACATATACCAGGTACATCAGCTAATCTGAATACAGGAACTCTAGATACAAGGCAGCTTTCGGATGCAGAATTACAATCACAAAAGCAGGAGGTAGAAGCTGAACTTGTGGATGTTCTCAACCGAATGAATATCAATGCTCCGGGTGAAATACGTCTGAAAGTAAATATGCCTTATGATCCAAAGCCAGATTCAGCTACACCTTATTAGTTATTGCTTAAATAGCTTGTACTGCTGGAACTCCAAAATCTTATCAAGTGCAGGTGGTTCAACAAGCAATGAGAAGCGCGTGGAGAGACAATTTTTGGTCCCTCGATCAGGAAAATGCAACACATATAGCGCTTATTGCAAAAGCATTGAGTCCATGTATTATGTGGTTGAGAATCAACCGTGGACTATGGGAGGAGATACTTTTCTGATAGAGTTTGTTAATCCCAGAACCCTAGGAAAACTTCTAGAAGAATACAAGTTTGATACGATCTATCTGACTATAGGGGTCTATGGTTTACCTCAAGTTCTCAAGAACTATGATTTGCTCAAAGACATAATCAAGCAGGTGGGACAGGTTTCAGATCTTTATCCAATTAAAAGCAGTAAACTATTTGCAAACAAAGATTATGTTCTGACCAAGGTAAAATTGAATGTGAATATTCCGGTCAAGGATAAGGCAAGATTATACATTACTGAAACGGATGAGTTGATTGCCTATATAAACTATGAGAAGATTGCTAGAATCTGCACCTACTGTGGAATCCTTTTCACACTAACCAATTCTACCCTAAAAGAAGATCGCTTCTCATGAGAATGCAAAATGTTGGGGCTGACTACAATTCTACCTTTCAACATTTATGGCTCATGGATGACACAGGCTAGTGATATACCACAAGAAGTTCTTTATCAAGCCAACATGATGAATAGTGCTGCAAATTTGCACAAGGAACAAGGAAAAATTCTGTTAACTTCTTCACTTGGAACTCCACAGAAAGCTTTATCATTTGCTGAAAGAGAATCTAGTAAACAGTTTTGGAGGGAACCAATGGAACATAGAAGTTCAAATTGGAGAAAGGACAAGGAAATGAGCGAGCCCACTCAGCCCATTAAGCAAGTTTTTATAGGTAATAACTCAGTGGGCCAGCCCAACTCTCTTGAAGGTCTATATCAAAATAGAAACAAATTGGTTGATACTCTTCAGCTTCCCTCTTCTTCCAAGTTCAATGATCAAATGGCAAAAAGTAAGGAAGCAACAAGGAAGATTTCTGAAGCTCTAAATGAATAGATGAAGAAACGAGATCAAAGTGCACCAATCAGCTCTCAGGTGTCTCGAACTCCAGGCAACCCAAGTTCTGTTCATCAAGTGCAGAAAGAACAATTACAAGGTCAAGGTAAAAGACAGCTCACTTTTGAAACTCAACTATTTCAACCATATCATAAAAAGCAAGCCACCAGCTCTCAGCTAGCATTTAATCCTCAAGAAGAAGCTCTTAGCCAAAGCCATATAAGATTTGGCTCTATACCTCCCCACTCACCAGCATACTCTGCAACAGCTACATCAAGACTAGCGACTTTAGCTGATCAGCAGAGATACAAACCACCTCACTTACGCCATAGCCAAGATCAGGTCAGTGGAACAGATCCCAACCTTTATAATCAGGCGAATGAACAACGTCAGGGACTCTGTTTTACAGAAGGACAAACAGAGAAAACAAGAAGCAGAGGAGCTGTTAAATGCTATATACCAAGGAAAAGAAGGGAATCTCACCATCCTCGGTGGGATGTAAGGCCTCATACTAGCAATGCTGCTAACTTCAGTGGAGGTTATAACATGGAAGTTAATCTGTTCAATGACAATCAGACGATCAACTGTCCAGCTCCACAAAAAGATAGACCAGATTCTGAAGATACCTTCAATGGCTTCACAATCACGCAGCAGCGAGTATAGGTCCAGCTTCTGAAGCCAGTCAGCATTGGGGTTTCAAGCATGATCAATTACACTACGAACCCAAAGTGGTTTATGGAAGTTGATCCTTGTGCTCATACGCAGGAGATAGAACATGAGGAGACAAGTATCGATCAAGACATGCCAAAGGATCTTCTTGACATAGGTGATATGGACATTGTTCACGAGAATGTACAACATAATATTCATCAGGCAGCGGCACCAGCCTTCAAGGCGCCAGGGGCACAATGAGTCTATTATCTTGGAACTGCCGAGAGTGGGCAGAACCCTTGACAATAAGAAGATGACATATCTCTCCCACCTTATAAATAGCACTCAATCTAAGGTAATCTTTTTATCAGAAACTAAAACTTCTAAGTTTAGCTCCTCTGATTTAAATAATCATTTCAATGTTTCTAATAAAATGGTAGTTCCTTCTAATCGTAGTGCAGGGGGTTTGTGGCTTCTTTGGAATGATGACATCCAGTTGACAATCATCTCAACCTCCTCTAGCATGATTATAGCCTCTGTTATAGATACTAGTAGTAATGAGGCTTATGCTATAGTTTGTATGTATGGTAGTTCTAAGCACTGTAATATTATAGATCAATGGAAGGAGGTCCTCTCTTTTGTTCGTGATCATCCGGATAAGCCCCTGATCTGTATGGGAGACTTTAATGAAATCACGTACCCTTATGATAAATCTAATGGTAATGTAAATTATGGTCGCATGAGCTCTTTCTGTCATATTCTTAAGCAATGTGGTTTAATTGACTTAGGACCAGCCTATACTTGGACGAATAAACGATTTTCTTCTAAACTTTTGTATGCGAGAATTGATAGATGTTGAGCAAATGCCTCTTGGTGTAATCTTTTTTCAAATGCTAATGTTTACAATCTTCCAATTATTCTAAGTGATCATGCTCCTGTGCTAACTCTTCTTCACTCAAAGCTTGCAAGACCTAAGGCTCACTTCAAGTTTGAAAATTGGTGGCTTTTGGAGCCAAACTTCCAAGAATATGCTCAGAAAGCTTGGAACCAAACTACTAATAGAAATTTCAATTTTAGAACCAACCATCTTGCAGGTAAACTCAAAGTCTGGAGCAAAAAGAAACAACTTTGCCTAAACAGCTTGATGATCTGCACCAACAAATAGAAGAAGTTCAATCTGCTCCACCAGAATTTCAAGATCATGCCAAAGAACAAGATCTGGTAAGACAATATGAAGATAAAATTTCTAAGCTAACTCAATACTATCAGCAAAGAGCCAAAAAGCATTGGAGTATTCATGGAGATAGAAGTACCAAATTTTTCCATATGGCTGCTATCAAGCGCAAAGAAAGAATAGAATAGTCTCTTTAAAAAATGCTAGTAATCAATTGGTTTTTGATCCTGAACAGATTGCCAGCAATTTCATCTCTTACTTCCAAAATATTTTTAAAAGTTCCCATAATAACCATTCTTCTTATGATATAAATGATTATCAATCGACTGTTTCAGGATGATTTCACAAATTCTATTCCACAAAAAGATGAAATTTCCAAATTATTAAGAAGATGAGAAAGGATGCCTCACCTGGACCAGATGGACTTAGTGCAGCATTTTTCAAAGCAGCTTGGCCTTGGATTGGAGATGATGTAATGTCTCTAGTCCAAAATTTCTATGTTCAAGGTATTCTTCCTCCAAAAATCAATGCAACTAATATTACCCTTATTCCTAAGAAACAGAGCCCCTCTAATCCTCAAGATTTTAGGCCTATTAGTCTTTGCAATGTCATTTATAAGATCATTTCTAAATCTTTGGCTATTAGATTGAAAAATCATTTGCCAAACAATATTCATGACACTCAGCAGGCTTTCATCCAAGGAAGAAGAATTTCTAATAATATTATCATAGGACAGGAAATTTCTCATACTTTTAGTCTCTCTTCTTGGAAAAGTAAAGCTTTTATGACAAAAATAGATCTTGCTAAGCTTTTGACCGAATTGAATGGAATTTCATTATAGCTGCTATGAAAAGAATAGGTTTACAAAGTCATTTCGTCTCTCTAATTCATTAATGCATCTCTACAGCCTCTTTCTCTGTTATTATTAATGGTTCTCCTTATGGAAATTTCAAAAACCAAAGAGGTATAAGGCAAGATTGTCCTCTCTCACCAAGCTTATTTATTTTAGCAGTCAATGAATTATCTATAGCTCTTCAGAATGCCTTACAGGATCATCAGCTCCAAGGATTTCTCTAGGAAATAACTGCCCACAAATCCACTCTTTAATGTTTGCAGATGATCTGATTATATATGGTAGGGCTGAAGTAGAAGAAGCGCTAACTATCAAGAGGATAATTCATGACTTTTGCAGGAAATCAGGACAAACTCCAAATTGGGACAAATCTTCCATATCCTTCAGTAAGAATGTTTCATTAGATACTAGGAATTGTATTAAGCAGATTTTTCCAGTTCCTGATATGCAGGTTAGTAATACTCACTTAGGCCACCCTCTTATTATGCTTGCTAAGAATAGTTTTGCAGCCTATCAGTTTGTAGTTGATAAACTCAAAATCAAACTTAACTCCTATAAAGCCAACAGATTATCCCATGCAGGTAGATTAATTCTGATTAACTCTGTTTTCTCATCCATACCTATTTATTATATGTCTAACATAATCTTCTCCAAAAAACTTCTTGAAAAATGACTTCAATTATTAGGAATTTCTAGTGGAGGGGGACACAAGATGAAGCAGCACCAAGACCCCTCTATCTTAAGGCCTTGTCTGAGATATGTAAACCAAAGAAAGGAGGAGGATTAGGGGTAAGAGATTTTCAAGCAGTTACTAAAGCTCTTCTAACGTCATCAACCTGGAGAATTGTTACAGATGATCAAGGTACAGTCTCTAAAATTCTCAAAACCAAATATTTCCACAATACTTCATTCTGGAAAGCAAATGTTAATACTGCAAAGTTTGCATTTTGGTCCTCAATTCTAAAGGTACGAAATGACTTACTTTCAGCTTGCACTCTTCAAATTTTCAATGGTAATACTAATATCTGGAATGCTCCTTGGATTCCATCTTGGGACTGTATTCACAATCACCTTGTTATCCAGAATAGTGCTTTCAATTATCCCCTAACTATTAGTGATCTGTGGATTCAAGGAACCAAAAATTAGAACAGGCAATTATTGACTCAAAAATTTTCAAATCAAATTGTGACAGAAATAACTAATACTGAAACCTATGTGGGTCAACAGGATGATATTTTGGTTTGGAAATATAATCAATCAGGAATTTGCACTTCCAAAAGTGCTTATCGCCTTTTTAAAGCTATGAGAACTTCTTCTGTTATGCCTGCAGTGTCACCTTTTATCCAGCAGGTTCTTAATACAACCTGGAAGGAAAAATCAATACCTCCTAGAGTCCAACTTTTACCTGGAGACTGTTAAGAGGAGCTCTGCCTTCTGGAATAAGAGCTTCTTACAGATCAAAGCACATCCAGAGAGAATGCAAATATTGTGGACAAGATGAAACTGACTTCCATCTATTCTTTTCTTGTCAATTTACTCATGGAGTTTGGTTTATTTCACCTTTAGGTCTCAAGGTTGAAGGTCTTGTTGAGCTGGGACATAATGATGTTGAAAAAGCTTTGAAGGAGATTTCCAGAATCTACAATAATAGCGAAGCAGTAGCAATGTTCTTTTAATTTTATGGAATATCTGGAAAGCTCGAAATGACAGGCTTTTCAATTTGAAAAATTGGACTCCTATGCAGATACATTATGCAGTGAAAGCTCTTAAATTTGCAGAAGAAGCCCAACAGCCAAAGGAATATCAAAATTCCAAGCAAAACCACCTTTCTCCTTGCAGGATTGATATCGAAAAATTCAAAGAAGGACCGAATATATTTATAGATGCTGCTTGGAAGAGAAACAACACTACAATTCACTCTTTTATAGGACAAGAATTTCTTGCAGGTTTAGGTCTCTTTATTCAGATTCCAGAGGGTAACAACACAAGAGCAATCTATGTTGCTGCCAGGTCTAAAGCAAGAAGTGCATTACTTGCTGAAGCCCAAGCGTTGTTGCTGGCAGTTCAGATTACAAGATCCCTCAACTTCACCAGAGTTAACTTCTTGACAGACAATGAAATCTTGGCAATCGCTGCAGTAAAAAGGGACTCATAGGCTCAACCTGGGCACTGGGAGCTAAGACCTTACATAACCAGGTTCAGTGATCAAACTCATCCAAATGATACAAGAGCTTTCAAAATTAGCAGGAACCTCAACAAGATGGCGCATTCTCAAGCCAAGAAAGCTTATAGTATGAACTTTACTACAACATGTCACTCAATCTGTAGTAGTTTTAATCACAATTCTGAGTTATGTCAAATTCAAAATGTGTTGTCAAAGCTAAGTGTGCAAGACTGCACACTAGTTTCAGGAGTTTGCTCTATTTAAGATCCTTGATGAATAAAGTTATCAGTATACAAAAAAAAAGGATAGATGTCATCTCTTGTAGGACTACCTTGTACGTTTAGGCATATTGGGCTTGCACTTCCTCTGGAAGGAGTCATGCCAAGCCGGTTTGGCCCACAAACACATTAGGCCTGAAACTGCCCATTGTAGTTTGGGCTTTGGATTAAGCCTAAGCAACCCAAAATGACCAAGAGCAACTAACTGTTTTCTTTGTTTTGCATCCTCTAAAAAAACTGTTTTCTTATTCTCAGAAAAATTCTAAAAAACTGTTTTCTTTTTGCAAGAATTCCATTTCTGCCACTAGGGGAAGGTCCATTCTCAGCTAATTTTTTTTCCACGACGGGCGAGAAAAAAATATCCTTCTTTTTGACAACTTACTAAGTTTATGAAGCTCTGTCCCAACGATGAAAGATAGAGAAGTCTAATTATCAGGGATGGCTAATTTGTGGACGACTATACCGAGGATCTATTTCTAATGATAGCTATAGTAAGCTGAGCTAGTTTGTCGAAACGTCCGCAAACACCCCCGGCACCCATATACACACATCACTACTCGGCTCTGCCCTTTTTATCCTTGTACTCCACAAACTGAGATCGATGCGGTGATTCTTTTAGGATGTAGCGATACGGGTTGACAAGGCAGGAGTGGTGAGTGCGCGGGCTGCACAGGCATCGTCGATGACTGAACTGACTGCCGGCACTGTCGGTCACTTATTTGTGTTTTCGCTAACTCTCATTGATTCAAGTATGTGCTGATATCGAGTTACTTATCTATGGTCTTGGACGTAAAAGTTGGGGTTATTACTTGTAAGTGTATTTGTTATTTACCATGAAAATGAACATAAGAGTTCCAGAGATAGCATTGATTGATCTAATAGTTCCCGAGAGATTGGCAAAAGTAACCGTACCACTGCTTCATCTATACTTGATAAACAATTGCCTCAACTCAACTATCTCCTTAGCTAGCTACCCACAGGCCACAGGAGAGCAGGCACAAGCAAGCAGCAAACAGCCAAACATGCGAGAAAAATGCCATACACACTACCACCAACCAAAGCTATACAAGATACGTATATACAAACTGCTGATTTATGCCTCTCCTACAACTCTCTCCCTACACATCCATCCCTTCGACGTTCTCCTTGACCACGACGACGTCGTCCATCTCCTTTTGCAGGTCGCCGTTGCCCTCCTCCGCGGGCGCCACCACCGCCGATGTGCTGGGCTTATACACGTGCCGCCTCGCGAACACGAGGAACACGGCGAAGTTGACTACCCCGAGCACCACAAGCATCCAGTAAAACAGGTCAAGCTTCCCGGCATCCAGGTTGTTCCGAATCCAAGTCCCCCGCGTCGCGGCGTCAACGACGAAAACGAGGAAGCTGCTCAGGAAGAACCCCATGGACAGCGTAACCAGAAAGAGCCCCGTGCTCATGGACTTCATCCGCTCCGGCGCCTCGCGGATGAAGAACTCGAGCTGCCCCACGTAAGCGAACGCCTCGCCGGCGCCCACCAAGAAGAACTGCGGCACCAGCCAGAACGCGCTGATGATGGCGTGGGAGTCCCCGTTCGCGGCGTCGCGGCGCTTCTTCTCGACGAGGGCGGCGACGACCATGGCGACGGTGGCGAGGACCAGGCCGGTGCCGACGCGCTGAAGCGAGGTGAGCCCCTGCGGGCGGTGAGTGAGGCGGCTGGCGAGCGGCACGAGAAGACGCTCGTTGAGAGAGGTGAAGAGGAGGATGGAGAGGAAGAGAAAGACGGAGAGGGAGCCGGCGGGGATGACGAAGCCACGGTGGAGGCGGCGGTCCATGCGGGTGGCCTGCTCGACGGAGAAGGTGGTCATCTGGGAGTACACCGTCCAGAAGAGGATGCAGGTAGACCATATGGGCAGCAGCTTCACCACCATCTTTACCTCCTCCACCTCCGTCACCGTCGACGCCGACGCTGGCTGCTGCTTCGGCGGAGACGCGGCCAGGTCGGCCTGATCCACGACCGCCGCTTTGTCCAGGCACCTGCGCGCAGCGCACGGTAAAAATCAAGTTACTTACTCAAGTACATCCGCACGATGTTGTCAACAAGACGTGGAAAAAATGGCAAAGTCCATGTTACGACTTGACACGCGCATATGATTGATCATTACGCTTTCGAGTTGTGGCTGCTGTTCGTTGCAGCAAGGCATGCAAGTAAACTGTCTTCTTGCTAACAAACGGTGAGGTCTCGTCTGGGGCCAATGGCCACCAAGGAGGCACCGTGCATGTACCGTGTAACGTTACAACTTGGTCAACTCGGCATTGATCGGCCGCGGAGATTTCATGTCAACACGTGTGCGATCTGGAGGGTCGTCGTAGCAACTTGAGATACGTCTCAGGAAGCATGGAAGTCTGCCTTTAGTGGCTCCTTCACGTGTATTTCAGGAACACGTTTGTAATTTATTTTTTTTGTCCTTTCATGTAATTCGGATTGCATTCTATACTTATCTGTAGGTTTTTGTGCCACAGTTTTAATATAAAGCAGGGTATATTTTCAAAAAGAAATTGACAAATTTTGCTAGCTACTGTGTGAAGACTGAGTTTGCAGCGACTCGAGCTTAGTACGCAGGCCGGTGCACCAAACTGACTATTCGTGTATGCATCTGAGGCGTTCAGTTATTGCAATTTGGGTGTGTGCGTGACTCACCTATCCCTGTCACTACATTCACTACCACCCCAACAGGACGAGGATATTTCGCCGAGACAGAGTAATCGGCCCTATTAACGTCAGCTACTTCTGGAACCTCAAGTGACAGGGCATCCTCTAGATTACCTTGAGATTTGGCTGGCAGCTTCGCAGTCGGATCGCTCTGATCGCCTCACTTTATTTCCCTCTCTGGCATGATTTGCTTTTGCTTGTTGTATTGGTAGCAATGCTAGGAACCAAGAACTGGTCTGAATTGTCGTTTTAACCTTCTCTTGTCCATCTCAGCCTCGACACCGACAGGACACGTGGACAAGTGGCGTGCTCGTACTAGTAATAGACTTGTGCTGAACTCTCATGCCTTGTACACTTCACAATTCCAAATCCTAGCTGTCGGAACGGACGGTGCTGATCCATACTAACCAGGAAACCATGGGAAATTTATGTGGCTGACTCTACACACGATAGAGGATGAAGGCTCAGATGCAGAGCAGTATCCTATCTTTGAAAGAAAATGATAACTGAAACAACGAACGAGCAGTGATAATACAGCCACATGCATATGATCCTACGCCTACAGTACGAGCTTGTACTGGCTAGTAGCACACCTTGGCGTGCTGCCACAGAACAATGGGTTGTCCTGGTACTATCATTGTCCTTGTGTGTATCACTAAGATATGTACATATGGTGTGAATGTGATGCATCCCAACCATAACATTTTTCTTTTAACTATTATTGGGACAGCAACAAGCTAACTTCTCACAATTATGACCGAAACTATAATTTCGTATCGAGAAAAGCATAGCTCAAACTAAACTATATTTTTCACAAAATAAAATCATGTGATAATTACTCAATCCTTAACATGCATGATGTTAATGCACAAGAGATTTTTCCAAGATCCCATTTGTTACCTGAGTCTGTCAGTGTACGCCACCTTGGTCGTGTGAAAGCCGTTGAGCTCGCCGGCATCGGCGGGGAGCGGCAGCTTGCGCTTCTTCCACGCCGTCCACAGCACCCTCCCGATCACCGTGAGCGGGCTACCCTCGGGACGCCGGTACCGGTACTTGGGCGTGCCAGCGACAAGCACAGCGACGCCGAGGACCATGGCGACGGCGGAGACGCCGTACCCCCAGCCGCGGCCGACGTTGTCCTGCACGTACACCCAGCACGGTGACCGCGAACAGGGAGCCGAGGCTGATGCAGAAGTAGAAGCGGTTGAAGAAGAACACCATGGCCCGCTCCTCCCGCGGGTTGCGCCCGTCGAACTGGTCCGACCCGAACCCGGACACGTTCGCCTTGAGGCTCCCCGCGCCCGCCGCGATCGTATACAGCGCCGCGTACAGCATTGCCAGCTGCCCGCCGCTCGCCGGCACGCACTCGTGCCCCTGCGCGCTCCGCGGGTCCCCGCACGGCGGCGGCCGCATGCTCGGCACAATCGTGTCCACCGCCAGCAAGCTCACACCCTGTTAAGTAAATTAACGGCGCAATGCGGCGCACATCGCGTAAGAAAATGATTTGTATTCAAAAACATGGCTGAAGTAGTACGATAGATGTGTCATCTGTGTTATGCGCGTGCTTACGGTGGCGGCGATGGTGGCGGAGACGGCGATGGTGATGTAGCGGCCGAGCTTGGCGTCGGCGAGGAAGCCACCGACGATGGCGAGGAGGTTGAGGGTGCCCATGAAGTTGGTGACGATGTTGGCAGACTTGGCGTTGGAGAGGTGCAGCTCGCCGACGAGGTACGTCACCAGGTTCATCGAGATGCCCATCACGCACACCCGCTCCGCCAGCTCCGTACCTACAGATCGATGAACGCCATGACACAGAGCCATTTGACATGTTGAGCTCACAATCTTTCAAGTGTGTGCGCACGCTAGCGCGGCTGCACGAACGTACGATGCTACGTGACATACCAAGGATAAGCCCGGCTCCGAGCCATCCTCCGGTCTTGGACTTGTCGACTGGTTTGCCACGGAAGTCGACGGTGTCGTCGGCGTTGCTATATCCGCCATGTCCCCCCGGCAGAAACCTACATGTTTACATAGAATAACAGCGAATTGAGCAAACCTGCCAATCTCGTCACCATACAATCATTATGCAAAGCATCAACATGCATCATAGCATGCGTGCGTGCGTGCAATTGTTTAGGCCTTTACCATTGCTGGTGCTGCTATGCTGCTGTGCTCCTGTAGTCTGGGACCAGGGAGTGAGGAGGAGAGGAACGTTTGTGTTGTGAGGCAGGCTGAGACCATGAGTGGGGAGGATTTATAGGGCTCGGGGTTGTGAGGTTGATCTTGAGATTTTCTCTGGTTACTTTTCTCCCTTTTTTTCTCATTCTTTCCTACTTGCTGTTTTTGGTAGGGTGAGATGGACAAAGTGGAGATGATTAAGAAGCTGTGAGGCAGACACAGACCGTACAATATGTGCTGCCCACGCCCTTTGGCCTGCAACGGACAAGTAGACGATGACCCGGCGGGTTCTGTGGTCCGCGGAGGGTGGGCTGCCAAGTCTTTGGGTGAAGGGGAAGGCTGAATGCTGCAATAGGAATTAAGGTCTCGTGGGAGGTTAATCCTATGGCTGAAATAAAAATAGAGTTAAAAAAAAGAGAAAATTTTAGACCTATAAAAAATTTATTTGTCTTAAAAATGTGCAACTACCCAACTGTATCTTTCAAACCTAAAATTGCACAAAAAATTATGGGATTAAGCAATATGCAACTATAGGTAAAAAAGAAATTATTTTTATACCTGGATATTAAAAAAAATTTACGAATCTCGGAACAAAGATTAGACTAGTCCTACGACTAAGCTTGTCAACTGAGAAATTCTTAGTTGACTGAGCAATAGCAAAACCGTCAATATTTTTTAAAAATATATATAATTATGGGAATTTACACGGATTGTTCTGTGCGGACTTGGTTTGGCGGAACCCTCAGCCTTCTTTCTCCTATTGCCATCAATGCTCCTTCATAGTTAATGGCTGCTCTATCCCCCTCCCCCCTCCCATAGAGTCACCCACTCACTTGTCGCCATCCTTGCAGCCCCTTTTCCGAAGGCCCCCAATGTCACCCATCCGTGCATCCCCCTTTTCACGTTTTCACTAGCCGGGAGCTCCCCCTCTATTACTGTTCAACTTTCACACGCATGGCCCCATTCTATCTCCATGGTCGCCCCACCCCCCATTTTGAGGAACCACCCACCACCACCCCTTTCCCTTTAATGGTGCCCTGTTTCACAAATTTTGAATTTAGGTATTGTCCATGTCCATTCTTCATGATTTTTATAGTTGCTAGTTCGAATCATTTTGAGAGCAAGCTCATAATCTGCAAGTTAGATATTTTAGAGTTCAATTTTCTTGAATTAAAAGTTGAAGATTTTGGATTCTAAAATTGTCGAAATGAAAGTGGTTGGTGTAGGGCAAGAGTGACAAGGGAGTCATGTACCAGTAGAAGAGACCATAGGCTCGACCTATGGTGTGGGTGGGGGTGGGGGAGCTTGCAGAGGACATTGTAGTGGAGGAAGACGATCTGCCACATTGCCATGTGGCGCAATTATGAAGTGCTGAGTTAAGTAGTTGCACCTTTTGTTAAATATATGAGTGCCGAGTGAAGAGGTTACGCCCTTTGTTAAATACTATATCACTTTTGCTATTACACAGGTGACTATTTTTTTCACTCTTCGCAATCCATTACGTTCTTCAACCTGGCAAGCATGCTAGAGTGGCTATCATCGCGAGATGGAGCCGTTGGCAATATGGGAGCGGTGATGGTGGCGGACCTGAGGGAGTGTTGGAGTGGTTGGTCGCGAGGCGGAGCCACCGGTGATGCGAGAGCAGCGATAGTTGTGGAGCCGAGGTAGGAGACCTCGACAGAGTTAGGGGTTTAGGGTTAGGGGGGTCACCAAAGCAAGAGGTGTTTAGAGGGAAGACTTGATCCGACGACGGCGGCTGCCGGACATGACAAACCGGGGTCGATGATGACGCGGACGTGGCAGCGCCGATGGAGACGAGGTTAGATTGGGGAAGCGCAATAGTGCAGGAGAAAGAAGAAGAAGAAGAATGGGCCGTTGGATTTAGATCCACTGGTTTAAAAAAAATCCACATTGATTTGAGAAAAAGGCAAGCAATTAAGATATAAACGGACCCATACTATATTTGTCTTGAGCAGGTTACAATCATACCATGTTCTGGAAAGATTTGAGTTACTGGCGGTAGTCTTATGGCGTACGTGAAATTGAGAGATACTTGTCTAGTATGTTGTTATTCATTGGAACAAGGAAAACGTGATGCTCCACCTATTTAAAGTGGTTTCTTGCTTTTGTTGTGGTTAACATTCTGAAGGTGTCAACGGGGGGAGTAAATGACAAAGAGAGAATGACACAGATAATGACACTTAGACGGTGCAGTTAGGTACCACTGGGGTTTAAAGTACATCATCGATCTCCCATTGTAGTATGTGTCTAGCAGTCTAGCACTCTAGCTTGATAGTTTTCAAAATAAGATACCTCACCAATCTCAATTCTGCCTAGATAGGTAGTTATTATTTTTTTCTTTTTGGAGCAACCTTTTGGTTTTTAGAAACTTTTTTTGGAGAAACGTAGATGGGCAATTGGCACAGAAGATTCGGATTGTTTGTGTTAGAGAATGGATTGAGACAGCAACTGTTGGGCCTATGCAGAGCCGCCCCTTATAAGGCACGGGCGGTTAGGGATTAGCCCTAACCGCCGCCACCGTGTTGTGGCCGGGTGGGGGTGATGCGTCGGGTTCCGCCGCCTCTGTTTGGTCGCCGGCAACGCGCCGGCCAGC
Organism: Stipa capillata; assembly: GCA_019208055.1. Taxonomy (NCBI): domain Eukaryota; kingdom Viridiplantae; phylum Streptophyta; class Magnoliopsida; order Poales; family Poaceae; genus Stipa; species Stipa capillata. The sequence continues at coordinate 141,672 of JAGXJF010000796.1, read as the reverse complement.
GAGGGGGGCCGTCGGAGGGGAGCCGCGCCGCTGGATGAGCCCAGCCGAAGAAGCCGCCGCCGCTGGGGTGCATGCGCCGGAGGGCGCCGCGGTGCCGTTGGCTTGGCCGCCGGTGCGTCCCGCCGCCGGGGTCTCCTGCGGGTGAGCCGGAGGGCCCCACCGATCGAGGAAGTCCGGCCACCTCTGCCGCCGCTTGGCTGGTGAGGGGAGGCCGCCGGTGCCGTGCGCCCAGGGCCAGCTGCCGATGCCGAGGCCGGGCTGAGGCCTGCTCGAGTGGTCGCCGCCGCCTCTGGTTGGGGCGCGCCGGCTGTGGAGGGGGCCGCCGCTGGCCGCGGGTGAGGGCTCCGTTGAGGAGATCGTCTCCAAGATGGCAAGAAGCTGACGGAGGATTGCTTCAGCGACGTCGATCGTCGCTAAAATGGTAAGTATGTGCTGAATATCGGTGTCAGCTATGGCTTACCCTTGCTTCTTATGTTCTTGCTTCTTGCTGAAGTTATGGCCAGAGTTCTTGTTTGAAGATGTAGTACTCTCGATAGAACAACGTGGCTGATAACGTGTTAGAGAATAGATTGAGACAGCAACTGGTCAATGAACAATGATTCTCTTATATTCATTATTGATGTTTGATACATATATATACAATCTGAAGAGATGGCAGTTGTTGTTTGAAACGTCATTAGTAGTGCTAATGACGATTGATTAATTGATCAACAGTCGCGTCTCTTCAACAAGGGACGTCGGTTCTTAACAGTTTGGTGGGACAAGTGAGGGCTGCGCTGCATGAGGTGATGTGGGCCAGGAAAACGTGACAGCAATGGAACACGGCACGGCCACCGTGGGGGAGCCCGTCATCGGCGTGTCCGCCCTGCCGCGTGATGCATAGCGCCGCCGGGCCACACGTAAAAAGTCGGCTACGGCACCGTCACCGGGTGGCTCCAAAAACGAAGGCCGCTATCGCTGCTGACGTGTCAGACTCCAGCTGGCTTGCGCGGTCGGTGGGCCCTACTCCATGATGACGTGGATGTCTACTTCCTGCCTGCAAGGCTGCAAAGCAACGAACGTTTGGAGTTGGGAGAGCGAGCCCGGCTGCATGTCATGCGGCCCTGGGAAACCGGATGCTGACGTGGCGCTAGTGAACAGCAACATGCTAACGACGAAAGCCACCCGTCTCAGTATTTGCGTGGCAGTGCTTTAGTTTCCTTTAGGGCGTTTTTTTGCCTTTTTGCAATCACAGTTTCTCATGGATTTCATACCATTTTTAGTAAAAAAACTATGGTGTTTCTCTAATTATATAGCTTTCCTTTTTCTTTCTCATTGGACGATTTTGTTTCTCATGCTGACACTTAGATGCAGTAGATAGAAACATCAGAAAGATATGCAAACTGAGGCTCCTTTAAATAGACTAGAGCCATTGGCTGTACAGATCGATGGATAACATGATTATAATGTCATTTCAATTGTTCGGCGTACATATATATGTAGCATGCATGACTAAAATGCTGTTCTCACACAAGATTACCCGGAAGAAGCTTATTCTCCTCCAGTGTTAAGGATTGAGGGCCTGTTTGTTTGGCAGGTTTTTGACTTTTTTGATTTTGACTTCGAAGCCAGAAAAGCCTCAAACAACTTATTGTTTCAGGCTTTTTGAAGCCAAAAGCCAAAAGCAGGTAAATAGATGCTTTTCTGGCTTCGAAGCCAAAGTCCAGAAGCCTAAAAAAACCTAAACAAACAGGGCCTGAAACTGGCAGTATTCAAACGCGTGCAAGCGCCGATTATGTTAGGCGTGCAACCTCCGTGTCTTCCGTGGTTCACTGTTTCTGTATCAGACTGCTTTTCTTGCGGATATGTCAGTTGCGGTCAAACAAAGCTCTTGAGACCGCACAAGTGCTGGTTAAATAAATAAAAACACCAGGAACATTTTTTGTTTTGTTTCCTTCGTCCAGAAAGGATTCGCTTAAGCTAGTAGTACAATTGACTTTCTTTGTCCTACGCTTGAAAGCTTTGAGAGCCGTATATTAATCATAATCCAATGATACAAAGTATAAACATACACGCGACACTTTCTCGTCCTGCGATTGCCGCGTAGAACTACTAAATGTCATACACTAATTCCACCCAGTGTCAAGCCTAGCCAGGCCAACGTGCCACGCTGCTGCTGAGTCGTGCCTTTTTTTTTCCCTTTTCTTTTTTTGGTGAAGTAGCTTATTATACACACATACTAAGATAAATATGAAAGAGATTAATATAATATGACCACGTATATCCCTAAATCTATACTATAATTATTTAAAAATTCCCAAAGTATGAATTTGAACAGGGACATAGAATAGAAACATGTAAACAACTAAATTCTTGATATCGTCAATGAATAAACATTTTAAACAGATTATCCTAAAACTAATGCAGATATAATAAAGAAAGGGAGTAGTATGGAAAGGACATGGCGCTTCACGGGAAGGCACAACTTGTGAATGCAATGCCGCAGAACGAATTACACGTGGGATTTGTTTTATGCATCTGGGGCCAAAAGGAGATCTCGATCGAGGTGTTAGCTTCATGACTAGTCTTCCGTAGTTCATGATAAGAACAAACAATAAATATTTTTCTTCTTTTCTAGTGAAGATACAGCACAACACAAACAAAGAGATACTTCGTGCGCACTAGTAACTTGTATAAGCTACCAAATCGACCTATCGGTGACATTACTCGGACATATACAAATCACTCCTTACCTTCCAACATCTCCTGTCTCAATTCTTACCACGATATTTTTATCCATTTCTTGTTGGTCATCCAAAAGAGGAGGCCAAATCATGATATGTTCTTGAATATTCTCAAAATGGACACATTACCAATCTAGATCAGGTCGGCACATGCCGATAAGCATGTCTACTTTTGGAACGTGATACTCATCAGCCATCATGCATCAGAGTCAAAATTAGTTGAAGCTGGGGTGACACATCTTTTGGTTGGCCATAGGTCTTCTTCTGCTAGATAAAGAATCATATGCTATCCTCTCCATGATCGGATCTTCTATGTGCTAGATTGGAGATGATGAAGCCAGCTTGGTCAATGAGATAATGGGGGGAGTCATTGTTTATCTGAATAACAAGGTCACGTACAAGGATATATGGCACTGGAGTACTTTAAATCAGTATCAATGTCATCACGTAACCTGTTTGGGGAAAACTCATATGGCAAATTGATTGGATAATCCTGATTACCGTTCTGTATTATCTCCAACAACACAATTGAAAAGATCACGCAAATCAAGTGCCAACTATGAATGATTCGACACAATAAAAAGTACAGTTAATAAGTTCAAAACATAGCATGCATTCAAATCACAAGAGTGGATTTATCACACGTCCCAGCGGGTCGACGCATATCATCTGCCTTTCTTCCCTTTTGCTTTCGTTTTACTGAAGAGATTCGTGGCCATTGGATCGAGAATCGGGTTGTAGGGATTGAGGTCAGCAAGACAATTTCAATTTCGCGCGAGATATTTGATGCCATCAATTTCTCTCTTAGGCTTTGTCCTCCCCGTTTGATCTCAATCACGCAGCCAACAGCGCGTGCAATTAATGGAAAACTTATTTTAGAAGTTATGATAAAAAAACTCTGTGACAAGATACATTTTCACATGAGAATTCAAATACAGAACTTGAAGATTGCGAACTCCATCGTCAGGCACGGGCCACAAGCAGATAAATTGTACTTGATCACCTCTGTAACACCCCGGCCCTCTCACCCGGACCGGCAGTCGTTACGCCTAGCTATCACCTGAAATCCAGACTGGTCCCACAAACCAACACTAGTCTTTCCTGCGCACTTTGTGCTCACTCGTGCGCACCCGAGAAGAACTTCCCGGTCGATCACCCATCCCCAAATTGCTCCAAGCCAAGCATGCTTAACCCAGATGTTATTTGGAGATGAGCTTCCGGAAAAGAAGGTGCACCTTATTGATATGAGTAGTCTATCAATCCTATTAACCAGAATGTCACATACACCCCTCTTAAAGGATCCGACGTCCTCGTCGGCCTAGCAGGAACGTTCCCTTTTGGCACACGTCGCCCATGCGTCCAGTGCCGGCACATGTGCCATGCCGTGCGCCTCGACGGGCCACACGCGCCATGCGCCACATGTCCGCGCCCCTGACCCGCACACGCCTGTGTAACGCTGTCGGGATCCGAAATCGTACCTAGTTTAACGTATGATACGCCATCAAAGACCGAGCAACCGCTTAACGTGGATACACGTTACCTCGCGTGCATACACCGCTAAGGGTCCGACACCGAACCAGCACTGCATACGAACACCACCTGACACCACCTGACCACCTGGTCGTATGTCTCACTGCTGGTCCAGCCGGCCAGAAACGGATACCATGCCGTAAGCCAAACATGATTACGAAACCCTGTAGTGGGTTAATACTCAGCTTCCGTGAAGAAAATTGCAATCACAAGAGGAGCCCGACGTCCGTGTCCACACCCTAACCCAATCGGCCGTAGCACAGATCGGTGGGTCACCCGAAGGCCCGACACTGACGTCCACACCTTGCCCAGCCGGCAGTCGCATCGCAGCTGGTGGGTCACTCAACTCGTGATCACGAACCTCATACAGAAGACTCGTACCAACTCACTACCGTCTCTTCGCACACTTCAACCATACACGCATTGTGTACGAAGAGCCGTGTTAAACAACTTCGCATATCATTGCACAAACTCTACAGGGAGGATTACCAGATAATTAGTACACATCCCTTATATTTGGGCAATTACTTAATTTACAGACATTTGACCCGAAGGTCTTAAGTACGATAAGTAAACAACGGAAACATGCAGTTTTACCCAGAGATACAAGTTAGTATGTAACATCTCTATTTGCTAACCTCGTAATGTGCATCATATGCATTGCATGGCATGAACTCACGAACTTGAAAAATGAGAAGAATTTTGAATTTTTGAAAACCCTAATCTCACCCTAAGGGCTCGGAAATGATTTTTATGTATTATATAATTAAAGTGATCTGGCAAGATGTTCTCATGATTAATATCAATTTGATTTTGGTTTTGGGGAACTAGATTCAAATCAAAACTGGAAAACGGAAATCAAATTCAAAATGAAATTCAAATTGAACATCAAAACAGCAAATCAAAGAAATAACAACCTAACCCTAAATTCCTTTCCCCCCCTTCTTCTACCCAGGATGGGCCTTCCTCCCACCGGCCCATCTCCTTCTCCCCTCCGGCCTAGCCCGCCACCGCTTTCCTCTTTTTTTTCTTTTCTTCCTCACGAAGGCACCCGGCCACCCCTGCCTTATCCATTCACCCGGCTGCCTCCTCTCTCCTCCCGCCGGCCACCTCGCCCCGTTCGCCTCGGTCCTCCACACCCCGCCTCACCGCCGCTCCACCCGGGCACCGGCCGACCGCCTCCTCCTTCTCCCTCCCGCCGCGCCTCACCGAGCCGGCCTCCTTTCCCGCCGCCGCTTGCCCTACTCCCTCGCCGCATCTTCTCACCGCACCGCCCCGTCGCCGCGGCTCCGCCCGCCTCCATCCATCCGGCCGCCTCACCACCGGAGTAGCCCAAGCCGCCCCGAGCCCGTCGCCTTGCTCCGCCGCTCTCGCCACCCATCCGTCCCGGAGCTCCTTCCATCCGCGCCGCCCCGAGCCTCCCTCCCACCGCACCACCCCTTGCACCGCCAGATCCCCAAGCTCCCGTCGCCATCTCCTCCGAAGGACGCCGCCGTCGAGCCTTGCCACCTCCCCAGAGTCCACCGCCCCGCCGGAGCCAAGCGCCGCCGTTCCACCGGTAGGTCCCGTCGCCGTCGCCCTTGCTGCGCCGTCCTTCCCCGGCCTGCCTCCTCGCCGACGGTGGCTCCGCCACAGCCGGATCGAGCGCACGGCCGAGCGCCACCTTGAGCTCCCGACCGAGCTCCATTAAAGCCGCTAATGACCTACTTATTGTGCTGCTAAGACGCATCGAATGCTATTAACCGTGTATTAATTGCTAACGGTGATTAAAAGCTGTAATTAATACCAAAAGTGATGTTCAGACCAGTTAAATACTTCATTAAACATTAATCATGTTTCATTAATGCTAACTGACAGCTTAATGATTCTAATTAATAGCTCCCAGTGTATTAAATGCACTCAATAGAGTTAATCCCAATGACATGCGGGTCCCAGAGGTAAGAAATAAAAATAAAGATAAAAGAGAATAGATTTCTATGACATTGGGTCCCACATGTAAGAATTTAAAGAAAAAGAATAAATAAAAAGGAAAAGTATGACAGTGGGCCCCACCTGTCATTGACCTAGTCAAATTTGGTCAACTTTGACCAGTAGGGCCCACATGTCAGCCTCTCGTGCTTTTGAATTAAATTAATATTATTTTTACTGAGAAAAATACAACAAAGGGTGAAAAAGGTTTAAATCTTGTAAAATTCATAGAAAATTCATCTTTAATCAGAAAAATGCAAATAATATATCAAAATGTTCAAGAAAAGAAGATCTATTCAAAAACATCATGTTCATCCATGTTCGCATGCTAGGAATAATACAATTTGCTAAAAACTTGAATTAGGGTTTCTGATTAGCCGGAGGATTTTCGGATCGCGATATTTTATGCGTCCGGACTCCGATTAAATTGATTCCATTTGCATTAGTCTTTATTTTGCATCCTCTACGTCATAGCATGCATGTCATCTCATGCTGATGTTCAGCATTTAGATATTTACCGTTATACCCTTGTTTCCGGTGTTTTCGTTCTTCCTCGATAGAGCCGGAAGATCCACAGGGCGATAGTCTCGATCACGAGCAGGGTTCCGTTGCAGAGCAACCAGGCAAGTAGCCCCTTTGGTCACATTACAAAACTCCTACTATTTGCAAAGTATTAGTTGTTTTTAAATTTGTTATCACATGCGTTCAAATTCTATTTTTCCGCTAAGTCAAACCCTAATCCGATGTGTAAGACTCGCCTTGTCGCTTAAACAACTCCACCACCATCCCAACCTAGCTAGAATGGTAGAATAGTGTACACTTGTGTAATGCTTGCTATATTACTAATGCTTAGACATGCTTAGACTTGTAGAGTCATAATTTCTTGGATGGCAGGCAAATTCACACTATTGGATGGGTTACGTGGTAGGTGGGTGTTCACCGGGATAAGTAATGAACCTGCTTAATCATATCTGGGTTTAGACGAGAGGCCATGGCTGGGAGCATGGTGGGTTGTCTCGTCTTCCCGCAAGGACCGGTTACCGATGTCCCTTCGAACCAAGATTCACGTACTTCTACACGGGTGGATTATGGGGCCACCCACGACTGAATAATTTGCCTAGACTTAGAGTATGAGCTGCATAGTTTGCCGTTTCCATTTGCCGGGTGCGTGAAAAAGGATGTGGTGTGGTGCTTCAATATAGGTGTAAGGGTTACACACGATTCGAGTCCGGGGATGTATCACCTGCTACAACGTATGGGACCGTGTCGTAGTTACGGCCGGACTGATGTACATGGACTAGCCCGTATGGGTGGCTCATACCTAGGTCGAAAGCATTGTAAAGGTCGTGTTCGATCACCCTCCGCCAGCACACCTCGTGAAAGTGTGTCAATCGCGATGGCACTAGGAGACGATCGATACGTGTAGGTAAAGATGTACCCCCCTACAGGGTTTGAACTGTTTGAACAGCCGTGTCCGCAGTTATGGACAACTTGGTAAGATTTTGCATCGAATTAGACAACTATAACCAACTTTAAAACTTGCCAACTCTAAGGACGTGGTTAGCGACAGCTTCCTCCCAGGGTGGTCGAGGATGGGTCGAGGTATCTAAGGTGTGGTGATCTGCAGTAAGGACTGATCGAGAAGTGTTCGACTCATCCCCTTTGAAAGGCATTCTGGTAGTCGATTTCTAATCTACTTACTCCTATTGATAAAGGTAAAACTTGCTTTCCGCAAATTAGTCCACAATTACCCCTTTATTGATACTTGACACGTCTATTACTACTTCCGCACTGTAAGTCTTGCTGAGTACAATTTTGTACTCACCCTGCTATTGTTGATGTTTTTGTTGCAGAGGAAACTACCCCTTCAGAGGGTGGTTTCTATATAGAACTCGACACCGACGACGCCTAGACGCTGGGAATCCCAGGCAGTGATCCTGCCCTAGGGTTAGTAGCTTGGTTTATTTCGTTGCCACTTTTGGCTCCACCGTTTTGGCTTCGTAGCCGCTAATACTCTTCCGCTGTGTGTATTTGGATCTTCGGATCCTTGTGTGTATATATGTTTGTTAAGTTTCAAACTTATACTATTGCAGTTTCGGTCGTAGAGTTGCTGCTGTGAAATCTGGTTGTTTTCGCCTGCTCATGTGCCATGCGTGTATGTTGATGAAGCACATGTTGTGGGTAGGATTTCAGAGTTCCTATCATAGAGTTATTAGGTTTGATCACCCCTGTGAAGCGACTCTGCTACTGAGAGATTGGGAACTGTATCACTCTACTCCAGCCGAGCATTAATTTGCCGGGACGAGTTCGCGGTTGATGTTCCGGCTCAGTAAGAACAGAGTGAGGAGACCATATCACCCTACTTGATCCGTGCATTAGTTTGCCGGGGAAAGTTCGGGGTTGACGTCTCGGGCTATTCGGAGCCATATCACTCCACTCCTCTTGGGATTGATCCCCAGGAGTTGAGGTCGGGGTTGACGTTTCGACTTAGCGGGTGATTTTACTTAAGACTCTCTGTTATGAATTCTGGGGTTCGACATAGTATCTCAAGAGACCCAAAATACCCTACATCGGTCCACAAGTTCGAAAAGCTGAAGAGATACCGATTCAAGCGTCTTCAGGGAAATAGTCGCCGATGGAGGGTTCACCTGTTCCTAAGCATGCAATAACAACTACCAATGAGTGCAAACGTACTCGCAAGACTTAATAATGCTTGGACATGACGTTAATATGAGGTTAACAGTAAGAAGAGCATCAGCCCTACCATGCTAGTAGATTTGAGCAACACCAAATAATGTAAGTTCTCCATGATACATGACCAAGTTAACATCAATCAACGGATATAACTAGATTCAACCGATCAACATGATATAGCAACATAGATCCATAATTTGACCTATAGGTCAACATCCTTCAATTCAATTCATACAAAGAGGCCTTGGTTAGTCGATGATCCCATAACGATTCTCTTGGTCCGGCTCATGAGGATAGCTAGTCCACCGTGAGCGGGCCCCAACCAGACATCAACTATGGACCCCGACACAACCAACTGTCTCGCGGCTTTTCAGGGAGCATCGAGCGAGGGTTCACATGCTGTACCTCCGGTAAACTCGACGTAGGGCTCGAGCGACCCCAACATTGTACAGACGCTCTCCCAACGCCCCCTCGTCTCTCATCTCACTCATTAAGGGTTTAAGTTGATGACACGTCAAGTTAAACCTTAACCCGACAGTAGCAATCATCATCAGGCATGTAATTGAGCTAAAACAATTCATAATCATGGCATATCACAATTAACAAAAGCAAAGAAAGTAGCATGGCAATGTCGCAAGCTCTGCTTACCTGGACTGGGAAATTCCTCGGATTCCTGGAATTCGAGTTCCTGAGGCTCCACTCCCTTGTCGCCGGTTTCTGGGGTTTTACAAATATGACGACGAAAGCACGAAAACTAATAAATAAGCATTCAATATGACATTACATGAATTTTGTATGAGATGCACAACAATACCTAAACATTTAGAGTTGAAAGCATTTGTGATTAAGTTCGGGTCTATTTGAGGCGAGCATCGGAAATCAGGGTTTTAACGATTTCCGTCGATCGATTAATGATCAATTAGCTATTGTTCTCAATTAATTGCTTCTATGGACATCAAAATGGTATGGGGTTATTTTTTTCAGTGGTAATATATGAGTTATTGGTCAAGCTGGCAAAATTTCATGATTTTTGGGCAAGGATTGAATTTATAGCAATTTATACAAGGTTTGATGCATTTCAATTAATTCTAGAAATTTCCAACACAATTACATGGCCAAAATTATTTTTAATGGATACTACAAGTTGCACTGATCCCAAATATAAAATTTTCATAATTTTCTGAGTTCATATGAATTTTTGGTGAATTTTCTAAGTTTTCAGCAATTTTAACTAATTTTTTGCATTTTCTAAATAGAAAATTACTCTAAAAACTTTTTATACCTAGACTAACCTAGCCCTAGCCACTGACCAGTGGGCCCTAGGTCTTAGTTTTTATTTTCTTTATTTTATTTTTATTTTATTTATTGATTGTTTTATTTTATTTTATTATTTATTTATTTTTCTTTTCTTTTCCTTTTCTTTTCTTTTCTTTTCTCTTTTTTTTTGTTCTCGGGTTTTGGCCCAGAGGGTCCGGCCCGGAGGCTCCGGCCTGGCCCAGAGGCTCCGGCCCACAGGGGCGGTTAGCGGGGAAAGCGGGCCGGCCTCGCGGGCTGCGCGGGGAGGAGAGGGGAGGGGCGGCGGCGGGGCAGCGCCGAAGGCGGGGAAGACGGGGGCGGCGCCGGGGAAAGGAGGTCCGGCGGCGGCGGGGCGAAGTCGGGGAGGCGGCGGGGCGCGTGACCGGAGATGGGGAAGACGACGGCGAGGCGGCGCCGGCGCAGAGCTCCGACGGCGAGCGGCAGGGCGAGGCGGGAGAGCGGCGGGGTGAGGCGGAGAATAAGGGAGGGAGAGAGGAGAGGACGGGGTGACGGGGGAAAGCGCGGCCAGCCGGCATGAGCGCCGGCGTGGGCGTCGGCACGCGTCGGTGGCGCCGGGCGCGAGGGAGAGGGGGCCCCGGGTGGGCGCCCGCGGGGAGCGGCGGGGCGGCGACACGTGGATCGCGGGGCGCAGGGCGGCCGCGTGGTGCGGGAGGCGAAGCGGCCGGGCGGGCGGGCGGCGCTGCGTGGCGGCTGGCGTCAGCGGGTGGGCCCCCGCTGACGTCAGCAAAAGATTTTTTTTAAAATTCGGCTGTTACAAAATCTACCCCCCTTACAAAGATCTCGACCCGAGATCTCTAACGGTTGGAGAAGGACAAGGGATAGGTGGATCGGAGCCAGTCTTCACGTTCCCAGGTGGCTTTGTCTTCAGAATGGTTGCTCCATTGGATCTTGAGGAATTTGTAGGTTTGGTTGCGAGTAGTCCGTTCCGATTCTTCAAGGATGCGTATCGGACTCTCTTGATAAGTTAGATCAAGTTGGAGCTCAAGGTCTTCGAGAGAGATTTCCTTAAGAGGGGGACGAAGGCACTTCTTCAGCTAAGATACATGGAAGACATCGTGCACATCGGCGAGAGCTGGGGGCAGTTCCAGCTGATATGCCACGGCACCTTGCTTGGCAAGGATACGGAAAGGGCCGATGAAGCGAGGGGCCAACTTGCCCTTAACCCTGAATCAGTGGGTGCCTTTGAACGGTGTGACTCTGAGGTAAACGAAATCATCAACTTGATATTGTACCTTTTTGCACTTTGGGTTAGCGTAGCTCTTCTGCCTGGATTGAGCTGCGTGGAGTCGTTCGCGAATCACCCGAACTTGGGATTCAGCTTCTTTAATTGAATCTGGGCCGAAGAACTGTCGTTCACCGGCTCCAGACCAATTGAGAGGAGTACGGCACCTACGCCCATATAGAGCTTCGAATGGTGCCATGCCGAGACTAGTTTGGAAGCTGTTGTTGTAGGAAAACTCTACGAAGGGCAAAGACTTCTCCCAGCTGGGACCGAAGGTGAGAACACAGGCTCTGAGCATATCTTCAAGAATCTGATTGGTTCTTTCTATTTGACCGCTTGTCTGAGGATGATAAGCGGTACTGAAGGATAACTTTGTTCCCATGGCTTCATGCAAACTCTGCCAGAAACGGTTGGTGAACTGAGGACCCCGATCCGAAATAATTCGCTTCGGAACCCCATTGAGACAGACGATCTTGGAGACGTAAAGCTCGGCGAGATGACTCACTTTGTGGGTTGTCTTGATCGGGATGAAGTGAGCCACTTTAGAGAGACGATCTACAATCACCCAGATTGCATCGTTCCCCTTTTGCGACCTAGGTAGGCCGACGATGAAGTCCATGCCTACCTCTTCCCATTTCCACTCAGGTACAGGAAGGGGTTGTAAGAGACCTGCTGGTCGCTGGTACTCTGCCTTAACCCGACGACAGGTGTCACACTCAGCGACATACTGGGCGATCTCTCGTTTCATACGGGTCCACCAGAATCGTGGATGAAGGTCCTGATACATCTTGGTGCTTCCAGGGTGGATGGAGAGGGGAGTGTTGTGAGCTACATGAAGAATGAGTGCTCGCAACTCTTTGTCCTTTTCTTTTCTTTTCTTTTCTCTCTTTTTTTTGTTCTTGGGTTTTGGCCTGGAGGGTCCAGCCCGGAGGCTCCGGCTTGGCCCAGAGGGTCCGGCCCACCGGGGCGGTCAGCGGGAAAAGCGGGGCGGGCTCGCGGGCTACGTGGGGGAGGAGAGGGGAGGGGCGGAAGGCTCATCGGCGGGGCGGCGGGGCCGAGGAGGCGAGGCGGCAGGGCAGCGCCGGAGGCGGGGAAGACGGGGGCGGTGCCGAGGAAAGGAGGTCCGACTGCGGCGAGCGAAGTCGGGGAGGCGGCGGGGCGCATGACCGGAGATGGGGAAGACAGCGGCGAGGCGGCGCCGGCGCAGAGCTCCGACGGCGAGCGGCGGGGCGAAGCGGGGAATGAGGGAGGGAGAGAGGAGAGGCCGGGGCGACGAGGGAAAGCGCGGCCGGCCGGCATGGGCGCCGGCACGCATCGGCGGCGCCGGGCGCAAGGGAGAGGGGGCCCCGGGCGGGCGCGTGTGGGGAGCGGCGGGGGCAGCGACACATGGCGTGCGGGGAGCGGGACAGCCGCGTGACGCGGGAGGCGAAGCGGCCGGGCGGGCGGGAGGCGCCGCGTGGCGGCTGGCGTCAGTGGGTGGGCTCCCACTAACATCAGCAAAAGATTTTTTTTTAAATTCGGCTGTTACAACCTCCTTGTCTGCCTTAAGATCAAGACAAGGGTGTCGTTTTCTTCAATTTCTCCATCGCAGATTCAGTCGCAAGGGGATACTTGAGGATTTGGTACTGATCAACACTGTTACTAGCAGGTGCGCTGATTCCTGGGTACTTGGGGCCTCTGGCCTTCTTCGCTGTCTTTGGTGGGTGGGACGTCACGGGCTAAATTGTTTAGGCCACCTTCAAGGCTTGAGTCTTGCCATCATCAGCCTTTTGGGCCGACCTAGTCAATACCCAACTACCGCGGTGTTCTGCCCCCTTCCTGTCATTTGTTTGTTGCCTACGTGGATTAATACCACACCGACACATCAATGGGCCTTGGTGGGCTTTTTACAGGCCGGTCCTAAAAAACTCATTTCAGGGCCTTGCGAGCCCATTCACTCGGTTCTCATGACTATAATACACATGGGAGTGTATAAAGATAAAACATAAATGTAGGAGAAAAAACTCGAACTGGGGCATGTGGCTCATTAGTCGTACCGTGCCACACGTATTGAAATACTATCACATGTATTTTTCTAAATCATTAGGTGCAGTAATTGGCACGAAATTACTACGTGCACACCAAAAGTTTACAAAGGATTGCTAATTCACATGCAAATCAGCGAGATTCTTTCAAAATTAAAACTTGTAAATGCAATAATACTTAAAATTTTAGTCTGATTTATGATCCATTTTTACTGTTGTGTTCGTCTCGATAAGAGCTTCAAAACTAGATCTCATTTCTATATGTTTCGATGAATTTTTTTTGTCACCAGTTGCCAGGTTACAGTATGCTGGTTACCAAGTTAAAAATGAACACTTAATAATGTATTAGTGAACGATTACCACGTAATAGCTGAATTAATTGGGGCATTGTTGCACAGAGAGAAAACTATGGACTATTATCAAGTAGCAATTGGTATTATCAGACCACTAAAGCATTGTAATGTAGTTTTAGAAATTTCGGAGAGTTGTGCAATAATCTGGTAACTTATCATTTCAATACGATAGCTTGTTCATTATAGCATGGTAAGTATTAGGCCGAAAAAATATCGTCCAAACATATCAACATGGGATCTAGGGGCTAACCGAATGGTGAAAACAGATTGTCAATCGGACTAATGGTTTACGAGATAATGAATTTTGGATTTAAGAGGATCTTAGATGACATCAGTTTTTCTGTACTGTAGTGTATGGTATGCAAACTAAGTCCTGTTTTTTTTGTGCTGATTCGGGATGAATTTTTTTTGACAGCCCAACATGCATAGGACGATACTATTTCATGTATTTTGGTAAGTCGTGGGAGCACTATGTTTCCTTTTTGATTTGTCAGAAATTGCTGGGTAAGCCTAACAAGGACACGTGTAGTTCCGTAAAAAAAGTTCTAATTTCGAAGGGAACCATCTAAGTTACATAACGTGAGTCCTCATTACTAACACATCACGAAGAAGTTTTACTAATTTAAAACTACACATGTTCTCCGTGAATAAAAGAGATCCGGCTTTAGTCAAATAGCTCACGACTAAACTTATTCTGATATCTTGCAATAGAAACTTCTCTCCCATCTCCAAGTAGGATAGTTTATTGCAACATAGTTTATCATCTTTTGATATTTCGCTTACCGGACAAAATAATAAACCAAATGGCATATATAGCAATATCATCATATCACAAGCATCTTATATTTTAATTATAGCCTATGTAGAGAACCATCATAGCCAACTACAATAATCTGAAACAACTGATAATACCTATGTTGAGAATCACGCCATCGAGTCCGGCCTCTATTTATGTGGGCTTTTCCATCCTACGTACATCAGCACCAGCCCTGACCGCACATGCATTAATTCAGGTAGCGGCCATCTCTGGCCGGGTAATACTAGTCACTTGACATAATTAGGGCAAATTGTTTTGCCGGTGTTAATTATTGCCACTCAACAAATTTTATTCCGGCACATTTCAACAAGATAGTCATACTAAAACGACCAGCCCAATTTGCCGTCATGACCTTTCTAGGGCATTAGTAGGACACTTGCTGGTACGGCGAGGGTTCAGCACTAGCAGCTGCTCAATAGTCGGTCTGCTCCTCCCAGGCCCGGCCGTTACCTTTACTGGATGACTCGCTGCTATACACACATGCATTTCAAGGCTTGTTATATAGCCGAATTACATCACCATTGCTACCCTGGACGTGGTAGCTAGGCCGCGTGTTAGGTTTCGGAGGGAGAGAGTGGCCGTGACCTCTCTCGTTCTGAGCATAAGAATGACAAGTACTATAGAACAAAGGGAGTATTGCATAAGTTAAGTCCAAGGAGTTGCATGCGTCCACTTCAAACTATATTACCGGCACTCTGAATTTGGATGAGTACCGATTGAGTATTGATCTACCTTTGGAATATGCATGTCAGTATGTAACATATGTTACTACTACGATAGCTAACCATAGCTAATTTGCCCCCAAAAAGTTTCTAAAATGGATCAGCTACAAACTTGCTAATGCTCAAGTATCCATAGAAGGCTGACTTACACGCACGTATTAATTATGTACTTCAGATCTACGAATACCATCAACTTCGCGTGCAAAAACATAGTGAAGAGCCACGTAGGAATAATAATTTCTTTTGCGAGGTAGATATGATACTCTTTAGGCCCGTTTGAGAGACAATAATAACAAGCTAGATAATCGATGAAGTATGAGCCTATAATAAAAAGCTAGATAGTGCTCTTCTTTCCTATCAGCTTGACCAATTCGATAAATTGGATGGTGCATGAAAGGAATATTGTGATCATCTTTCTAACGATGACAACACATTGTGAAGAATTTTCACATATGGCCAAGGAAATTAAAGATCAAGAGTTTTCTTTAAGGTACACCCAATCTATTTTGGACCGTCCATTTCTGAAAAATCCAACAGTTAATACTTTTACTCCTCTCGTTCAGACATAGAAGGCGTATTTTGATTGATTAAAACAAGACTTTAACTGACAATTACTCTAGTAATATATAATTTGTGTGACATAAAATTGATATTATTAGATTCGTATCCAAAAGTCCTTACTTATGATTATGATTTTGTATTAAATAAATTATATATTAATAGAGTAATTATGGGTCGAAGCCTTGTCTTAACTAATTAAAATACGCCTAACCTTTCTGGACGGAGAGAGTATTACCACGTACGTGACAAAAGAAGTCATAATTTACTATTTAGGGGTATTGAAGACTTTTGACTGCATATTATATAATGAAACAATGTTTAAACTCGGCCTCGATAGGAAAGGTACATACAATTGTGTCTTGGACCATATATCATTTCTTTCAATATTACAATCGATCATTTACTCGTATTTCCATGTCAAATAGGAACATCAAAATGAAGTAGTAGTAGATAAGCATAAAACTAATCAAATTTGGAGTTAATAACTTACGAACCAAACAATATCTATAAACTTAACAGCACAAAAAGATAAATTTCGGTGCTCAGATATCTCTAGATAATCACAAAATATGCACACAAAAAAAAAGAATTCCAATAAAGTTAAACTCGAGAGTAGATAAAAATATATATCAATATTAGGTTAGTACACTAACATGCTTTTCTTGCATCAGCACTATGCATTTGAATACATAATAAAATGCTACCAATAAATTTTTAGTCAAATTAGTGAATCCTTAATATATTGGAAAGGGATAACTAAATCTACCTAAAACCTTTTTATAAAAATAACGACACGTACTTGCTATAAATAGAGTGCTCATAACTCGTAAGTCTAGTTTTACCCTTGATCAATGAACGGCTAAGATTAAATACTTATTTTAGCTCTTAGGAGGTAAGTGGAGCACCATCAAAGAGATCAAAGATCAAATATTGCACAGGTGCATTTCGTTCCTCCCTAAGTTTACATTGATTATGAGATGAGACCTGAGATATCAAAACAATTAAGTGACCATTTTTGTGCATTAATTTCCCCATCTTTTTTATAAATAGGTCAAAGCATCTTGCGAGATGATTTAATTGGAAATATATATATATGTAGAGCTGAAGCCTGAAGGTGTTAACCACTAGATCTAGATCTACCAAGCTAACCTTACAACAAGTTGGTAGTCTATAGAAGATCAAGTGGTGCTGAAAATGGAAGATCAATGAAGACATGAAGTTATGTAAGCTAATCAAACTAGTTTGTCGTCTTCAAGATACAACTCGTAGCACAACTAGCTACGGAAGACTGAAGAGCACTGCATATAGAGAACTAAATAATATAACATGATACTACCATACCCACACAGCCCCATGGCCAGATGATTTCCCGGGACAAGTAAATGAATACTTGAAAAGAAGAACTGTAGCTAGAAGCCGAACGCTTATCTTGGATCTCAAACCAAAGTACCAAAAACAGTTCATAAAAAAAAATCAGGTCAAACTTCTGTTGGCAAAATGGATTATCTCAAGGTGCATATCTTTACGAAACATAGACCAAACTCAGGGCAAAAAAATACAATGAAAGCAAAATACACATGATAGTCTCGCATGGACAAATCAATATATGTGTGTATGAAGAGGCAAAGAACAGCATACTCCAGTCCAGCTAGTAGCTAGCAGCTGTATGTGTTCTTTGCCTCCATATATAAGTAAATGCTAGAAAAGCAAAAGGAATTCGGACCAGGAGGCTTGATTCCCCACAAGGCAGCCAGCCGTACAAACAAGTTATGGTGGCATATAATATGGTTGCAGCATCAACGCGGAAGAAGAAGACTTGTTTGTCATAGCTTGATGATGATGGACTCCTTGACTAGCATGAGCACCGCCACTAGTCTAGATCACCATCATCTCACCATGCATGAGCACAACTTCTCACTTAATTTCTCTCTCCTCCACCTCCATCACTCCATGGCTCCATGTATACCACACTCCTCTTGCGCTAGCTGAAGCTCCTTGACCCGGCCTCTTCCTGGAAGGAGGTGGTGGGGAGTTCTGCAGCGCGTGGCATGGTGAGCATGATTTCTTCTTGGAAGGAGGAGAGGTTTCTTGCATCACATGCAGTGTCATCATGGAGGCCATGACACCAGGCCATGCGCCCATGTCATGTATGCACACACCTTTCTTGCTTGGGCTCCTTAACCTCATCATCTCTGTCTCTCTCTACCCCCTTTCTTCTGCCCGGGTGGCAGGCTTCTCTCTCTAGTAATGTGATGTCTGATGGTGATGTGAGTTGCTCAATGACATGATTGGTTTTACTTACAATGGAGTTTGGCCAATCTCGGAGTTATTAAAAAACAAATAAGAAGAGATTAGGCAGGCAAAGTGACTATCAGCTGCTTTCTTGTGACCTAAGTCACTTCTTTCTTTTTCCTTTTTTGCAAAGGCATTAGAGATAAAAGATAGGTCAGGGTTTTGTTAGCAGGTAATGATGTGAAGTGATTGCAGGTTCAATGGCCAGGGATGCAGTGCCGAGGGGGTGTTTGATCTGTATACAGTTGTCAGTTCATCACAGACATGATAATGCAACTACTCTAGGACTCTCTTTTTCTTTGCAGGCTAGCCATGTTCGATATGTGATATGTACTCCCTCCATTTAAAATTATATAACGTATTGTGATTATCCAATTTCATGGTTTGATCAACAATTAATCAATAATATATGAGTTAGATACACAAAATTAACCATTTGATTCATATTTAAAAGTACTTTCTTATAATTTTAATTTTGTAATTATTAATAAAATGTTACACAAGAATTTTACGATCAAAATATGAAATTAGATAGTTAAAATATACTCTATAATTTAAAACGGAGGAAATATATGCCCAGTCATCAGTAGAATGTAATATGGTTTTGGAGCCCTTACGGGATCCATTTCGGTGATCCTAAGAAATTAAGTCAAACTAGCTAACTACTGGCTAGAACGAGCTCAATCACCTAATCATTTTAGACTATAAAAAGTCTGCAATATTGCTTAAGCCTATGACACGGTTCACGTCACTTTGATTCTTACCCGAAAAGTAAAGTCTATTTCTAAGTTGTTTAAAATTTTTGAACATCTCAATTATTTTTCTAAGCCTTTTGATCCACATGTCATTTACTGTGGACTTTATTTAGTTTAGAGAGAAAAAGTTGACCGATAAAATCTGTACTCTCTATCAGCTTTTCGGTACACAAGAGGAGAGAGAGAAACAAACACAAAGAGAAGAAAGACAATAGATATAACATAATAACTGAAATATATTACAACAATCTCCACATTAAAGACACTAATCCCTCGAAGAAAGGGACGGCAGATGAGGCACCACTACATAGCAGGCCCGTTATTTTTGCTACTCTGTTGACAGAAGCTACAGTGATTGAAAAGAGAAAAAAGAGGTAATATAAAGGGGCTCCATGTATAATTAATTACGCCGACTTACCCATCCGATGTGGCGAGATGATGATGACGTGACATAGTGGTAATGGATATTGACCACTTAGTTTAGTTCAGTGACCTAGATGTACAAATTAAGAGAACAATAACCTATTTGACACACTTGAAGAAATTTTTGGTTTTGTTTGAAACAAAAGAAAAACAAATTATTTCTTAGATTTGAGTCCTACATGAAAAACTCCTACATGACCGTTTGGAATACAGAAAGGATCCCTGATGATTACTTCGAAATTCGCTATGCACACTAGGCTTATTTCTTAGATTTTTGGAAGAAAAATAACATGGAGTATTATCTCTTTTTTTTGTCTTGCATCTTGTGTTTTCCATGCGATCTAGATGATTTGAAGTTTTTTCTGTGTTTTCAAACCTTGTAAGAACCTAAAAAGGATGACAACTCAATTTCTGTGAATTTTCACGCTTTGAGTTCTTGTTTCCAAATGAGAACTCATATAGTAGGTTTGTAATATTTCGTATTATGTATCACCTTTAAAATTTGAATCCGCTGGATTGCACTTATCTTTAATATGGGTTAAGACGTTGAAGTCAAGCTCTAAATTCTTGCAGTGTCTTGTTGTTTTTCTCTAAAATGTTGGCAATCAATCTATTTAAGTAAGATAGTGCAGAGGATCACTTCTTTTGTGGGTTGTTGAAGTTGTGGGGTATGATTCTATCTATCAGAGTTTAAATTCTTATGTTCATATTTACACATGAGTACACATTAGCATAAACTTTGTGAGATTTATAGATTTATTCTCACGGATTATTTTCAATCTCCGTCAACTGTAGACGTGTGCTAAGGAGGTGCACTGTAGGTTGTGTGTATGATATGTACATGTATGCATCTCTCTGGTAATCGTCAAACATGTAATACTATAGGTTTCAAATTGGCTTGGACCTAACCCTATATTGGGTTGCACAAGCACGCGTAGCAACCCACTTGCATTTTCGCCTTGCTTCATGCAAAACAATTAATGGAGAATTATTATCATTGGAACCTTTGGTCTTATATATTGGTGATGCTCATTTTTAATTAGCAATGTGAGACTAAATCCAACCTCTTACGTACGCACACATGGACCACCATAGACCTATTTACAAATGGGCTGGATGTCACATACACCCACCCTCGAAGAACCCAACGTCCTCATCGATCCAACATCAATACACCCACAATTGTTGGGCAACTAACTAGGGTCTTCCCCTCTTGGCACATAGCCATGCGTCCAGTGCCGGCACATACGCCATACTTTGTGTCCACTCTAGGTCCACCCAAGCCATGTGCCATATGCCCGCATGCACCTCTAATCTGCACACGCCTGTGTAACCATGAGGGTCCGCTCTGATACCATCTATAACGCCACAGGTTCTAAACTGGCTTAGACCTAATCCATACCGGGTGGGCACGCACATGTAGCAATTCATTTGCACTTTTGTCTTCGCTTCGTCCAAAACAACTAACGGGAGTTACTACCATTGGAACTTTTAGCCTTATATGTTGGTGTTGCTCCTTTTCAATTAGCAAGGTGGGACTAATCCCATGTAAAGCTGCTACTTTTATGTAAGAGTAAATTTTAATAAACACTAACTGTCGAGGCATTGGTGACACGGAACCATAGTTTTTCAAAGGCAAAATCTACTCCATCATTAGCGCACTCGCTTCGGGTGCTACCACCTAGCCGCACACGCAGTTTTACACGCAGTTCATTTTCCATCTATCACATACCTTCCATCTTATGCTTATGATTTTTGCCAATCGTTCGGCAACGCGTGAGAGACTTGCTAGTCTTTTTCTTTGTAGTTAGTTTGAACTAGTATGTGATTTTTTCCCTAGATCACTTTATTACTTCAAACGATTGTCTATTTTGTATTATGGTGCTCCATACAACAAACTGAGTGAAACAAGATCAACATTACATGTGCTAAAAAATTATTACTTGTTAGTACTTTAGAGTGACAAGTAGTCTCACCTGGAGTTGCTACTCGGTTTCGTAAAATGGCTACCAAGTTTATGTGGAGTTGCTACTTGACTTGTGGACAAGTTGCTACCTAATTTAGTCTAATGGTATGAGTTTCAGGCCAAAATTTATAGGAAAGTTGCTACCTGCTTTGCTTGTGAGTTGCTATCTGATTTAACCAAAAGTTGTGAGTTGCTACCTGATTAATGGTGTAGTTGCTATTTGGATTTAATGAATTGTTTTCTCTATTACAGAAAATTTGCTACTTAGCTTCTTTCAAAGTTGTAGGTTTTTACCCAATTTACAATGGAAGTGATGAATGATTTACTTGTAAGTTGCTACCTAGTTTATATGTGAGTTGCGTGCTACATGATTTACTTTAAGTCTTGAGTCGCGACTTGGTTTACTTGCAAGGTGCTACTATATATATGCTTGTTGTGGAGTTGCTACCAGCGTTGGAATTGCTACATGATTTATTCAAACATTGTGAGTTGATATCTAGCTTACTTGCAATTAGAAAGTTGGTAGTAGCGAAACAAAGACTTACCACCTGATTTACTTGCAATAAGGAAGTTGTTAGTAACCAATACTGAAAGGCTAAAATTGCTAATTGGTTTACTTGCTGTGAGAAAATATTACTATATGACATCTCAAATTGCTACAAAAAAACCCCTCCAAATATGTTTAAAATTGGTCTTGTTTTGTTAAGCTTGTCTTATAAGTCACAACGATGCTTACGAAATGTAAATTAGACACATGATTATCTAAAGGATGCACAAGTACGAGCAGACTCCAACTCATTTTGTTGCTTCGTGCCTTATCCACATAGTTACCGGAGGTTGAACAAACTAATTGCTCCATGTGACCTAGTTCAACCTAGTTATTATGACTTAGTTCGTAGTTGGATTTTGACATGAAATATTAACAGTAGAATACTAATTTTCTAGAAGCATGTTAGACACCTCCTTTTTAAAAAGAATTACACATTACATATAATTATAGTTACTGAGGGCCAGAGGACACACAAAATCCTAACTAACCCCCTTCCCCTTCCTCCTGTTAACCTAAAAACCTAAATTTCTAACCTCCTTGCTCCTTTCCAACACTAACATAGCCTTGGCCTCTTTCTCTCCCCGTGATCATCTCTTTCCTCTGGTGGATGATAACACGCTGTCTCACTGGTTTGCTCTACCAATGTTGTTGTATCCTTCATGTCAAAAACAAATTGAATGCTTCAATAAGTGAGGCCTTTTGAAATTTACTGTTTACACTTGAATGGAACATATATCTTGTGGTATTATTGTGCGATATAGTGAAATAGTTTTCCTACGTGTCAGTAGTAATGCCTCCTGCCAATCTCAGATTACTCCCCTGTGTTAAGTCGTGTCAGTCCAAGCCTTCCCGCTCCCGTAGTCCCCCTCCCTCCCTCCCTCCCGGTCCCAGATCCACCTCCCCGACGGCTCGGCCGGTGCCCGCCGCGCAATGGCCGGCCGCCCCAGCCCGCAGCCGCATTCGTCGTCGGTCTCCACGCGGCGGCGCGAGCGGTGGCTGGTCGTCCTCGGCATCGTGCTCCACGCCGTTTACATGCTGAGCATCTTCGACATCTACTTCAAGTCCCCCATCGTGCACGGCATGGCCCCCGTGCAGCCTCGTCTCTCCGCGCCTCCAGCCAAGCGCCTCGTCCTCCTCGTGGGTTCGTCGCCTCACCCGCCCCCTCCTCTGATCTGGCTGGTCAAGCTTTCACTCGATTTGGGTGTGTGTGATGTGGTGAGGGTTTTGGTGCGTGCGTGCAGCGGACGGGCTCAGGGCGGACAAGTTCTTCGAGCCGGACGAGCGGGGGAGGTACAGGGCGCCGTTCCTGCGTCGGGTGATCCAGGAGAAGGGCCGGTGGGGGGTCAGCCACGCGCGGCCGCCAACCGAGTCCAGGCCCGGCCACGTCGCCATCATCGCCGGCTTCTACGAGGATCCCAGTGCCGTCACCAAGGGTGCGCTATTCCAGCTCTAGTTCTAGTGTACCTCTACTATCTACTGGCCATTCTTCATGTTTCATGCAGCTACCATGTTGGTCATTAGTGCTTACAGCCAACCTGAATCCCTACCGTTAACTGGGCTTACTGCCAACTCCATACCATCATTGATACGGATAGATTCTAATGGTCCAAAGTTATGGAGAGTGTGTGTGTGTGTGTGTTTTTTTGTGTGTCTTTGGGGTTACTGTTAATAATTACATTACGCTTTGCTTGCAATTTATATATTGTGATTCAGTTTGTCGCTAATTTTGGTTTGTTTCCTTAGTTTTTAGAAATTCTTTAGGTATTTTGATTAAACTCACTTAAAGAGTTCATGTTAGTGTGCAATGATGGGTGTTTGTGGATAGGGACACGAACAGATTAGGTATTGTGGCAACACCTGGAATTTGACAAGACTAACATGGACATGTTTTAGCAACAAGTCATGCAACTTACTCGTACTGTAATTTCTAGTCTACTGCAATTGGTTTCTGTATTGCTTAATCCAAAAATGGTTTCCTTGCCAGTTTTCAGAACTTTGGAGTGATATGTATGCATCATGGTGTGATTCTTCAAGAAAAAAGAAAATATACTAATAGACTAGTGTGCGTGATACTTGCTCCCACAATCCACTGACATACTGGCTACATTGCATAACACTGGACTATATGCGGGTGACCATGGTCCAGGGGTGTAGGCTTTAAAGGGTAGGACTTACTTCATTAATTATAATTAATAAACATAAAGTATTGTGCTATCCCCTGATATCCTATGATGGGCTTGTATTTGTGTTATTGGAAATTTGCGGTGTGAAGGCATTTCATAGACAAATCAGAAAGTGATGGCTTGTTCTTGCATAGCAAATGCCTCCACAGTGTTCACAAAATTTTCTTACTGTGTAGTGCAGGATGGAAGGCCAATCCAGTTGAGTTTGATTCTGTATTCAATCAAAGTCGACACACTATCTCATTTGGAAGTCCAGATATTGTTCCTATATTCTGCAGCAGTCTACCTCACAGTACCTGGGGTACTTATCCCCATGAATATGAAGACTTTGCAACAGGTCGGATTTATTGCTAGTGCATGTCACTATGGGATCATCTGTTTTTTAATTGCCTTTTGATTTTTATGACAATCAGAGAATCAGCTTGTGCTTTTTTCAACATATTTATATAACTTTGTGCTTATGTAGATTGCACACCCATTCGTACTGTATATTCCCATACTCTAAAAGTTCATGTTGCGGTCTTTCAGTTGATAATTTAAATGGGAAATAGGGATCTAGAGTTGCTTTCTGAGTTTTGGTCATAACTATTTATCACAAATCCGTAATCACAACTACTATCATTGAAATTGATAACCTTTTGTGCAATGGTTTCAAAGTTAGTTATGTACATAGATCTGTTACTTGTATGGATAAATGAAGGATTTTGCCCACTTTAAGAATTTTTTTGTAACATCAAAGAATCTAAGCCATCAATCCTCTACTTTTCTAATTTGCTTTGTTTGCGGAATCATGTGTTTACTTGGCTAGAGACCTTGATTGCAGATGCATCATTTCTGGATCATTGGTCATTTGACCAGTTTGAAGGTCTTCTCAACAGGTCTTTTGACGATGTTAAATTGAGGCAGTTGCTCCTACAGAATAAGTTGGTTATATTTCTGCACCTACTGGGTTGTGATACTAATGGTCATGCACATCGACCCTATTCAAGTATCTATCTGAACAATGTCAAGGTTGTTGACGAAATAGCTGAGAGAATGTACAATCTCATGGAAAGCTACTTCAATGACAACCAAACAGCTTATGTTTTTACTGCAGATCATGGAATGAGTGACAAAGGTATGATAAAATATTATATTCACAAGTCACAATGTTGTCACCTATCAATTTCCCTGCTTTTTTTTCCCATTTTTTTAGAGCTACGGATCCCTATAAAGTTCTGGCCCTACAGGGTTTGATGACTCAGGGCATGGCATCTTAGTACTTTGTAGTGTACTGATTTTGGTTTAACCTTTTATGCCATTGCCTCAGGGTGCATCATCAAGGCTTTTTACTGTATCATTGACCTGTTGCTAATAGCAAAGGCTTCTGTTTTGTTGGTTAACTTCTTATTTTGTATTATGCATTTTTATGATGTTAGGCATTTCTATTGATAGGGAGCCATGGAGATGGACACCCTTCAAACACTGATACCCCTCTTGTAGCATGGGGGGCTGGAATCAGGAGCCCAAAGTTCTTGGCCTATACAGACAAACCTGATGATGGCTTTCGGTTTGTTGATGACCATAAACATGATATGCCCACACCACAAAACTGGGCTCTTGAAGGCTTTGAAAGAGTGGATGTCAACCAGGCTGACATAGCTCCTCTAATGGTTGTTTACAAATTTTCATAGGAAAACTTATTTTCTTTCTTCAGCATCATCTACATTTCATAAAAAAACTATTGCCTTTTCTCAGTTGTTCATAAAACTTGCAGGCTACACTCGTGGGTTTGCCATGCCCGTTGAATTCTGTGGGAAATTTGCCTTCTCACTATTTGAAATTAAGCAAGGTCAGGCAATAAACACCAAAATACTATGCAAAAGTCTTTTTGTGCTTGGCTTGCACACTTTTGTTAGAGTTTATTTCCCTATTAATTTCTCTGCTATTATACAGGCTGATGAAGTTGAAGCAGTTCTGGCCAACACAAAGCAAATTCTTAACCAGTTTCTCCGAAAGTCGCGTATCCTTTCAGAACTAGATCTGAGACATATTTGGATTATAAATTTTGCTTACTCCACTCTTCTAAGCTTCTATGCTATTGTATTCGATTGTATGCAAGACTCTGAAGTGCTAATGGTTGATGAGACTACTTCATTATTGATCTGCTATTGAAGTTGATGGTTTACAGTAGACAATCCAGAACTGTTAGCTATGAATCCCATCATGTCAATCACCTCTCTACTTTATGCAAATCTACCACCTCCAAGCTGGATACATTAGATCATATTCTTACTGCTATACATGTCTTCCCTAACCCATCTCAGAGCAGAAGCAATCCAGTTCACTCTATTTCAAGCCTTTTAAGCCATTGGCAAACTATTCTTCTGTCCTCGAGCAAATTGAAGATCTTATATCTACAAGGGATTATGAAACTGCCATGAAGCATTCCGAAGAGCTCCGAAGTATGGCTCTTGCTGGTCTCCATTATTTTCAAACATATGATTGGTTCATGTTAATGTCAACAATTACCCTTGGATATATTGGATGGATGGCGAACCTCATTCTACATGTGCTACAGTCCTATACAACATTTCCTGCTAATCTTCGAAAGACTCAAGTGAATCCCAAGAATAGCTCCATGAAAGTAAGATAGGCTGTCCAGTCATTATTTTAGGAATTTGTGTCTATAACATTTGATGTTTATGAACGCATGCTTCTGTTGCTATATTTACCAGCTTACTCAATCTGGATTTTCATCAATAAATTTTTTATCTACTTCATTATGTGTTTTTGTTTCCATTTCTCCCAGAAACTCTTATTTATCCTAATGAAATTCAGAAGAGTGCTCTAAAGTTTACATACACATCATATAGAATTATGTTCAGAATATATGGGCTTGGTACTTATTCATTCTTGTGAATCGTTCAAAGCTGCTGTTCAAAAAATATATAACTTTATTGGAGTGTCTTTTCACTTAGTTGATGCTGATGTGTTTTTTACACTGTTTTGATCTTATCTCTTCTGGTTGCAGGTATACATAGGTGGATGCTTGTTTATGGGTTTATCATCCATTATACTACTATTAGAGAAATCTCCACTTCTTTACCATGCTTATGTATTTATGACAATATTCCTTTGGACAAGAATTGTACAAAACTTTGAATTCATAAAGGCAGTATGGAGAGAATTATCTAATATGCCATTCAAGTACATCATGAATCTCCTGAACAGTTCGGTTGTTGCATTGCTCATACTGGAGCTTCTGGTGTGTACACTACCTATTATTGACAGCCCAAGCATTTTAGACTGCATGAGATATGACATGGAATTTGATACTTCTGTGCAGGTTATGAGCTTCTTTGATAGGAAGCTTTATACCTGGTGCTTTTTGGCCCTTGGCATACTTGCTTCAATTTTTGCAGCCTTGTTTATTCAAGCTAGCCCTGCGGTTGCAATGTACACATGGCTCGCATGCTGGTTCCTCTCTGCATTCACATTGATGCCAGCTGAAATTCCAGAAAACAACAACTTAGTGTATGCTTCTTCGCCTGACATAATTAATGCATATTTTTTCTTTTATTTTGCTAATATTGGCTGGGACCAGAGTTTAGAAACTGCATATACATAATATAGTATTGCTTCTGTTCTCTGAAATTCATGATTTTTGAGAGTTGATGCAGCCGGTATATATTAACTGTCACCACATTTTAGTTTTTTTCTTTTGTGTTTACTTGCAATTTTTTGTTTGATGAAGCCTATATATGCAGCATTTTTAGTGGGGCGCTGATAATCCTGATCGCAATGGCTTCGAGATGGACGAGCACTTATACTACCAGCTTTTGGCTGTATCTTAATCAAGCAAACAAACGAGGCCCTAAATCTTCTAAGCTATTTTTTGTTCAGGTGCAAATGCCAACAGTGATTCCTTGATATTGGATTTCTTTTATGAAACTTCAACTTTGCAACAATGTTGACAGCTGTTACTGTGCTCTAGGTTATTTTGGTTGCAATATCTTCAATAATGGTGTGGTTATCTACATCTCATCGGTCTCAGAACAAAGAACTGCACCCGTTGCACCAGTTGATCAACTGGTGCATAGCTGGTAAGACGTAAACAATGATCCTATAACCTTGCAATTCATGCTGTTAATTTCTCCAATGTGTCTCACATTCCTGTCTTCAATTTTTCATGGCTATGTCTGATGTGCTGTTACATCTTGTTTTATAGTGCAGCAACTTACTGGTCCGAACTCTGAACCTCACAAGCACTAGTAGTTTTTTTTCTTTATTTTGACACCAAGAATCGTCAAAATTGCTGTTAAGAAGTTAACCTTGCTTTTTTTTAGTATCTCAGTTTTCTAGCACACATGATCACACTTGCCTCAATCCATGTGTCTTGAACCCTAAATACTGCCGGGAAGATAGTTGGGACGGCTCAGCTGCTAGGGATAGGAGAGATTAGAAACTGGGATGATGATTGATTATTTATTTCTCAAAGAGGGTCTCTATACGTAGAGGCCTAACAAACCAACTAAAGATAGAGGGGAATCCCGTGAACATAGCAACTAATCCTAAAAGATAGCAACTAGTCAAAAGATAGCAGCTAATGATCCTAATCCCTGATTTGGGACGATATCTATCTATTCTTGCTTCATTACCTGACTTGGTGCAGGCCATGGACAGGCACGTACATGATACCATGAGGCATGTCTTATTTGGGTACCTGAACTTTTTTAGTTGCGACCATTGTCTGAGTAGCATATAGGCTGAACAGGAACTATTCTGGTCTTCTTGGTGGATGTCATTCACTTTTGTATACCAATCTTTCACCTCTAACATTCTAAATGGAGCAACCTGCAATACAGTTTGGTCAGAGTATTGACAGCTATCAGCCTCAAACAAAGTTTGCTGGCATTATTGTAATAGAAATACAAAATATTTATGAATCAACAGCCCATTTTGTTATGATGATTATATCACAGAATTAAGAATTTCCCTGGATAGAATTTAATAACCACCTATCGATCAGTGTTTTTTTAATGGGAAAAATAGGGGATAACTGTACTGGAGTATGCTAATAGAAACTGTAGAGACACTGGGAAATAGTTGACCCTGGGAGAATGCACTAACTTCAGTTTAAACATAACCACATGAATTGACAAAGCTTCTTCCATCTGAAATGTAGTTGGCTGAACTCCATTATGTATGCATCATTTTTTTTTGTTGAAACCATATGTGCCAAGGATTATCCTAGTCAATTGCTCTTTCTGAACTCCAAAGACTTTTGGATGTTGGTTTTAACTTATCATATTTTTGGCAGGTTTCGCTATGGTGCTACCTCTTTTCTCACCACATAGTGTTCTATCTCGTCTTACATCTATTTTCTTGGGTTTTGCTCCTCCATTTCTGCTGCTCTCTATTGGGTATGCTGTTAACTTCTGCTGAAGTGTTCATAAATCAATGAGTTTTATTGATGTATCTGAGGGATAACATGTATATGAGTACGATGTTTCAAAATTTGATCTTTGCAGCTATGAAGCGGTTTTCTATAGTGCTTTTGCAATGGTACTCATGGGATGGATATTTCTTGAATCTGCCAACCTGTATTGCTCAGAAGAAAGCGGTTCTGTACGTCATAGTAGCCTTGTGGATGGCCCAATATTTGGCTATGACCAAAGATGCTTACAACTATCTGATTTACGAATCCCTCTGTTATTTGTAAGTCTGATCTTTTTCCATTTTGTCTTATGGATTGCAGTATGCTTTCTGAGTTATATGATCTCAACTCCATAGCTGTGGTGCATAACAAAACTGAGGAAACTGTTCGGCATGAACAAGGTTCTTGATATACCAATAGACTTAAGAGTTAAGACCTTATGGACATTAAGTCGTCCTCTAAGCTTAAAATGTATTAAATGCAGCCAAAGATGCTAAATTCTTTTGAGTAGGGATAGCCAATGGAGCCTATTTGAAAATTGATTGCTGTACCGCAGGAAATAGGTAGCAAGGAAGTGTTGTTGGAGGTAAGGCCTCTGCATTGTTGGAGTAGGATAAGGGAATTGACAGGAATGTAGGGTTGTAGGGTTCTGATGCACTAAAACCAGCATACTCTAATTGAATTAAAGGGATTGTAGGGTTTCCATGAACTGAAATCAGCACACTTAATTTGAGTTAAGGACCTTGAGGTCCCTTGTGTGCCTTATATAGGCTCAGGTGCTTGCCATGCACTTGCCTCTACCACCTTGTTCAGATGCAGTTTGACACCCATTTGCTGTGTGAAGGCCTTCATCAATGTAGAGTCTTACTTTGGGTCATCCAACGCCACAACCTCTTTTTATATCCTTGCTGGCTCCAAACTTCCGTAGGCCTCAGCCACTAGTCGTGTTTTTTGCAATTCTGGACATACAACTTACTTAGGTGGTTTTAGTTCATGCTTCTCATGCGAGGACAATCTCTAGCGGAATAAAGGAGATTTCATTTTGCAGTTGAAGTGAGAGGTCATTGTACAGGAGTTAATCTCTTGTAATGGGATACCCAAAGCGGTGGAAATTTAGAGCATAATAATGTTCCAAACTGCGAATTCTGACCTAGGTGCCCTATAAGTTGGATGATAGCACACCGAGAAACAATAATCAAAGTACATAGTTGTAGTGGTACAAACTGTGTGAACTGGTCTACACCAAAGAAAACCGAAACACTGGTATGGTGCTGGTTGCATTTATATTCAACCTTGTAGTTTTGTAAATATCCCACGATTTTTCAATAGGACTAAGAACTATTTTAACATAATCCCAATTCAAAACACCGTTCCATAAGCACTATCTTTCTGCCTTGCAGATGATCTTATTTAATGTTGCCTTCTTTGGAACTGGTAATTTTGCAAGTATCGCAAGCTTTGAGATCTCATCTGTGTACCGATTCATTACAATATTCAGTGTAAGTGCTTGTGTTATATCATTTTTTAATTTATTATTATTCCAGTTACTGACCATTTCTCTCCTTTTTTTTCTTGGCAGCCATTCCTAATGGCGGCACTTCTTATTTTCAAATTGTTCATTCCATTTATGCTGGTCATGTAAGTTTCCTCAGCCTTTTGCTACTGTTGTATTATACCATCTTATGGTGATGACTATACAATAAGTTAATGCCGATGTGCTGGACAAAGTTTCACTGCAATCTCATTCTTCGAATAATTAGTCTCTCACAAAGCAAGGAAAGGTAGATTAGGAATAAAGGTTTTTTTATCTTTAAATCGTATATCACAACATATTACTGAAACATCATGAAGGAGCATATTTATCTTAGTCTTTAATCCGAGCGACAATTACTGAAACACCATTTATTTTGTGTCGGATTTAGTAATAAATGTTTAGGATTTCATCTTAATAGAGATATATGGTGAGACTAAATGTGTTATCTTCAAATTTGTTATCACTTGAGTGGTTTTTGAAACTAATTTGGATTTCCTGTTTAATCTCTAGCATATTTTTTTTTAAAAACCATGTATGGCATCTTCCATATGGCACCTTGTTTTGTGGAGTGTGTTTAGTCTCTACTCCCTAGCGTACTTAAAAAAGCATAGTGTAATCTTCAAATGATGATGCTTTGGACCTTCCATATGGCACCTGGATTTAAATAAAAATTCTTTTTGTTCATTTTTGACTGGATGCTGTTTGTGATGCTTATCCAGTGTGTTATAACTTATTGCAGATGTACATTTAGTGCCATAACCAAGATTTTACGAATCCCACGGCTTGGTTGTTATTTTCTTGTCATACTGCTTTCAGATGTCATGACAATTCATTTCTTTTTCCTGGTATGTGTGCTCTTCCCTTATGTACTTCGAAATTTTCTTTTAGCACTTTTAGCTATGTTCTATTTCATTGACTATATTTAGTTGTTTTATAATTTTGTTTACCTTCTTATCCCCTTGACAGTTGAATGCTTTTTGGTTTGTCATGTTAAAACCTGTGAAGATAATTTTGCATCAATGATATAGATAAGTGGTGTATACAGTGGGCTTGTTATCTTTCTGTCATTACAAGTAATGGTCTTGTCACTCTTGTTTTTAGACTCAAGTTTTAGAGTTCAAGGCCTCAAGGGTTTATGTACCCTTGGAAACTCTTTAAGTTTGGCAAGGCACCTGTGACCAAAAGTCTTATTTTCCTAAGGAAAGTACACATGAATCTAGATGTTCTTTGTTTAAAATACTTTGCTGATGACATTCTCAACATATGTTGACACTTACCATGCCGACTGCTATGTTTAGGGCAATGCAGGAATTTCACAGAAATTACAAAGGAAGTAGTTTGATTCCCACATGGACTAGGCTCATATTTTCATCTATTCAAAGTGAATTCCTACTTCCACAGAAAATTATATGCTGAATATTCTTGTTCATTTCACCCGCAGGTTCAAAATACGGGGAGTTGGATGGAGATTGGCAACAGCATTAGCCATTTCGGAATTGTGAGCGCGCAAGTAGTCTTTGTGTTGTTGCTTTTTGCCCTCACAAATATATACACAAAAGATATCGAGTTCTCATCTCGGCAACTAACCTCACGGAAAGTTATGTAAATAAATCTGATAATTTTTTTTAGATTCTGTAGAATATATCCATTTTTGTAGAACTAACTTTTGGGCTTTGCTTTTATTTGTCGCCCAAGTTTTGCAACTCAGCTCGTGTAATATATAGATCTTTGTATTGGATGGTTCAACCTGTTTACCTTTTTTCCCCCTTAGAGAGATGCTTGTTTCTTTTGCATGGCTGCTTAAAGAGATAATATAGCCACGACATCAGTGCCTCTCTTCTAATGCAAGCATATATTTGTAGGTGCTAGATGGTCGCATTATCAATTAGATAAAGATAGTTATATGCATGAGCGCTTGTTAGTCTCCTTATCTGTATTTCGCGGTATTCGTGATAAGATAACAGGTTTGATGATTCACACATGTGACAGCACAATTTTCTCAATATTTTTCATATCTCTAAGAAAATTATATTTTTACGTGCATTAATAAGCTTAATATGAGTTTTCATCAATTTGGAGGCTTAACTCCAATTTGAATTAAAATTGGCTTTAGTTGAGTTTTAGATTTAAGAGCGAATCTCTTTTCTCTTCTTTTTCTTCTTTCTATGTTCTTCCTTTTCTTTTTTCTTTTATTTCCTTTTCTTCCTTTTCCTCTCTCTGTCGAACACTATTGTGGTAACCTTTTCCCTATTTTTCCTTGCCGCAGCAGCGCACCTCCTCCTCTTCCTCCTGTCTCGCAGTGAGCCCTTTTTCCTTTGGCTCGAGCCCTTTTTCCTCCTACTCGTTGCGTCCGAGTCCATGTCATACTCGGTGCTAGGGTTCTTCAAACCCTAGCTGTCCCTTCGCCTATATAAAGGGGGCGAGGCCCTCTGTGCCGCGGCAGTAGTGCATCAGTGCCCACGTCCCTCGGCTGCATTCATGCCGCGGCAGCCACCTCCTCTGCTTCTTGCCATATCTCTGCCGCCGCAGCAAAAACACTCAAAAAGGGTACTGTGATAGCAATGCGACAAGGTTCGCTATCGTGATCTTGCCGTGGCAGCAAAAATCGCCAAAACCTCTGCCATGGCAACTTGGCAGAGATTTGAAGCCCTTCGTTGCCGTAACCTTGTCATGGCAGCAAAATTGATCAGAAGTGTTGCCGCTGCAGCGCTGTGACAACTCCCCTTCCCAAGTTGATGTGCAACCTTGCTACATCAGCAAAAACAGCCAAAACCGTTGCTGCATCAACTATGGGACTACGATGTTTTGTCCATATCTCTCCGCTGATCGATCTAAACCTAATTTCTTGAACCTAAACCACTTTGGTAAGCCTAGTAGTGTTGTCTACCACCCATCTACAGTACCTATTACCCAATTAGGGCCAAACCTTAATTCCACCCACCTTGCCACTTCAAACCCTAACTTCTTCCTTGTTGCCCTGTGTCCATCCATTCTTTTTCCACCACCTTCATCACTTCTATCTACACATTTCTACTCTATTCTTACATAGCTTTGATTTTATTTGATATTCCATTTGGAGTTATTTCTTCTTATTTGGATATTATTCTGAGTTATTGTGTATGTTAATGTGTAGATTCAAATGTGCCGAAGGAGTACCAGGAGCAGCAAGAGGGAGAGTACCCGGAGAGCTTTGAGCAAAGCAAGTCACCTTTGATTATGTTGAACCCAATATCTTCAAACTATGATTCTAGTTGCAAACATAAGCATGCATGCATGTTAGGGTAGCAAGTATTAGTATGGTAGTAAGTCTATTGCCATGTTGTTATTACCTCCATTCATATGCAACCATTATCCTGTTACTTCCATAACTAAAACCTAGGATGGTAAACCTTTGTAGACCGTTAGCTCATGCTAGTGCTAATGATGATAACATGAGTCGTGTCTATTTAACTTAATAATTGTGCTTAGTCCTTTGAGTACGATGCCTCAAAGGGATGATAGTCGTTACTTGATTTATCAAATTTTATTTGAGAGCATCAAAATGATGATGTCCCTTTGGCTCAATGTTGGTGCTTTTTTGTCAATTTGGTTAGAACCAGACTCAGGAGAGAATTTGTCAAGTTAGTTGGTACTGAACGATGAAGAGTTTTCTTTTTGCTCAGCAATGTTTGTGAGCATTTATCTTTTATTCTTATTTATGGTTCGTGGAAAGTCTTGCTCGATGTCGACTTAAGGACTCAACTTTGCAAACTCAGTATGAACCTTACTAGTACAACCACAAGCACTGGTATGGGATGGTCCCTGGCCCATTAATTATATGAGTATTCGGATTTGTCAATCACATGTTGATGGAAAGATTTGTTTGGGTTGGTATTACGAGAAAGTATTTGTAAGTCATGTTGTGACTTCTGATTAGTACACCGAAGTGACTACCGATAGAAGGGATACATCACATCTTGTGAGTAAAGTTATATAACCTCTACGGAGCATTAAGCTAATTGATTAGCTGTGTTCGCGGTCATGAACAAGCTCAATCTAGCAAACAGTGGGTAGTAGCTTCCTATTTTGTAAACTTGTGTTGCTGGTGATACTTTGTAGTACTATTGGTAATTACTTTTGTTAGGCTATGCTACTGTTCTCTTTACATTAATTACGTTTGAGTTGTTTGGAATAAATTACGAGCTAGTCAATGACCAGTATCTGACCAATGTTGCTCTATAAACTTATTTATTGTATTACAGTTACTTGTTTGCTTTTCTGCAAATGAAACATAGAAGCCTTACTTTGAAACATTTGCATCATGAATATTCTAT
Organism: Stipa capillata; assembly: GCA_019208055.1. Classification (NCBI taxonomy): domain Eukaryota; kingdom Viridiplantae; phylum Streptophyta; class Magnoliopsida; order Poales; family Poaceae; genus Stipa; species Stipa capillata. Next base: position 106,306 of record JAGXJF010000796.1, on the reverse strand, counting down.
TACACTTCCTTGGTAATTTGCGGACTATGTGATGTACTCACTTGCTATATCAAATCATACAGAGGAAGAGCCGCCAATCTTTTCCCTGAAGAGGATTACCTTGGAAAATACTAGGGTGCATGTTCCAGTCAGATGCCTATGAAGCTGATCTAAATACTAGGCTTATCTATTAGAGTTTATCTACTAGTTTTTTCGCTGCAGTGTCATTTGTAAAACTTTGCGATAAGATAAGACTATGTTTTTCCAAAAATTATGCTACCTGTTAGTTCAAGCGTGATTATGATATTTATCTTTGTATCCTAGATGCACTAGTTTGGTTCTAGAATAGTGCATTACATACGGAGGGTACGAATTTATAAAATCTGGATCCGACAATAAGGTTTCTAATTAACAATTAATTTCGGCGGTGGAGGCTGGTCGGCTGCATGTACTGCTCCAACGCCGAGGCAGGCGTCGTCGACCTCGGCAACCTCGCGTTCGCCATCAGGAGAGCGTTCAGGACGGGTTGCAGTGCTTGACCAACTGTGACAAGTGCGGGTGCCGACGCACTTCCAACATGCTTAATCCTGGCTTGGCCGCATAGCAATATCCATTAGCCAGTAGGCAAGCAAGCGCGTGGTCATTGCGCGTGCGGCAAACGTTGCAGTTCAAGTGCAGCAGTCGGTGCGATGGCGTCACTGGCACAGGCACAGAGGCTCTACTATTTGTTGACAGACCTGAATAGATAGATAAATGCAAAGGAAAAGACGTCCACGAGCTATACACCCCACACACGATCCAATTTCCACCTGCGAATTACCGAGGTGATTTCGTTTCCATATGCAATGCATGCATCATGCATGAACTCCCCGTGGTGAAACGGCACATTTTTTCACTCTCGGTGGAGAGTTGATGTACACGAGATGAACTGCCCGGTATAAACCGGTGCATAGTAGGCAGCTTGTGTTTCTTTTGCTATTCGCATGGCTGTATCATAAGATGTACATAATCCTAAATACAAAATGTTCGCAAAAGCTGAAAATAAACGTCCAACAGAGTAGAAAGAATTTTCCAAAAAAGAAGAAGAAAAAAAACAGAGTAGACAGGCAATGATCGCGATCGCAGCAAATCAGGTCCAGAAAACCAAATCCGGCCTCCCATCCGGTCCTCCCGTTCGTTATCCATCACATCCCGCGTTATCCAACCGGGTTCCCCTCAGCCCCGCCACGTCACGCGCCGGCGCCACATGGCTCCTCGCCACTGGCCGCGTCGCCCCACGCGAGATAAGGCAGAGCCCTCGCCGCGCGGGCCGCACTTCATAACCAAACAGCCCCGCACCAAAACACACCCCACTAAGCTAGCACCCACGTCCACGCAGCGCTGCCAAGAACTAACTCGCCGCGCTCGCAGCTCCCCATGGCGTCGCTCACCATGATGGCCTCCCTCTCGGCCGCCGTGGCTGTCGACCGGCGCGTGCAGCACGCCCCGGCGCCCCGCCGCCTCGTGGTGGCCAGGGCCGCCAAGGTCGAGTGCCAGCAGGAGCCGGCAACGCTTGTGCTGCAGGCCGAGGAGCAGTCCGCCGGCAGCAGGGGCGCCGATGGCCGCCGCGCCGTGGTGTTCGCCGCCGCCGCCGCCGCCGCGTCGGCCATCGGCCGGGCCGCGTTCGCCGAGTCGGACGTGAAGCGCGGATCCCCCGAGGCGAAGAAGAAGTACGCGCCGATCTGCGTCACCATGCCCACCGCCAAGGTCTGCCACAACTGATGCAGGGAGCTGCTGCTTAGCGCTCGTGCCCAAGCTGCGTGGGTGATGCGAGGGCGGTAAATATTGTACGGTTTTATCTCCTTGTCAAAATTAATTCGAGCTTAGATGCATGATGGGGGCCGCGCGCTTGGACGTCGCCATGGACGGTCACAAAAGTTGTTGTAATATCCATTGCAAATTCGAGGTGAAACCCGGCCTTGTTTAATTACATGCATGCGTGCATGACGTGTGTGGATTTCTGCTGTTAAATCGATCATCACAACGCTGAGTTAGGGCCCTGCTTACCGGTACGTTGTCGCTATGCGTGCGGACGAACAAATTAAATCGTGTGAAAACTAGTCCTCAGAGCATTTCTTTTATGGCATTGCCTGTGAACCGCTGTTGACGCGCAGGCTCGATGGCAATCGGCAAGTATAGCTGCTTTCCCAAGGAGCCCAAAACATCAGTCCCCTGGGCGTCCAGAATAGAAGACCAATCCCAAGCCCAAGTACGCTGCCCTTACTTGGGCTCAATCCAATATTCAAACATCTATTTTAAGCAGCCCGAATACTTCAATATCTCTAAAATACAGCAATCTTGGCAACTTTCTACCGCAAGTTCACAATTAATGCAGCAGGGACACGGCATATATGAGGTATCTAAAATGCAACTATCTCGGCAACTTTCTGTCACAAGTTGACAGTTAATTTAACAGACACGACATAGATGAGGTATCATTATACTAGTGTGCGCTTTTCATGTGTCCAATATATGTGTGTATATCCTTCCACATACATGTAGCGAATTAAGTGCATGTTCTGTTAAACAAAGTCATACATCCAGGGAATGGAGCAGTCTATATTTTGTGCCACCTTCACTGCTTCAGCCTGCATGGATCTGATACCATAAGGTTGCCTAAGTGCCTTATCTTCCGACACGTTTGGTTTCTTCAGTAAATAGATTTAATCTGGTGTGTAATGATATGACCAACAGTTAGTGTATGTAACAGTTCTCTTCGAATGGTTTGGCGAAGTTAGGAAAATAAACGTCCCAAGGTGTGGTGTGGTCGACTTCCAATGAGGCCACAGACAAATATTGTACTACTACGTCTGTACCTTCCTCTTGTGCCATCTGATTCCTTCCAAGTTGGCAAGTTCCGAGAGTATTCTCGAGTATTCGTTCGTACGAGTATTATTGTTTTCTCGGTATGCCTTTACGTGTGATGACTGATCATGCCGTGCACTGGGCACATATCTTTTGTCGAAGAACACTTGCACATATCTTTTTTATGTATCTTTTGCTTTGTTTTACTCTTACAGCCAGAGGTGCACTCCATACAGAATTCAGCACCTTATTAACATAAACGACTGCAATTTCTTGGGAACAACACGTCTTCCTCCTTTCAACACGTCTTCCTCCTTTCCGTAATTGCCGTGGTTCTATTGCTGTGTTTCTGATGGATGAATGGGTTTTCCTGAACTAGAGAATTTCTGTAAGCTAGTGGGGATCGTTTGTTAAGATATATAATTTTCCATGCATAATCACACTGTCTTATCACAAAAACTCTAGTGATGCTGACATCCTATAAATATGTGCCGAGAAGACCGATTTGGAACCTCGGAAAGGCTTAATAATGACGTTGCTGGTAAGGTTAATACTAAGATGCAAATTCCGATTGCTTTAGAAGCCTCTCTTATGCAAACGGAAACCAATGGCAGGCAGTTCTGCAGCGCAATCGAGCCTTGATCGGATCGATGCAGCAGACGAAAAGGACAACACACCTAATCAAGCCAAGTCCCCCAAAAGATGCGCCTTTAATTAGGCTGCTTTATGCGATGCCATACGCATGCACGCACGCACGGACCAGAAGCACTGAATTTCACGTGTCAGCAAGCTAGCAGAGGGCTGAGCCATGCAACTTCATCCAACGGTTAAAAAACAAAGGAAGACGGAAATGGATTTGAGACCTATCTCTTTTAAGATAATAATGGAAGGATCATCCTCCGAGTATACATAGTGCGGAAATCGGCTTACGAAATGGCAACAAATATTACATTATGGTTAGCGGGGAAATCCATCATACCAGCAAATTAACATGTTAATTTACAACCAGCATAATCACCTAAACGACACTAGAATAGATAAAAAACAACTCTCTAAGATGATAATCTTTTCACGAAGGAAACAACGCTTGTGCGCTGTCGTTGCTAGATCCATCCAATGAAAGATATAGCGAGAGTTTTCACCCTGGAGAACAAGTACCATTGCTTTAAAGTCAACATCTTCAAGAAGAGGACGACACTCATGCGCCGCTGTTGTCAGATCCATCCAGCTAATAATAGATCATGGGTTTTCAGCTCGAAAGCTTTGGCGTTTGCCATCTGCACTAGTGTAGCCGACCGTCACAACCTAGCCAAATCCCCAATTCTATCATTGTGGATCGTCACGGCCGTCGCCTATCCTCAAAAATAGAGTCCAAGGCATCGAAGGGAGGTCACGCAACACCAAGTGGAACATGCCTACATAGGGAGGTTGAAGTCCACTGCAATCCCCATGCCGGTCTGTCAAGCCGTCGTGTACCACCATTGCTTGCCAAGCCGAGAACTGCCCCTAGAGAAGCCATGCAGCACACTGCCTCTACAGGAGTGTGCCAGCTCACCACCGGCCGAGCATGGCGCTCGCGCGCCACCCTTGCATCGTCCTCTCCAGTCTCCCACGCAACGCAGCCGGCAGCTGCCACGCTATCTTGACTAATCACCGGTTGTCTGTCCCGATCCGATGTAGAAACAGATGTGCAGAGAGATGCCCCACCATCACCACCGTCCAAAAGGCCCCGTCTCCGTCCGGAGCAGATGTACAAACCAGCGGTGGTAGCGACGAGAGGAGGGAGGGGACTGGAGTGACGGCAACGGTTAGAGTTTTACGCCCTTGGTGTCGCCCATGAGACTGACACGGGAGGTGCTCCAATCATGAAACCGAGTCGTTAGCAGTGTGCAAACTTTTGCTAACAAAGACTAGTATGTGCCTGATTTGAGAACTACATAAAAACAAAATTAAATTTTAAGACTAATTGGATGGCTAAGTTTAATCGACTGAGATCTAGAAATTCTGACTTACCATTAGCAAATTAGCAAATACGTAGGGAAAAATACAGTAGGTAGTAGAACCAAAAAGGGATGGTGTGGTCTGTGATAATATATGTTCATGGTTCTTTCGAGTAGCTGAGATATGTTTCGCTTTTGGAAAATCATAGAAGCACTTCTCGCAGAAAGATTGCTTAGCGAGTTTATTCGATCTGTTGTAGTATCATTAATTAGTCCATAAACATATATTGTTGTTCTTAAAAAAGTTCATTAGTTGCACGATTTTATATTGTTTCTTGTTCTTCCTAGTGGCTTCGTGTCTGATCGAACAAAAAGGTGGCGATTGTTTCTTTCCGCCAACTTGCCCACAGATGAGATCGCCGATTTTGCCAGCTAATTAATTTGGAGGCAAAACAAATCGGTGCGAATCCACTCACTGTTCATACATGCATGATGCATCTACGCGTACCCCGGCAAAGAGAAAAGTATATCAGCAAGTTGCACTAAACTAGTGGATCTAACTTCTGTTTCGATTAAGAATTGAGTAGCTTGATTAACACGGTATCATGGGGACCTGGTCTGGAGATCTAACATTCTGATATGCAATTAAGTTTAAATAATAGACGACAATGATATCTGACGAAATTCTGATACCAACATGAGTTAAGTTGCATATATCGATCGAAAGACATTATTACTAGATAGCGCTATGTTATAAGGAGGTAAAATAAAAGAAAGTTTATTGGCAGCAGAGTTCTGGGATTCGATACGAAACAACCGACATTCAAGTCTCAGCTGCTCCAAGCTACCAATGAAACGTTGATCATGGTGACCTAACATAAAAGGCATCTGAAACATATATGATCGCGACTCGATGTGCTACCTTTTTGTTACGGGGATACCCCCGATTCCACTATCAGTGATAACGGAACAATGTTCGACCATATTTTCTTTCCTTCATTTGAGAGCTAGCTAGCTATATATGTTACACGGTGACACCCACATATATGTAAAATGTTTGATAATAGCAGCATTTGTCTAAACAAATTGAGAAGGTGAAGTGGCAATGGAATTGCATAGCCCACCTTGATCTGAACCACGGTTCAGAATGTAGGACGAGATGTGCAGCAAATTTGATCAAGGCAGCTAGCTCTCAATGGTACTCAAACTGCAAAGAGAAAGCTTGTCGTTGTAGTCTCTTGTAGAAACATGGACGATCTGTTGCTACGTTAATTGCTGCAAGTTGCAGCAGCCAAGATATAATTAAACAAACTAGCGCGCGCATGACAACAAGAACAACCACGCATAAGATATTTTTTCTGTTTGGATATTTTCGTGCGCCTTTTGGCATAGTGCTGTAGAAAGCTCTCGTGAGAGACAGCGATACGCGAGCAATGATCATCAAGCCGCATGTACTGTTCGATCAGCATGAGAGGGAGAGGTATAGAGAGAGAAACAAAAGGTCCACGAATGCATTCTTTTTTATCTTGCCTGAGCTTGGCTAGTGTGGCTGGTGCAACACTAAAGCAGTGGCCTGGAAGCCACGCTTGCTTTCTGCTCTGCCTAACTAGCGCTTCCGGCCTCTCATCAATCATCTCGCGCTGATAATGCAATATAGAACATCATGCATGCGCTTTAGCATAATCTCACGTCGCGCCATCTCGGCCGTCCACTCCAGCGTCCTCTCCTCGCGCCGTACGTACACCTTTAGTTAGAACCCTAATAACTTGCTTGAATCCGCCATAATATCTCCCATGGTGCGATCCATATCGTCCCCCTCCTATAAATTGAGGTTTCCTCTCCTCTTCTTCTCCCTAAGCCTAAGAGCAGCAAACAATAGCCACTCCTCTCTAGTTAAGTTTGATCTCTCAATCACTAAACAGCAAGCTAAACTTGCTCTGCTGCTAACAACTAGCTTGTCTCGTCCTCGATCGCTAGCTAGCATGGGAGGGAAGTCGTCCTTCTCCTTCTTCTGCCCAATGTTCAGCTTCCTGTCGAGGTCGAGCTCGAGGAGGTACGACGACGACTACATGAGCGACTGGGAGAGCAGCCGACCGAGGTACGGGAGCAAGGTGCGTTCCAGCGACGAGGACTACGGCTGGTGGGTTGGCGAGCGCGACGTCGACCGCAAGGCCGAGGACTTCATCCACGACTTCCACCAGAAGAAGGTCTCCGTCTAGCACGCACGATGACGGCGGCACACCATCTGTATGACTGGACGGTGCGCCGGCCGGCCCACACCCGGCCATGCGTTCATGCAAACTATCAGCAACCATGTTACTACCAGGACACCAAGGTTCTTGATTCTTCTTGTATGTTGATGCGTGTTGGTTAGTTGATTTCCACTACCGTGTGTTGTTATTATGTCGTACGTGTTGGTTTAGAGGATGAATAATGCTAGGCGGACCTAGATCTTTGTGTTTGTGTTAGGCAGAGCGCGTACGTACGTGTTTGGAGGTAGAAGGGATGGATGTATGTGATCATACAGATGTATTTGTTGTTGTTACCCAAGGAACGATGATGAATGTATGATGTGTTACCATGCATGCACAGATGTATTTCAGTCTTTTTTCTTGGGTAGTGTGACATAGCAGTCCTATTGAATTGATTTCCTTAACTTAGGTTTGCGATACTAATCCGGATTCTCTTCGTGTATGTGCAATCGCACTACTCCCATGATCAGCAAGCAGCTGGCTTGTCCGTAGAGTTCACATATCTTTCTAGGAAAAATATCATATGGAAACCACTTGTCCGACAAAAACTCGGTAAAAACTTTGTGAAAACCTAAAAATACATCGTATGTAGGTGATGTGATGTTCTATAAGTCGGTAAAATTTTAAGTTCGAACTTAATTGCATTTGGAAGTTAGGAAAAAACAAAATCATAGTGAACATTACTACAAAACACCTCATTTGAGACGGTTCAAAATCATCGTCCCAGACGGTTTTGGTTACCATCTAGGAACATGTGTAACGGATAATCAACCCTTATCCTGACGGTTTTTGAACCGTCTAGGACAGTTCTCATATAAGAACTGTCTGTACATGTCATCCGAGACAGTTCGCATCGGTTTAGAACCGTCTGGGATAGTTCTAGGATAGTTATGTTAATATTGAGTTCCGAGACGGTTTCGTATGTCTGAACTGTCCGGTACATCAATAGTAACAAAACTAATTTTTTTCTTTTCTGGCTAGCATCAAGATTTGCTAGCCATGGCTTTCTGAAACAGCAAATCAAGCAGACTAGATACATTCATATTCACAGGTAGTAAAAGCACTTTCACATTTGCACATGTAAACAAATCAACTCAAATGATTTCAACACAATAACAATTATAAAGAACAAATTAACATTTCAATATCCACATAAGTACACGAGCAACAAATCAACTTCTCAATATCCACATAATTACAACAAAACATTTCAATTCATGATCACCTAGCTAGCTAGCTAGTACTTGCCTCATGAAAGAGTACATGAATTGGCCTCGAATATCCATGAGCTCGACCTTGGTGAGCATCTTTGTATCGATTTTGACCCCAACCTGTAGGACGTAAGATCAACTTCGTGCATATATGTAAGAAGGAATGTATGAACAAGTACTAGTCGTATGATTGACAAACCTTAGGATCTGGGTTCCTCGAAGCCATCAGGAGCTGTTGCATGTGGTAATAAATGTACTAGCCACAAAGGTTTGTTCCCTTTGGCTGTTGGCAACATTGCAAAGAGAAAGGGTCTTAATTCTAGATGGGATTATTATGAGGTGAACGACATGAGACATAACACTATTCTATACTTAGGGAGAACCTTAAAATTGAAATCATGTTTTAAAGTGTTGGGGCTTGTAAACTTGGATCTCCTCCATGGCTCATGTAGGTGGCAAATGACCTGCCATTTCCAAAAATATATGTAATTGGGAAAAAAATTCTAATGAGGAAATATTTTAATTAATGACTCATCGGTTAACTGGCTGAAAGTCATGCTATCAAGGTATATTACCTTGTTCCATTTGGGTATGATCACAATTAAGACCCAAAGAAATCTACAAAAGTAGCTTTCCATGTATAAGTTAGTTCATGTTGTGTATAAATTATAAAACATGAAGTATGAAGTTCATCGATCATGTGCCTAGATATACGAAACCAAGTTTTTATATGCATGAATTTAGCCAATTGCAAGAGAATGTAGACTTTCATTGTAAACACCTATAGTATCGAAATTCTCATCAAGGAGGCATCCAATTCATGTAGATTGAAAGGAAGAAAGATGTCTGCATAGTCCACCATAGAATTACTTGCCCCGTGGTGAAAATGGTGCTCCTTTAACCAACTGGATACACTTGTTCCTCGTTCTGAGCCCGACCCGCTGGATTGGCCATGTACCTAGAGTGAAATGTTTGTCACACAAGCCCTTCTTGGTACAGTTCATCAATTGGTAGCATAGGTTGTCCTACAACAAATGCCTGACTGGCTCCAGGAAGGGGAGATCTTTGTCATCAATCATCTTTTGTTTTCCCTTTGTGCTATTTGTGGCACGCTTTTCATATGTTGCCTTCACCAAAGATGGGATCAAACGCTAAATTAGCAAAGTGTTCTTTGGCTAGGGCACGGTGGAAGGTTCTGGCAATGGCAATGCCGCTATCTCCATTTGAGTAGGGGGCTGAGAAGGTAGCTTCATCGAAGCAGCTAGGAGCTAAGTATGTAGTTCCATTGGAGAAGGGAGCTGGAGATGCTTTGATGGCCGGAGCAGCTGTAGGCGCTATTGCCGGGGAACCAATGGTGCGGGAAGGGGGGGTCATCCGTCCTCTAGTACTATGTCCCTCTTGGACCATTGGATGCATGACCCAACGGCATGGGTTAAAACACTCATCTCGTTATCTGGACATGCATGGTGCAACGGTACTTGTTTGAATGAAAGGTGAACCAAGTCCAAGCTACATGATCGGGACACCGTGCAACAATTCCCCTTCAATGGGTGGAAATGCGACCCTACAACTAGCCTCCAGGGAGATACCCATTTGAGCAATCCTCAATTGGAGCTTGCAATTCATGGGATTTTGGATTTCATCAACCGGATATCTGAAGGTGCAATCATCTAGATCATCAGGCTTGGCAGATGCGTAGCTACTCCAATGGGCACCGAGGCTTAGGGTATCCTTGTTGCATTTGTTTTTCTATAAGTCTTTGATTTTGGCTCCCCTAATATTAAGAAATTGTTCAAACTCCTTACATAACTCCACTTTCATCTCCTAAGCTTTCCACTCCTGTTTTTCTCTTTTCCTCTCTTGCTTAGAAGATGCAATGGTTTCCTGTGGGAATGCTTTGTCCTAGGTTGTTAGGAGCCCTCTGCCTCGAGTACATCCCGGTGCTCTTTGGTCCCGATTCCCACTTTGAGTATATCATTTGTCCTATCAGACACAATAGAGCCTTGTGAAGATTGATCGCTCAACGATTCTTGCAAAAGCCCGATAGGTTATTTCATAAACTATTAAGTTATGGATAAATTGCAAGACCAGGTGGTCGCTAACTTACCAATCATTGGTACACTTCTCGGTCTATAGGGTTTGGGAAGTGGACATCCCCAGTTGAGGTGGTAGTTGACCTTTCTCTACACCAGTCTCAGGCACGATCCGTCATGCATTTGGAAAATCATGGTTCGACGCCCCAACATCGTGCCTCTTCATCCTCTTTTCCCTATATTTTCCTCTTACGCATGTACCCATGCATGTAGAGTCTATGGTGGTGTATGTTTTTTGCTACAATGGCCTTGTATTGTTCACTTTGATGCTAAAATTCAGGCATCATCTTCATCACCACAAAGGCTTCGGATACTTCTCTGAAGGCTCCTTTTTCCCCCTCACAAAATCTTTGACGAGGGTTCCTTGAATTGCTCCCATGACATACCAGCCATCATCAACGAGACTCGCCACATGGTTTTTTTGAATTGTAGCAATTTTCAATGTGGGACTATTAGGAGCAAGAAGGATAGCACCTCACTTCACAATTATATGCGGCAAATAAAATAGGTTTGCACCAGAAAGACCAAAATAGCTTAGTTTACTATTACAAACGATAAGATAAATATGATCAACTAAAGCAATAATAAATTTAAATAAATTAATGAATAGGTACTAAAAATAAATATGCAATGCTTAAATGAAAAGACTAGATTTAATGCAAAGAAGCATTCCTAAGCGATCGGTTTCTAGCAATTCAATTGTTTGACTAAAGGTGAAGATTTTTGCCCGTAAAGAGGGCAATGCTTAAATGTGAATAAAATCAGTAGCTAATTCACATCCATTACTACATTCCCAAAATAAAAATTAAAGTTTCCTTAACCATAGCATAGAGCATGCAAGTCCCCGTAAATCCCCCATATCAAAGATTCGTGAATTAGAAATAGGTTTCTCTCACTCCATCCTTCCATAAAAAATTATCATCTAACGGTGCAAACCCTTTGCTAAACTCATGTATGCGTGCACTCATACACTAACGCAAGGACTACATCAATACCAACAACACATATGTGCAAATCAATTCATACTATATTACTGATGCTATGGAACAACACACTGCTCAAACATAGACGACATGAAAATATAAATCATAGAAAATAATTTATTGAATCAAACACAATGTTCAACATGCAAATAACGGGAGGTATACAATGGAGAAGAGATGAGGGATGGAGGAGACAGTGGTGGCGTCGGTGGCGGCGCACACGCATGGTAGCGGCGGCTAGGGTGCACCCCCCTTCTCCTCCTTCCTTGCTCTTCTTTCCCTATAGTTGATGAGTTTTTGGCTATGCATGATGGCTATAGAGATGGAAAATTCATGGCCTTGAGGTGGAATAGATTGGTTTCATGATGGCTAGCTTTTTTCTCTATTTAGATGGCATCCAAAGTCTCCATATGCCATCCTATCAAAACCCCTTTGATCCAAGAGCTCTTGGGCATCTCTAGAGTCTTCCAAAGCCTTTCTTATCCCTCATGAATCCAGTGAAAAAAATAATGTTCAATTTGGAGTTGAATTGAGAAAAATATGGCTAATCCTAAGCCTCCCATCGGATGCCTATATTGGGCCCCAGAAGTCTAAACTCGGCCTGATTTTGTAATTTCCGTGGTTTCTTCATTCAGACTCCACATTGGGTCATTCTTCTGACCATTTTGGGTAGCTTGACGAGATGAAAAACTTTCATGCTGTAAACTTTCTGATTTGAGGTGATCTTGATGGTGAAAATGTCCAGAAGCCATATTTTTCTTCTCAAACTCATCCAGATCATCTCGAAGTTAGCTCATATTTTTATGAAAACTCCATTAGAGTTCCAAGAAATCATCCATTTGCAATAAATTAAATAAGAGAATAACTAAAATAAACAAAAATATGAAACTATGCAATAAAGGCGATAAAGAGGCAATTGTGCAATACTGAAAAATAAATGTAAATAAAGAGAAATAGTGGGAACTTATAATTATAATATGCAATGAATGATCAAGTAAAATATATATGTTTTGAACATATCAATTAGTAAAAAGTCACTTATTTAATCAATCTAAATCAAGCACTTAGATATTAGTGTTCTCACCTCTAGTGACTATAAGAATCAATGTTCACTCTCTTATTAATTAAGTTCAGCATGGCATTGATTTTTAGAATTTATTAAGCATGCTTGAGGTAAATAAGTGTGACAAGTATGCAACCCTATGTGCCTACACAATACTGAAAACAAAGGTAGGAAACAAAAATAACCAAGGTTCACTCACCACTATATTAGAACAACATCTATTATAAACATCATAATGGAAGATATTATCGATACTCGTAGTGTAGGCTCAAATAAGTAAAGCAATCAAAGCTATATGAATAATTATGTGATAGGCACCAAATCATATAGATATTTATACAATGTCCAAGCCCCTACAAAAAATAAAGAAAAAACAAAAATATCCGGCATACGAATAACTAGGATTCGTATACCCAACCGGCTAAAAGAAATAAATAGCATAAAAGAACACAGGAGTAGAGAATTTTATTTCACAAATGGGATCATGGTGCATTAGAAAAGGTCAGGAAAAATAACTTGGGGCGACAAAGGTGGCACGGGTTCACGTGTGCTTCTTGTGCATCTCCCGTTGTCGCAACTTTTCTCGAGCACTTTTTGCTCCCTTGATTGTTAGTTATGCAAAGTTTTCTAGAAATGTAAGTGCATATATAATCATGAAATTTTAGATCAAACAACTTTCAATTCCTCAACCTAAACATCCATGTATGATTCTCCAAAACCTATGCTTTCAAATTCTTTATGCTAGATAAAGTGCAAATGCAAACACGAATGCAAATGATGCTAAAAATAAACTAAAAGACACTAACAAAATTAACTCCACTTCCAGGCTGCCTCGTAGGAAGCACTTTCTTTAAATCGATATAGCTAGGCTTAGGTGCTCATTAGTTTATCCCCCAGATCACAAGTGAAAAATGCATCCTAGTCCCCCTAAGTAGGTTTTGATGGTTAATGAAAAATGATTAAGGAACTAATGTGCATCAAGTGTGATCAGGTTGTTAGTCCCATGAAGGAGTGTTTTAACCAGTGTTGGTGAGCTCTAAAAATTTCTAAGGAAGAATAGCTTAAAGAAATGAAGATGAAGGACTTTTTTAAAACTCTTTTACTAGTTCGTGGAATCAAATTAAGTTTAGGGCAAACCGTACTATTAAGCGGGGCTAAAATCTAGAAACCTTAACTAGGAACCAATTTCAAAATCCAAAGAAGTCATTGAAATCTCTCTACACACATTTTAAGCAAAAGTCGGTACTTGCGAGATTCATGTCAGAATCTTTGAGATTCAGATATGTGTGTGGAGTTAGGGGACTCGGAGCCTCCAAGTTGACCTTCCTGTCTGAATTTCTAGATGTCAGAACATCTGAGAATTTTCTAAAACCTCTGAGTTTCGGTTCTAGAGTTGCTTAAGTTCTGAGTGCTCTAAAGTCGGAGCAGCTGAAAGTTTTTCACATGCTTTGAGTTTCTATTCTATACTTCCTTTGGAATCTTGGAATGTCCGAGTTTGTTTTTGGAACCTCCGATTTTGTGTTATGCTCCACCTCATCCGAGGCCCTTTGAAATATCGAAAGTCCTAAGTGCAATGATGGAGGTTCCGAGAATCTGTTCTGTTGATGCCTTGTCAAGAGATAGAGACTGAGCCTTGTTGGGCACCAAACAAGAGTTCATCTTCAAGAAAAAGCGATTAAAGTCTGTTACTCTTAGAAATTGGCGTCTCCTGGATGGCTAGGAGTCGTTGGGAGCCTTCGAGAAGAAGCAAGAAGCTCCCCATAAAGTTTGTGAGGGTTTGGATCCTGCCTACCGCAAGGTGAAGATCTACCGCAAGAGAAGGGAGATTTCGCATTGGCAAGCTTCTTGAGGGAAGAGCATGTTTCGGTGCAGGCTTCGATCGTTGGATCAAGCTTCCTTAACGAAGATGTAGAGCCTCACCAAAAGCTCGAACTTCGACTATAAACCCTTGTATCCCGTGTGATTGTGGTTTTTCTATTCCTTCATACTTGCTTACTTTGCATAGCTTGTTCACTAGTATGCATATGATTCAATTTTGTTACAAGTTTTTGATAATCTCATATTCACCCCCCTTTAGCCGATAGCCTTGATCCTTTCACCAAGGGATGTCAGCTCCAATCTTATTAATCATTACCTTCAACCATAATAGAGAGAGCACCTACAAAAAGTAATTAGCAAATGTTAAAGACATGTTCTCTTACTTTGCATTGGAATTTTGTACAGAAATAAATTTTTACACATTAGTGGAGGATATGGTCTTAAGTGGAGAGGTCTCAAAAATATTTAATGTGCAACTTTAGAACATTTGTATCATGGAGTGAAAGCTGAAAAAATATCATAAGTATAAAATTATTTCTCATCATATTTGCATATGTTAGTCCCTAAAGAATCATATTTAATTTCATAGTTGTTGCTAAATAACAATTGCATAGCATTTTCATCAATATTTGAATAATTACTCTGGGTTTAAAAGAGCAACAAGTCGACAACAATCATTTTCTTGGTGCTCTTTTACTTTAATAGTATCTTATCTTGTGATTCCTTTAATCTACCTTCATTTGAAGCTATATCAATAGTGCATGCTCATATTGGATATAGATAGGTACCAACCTTTTTTCTTGTATGTGGATCTTTGTCTATGCATTTCTTCCCTCATTGGGAACAACACTGGTGGAACATAAGGCTTGTTAATCTTAGCAACATCAACTCCTACTTTATTCCCAAAACAAATAGAAGATGTCGGGGAACGATGAAATGTCATTCCCCATAATTAAGAGCACAAATAATAATACTAGGAGTATGCTTTTTATGATCAAGAATAGATGGTGTTGCACCAACAAGAACTTTTCATTCCTCCTTACTTTTCTCAACGTTACAATCATTATGGAGAGGTTTTTTGTCATCATGCCATTGATAATAATTTTTGTTCACAATATGTAAAAGTTTACAAGCTCCTTATTCATGAAGACACCATCAACAATAGAATCCAAATAATGTTTAGAAGACAAGGTTAAGCCGGAATAAAATGTTTGCAAAATTATCACATCGGGTATACCATGAGAAGGACAAGCACGCAATCATTTTAAAAACCTTCCAATGGCAGGAAATATGAGTGCATCATCATTTTGTTTAAAGTTCATAATTTCCTTCCTTCATTTATCAGTCTTACTTAACAGAAAATAATAATGTAGGAATTCATTGGATATACCTTATCAAGTTTTGAAGTATTCCGGAGGTTTTTAACGTATCCAATGCTCAGCTTCACCTTTTAAAGAGAATGTGAATAATATTAACTTGCGTTAATCATCTATAAATGCAGCATACCTCGTCAGAACATAATATAGAAAATTTCTCTATATGCAAGCGTGGGTCATCTTCTTCCTTTCCTTCAAAAGAATCGTCTCTAATTAACTTAACATATCTGGGATTGATTTTATATGACACCCCTGGGCTAGGGAAACATATACTAGAATGCAAAAATTTTGGAGAAGGTCCCGACAATTCTCCTAAAGTAGCCATAGTAGCAAAGCTAATCTTTTTGCTATTTTAGTTGGTTAAAAAAATTAAATATAAATAAAAGCAGCAAGCTAATTGAAAAAAAAGAACATAGCAAGCTAAACATAATAAAAATAACCTATATGCAAAGAAGAATGACACACTTAGCACTATGCTCCTCGACAATAGCGCTAGAAAATATGGTTAATGGCCTACAAGTGCATAAGATCAATTGTAGAAATTTTTGATGTGGGAGTATTGAGTATTAAACCTAAGGAGAAAGAAGGATAGAACCAGAAAGACTGAAATAGCTTGTTTTACTATTGCAAATGATAAGATAAATATTTAGTAATGTAAAGAGAGAAATTAAAGCAATACTAAAATGAAATAAATTAATGAATAGGTACTAAAATTAAATATGCAATGCAAATAAAAATACTAAACTCAATATATTCCTGAAATAGTAATTCAGATTTCCCCAGCCATAACATAGAGCATGCAAGTCTCAGTAAATACCCGATATCAATGATTCATGAATTAGAAATAGGTCTCTCTCACTCCATAATTCATAGGAAAATAATTTACTAAATCAAACAGAATGTTCAACATGCAAATAACAAGAGGTATATAAGGGAGAAGAGTGGAGGGATGGAGGTGATGGCGGTGGCGTTGGCGGCAGCACACGCGCATGGCGACGATGGTGGCTAGGGGGCGCCCCCCCCCTTCTCCTCCTTCTTCCTTGGTCTTCTCACTAATTATTGACTTTAGATGATGGCTATGGAGGTGGAAAATTCTTGGCCTTGAGGTGGAATATAATTTCTTTCATGACGGTTAGGGTTTCTTCTCTTTAGATAGCCTCTAAAATCTCCCTTAAGCCGTCTGATCAAAACCCTTTTGATCCAAGGCCTCTTGGGCATATCTAGAGCCTTCCAAATCTTTCCTTATCCCTTCATGAATACAATGCAAAAATCACGTTCAATTTGGAGTTGAATTGAGAATGTTATGGCTAATCCCGAACCACCCGTCGAGTGCCTGTATTGGGCCTTGAAAGTCTGGTTCAGGCTGATTTTGTAATCTTTGTGGTTTCTTCATCCAGAATATGAATTGAGGTCATTCTTGTGCCCTTTTTGGATAGTTCGATGAGACGAACAACTTTCATGTTGTAAACTTTTTGATTTGAGGTGATCTCGATGGTGAAAATGCCTCTGTTCAACTGAAATAGTCTCTATTTAGATTGTTTATAAGTCTCTACCCTATTTTGGGGGTTGTTTTAATTCTTTTATAAATTCATAGAAATATTTGTAATTCTCCTTGATCTTTATTTGGACATTTCTAGTAAAGAGTTGTTATTTATTCCCAAGATTTAATTGAATTTTCACTTGATCTCTAATGATGAGATAGTTGCTTTATATTGTCTATGCAAGAACTAAGCTTTTATAGGGAACACAATTACTATAAGAGGAAAAGAAGGTATTCAAAATTATTTGATCATTATGACGGAAATTGCTTCTTGTATTAATATTATGTTGATTATAATTGCCATGTGCATTGTTTTATTATAGAACTTGATATTTTCATTTTAAGCTGGCTTAACAAACACTTTAAGTTTAGTTTATATTTCTGAATAAATTAATAGATGGATTTTAGGAGTATATATATGTTGTTGCTTGTTTTTTATCTACTTGATTAATGGAGTGGTGTTGTTGAAGATTTTAAATTCAATTTTATTATCTATGCTACTTTCCGTAATTTCACTTATAATGGATGTATGAGTTTAATTGCTCAAAGGTTCTCTTGATGAAAATAAGTTGGAAGGAGGCATAACGGTTAAGGTATGTTGTTTCTTATTTATTCTCACTATTGAATTATCTTATGCAAAGATTTATGGCAACCTTAATGCATCTTGTCCATTAACTATTATTACCCATTAGGACTAATGTTGATATTACCACTCATTTATTAAGGTTGTGGTTTTGGATGATTAGTTTATCACTCGTGGTGTTTGCCTACTACGAACTTTAAATAAGAGCAAAGATGTTGCTTTGTAATGAATAGGGGTCAGGTGAAGGTAGACTCAGGTTTTGGTTAAAGGAGGATAATGATGAGGATAATAAAATTGAGTACTAAATGTTTTGGAATGATATCACACTAGTCAAGAATGTTTTCTGAAGTTGGTCACTCCACTCATCTTATTTGTTAGCCTCTATGGTACTCGGTTTTGCATTTATCATATTGATAGTTTGCATACTTCACCAGTACATCCATGTCCACGGTGTATGTATCTCTCTCTAAAAAAATAATAAAATAAAGATGACTCTGAGGATGCAAAAAGACACTAAAAAAAACATGCAGTGAAAAACAAGATCACCTATAATGTTGTATTAACGTAAATTTTTTGTTTAAATAGTACAATGAATTTGTTGCAATATTTTTTTGATCTTGTTGTGTGCCTCGAGCCACGACGGCGAGGAAATGTCTTCGTTACTCAAAAACTTTTGTTTCTTCTACACATAAAAAATATTTCTATAGCATGGAACACATGTTTCCATCGGTAAGAAGAATTGTTTCCATCACACGAAAAAAATATGTCTCTATCGCTGCAAAATAGCATGACATGCTAACAAATCGGGAGTGATTTGCTAGATTTATTAGTTAGAAATTTTCATGAAAATCCAAGATTAGTTTCTTTCAAAATCAGATGCATGTGGGGTATTGGATATAAACAGTTGCCCATGTTTCTTATGCTCACCAAAATTGTTTCCTGTAATTTTAGTGTTTTATTACATGGAAATAATCCACTTGTTTGTTGCTAACCATACCGTCCATGGAAACCACATCTGATGGCTACGACATAGGCCGATGGGATTCTAATATCGGCATGCTGATTTGTAGCGATTCCATTTTACTATATATTTTGCAAAGCTCTTCAAATCATCTGCTTTAGTTCATGTGCTTGCTTGTTGGGACTTTGAGTTCCACCGGTCGATCTCTAAATTAGGCAATTCTTACTCGAGACACGTCACAAATAACACGGGCAAGCATTCAATAAATAGACAGAACATGCATACAAATCTCTGCAAACTCCATATCTCTTATAGGAATGAAGGAAAACATCAATATCCAATCGAGCATCACCACTATCTTAGTGACAGCCATGTCAAGAAGAACAAACTGGTCCTTGCAAAAAAGAAGGAAAATAAAAAAAAGAAGATCAAACCGGAACGAATCAATGAAGATGATGCCGTTTTTCATTAATTAAAAGGTAAAATTTAGCAGAAAGATACTTTGTTCTTCTTTGCAACTCCTATACCTTTTGATTATTTATACATCAGACATTAATCTATCACAAGAATTCTGCTATACGAAAGCTCTCTTTGCTCTCTTTTGGTATTCTGCTTCCACCAAAAGGAAACAGCTTTCCCGCGGAACATTGCAATTTGCAAACCACACCATGCATGTTCAAATGCATACTGTTTACTGCCTAAGACCACGCATTTCAACACTGCCTGAAATCTCGTCTCGGTTGTGACTAATCAGACAGATCTAGGTGCCGTGTCGTTTCCTGCGAACCGAGCAAGGCAGGAGGAAGTGCCAAAGCCCCTAGAGCGAATAAAGCGCGAGCACATTTTGGAACCTTGAATTTTTGGCCAAGTTCACGTGTGAATCTCAAACTTTAAAATGGTTTGATTTAGAACATTAGGTCTTAGTACCATTCAATTTTTAAGTATCACCTGGTTTTGGTCTTTTCGATTGGGTTTGACCCCCGGTATTCATCACATGGTTGCAACGTACACAATAGAAACCCACATATTATTCATTCTCCCCGCCACCCGAGGAACAAGATGGGCAGGCCTAGGAAAACCTTCTCCCTGCATCTGCCAACACCGGAGATGGTAGCATCCAGATCATATTTGGCAAATCAAGGAGGTGACCGCCTCTTGCTTTTTTTTTCTAAAAGATTTGAGGAAGAGGAGAGGCACTCTAGCGGACATGGCCGCAAAGCTTGCTAGCCCCCTAGTAGGTAAGAAGCATCACTTGACCTTGCTGATCATTTTCTCTCTGTTATTTTAGTTTATTCAGTGACTAGAGTTGCTACCACCATGAAGCCGGCTGCTGTCATGTTTGCTTACCGTCGATCTACCACCATCGCCCTCTTCTGTTGCTGTCGAGCCTTCTTATGCATTCCTGGAACCTAAGAAGGCCATATTATCCTCGCATGGATAGAGGGAGAAGGGAAGAACCGAAGAGGGACGAGGGTGAGGTAGAGGTACGACGGAGTAGCACGATGCGAGGTGACAGCGGCGACCCAGATAGGCATGTAGAGGGAAGAACATGATTGTTAGTTGGAGAAGATGGGAAGTGAGAGTAGTGCGAGAAGATGGGAGAGAGAATATATACCCCTATTAGGTCACGTGGCGAATATCAGGATCAAACCCATTCAAATTAGGTTGTAAAAAGCGTACTAAAAAGTCATGTTAAAATGTGAACTCATACAAAATTTCATGGTTAAAAATAAACTTTTTCTTTTATCCTTCCACCAAAGCTGCAGCATTCGGATATGTCAAAGACATCACACACACAAAACGCACGCACACTCGCACGCACACAGCAAAGTGAACCAGACAGTGAACGCCATGACTTGATGTCTCCTTTGTGATGATCGATGGCTGATGAGATACTATTGAGTAAGCATGTCCCGGCGGCTGGACGTAGAGCCCGGAAAGAAGCGTCAAAAGCCAATGCACAAAAAAAGGAGCTATCTTTTTCTTATTTTTTGGCCGATCAGTCCATGACACCGCCGAATCTGGCTCAAAAACGCTGCAGCTGCATGCATTTTACAACTGCTTTTCCTCGCTAAGTAGGGGGCACAACTGTAGGAGAAACCGCCGGTCCTGAGAACATGTTCGAGAGTCCGTGGACGTCACATGGTCTCACAGGGATTTCCGTCCGTGACACGCCGGCGCTGCTACGACGGGGTACGTGTCCATGACGAGATCGACGGAATCTACGTACGACGTAGTCCCCTACTGGGCGTTTATGTCGACAGACTTTCAGCACTTGGATGCCGAATAAAGAAAGGAGAGGACATGGCACACACGCAGGTAGCGTAAAGGATCATGGTTCAAGAGGAGTATATGCTTCAGGGAAAGTGGAAATGGTAGCTAGCTCCAATTGGAACTTCTATGCTAATAGATCTAACGCGGTGACCTCTCCCTTAGCAAAACTTAACACAGTTATTAAGCACCATTACAGTGTGCAAGGATCGCCGCGCTCCGGCAAGCCAGCGGTATCTCCCGCGACCCTTGCTGGCTCCTCAATCCTACGATGCATGCTGACAACATCCCATGGTCCCAAGCGAATGGTTCCCATAGAGTGAAAATGTTCACGAAGACCACGATCTAGCACTATGTGGTAAATTGTGACTTACATCCGTCTCCTACCTTAACACTATAACTAATAACGCTTCACCGGGGCAGGGGTATCCAACTCTTGCGAGTGTACGAAGTAACTGGATTGTTCACAAATCACAATACTCTGGTTTGACATGAAACTTTCAAAAAGTTGCTTCGCAGTTTACAATATCCCCTACTACCTCGGGTTATATTGCGGGCCACACATGCATACAGAAGGACTCATGGACATGCACAGGATGTAAGGTGGTTTAATGATTTTAGTACCAGTACAAAATTTTCAAGCAATGGTCATATGACATACAGATTTTTACATAATTGACTACAAGCATAGTCCTTTTATATTGGTACTAACACTTTCCTTACTGGTACATTTTAATCTCTACAGAGTCAGCAGTCAAAGAATATGGTCTATGATTATCAGCTAATTGATAGGCTCGAAGTGGAACCTCTTATGCATACATGAAAACACAAATGGGCTACCGAATCATAGCTCGGCTCTAGCGAATCTCGTGAGGAACAATGCTCATCCTCCAACAATCTGCACATATTTCCACAGTCCAGGAAAAGAATACGTAAGCTGGGATATTGGTGTCGACGTTGCTACCATCACGACAACATATAAACAAGATGGTTACGGCAATCAATCTTCATGCTCGTCTTCGTCTTCGGAATCTGCATGCACAGCAGAGCAGTAGCAAATTCAAAAGATGTTTACACCCCCCAGCTCAGCAGTTGGAATAAGCAAGCATGAATTATCGAGTGCATAAACTTTGCAGGGGACAGAGCTTACCAGATCGAACATCATCTCCAACATTTCTTGTCTTTATTTGTCGCACGAGCATCCGATATATTAAAACCCACCAATACATGTGAAGAACGAGTAGTGAAAACAAAAGAGAATTGAAAACATAGTAATATATAGGCCCATCAGAATTGTGCTTCTTCTTATCCAAAGTCAACAAGACTTCATAGCTGAAACAAATGGAATTTAGTCAGGTCATGCAGCTTCCGATAAAAAATCTAAAGCATCCAAACACCTTGTGTCAGTTTGCATCTAATGTAAAGTACAACTTTTATGTGGCAATTTATCAGAGTTCAACATGTTGGCTGCAGTCTGTTGTACAAATTTGATGGGACAACATATTGTGTATAGTAGGCTTACTGTGCTATGATAAATTTGGACAATGTATCATACGATTAGCATGGTGACAGATGCGAGAACAAAATCCCTAATTACTGTCGCACACAATCTATGTCAAAATTTTAACATGTGGTGGTCTGACCCAGGTAAGTAAAATTTGGCAAGGTATACAATATTATTATAATGTTAAGTCAATTCAAAGGTTTTTTGAGATGAAGTTACTGTGTGAAGTTCCCAACAACCATTTGGCATAAGCCAAGTATATGCTTGCTTCAAACTTTTATCGGCATATCTGAGCAAGGGTATGAGAGATTAATGTGTTAGTAGAGAACAACTTACCTCGTACTCCTGAGAATCCAGAATGGAAAGTATGTGAGCCGGAGAACAACCCATGAAACAACAAAAAGAAGGAAAGCAACATTGGCAAGCCAATCACAATGGCTGTACTTAGACATCTTCCCTATTTCTAAGAACACATCACTTGCATCATGAATTGCCAATACTATTGCACCAACTCTAGCAAACCTGGTTTATTAAAAAATGCGTTAGCAATTGAATGGATTAATGTCCATGATGTGAACAGATAAAACTAAAGAAATTAGTAGTGATGACTTAGAAGGCTTATGCTACTCACAGAATGATGTCGTCATTCCATGTAATCAAAAACACAAATTCATGAAACAACAAAGCTTACAGTTATCCAGATAGGAAACAGACCTGAATACATAAGATAAAATTATCAGCACAACAGTTGCAACATGATGCGACATTGACACGCCAAAATCTGCACGCCTTGTTTCCCAGAACATAAGTGCAAATATGGAATATGTGTAGAATCCAGCAGCATACATATAGACAGCCTTAAGTTTAAATCTGTGGATAAGTTCACAACCATTAGATTTAGACCAGCATGAGAACCAGCAGGAATTTGTACAAGAAAGTAGTGCGGAAAGATCCAGATTACTTTATTTTTTGATCGGGCCAAACCTGTTCTCCAGGTCCTACCCAAAAATACTTGGTGTTAGTGAACCAAGGCTCATTATATGTGACTGACAAAGATAAAAGCTCCCCAGATAGGAAATAAATGCACTTCCAAGCCGATTCCTTAAATTTTCTCATCTTCTTTCTTGTTTGTTCTATTTCATGATCACCTTTCTCATGCTCCTTCCCAAACATAAGTTTCCTTGCGACCCACTGAAACAAGTAGAAAAGAAAAGGAATAAAATAACAATTACATTATCGACAGCAAACTTACGAATGGTTAAAACTTAAAAATAAATTTCCAAGAAGTACAAAAATCAGTGAAGCTCAGAGAAATCATTATAACTATGGAAGCATGAAGTTAGTTGTTGAAGTATGTAGGAAAACCTGTTTACTCAACATTTTTCCAGTCATGTATTTCAGAAGCACAAATTACTTGAGATACGTAATAACTGGCTAAATTTTCTCAGTAATGAAGAGACCTCAGCAGGAAAATAAGCACGTCTCAAGTTTGAACACAAGAAACTTGATAACCTAAGGGCCAAGTGCCAGAATTCCAATATCCTAATATTTGTATATTGTGACCATGCATTTGGGTCAATGGTAGTTTGTGAACAAACTACTTCAAAATTTTCAGTACAAAATTAGCAGCTGCGCTCTCATCCAGCCTTCAAATTAGTAAATATTTACAAAAAGGACATATTTTACTGTGTTTAGATCCTCAAGTTCCACAAAACTAGAAATGAAAATAATCTGAGTGTTCATGCCCAATTCATTGTCCTCCTGACTGGAATGCTAAAAAGTACCGTTGAATATAAGAATCTTGTGCAAAAATTCAAATGGTCGTGACTCGACCAAGCAATGGCACTTAGTTTTGAAAATAACACTCACTACAACCACATGGTTCACCTTATTGAAAGAAAAAATAGCCCAAGAAATCATATCCGTGGATCCTGCCACCAATTGCTTGCAAAGATAACATCTCGCTTTGAGGATTAAAGACTTAAAACAAAACAGACAGCAGCTGCCAACCACTGACCTATTAACTAACAATTTCTTCGAGAAGTAGCAATGAATCCAATCATGCTGTCCCCCTCTTGATTTTATTACTCCCTCCGATCACAAATGTAAGTCATTTTTAACTTATCACAGTTCCCAATATAAGACTTTGATTATAATTTTCATCCATAATATGTTATAGAAAATAGTAAGAAGTGCATGGAAGGAAAGAATTTTGCAAGACGAATCTAATGATATTATTTTCATAAAGTGTATCAATGTATTTTTGTACCTAATCAAAATTTTAAAAAGTTGACTGCACGTGTCCCAGCGACCTACATTTGTGATTACCTTCTATCCCCAAGCTACATATTATTTAAATTAACAATTAGCATTTATGTGAACATGGATCCAGATACCACCAATTTGCGAGGAACAAACCTTAAAATATTAAACCATAAAGCACATACATATTTGAGTGGACACACTGGCAAAACTTAGACTTCAGAACCAGCTAATTATTACACAAAAAGACTCCAACACAGCAATGCTAGTATGATTTAGCTCTTTGCAGAGAATTTAAGCGTTCGACCTCCCCACCCCACCCCCCCCAAATCATTCCAGGGAAAAAGCTAACCGCACGCCAAGTTTATCCCAGCAAGCAAATGATTAGATCGCTAAAAAGTAGTGCCTTTTCCAGTTAGCCGAGGTTATCGGATTAGCTGGATCACAACACAAATCAAGCCGGGGAAACCAGCAAGACACCGGCTTCTAAAACCTGCTGCCTCCGCACCAAACAAGGCACGAACCTGTCGACCGGATTAAGGACGCCAAGATCGCAGTGTAGCGCGACGCACCTCGAAGACGAAGCGATCGAGGAAGAAGCGGGCGGTGGGGAAGAAGAGGGCGAAGAAGGGGAGCGCGAGGAAGTCGTCGTACGACGGGTAGGCCTCGCGCTCCCAGTCCACCGACGCCAGGAGCCGCTCCGCCGCCGCCCCGAGCCCCGTCATCGCCGCCGCGCCCTGGCCCAGCTCCGGCCAAATCGAGGAGAATTCCCTTCTCAAGCTCGGTTGCTGCTGGAAGCAGGGGAAGCAGCCGATGGGATTGATTGGACTCTCGCTCGACTCGACGAATTCAGAGTCTGGATTGCCCGGGTCTCTCGCGATTCGCGGCCTCGTCGCCTCTGTTTTACTGCTTGCAGAAGATTTTCTCCCCCGCCCCTTTATTTTTATTTTTTATCTTTTCGTACGCGCATGATTTGCACATACCAAGTACGGTACTGTAGCCCTCCATAACGTCGGGACATGGCTGTTTTTGGATCGAGAAACGACGTCCTCCCTAATAACAAGAAGTTAGAATAAGCAAATTTGTATATCGTATAAAGCCCAAAGTTGCGTACATCTTTAGCTATAATTTTAAAAATATGTAACTAACTGATTTTTGCTAGATAGAAAATCATCGTTTACGATTCATGACTAAGAAATACTCTCAACAGATGAAAAAAAATAGCACATAGACATAGGTTGTGATTGACTATTTCAATTGGTTCTAGATGGGAATGGTCGTGAGCTCGCTTGGTTCATCAGTTGTGACGTGATTGGATCTCCAGCGAGATTTTATTTTAAGAATAATCTTGAGATCTACCATCTAGTAAGCGTATGCCTATACTACAGGTGACTTTTTTTTTGCGAACACAATTGATTTTGTTGCCCACGCTTCTTCTTCTTCTTCCTCAATCCAATCATCATTGCCTTCCTAATCTAACCTCACCTCCGTCGGTGCCACTGCTTCCGGCTTGTCATGTCCGGCTACGGTAGCCGCCAGATTAAGCCTTCCCTCTAAGCTCTCCAGGTTCCAGTGAATTCATTTTTCTAACTATTTTCAACCCTAACCCCTAACCTCTTTGACTCGGTCTCCTCCCTCAGCTCCGCGGTCGTCGTTGCTCTCGCATCCCTAGCAGCTCTAGCAAGCTCGCAAGGTTGAAGAAAACGATTGACTGCGATGAACGGAAAAGCAATCAACTGATGAATAGCAAATGCATTGTTGTAATGCCATGGCGTATACTGTGCTACATGCCAAAATTCAGGGTTGATATCGCAGGTACCGTTATGACCACTAAATTAAATTTTGTGAACACTCTCCTGATCTATTGCTCTACTGGGCCTAATAGCCCCGTGAGGCACGTTATCACTCTATTAGCCCCAAATTATTGAGAAAAACCATGCATATATCAGAAATATGTTGCGGCAACGATCGGGGATTGGACGTCCGATCCTAGCATAGGATTGGATATCCGTAGAAACATTTAGATTGTGATACAAAAATATTTTGATAAAACTTATGCAACAAAATAGATCAATGCAACAATGACATATATGCAACACATGACATATATCCGATTTTGAATGAATATATCTCAGATTTTCAAGAAACAAACTCATGATTTAGTTGTTGTATAGACAAGGTGTTGCAACAAACACATTGTATAATGGAAGCAAATTCAGTCAATATGATTTCGTGGAAACAAATTATGTCGAGGCACGCAACGGTATCAAAAAGTGGTGCAAGAAATCTTGTACTATCAAAACAAAATTTAGCGTGATTACAATGTCATATGTGCACTTGCGCAATACGAGAAATTGTCAAACATTAGGACAATAAATCAAAGTGTGTTGCAACAAAACTATCCAGTATAAACAACAATTCTGACTCTTACCGCAACATGAACAAAAAAAAATAGTGTACCAAAAACTTTTACAACAAAATCACATCGTGTATGCCACAATATTTGTCTCTGGTAGCAGCAAACAATTGGTAGTATACAACATCCTTTCTTGCCAGCTCAACCGAATATCCTTACGCATCACCACAACTGATGAGGTCACCAGTGGAGATGCACGAGGAAATACCCGATGGGGCGTCATCTTCATCTCTGAGCATGCGGGAAAGATGAAGTGACTAGGACTCAGTGAAAGCAACACCGTGGCGCACACACTAGAGAAGGTCATGTGGTCGATGTCGATGCTCATGCTAAAGACGTGGCTGAGGGAGGGCAAGAACGAAGCATCGATGTGTTTGGAGGAGATGCTGATGCCGACCTGCCACGATTGGAGGAGATGCCGGTGACGGCCTGCCCACGAGTAGAGGAGATGGAGGCCTGCTGCAGGTGAGGGCAACACCATGGCGTGCACACTCGGCAAGGTCGGTGTGGTCGATACTGGTGCTCGTGCTAAAGATGCAACGGAGGGAGGGCATGGAATGAAGCATTGATGTGTTTGGAGGAGAGCCGGTGCCAGCCTGCAGTGAGTGGAGGAGATACCGGTGCAGCCTACCGAGGGTGGAGAGAGTCACAGCCGCTGGGGAGGGGTGAAGGAGGCGGCACTGTAACTGCTCTCAATAGTTGTAGCGTCGGTTTCATTTTTCTGGTATGATGCTTAGTCTCCACGGGTGGTAAATGGCAATGTGTCATAATGTATGAGAATTAGTTAATGAAAGGATGAAAGACACATGTACCATCGGATAGAAGTCTAAATGAACGCCCAGGAACGACCCGATCTAAACGTCTGTCGGACATCCGACAAGAAGAGGTGGGTCGCTGCGAAGGAGACGAACGAGAGAAGGGGATCAACGGATAGGTTGCTGGCTCCATAGGGTAAGATGATAACAAAGGGGAGATTGATTGTGTGGTCCCCACCATGAGCAGCGTCACGCAGAAAAGTAAGGGGCTATCGGAAGTTGTTCACTTGCACGAAAGACCGTAAAGTATGAATTTGGGCAAATTTAGTAGGTGTGATAAGTTTAGTCTAATAACATGGAAGACATGAATTTGGAACTGAATGATGACCAGTGACATAGTTGAATTAATTAGCTCGCGTGTAAACTTAGAGTGTCCGCAATTTTTGAACCAAATGTCCAAATCATGATTTGTTTCAACCAACGTGTTCCTCGCGATTAGGTCTTGAAAAGAAATCCCTCTTTTATACAAAAAATATAAATTATGAAAAATTATATACTTTTAGTGGAATAAATGGTTTTTGAACTAAATGTCCAAATCATGATTCGTTTCAACCACTGTTTTCCTCACGATTAGATCTTCGAAACAAGTCCCCCGTTTAGATAAAAATAAAATCAAATTATGAACAATTCTATAACTTCTATGGAACAAAAGGTCAAACTAGCTGAACATAGGGAGTTGTTCGACACAAAGGTGGAGAGTTCCATTTCTTGGAGGAACAACTCTTGGAGGAACCAATGCTCTTTGCTTAAGAACTCTAACCCTTCCCGAACTGACACTTAGGAAACTTGGCTCTCGTTCCGTGGAAAGAGGTTTTGCAACGGTCGAATATGAGTTACTGATTGGCTCTTGGTTGAGATCGAAGACCTCCCCTGGTCCCCTATATATAGGGTTCACAGGCACTTGACCGTTACACTGTTGCCACGTAGGATTAAGTGAATCACCGGTGTCAGCCACCGATGACACAGCCAATCACTCCGCCCAACTATAACCGGCTCAAGCAGACCGATACCTGTGTCATTGGCGGCACACATAGGTAAACCCTAAACTGATGCAGCCGCACTGCTCAGCCCGGTCTTGGCATATGACATGTCCTCAGCGCACACACTCTCTGAAACCTATAAGGAGAGAACCTCCGACAGCCCTCCGACTCAGCAGACAAGCTATCACAGCGCAAGTTCCTTAGCATTTACAAACTCTCCCCTGGTACAGAGATGTAACTGAGTCATAGAGCGTTAGACCACCTGTGACACCGCTGTGTCACACCGGTGACTCTAACCCCTAGGGTTTTCTACTGCTGGTACTGCAGAGTGCCAGCTCCAACCAGTTTTATACTTATGAAAAGCTGCTGACACAGGGCCACTAACCTCAAAGCATTAGTGACACTGTCCAACATCCTGAGCATTGAGCAACTAGAACCTCCACAGATCATCACTGCTTCATCCCTCTTGATAGTACGGGCTTTTCCTACGGACTCGAAGAAACTAGCAAATCTAGGCTTTACCTGCCCACCAACTATAGTCACGGTCCTTGACGCATCAAGCCACCATCACCTTGCTTGCAACTCCTTGCACAGCACCGGCTTCTTCACAGCTGTGGCACAGCTGCCTAGCACAGCCATTCCTTAGTCCTGAAAACCACACTTGTACCCTTTTTGGTGGTCATCCTTTCCTTGATGACCCTTCTTCCTGGAACCTACAAACCTGCTTACACTCACTGTAAACGTTAGATTCCAGTTTGAGTTGCCATTAACCATCAAAACCAACTTGGGGCCTAGATGCTCTTTCAGAGTTGTTCGACACAAAGGTGGAGAGTCCCATTTCTGGTCCGGGACGTAAAAGTTGGGTTACCCATCTAGCGGGTCCGGTTCTAGTATGGAAACGGGCGAAATGTCTCGCTGTAATATCCCTGTCAGTACACGGCGCGTAGTGTGTCCAGGGTGGCTTACATCTTGTGGGTAAAACTGTACAACCTCTGCAGAGTGTTAAAAACTATTCGAATAGCCGCGTCCTCGGTCATGGACATGAACTGGCAAGGCCACACACTGGTTAGACTGAGGTTCGTTTGTGAAAGCTTGGGAAAGAGATTAAGGACGTGGGCATGATGTGTCCACAGGGTGCAATTTACGCTACATGGCTGGTAGCAAGGAATTGCAGGAGAAGGAGGCTAGCCGTACTGTCCGGGACAGTACGGCCTGAGCATTGTGTTAAGCGAAGGCTAGCCGAGCTATCCGGGATAGCACGGGCTAAGCACTGAGTTGAGAAGGCCAGCTGTACTATCCGGGATAGTACGAGTTGAGCAATGAAATGATGAGGCTAGTCATACTGCCCGGGGTAGTATGGACTGAGCTATCACAAGTGATAAAAGGAGGTAGCCGGGTCTACCTCATGTGAAGTTTTGTTACTTTGAATTGCTCTGGTTTACAAAACTGCTTTGGAATATACTATTCTCGTATTTAAATTAAAAACTTATATTTCCGCACAACAAGCAACTTAGGATAGAGCTATTCCTTTGACATATACCCTGCATGCTATATTGCCATATACTTCTCCTGTGGGAATAGCTTGCGAGTACAATCAATGTACTCACCTGGCTTGTTGATTTGGCCAGACGAAGGAGGCATCAAATCCGAGGATATGATTACAAGCGCGAAAGCTAGGGCGTAAGCCCAGTCAATTGCCTGTTAGGTATGGCATAATGATGGGCCACATCATCGTTTGTTTTTCCCGCTGCAAATTCATAACCGTTGGGCTACAGGTATCAGACAATCGACCTTGACAGTCTATTTACTTTTATACGTGTGTATGACAATGATATACAGGTTAACTGTGTACCGGCTACTGATCCAGGGACCGGTACAGTAATCACAAGGGAGTGTCCGGCCTTAAAACCGAGTACGCCACAGCTTGGTATCAGAGCCATACTGACTGTAGGTTAACCCTAGTTAGCACGAACGTTAGATGTAAACCCTAGGTAAAAATAGTACTCTCAGAAAAATATACAAAATTACTATAAGTGTGGGTTCTATTCTCTTACCCTTCTTAGCTTCCTCTCTTACCTATGTTGCTCTAAGAGAAACTCAAAGTTTTCCCTACATTCTCGTCTACTTCTAAACCTTTAGACTATACTAGCAAAGTAAGCAACGAGACTCATACGAACGATCTCGCAGATGTGCAACCTGACCTCTACGCCGATACTCAAGGTGGATCGTATCATCAAGAAGTTCGCCACAACCCTCTACAAATGGATCAGCACCAACCGTTCGACCTTTTCAAGTTTGCAACGTCAAGAGTGTGAAGATTCGCAAGAGATATACCTTCTTAAAGTGAAGAAGACCTATAGACGTGCGCCGCTCTCATCAAAAACGAGAAGCCAGCAATATTGAAGAATGCCTCGCCAAGAGTGACGACCCTAAAAGTCGATCGTATGGACTAAACCTATAGGCTAGGTCACTAGACCTCGCTTGTCGTGAGCAGCAAAACATGTACCCCTTCTTAGTTCGAGTTTTAGGCGTCTTTTGTCGTGTACAATATATCCTACGGTGTTTCTTACAACGCATTCACGGTTTCGTGTTTTACTTGCTTATCTAATGTGGCCCGCACATATATCTACTGACGCATGTAGCGGTCACATCCACTGTTGCATAGTAATATGCCTTACCTTATCTTTAGGACCCAAGTCTGTCCTGTCGTCCCCTCTATTTGACCTTTCCCCTTGATTCTCGCCGATGTTCCCTCTCCTTGTCAGCCTTATGTCAATTCGTTTTGACCACCTTGGTTTTTCTTCATCCGTAAGTCATCGACCAAACAAGACGCAAGCCTCTGTCGTAGTCCGAGGCAATCTTTTCTTAGAATTCTCATTGACCTCCACGTTACCAAGCGGCTATTTAAAGCCTTATCCTTTCTCCTGTGATGCACACCCGTGCTCCTCCATCCTTGCCCAAGCAACTTTCCTTGCCAAAGGAGCCTTAGCCTCTAGCACCCATTTTCCTGTTCTTCTTCTTTCCCTATTGACACAATGCCTCACGGCGCCTTTTGCCAAGAGACCACCGCTGAAGAGCTCACCGGATTCACAAGCATTTTGTGGACCGTAGCTCAGCAAACCCTCGGAGCAACACAATGCCCTAAGTGCCTTGTGTACCTAGGGAATGCCTCCTGTTCCCTGAGTGAATTCTGGGCAGAAGTTCATGTCTACCCAGCCGGCATCGATCGAGGTATTCCTCTCCGTTTCACCGGGAAAACTGTGCCTGCTTCAACGACGGCTATCCAAATGGCCGCATGGGAAGCCATCTCCCGTCTTCTCCACTTGGTTCCTGACATGAACCAACGTGCTTTCCTCATTTACCCCAGATGTGCCCCTGAAGAAAACACCGTGTTCGCCGACACACATCAAGAAGAAGATGCGGCAGTGGTCCATGCCAAACACTACATTGCCGCCCAACACGACTTACTCACCCAACTGGCAGATACATGGATTGTGTCGCTCAGAACCTTCGATCCCATGTCCCACTCAGTGACTCTTTGCCGATGTCTGCACATGTTTCCGGAGTCAACAGGCAGCCCCTGCCAAGATCGACAGCAATCAGAGAAGGCCTCCGCCGTCGCAGGAACACCACCACCCCTTGGAGAAATTCCCCTTCCTCGGAGGACGAAGATCCTCGTGGCAGAATGACTCCACCTCAGGCTGCCCGCCTAGGTATAGATCAAATAGTGGAGGCATTCCGGAGTTGAATTAGCCCCCTCCGTGCCGCTAGTTTGATGTGTATTTTCATTGTTTTGATGTTCGTCCTAGCAATTTACTTCGTGCCCCTCGGCACTAAGGCACGCCTGTTCGATACACTCTTAGGCATATGGATAGGTTTTATTTTGGTTTTCTCGTCATTTTACGGGTGTTTCTGATCGAGCCCTCCGGCTCTTGTAATGTATTGCTTGTTGTGTGATTTCACTTTTGTGTGATACCAAAACCCCATATGGTTTCCCCCTCGTCTAGTTGCTATTTCCCTCTTACCTGCCTCAACAGCTGATATCCATAGGCAAAATTCTACAGGATGGATATGCTAAGAAGATATGCTGCTAACAACATTCGTAACAAAATAATTTCCCCTTTGGAGGGCCCAAACTCACATTCAAACCCTTCCCCATCACCCCGAATCATCAAAGGACCAACACTGACTTCGACAGACCGCTCAAGTCGCAAGCGGAGTTCATCATTCACTGTCCACTGGCAACCAATCAGAGGTATCGACAAGAAATCCAGAATTATATGCTTCAACTGCAACGAACCGGGACATTACGCCAGCTAGTGCCCCCTGGAGAGGATGAACAAGAGCAATTACACCCAGCCAACCAAGGAACGAGTTTGCTACCACTGTGGTACGAAAGGTCATATCGCAAAGCAATGCTTAGACAAGTGTCGTAACTGTGAAGACGACCACCCTACTGCACTGTGCCCAACATGCCAGGCCACTTGCTATCTCTGCGAAGCAAGTGACCATGTTCCAGCCCAATGTCCTATGGACCGTGTATTAACAACCGTGCTTCAGGATCAACGAAGGAAACTCCGAGAGGCAGTCAATGATCTGGTAACCATTGAATGTAATGGCCACTGCACTAGAGAGAACCACCTACTCTAGTAGATTAGGGTTAGCTCTGTAAATTAGTAATCCATGACCCTTAGAATTGATAATTAATCATGAGGTACTGGATCAACATATACTCCACCCAAATTATAAGGGGGGTAGCCCTGATCCCTTGGAAGAATAGTCAGTTAATAAACCCTAGCGTGCAACAGTAGCCTTGGATTCTACCAACATGTGTTTAGACCACTGCAAAGATCGTGACGAGAAGCAGGAATGGACACTTCGACGACACCACTCCATCTACTACTACGCCGAAGACGGAACAGGACTTGCGCTGGATTTACGAAGACTTATGTAGCAGAAGACCATGCCCCTCACCTCCGTTCCTCTCCCCTAGTCTATCTGAATCTCCGGGACAAGATTCCTTTTAAGGGGGGTAGGTTTGTCACATCCCTTTTTTCTGAAACGCGAAAATTAGGGCCAAAAAAAAATTTTGTACTAATAATAAAATTCTCAAAAATAAACCTAATCAAAACCCTGTCATCACCTTGCAACATTACCATTATCTAAAATAACCGCTGAGTGCTCTCGTACCCTCTCCTGGCACGAGTGTTCAAAGCTTCATCGCGTTTAACCTTTCACCAATTCCGCCTGGTATCTCTCGACGCAAGGCGACCCCCGCCCGCCTACTCCTTAACGGACTCCTTGCATATCCGCAAATGCACACCTACAATTTCCCACATGCATGCACCCACACATGCCTGTGCGAATGTTTATCTGCCATACGGCATCATTGCAAAAATTTAGCATATATATGGCACAAACCCCTCCCAAATGCCATGATATTCTGCCATCTACTCTGCCTCGACCAATCTTGAGTATGTGCGCATATATACTGCTTGTGCGTATGCGCATATACGCAAAACCCCCAAATCACCATTGGCTCTGCTGCAATCTGTTGCATATATATGGGTATACCAGTGGTGTTTCCTGAACCCTAGCTACCCACGACATCCTATCATTATTACATGCCTTTCACCACCACCTATACGCTCGAACTCCCATGTGTATGTGTGCACATACACTCCAAACTCTATTCCGATTCCTTTGAACAGAAGTGAAATCCTAAATCCTAGCCCTTTGTCCTCCTTCGGCCCCTGTTTTTGTCGTGGCTATTTAACTATGCGAGCCTTTTTCAAACACAAAATGTTTAGAAAGATATTATTAAAATATTTGTAATAAGAGCTCACTCTCATTTCTAATGCTCTGAAATTAAAACATGTTCCAATTGGCCCTAAACCAAAGGATGACCTATTAAAAATTGGAGATAAAAGTAATCTACGAAATTCATTACCACATGTCATCTCTTAAAAATGATTAAGTTGTAGCATAATAGCTCTACACTGGGATTTAGCTCTTTTCCATCCTATCTAAATGCATGCACTTTTTTTTACAGACCATCTCGTATAGGAAAATTTGCTAGGACACCTGAGTACATGTATATAACTTTATGGGGCGGCATTCATTCCATCACACCTGCCATGATCTTCCACGTAAACATCTCCTCAACCTATCTACATACACATGTATATGTCTGCTACATGCCAAGGTGCATTTATGAATGCCCCAATTCTTTTCCAACCAGACTATGGCGAAAACCTATACCTGTCATAAGAACCCTTACATCCCCTCCTAGAGCTAGTTTGGGACCCGTTCCATCAACTGTATCACCAAGAATTAATCCTTACAGTGCGAGAGCACTATTGACCTCTCTACTCTACCACACCTTGCACTACTCTCTGCCAAGCACAGCAGTCGGTGCCTAACTTTTTTCCTGCAGCTCACAGCATTGGTTATCTACCTATTTCCTCCCCTTGATTCCTTCCCATTCATTTACTTCCGATCCTATTCCAACTGCCACCCGAGCTGCATTGCCTCAATTTCTCCCTTACAGCTCACTGTTTCTTTTGCCACAATTGCACTCACCATCAAAGCTAGTAGCGAGTGGCGCCTACCATTTCTCACACCATTACTGCATTAGAGCTACCATCAGTCCCATCACCTCCTTCTCCCTCCTCATACTTTTCTCTCTCACTACACGGCATCCACCAGCAGCTTGCACTGGCCCTTACTCCCTCCTTAAATGCATGCTGAGTTGCCCATCTACACGAGCTGCCCCAACCATTTTTTTCCAAGTTCCTTATTCTACTGGTTTACTTCTCTTCACTCCCACCAAAGCTTTTCCCTGCCTCATTTCTTTTCTTCCCTGAGCAAGCTGCACAATCCTCCTCTTTCACTGCACGACTCAGCCAGCTCGCGCCGCCCCCCTCTCCATCCACAGCAACTGGCGCCAAACCCCTACTGTGCAGCAACAGCATGGCTCACCAGTTTTTCCCCGTTCCTATTTATTTCTCTCAGGACCATAAGAAGCCCCGAGCTCCAATTTTTTTTCCTGCCCGGACCCTAATTCTCCAATTCCTTCCTCCGGTCATCCAAACTCGAGCTCCTACTACTACTCTATTCTTTGAGCTTTCCATTTTCTGAGCTGAAATGTGGCAACTCCTACTACCCGAGCTCTCCCCCTTGCTCTACCAACACACCGGACCACCCATTTTCTTCCTCACCGAATCACCCGCCGCCGCCTAGTCCCTACTCCCCCTCGGCGTGCATCCGTCTCCCGAGCTACAGCTGGTTCCTCCACTGAGTGCCTCCGCCTGTCGCGGCCAAGGCCGAGCCGACGAGCTGCCCCACGCCGTCGCCGGTAATGGACTCATTACCCGAGCTCCGCCGCAACCACGAGATTGCCACCGCAGGTGGTGAGTTTTCCAAGTTGTCGCAACGAACCGAGTCCGCCCCTTAACCCGAAGCTGCCCCTGCTCGCTATCAGCTACTCGGCCGCTCCCGGCATCTCCCCGCCTCTAACGCCACTGGTGGGCACCAATCCAAGCCGGCTCACCGCCACTGGAACCACGGAGCCGCCCAAGCGTCCGCGGCCGTTGGTGAGCCGCCCGAGCACTCCCCAACTGGTCCGCCTCTCCTCTTCGTCACTCGCCTCGCCTCGGCACTCGCCGTCGCCGGCGGGCGCAACCAGAGCCAGCTCGCCTGAGCCGACCGAGCGGCCAGACGTTTCCTCATCTCCCCCTATTCTCCCCATTTACTATGTTTCTTTTCTTTCCTTTTTCCTCAGCAACGAAATCCTTTACCGCATGATTACCGCCCACATCCATGACAGGCGGGCCCTAGCCCATAGTTGGCCCACTGTCGGGTTGACTCGGATGCTTACGTCCCATTTACGCCTTCCCTCCACGTAAAGCGCATACTCTCTGCTGTGCATTTCAGAGTACGTCTTCACCCCTGGAAAGCGTAATTCTGAGTTCCTGCCTCTACTCGAACAAAGTATGTTTTCCACTAGGAAAAGCGTAGCTCTGTAGTACGCCTTCGACATCACCTCAATTCTGGCCAGAACCCTCCCCTCCCCCTTTGGAATTTTTCTCCGGCAAAACTTTGGAAGCTCATATCTCCTCCGTCATAGCTCCGTTTGACCCCATTCTTCCTCCTAAGTTCATATAAACTCAAATCCTACCTAACGGTACCAATTTCATAATTTTTAAAGTTATTTGAATTTTCAAATTTGAAATCAACTCGTTGAGCATGCTATACATTCCTTAAGCATAGTTAACCTGGTGATTTCCTTGTTGCATAAAACCAATCATGCCAAGTTAATTTCAGTATACCTTTACTTCCAAAACCTTTCCTACGATAAAAATAGAAAGGGGTGTTAAAAATCTATTAATCGCAATTCGTCTCTTATATGCATGTATGTATGTATGTGTGCACACATGACATTTTAAATCCTACTCTAGTAGTTTCCATATAGTTTTCTGCAACCTTTTGAACATATATACGAACTGCTGGACCCAACCTTTATACGAGAAGCTAAAAGCTTTCAAATGCTAGTATGCTTATAATCTAGCAAACCCTACTTTTTCAATATGCGAAAAACCTTTATCATCGAGTAAAGAAAACCCTAACCGACGATATCTTCTGCCAAGTAACCTAAGGCACCCAACCCTAGCTCTCTAAAGCTCCTTAAAATCAAATGACTAATCAAACACGTCATGATTTCATGTGCTGAAGTTTCTGGTTCCTCGTTCGATGTTATCTGGCTCTTCCTTGCAACGTTGATTTATTCGTCGTTCTCTCGACGTGTAGATACCGGTGTTAGGAGATATCGCGCAAAGGATTTTGGACAGTTGTCGGATCGGGTGCAAGACCGAGCCCCGGACAATATTGCCAGGCACCACCTTGATCATGTTGAATCACATATGTGTGAAATTTAAATATTTTGTTTGTGAAACTTGCATGCTATGTGGATATCAATGGTACTTTATGTAGACCTAGTTATACCCCATAGCTGCATATGACTTAGGTTCGAATATCCGATCCTTGTAACCCTAAAAGTATTAGTCGGTTGTTCCACGACCGACAAAAGTATTGGGGCTATACGCCTTAGCCATGCTTAGACCCGCTTTAGTTCAAAACTAAACATTTGATCGGTGTTCACAAAAACCCTGGGACATGGGAAATAAAACCCTCGGATAGCATGTGTTATCCGAGGTGGCATTTGAAAGAAATGTTTGTCAAAACCCAAATAAAACTGGAGATGATTTTGATTCGGGTGAGAATGGTAAGGGCAGCCTGGGGCTGTAGAGTACCTGATGGTGGCATGGTCATCCGAGACGAACATGGGTCGAAAATGGAGTCTTACTCGAATCAATTAAGGACCGAGCCTAAGTGCCGCTAAACTAGTTCCCTCACCGTACGTCCACATGTCCTTTATGGGAAGGACTTGGCTTAGTATCCCGTCAAGTATTAGAGTCTGAACCCGTGGGCAGTAGGAAGTATGTGACTAGATGAATTATGATCTCTAGAGAGCATCCCCCGTCTGGGACGTAGGGAGTTGTTCGACACAAAGGTGGAGAGTCTCATTTTTGGTCCGGTACGCAAAAGTTGGGTTACCCATCTAGCGGGTCCAGTTCTAGTATGGAAACAGGCAAAATGTCTTGTTGTAATATCCCTGTCAGTACACGGCGCGCAGTGTGCCCAGGGTGACTTACATCTTGTGGGTAAAGCCGTACAACCTCTGGAGAGTGTTAAAAACTATTCGGATAGCCGTGTCCTCGGTCATGGACATGAACTGGCAAGGCCACACATTGGTTAGACTGAGGTTCATTTGCGAAAGTTTGGGAAAGGGATTAAGGACGTGGGCATGATGTGTCCACAGGGTGCAATTTACGCTACACGGCTGGTAGCAAGGAATTGCAGGAGAAGGAGGCTAGCCGTACTGTCCGGGACAGTACCGGCTGAGCATTGTGTTAAGCGAAGGCTAGCCGAGCTATCCGGGATAGCACGGGCTAAGCACTGAGTTGAGAAGGCCAGCTGTACTATCTGGGATAGTATGCGTTGAGCAATGAAATGATGAGGCTAGTCATACTGCCCGGGGTAGTATGGACTGAGCTATCACAAGTGATAAAAGGAGGTAGCCGGGTCTACCTCATGTGAAGTTTTGTTACTTTGAATTGCTCTGGTTTACAAAACTGCTTTGGAATCTACTATTCTCGTATTTAAATTAAAAACATACATTTCCGCACAACAAGCAACTTAGGATAGAGCTGTTCCTTTGACATATACCCTGCATGCTATATTGCCGTATACTTCTCCTGTGGGAATAGCTTGCGAGTACAATCAATGTACTCACCTGGCTTGTTGATTTGGCCAGACGAATGAGGCATCAAATCCGAGGATATGATTATAAGCGTGAAAGATAGGGCGTAACCCCAGTCAGTTGCCTGTTGGGTATGGCATATTGATGGGCCACATCATCGTTTGTTTTTCCGCTGCAAATTCATAGCCGTTGGGCTACAGGTATCAAACAATCGACCTTGACGGTCTATTTACTTTTATAGGTGTGTATGACAATGATATACAGGTTAACTTGTGTGTACCGGCTACTGATCCAGGGACCGGTACAGTAATCACAAGGGAGTGTCTGGCCTTAAAACCGGGTATGCCACATCCTGGTAGGTTCGAGACGCCACGCCGGGCGCGTCAAACACCCCCAAACTCGGGGCGGGCAGTCTCGTGGAGCCGCGTCGGGCGTGCCGCCGCGACGCTGCGACCGCGTCAACAAGGTCCTGGTAGGTTCGAGACGCCACGCCGGGCACGTCGTCTCCACTAGCCTCCCCGAACACCCCCAAACTCGGGGCGGGTAGTCTCTTGGAGCCGTGTCGGGCGTGCTGCCACGACGCCGCGGCCGCGTCGACGAGGTCCTGGTAGGTTCGAGACGCTACGCCGGGCGCGTCGTCTCCACTAGCCTCCCCGAACACCCCCAAACTCGGGGCGGGCAGTCTCTTGGAGCCACGTCGGGCGTGCCGCCGCGACGCCGCGACCGCATCGACAAGGTCCTGGTAGGTTCGAGACGCCACGCCAGGCACGTCGTCTCCACTAGCCTCCCCGAACACCCCCAAACTCGGGGCGGGCAGTCTCTTATAGCCGCGTCGGGCATGCTGCCGTGACGCCACGACCGCGTCGACGAGGTCCTGGTAGGTTCGAGACGCCACGCCGGGCGCGTCGTCTCCACTAGCCTCCCCGAACACCCCCAAACTCGGGGCGGGCAGTCTTTTGGAGCCGCGTCGGGCGTGCCGCCGCGACGCCGCGACCGCGTCGACGAGGTCCTGGTAGGTTCGAGACGCCACGCCGGACGCGTCGTCTCCACTAGCCTCCCCAAACACCCCCAAACTCGGGGCGGGCAGTCTCTTGGAGCCGCGTCAGGCGTGCCGCCGTGACGCCGCGACTGCGTCGATGAGGTCCGCAGACTTGGTAGGTTCGAGACGCCACTTGGAGCCGCGTCGGGGATGCCGTCGCGACGCCGCGACCGCGTCGACGACGTCCGCCGGGAAGGATCGTCATCTCGACGTCCGCCAGGAAGGAGCGTCGCCTCGACGTCAGGATGGAGGACCGTCTCAACGTCACGATGGAGGGCCACCTCGACGTCGTGACGGAGCATCGCCTCGACGTCAGGACGGAGGGCCGCCTCGACGTCGTGACAGAGCATCGCCTCGACGTCAGGACGGAGGGCCGCCTCGACATCGTGACGGAGTGTCGCCTCGACGTCCTCCGGGACGGAGCGTCGCCTCGACATCCACCGGGACGGAGCGTCGCCTAGACGTCGTGACGGAGCGCCGTCTCGACGTCCACCGGGACGGAGCGTCGCCCTGACGTCGTGACGGAGCGCCGCCTGATGTCCACCGGGACAGAGCGTCGCCCCGATGTCGTGACGGAGCGTCACCTCGAAGTCCGCTGGGACGGAGCGTCGCCTCGACGTCGTGATGGAGCGTTGTCTAGATAGATTTTTGCCTCGACGTCCGCCGGGACGGAGCCTCTAGCGCTTTAGGTGTTTTGGGAGCTTCTTTTGGTAGGTTTAATGAGGCCAGAGCTTTCTTCCATAGCCCTCATGTAACCCTGTCGGTTAATGGAAGTCAGAAAATTGGAGCAACCGTGTTTTGCTTCTCGCGATCATTTCTTCTTTTTGCATTGTCTACAGGCTATTGCTTCAAGGCGAAAGGTCGTGGTTAGGCAGCACGGCACCCAGCCCCTAGCCCGAGTGTCATACAAGCATTGCTCGTTTGGCGGTTTGACGAAAGTCGAACAACGCGAAGACAACGTGGCAGGGAGGGTTAAGATTGTCCCGGTATGATGAAGGAGGTGTTGCTCACGTGGTGGCGAGGGGACGCTCTACGCCACGGTGGAGCGTGCTCGACGCTGGGATGGAGTTAAGGTTGTCCCGGCACGGCGACGAAGATGTCGCTCACGCGCCGGTGAGTGGACGCTCTACGCCGTGGTGGGGCGTGCTCGACGCCACGGTGGAGTTTAGGTTGTCCCGGCACGGCGATGAAGACGTCGCTCACGCACCGGTGAGTGGATGCTCTACGCCGCGGTGGAGCGTGCTCGACGCCGCGGTGGAGTTAAGGTTGTCCTGGCACGGCGACAGAGACGTCTCTCACGCGCCGGTGAGTGGACGGACCGACGCCGCGGTGGAGCGTGCTCTACACCACGGTGGAGCCAATGTAATCCCAACACGGTGACGGAGACATTGCTCATGTGGCGGTGAGGGGATTCTCCCGCCACGGTGGAGCGTGCTCTACGTCACGGGGGAGACAAAGTTGTCCCAACACGGCGACGGAGACGTTGCTCACGTGGCGGTGAGGGGACCCTCTACCCCGCGTCGGAGCGTGTTCTACACCACGGTGGAGCCAATGTAATCCCGACATGGCGACGGAGACGTTGCTCACATGGCGGTGAGGGGATTCTCTACGCCGCGGTGGAGCGTGCTCTACGTCACGGGGGAGACAAAGTTGTCCCGACACGGCGACGGAGACGTTGCTCACGTGGCGGTGAGGGGACCCTCTACCCCGCGTCAGAGCGTGTTCTACACCACGGTGGAGCCAATGTAATCCCGACACGGCGATGGAGACGTTGCTCACGTGGCGGTGAGGGGATTCTCTACGCCGTGGTGGAGCGTGCTCTACGTCACGGGGGAGACAAAGTTGTCCCGACACGGCGACAGAGACGTTGCTCACGTGGCGGTGAGGGGACCCTCTACCCCGCGTCGAAGCGTGCTCTACACCACAGTGGAGTTAAGATCATCCCGGCACGGCGACGGAGACGTTGCTCACGTGGCGGTGGAGGGCGATGTTGACGACGAGCCCCTGGTGTAGCCAAGGAGGACGCCGAGTCTGAGCCCCTGGTGTAGCCCTGGTGTGCGCTGTCATAGAAGAGCAAGCACACAAACAAGGCAGAGGTTATGGGCATCACAATTCCCCGATGGAATTCTAGTTGGCATGACTTCTTGCCCGGTTCCCACAGACGGCGCCAACTGTCGTAGCTACGGGACTAGGCAGTGTATTTGAGGCACCCCCAATTGGTTACGTCGACCTCCGGGAGTACCGAAGGAGTACGAGCAAGTGTGGTGTCCGTCGAGGAGGAGCGCGTGTTACTGCGACCGACGAGGCGCAATGTGAAACGCTTGCGTCGAGGCGAAGCGAAAATTCTCGTATTGATTTCAGGAATTACAACTTATCTCTGAGAAAAATGGATCCCCTCTCTTTAACCCTATGGGGGGTATTTATAGGGTTTGGGAGTAGGAGGGGCGAGATTACGATTATGCCATTCGGATGACCACATACCCTCAGGAATATTTTGGTCTTTTTACAAGAATCTTTATGGAATATTCAAATACTCTAATATCCTAATACTCGCTACCATGACGACGTGTTGTCCTTGGCGACGGGGCGGAGGGCGGCCTCGACGTCTGCCGGGACGGAGGGCGGCCTCGACGTCCGCCGGGACGGAGGGTTGCCTCGACGTCCGCCGGGTTGGAGTGTTGCCTCGACGTCCACCGGGACGGACGACATCCGCCAGAACGGAGGGCGGCCTCGACGTCTACCAGGACGGAAGGCGGCCTCGACGTCTGCCAGGACGAAGCACATGTTTCGACGCCGTCGGCGATGCCAGCGGAGTTTGTTGATGCTGGGTGAAACAGGTCGACACCGGAAGGGGGATCTTAATGTTGTCAGGGAGAAACCCATCAGTTCGGGGTAACGCAGGGACCCTTCTCCCAACAGTAAGTTTCTTGAAGCTAATTATTTCTTGCTTTGCATTTGGGATTAATTTTCTGGTTTTAAAGTAAGCTATGCCCTTGTAAAAGATTGTCATGCTTCTCTCTTTGTGATTTATGGACATTGTCCTTATCATGCGAGAAAGCACATCTTAGAATTTTGCAATAATAATTCAGGATTAGTTTTTGGTCCTTAGACTTTGGATATGGTTCCAAAATAAGCCCTCGATTGAAAGATCCGTCAAATTTATAGAGTTTACTAGTCACTAAGATGGGACTAATTAGCAACTTGGCCCACTGTCAGTAACTCTAAAGGCTTGTCTGGACCTATTCATTTCATTGAGAGACCAAAAGGTAAAGTCGAGAAGTTCACAGCTAAAAATGGACCGTACCCCAAAGATGAGAGCAAACAGAATTTCCATATTAATTTAGCTCTTTTTGAACTTTTTTGTAGTTTATGTTCTCTTTTAAATTTTAAGAGTAGCTTTGCATTATATCGCTGATCAGAACTGTCATTTATTCTTTTGTAGGAGAAATTT
The DNA here is from genome assembly GCA_019208055.1 of Stipa capillata. Classification (NCBI taxonomy): domain Eukaryota; kingdom Viridiplantae; phylum Streptophyta; class Magnoliopsida; order Poales; family Poaceae; genus Stipa; species Stipa capillata. Next base: position 62,604 of record JAGXJF010000796.1, on the reverse strand, counting down.
CTGACTTCCGATCAGTCATTTATTCGCTTTTCGCCACAGGTCTTCTTTTCTGCAAACATGGTACAATTCTAGCTGAGTTTCTTTTGCCACCAACTACCAAATTATTATTATTTAGAAACATAGCCTTGGTGCAGTAAGATTGTTTTCAGCCTTTCCAGTTTTGAAAAAAAAACAAATATAATGATACATACAAATATATAATGGTATAGAATAAAAAAAATTTCAAGCAACCGACAGGAGCACTGCCTTTTCATTAAGAGGAACGAATTAATAATTACAAACAATGGACCATGTTTTTATGTGGGACATGCCGAAACCCATGAAGTGACAAATACATACTACTCGTGTTCAGTCGCTACAATCTGGGCAGGCATGCCAAAAGCAGCGGCCCTCTGGTATAGAATAATTAGATATGGAAAGAATTGGAGATTTAGCTTACAAAAGTTCAAATGTATTAAACTCTCTTTAACTAACACTAATACTGTTCTATTGTGACATGTAGGACTTATGTTTGCAAAGCAACAAAACCGAATCTTTCACTAAGAGCTGCTCTAACATTAATTCAGCATGGGCATCCCTTATAGTTGAAGAATGTGTCAGTCTTGGTTTCGCGGTAAGCTTAACCAACTAAATAGTTTTATCATGTCTATGACATCTCTGATCTGCTTAGCTTTAGTACTTCTGTATAGCTCCAGGGTCAAGATCATCCCCACTTGCACTCTCTGCCACATTCCATCCTTTGACAACTTGCATATCATGTTATGATGAACGTTCACTTGGATTTCATGCTCTTGGCTATGGGAGAGGTTCTAGAAAGCCTGCAATAGTAATTACATCATCAGGAACTGCTGTATCAAATCTTCTTCCTTCAGTGAGTGTCATGTTTCTTTTTCTGAATAATGTTTCTTTCCTTATTGCACTGCTGCCACCTTTCACAAGCCTTGTGGCTAGAGTTGTTTATGTATGGCCTTATGAAGGTATAAAATATGATCTGTCTGTGCTAATACATGTAATGCTGCACATAACAAAGAGAGAAATTGTCTACAGTATTCAATCAAATTTCACATGTAGGTGGTGGAGGCAAGTCAAGATTTCATACCAGTTGTGTTACTCACAGCCGATCGTCCTCCTGAGCTGCATGATGCTGGAGCCAACTAAGCCATTAATCAGGTAATTATGACTGAATTAAAATTCTAAATACAAATTTCTTGATGCTCAGCTGTTCCTGTTCTGAAAATGCTTGGCAGTTGCACGGTTACTTCGGAATTTTGGCTACTTTTGAAAGCCTTAAATTACTTTAGTTTTTTCAAGCACACAAACATAGGTCATGCTGTTTTCTTAACAATATTATAATGTAAATGCATTTTCTATCTCTGGAGGACTATCAGGACTTAAGTTCTAGCCACAGGATCCAATTTATATCCCACACAAGTAAAAACATATATATCCCACACATACAGTGTGAACTTGTACTCTTGGAGTTAGCAGGATTATCGTTGCAGTTTACACACTGCATCTATTTTTCTTTCTTTCTTTTTTTGATGCTCATTCTGTTTGCACGCAAACTCATTTGTTAAGGTTGTGTTCGTCAGTTATTCCTGTCGACAACCCATCTCAACTTTTTCCCCTTCATTTTCAGGTCAATCATTTTGGTAACTTTGTAAGATATTTTTTTAATTTTCCTCCACCTGGTGATCAGATTTATGCAAGAATGTTTCTTACAACAGTTGATTCAGCAGCCTACTATGCAATGCAAGCACCACAAGGTCCAGTGCATATAAACTGTGCTTTTAGAGAACCACTAGACCACAGCAATCAAGATTGGAGTTTCGACTGTTTGAGAGGGTTGAACAAGTGGTGTAGAAATACTGAACCATATACGAGACCTAGGAATGAAAATGGCATCTGCCTTTGGTAATTATTCTTGTTCAGTAATGGAGGTTCTGAATATTATAAAGAAGGAAAAGCAAGGGCTACTATTAGTTGGTGCTATTCATACAGAAGGTGACATGTGGGCTGTGGCTCTACTAGCTAGACACCTTTCCTGGCCAGTTGCCGCTGACATTCTGTCTGGACGGCGAATGAGGAAAGTACTATATTCATTTCCAGGACTTCATAAGACTCTTCAAATTTCGAAAGGCAGTACTTCTATTTGGTCCCAACCTTGGTTTGCTGAATGGAAAAATATTCATTCTCATCTTCAAATTTAAGATAGAGATTTCATCTACCCTGCTACTATTTCAGATCTTTGGCTTTCAAACAAAAAACTTGGAACCTAGATTTAATATCTAGACTTTTCGGTCATGATATATGTCAAATGATAAAAGATATAACCATAAATCATGACGATGCTGATGATGCCATTGTTTGGAAACATACACCTACAGGAATCTGTACGACTAAAAGTGCCTACAAGTGTATTAAACCTCCTGCTACTACTATCACTACAGTAAATTGTAATTCCTTTTCATTGCAAGTTAGCTCGGTCATACAAGATGTTTGGAAGAATTCTTTTATTCCTCCAAGAGTACAGCTCTTTGGATGGAGAGTTCTACGAAATGCTATTCCAACTAGCATAAGGCTGGCAGCAAGATCTTCACATGTAGGTAAGGAATGCAAGAGATGTGGTTTAGATGAGGATGACTTCCATCTATTTTTTGCTTGTGAGTACTCTTGCAGGGTCTGGTTTGCTTCATGTTTCGGGCTCAAGGTGGAAGGTCTAGTTCATTAGGGATATAAAACGGTACAAGAAACTATCCACTATATGTTTTCTCTTTTTGCAGATAAGCACGAAAGAGCGATGATCTGGCTTATAATGTGGGCAATTTGGAAAGCAAGGAACGGCATTACTTTCAACAGAAAAGATTCAAATCCTTTACATGTTATTCAAGATGCAAAGGCATTGCTTAGTGCTCAACAAATCGAAGACCAAAGCTATGGAATAACACATCACAGCCCCACTCCTCAAATTCAGAATTTAATTTCTCTCAAATTTGACAAAGAAAGATTTGCTGAAGGACCTAATCTATTCACTGATGCAGCATGGAAGGAGGCAAACACTACTTCATCTAATCTTGCAGGTTCAATGAAGAAAGCAGGATTGGGTCTACTCCTTCATTGGTCAGGAAATCAGCCTTTTAAGGCAATCTTCATACAGGCAATCTCGCAAGCAGGAACTCCTTTGCAGGCTGAAGCTCAGGCATTGGAATTGGCTTCGGTTATAGCGAGAACATTGCAGGTGCAGAAGCCTAACTTCCTAACAGATAATCAAACATTGGCGGAAACAGCAGCAAGAAGGAATCTACAAGAACATCCAGGTCATTGGAAGATCAAAGCCCATGTAAGTCAGTTCATCAAGAACACGAAAGCAATGCAATGCAGAGTATTTAAAATAAAAAGAGAAAGCAACAAGACAGCTCACAAATTAGCTCAAGATGCTTACAACTTTCATGATGCTGGGCAATGCTTCTTTGCTTGCTTAGGATCAGCACATAACAAAGAATTATGCCCTACTAAAGCTCTTCTAAGTAATCTCAATGTGCAGTTTTGCACACTTCAGTTTGTAACATGTCTGTAAGAATTATGTGGAGTGGTTTGAATAAAGTCTTAAGTGTCAAAAAAAAAGAGCATATTGTTTATAGACCACATAGATCCAATTCTACTGTCGGACTCCTGTTAAAAGCTGGATAAATCCAGATGTTATTGTCCAGGTTTAGCTCCTCATTGATCCTACGCCTCTGCACCACTTAACTTATCTTTGCATTTATTTATTATTATGTGATATTTATTATGTCGTAATTTCTCTGTTACAGTTCAATCAGTTGCAGATTTGTTGCTGAAGTTGATATGCAATATAACTGATGGAGATGTGGTTTTCGTCGGCTACTCAATGGGTGCAAGGATTGCACTGCACATGGCACTAAATCAAAATCGATCACAAGGTAACTTTGTCAACGTTGCACCTTTTTCATTCACTTCTTTATTTTAATGATCCTAAAGTACTCATGTCAAGACAGATTTGTGGAGCTGTTACCATATCAGGAAGTCCTGGATTGAGAGATGAGGCAAGCAGAAGACGGCGTAGTGCTATTGATAAATCAAGAGCTCAATTGCTGTTGTCTTATGGACTGGAATGTTTTCTCGAGACATGGTAATGGAAGAACCTAAATTACTCTATGCGTCTAGGTAAAGAAAATACTCTAAAATTGCCTGCTTTATGCATTGGGTTAAGCCCCCTTTTTATAGGGGAACTGTTTGGACAGCAATCCACAAACCAATGTGAATACAAATTGGACTCTTTGTTTAATACGGACTGGACTCTTGCCTAATATGAACTAGTCTCTAGCCTTTCTTAACAATCTGGACTCTTGCCTAATAACTTGAACTAGATGCTTTGGTGGGCTTGCCCTATGGATAATAATCTGAGCACTGTAGCAGATCTGATAAATTCAAGTACTGGAAAATGGAACAGGCAATTGGTGGAGCATACATTTTGGGAAGAAGATCCGAGATTAATCTTAAACATCCCAGTAAATGTAGATTTTGAAGACAGGCCGGCTGGCCTGCTGATCCGAAGGGCCTGTTTTCAGTCAGATCTGCCTATCGTGTATTTGTTGAAGATGAAAGGAGAGGAAATCAGAGGGGAATGGCTAGCTCATCTACAGCACAAGTTGAACAAGAGGTTAATTGGAGGAAGATTTGGAGATTGGGATGCTCGAATCACCTGAAGCACTTTATTTGGAGATTAGCCCACAATTCTTTGGCAATCTGTACAAATCTCAGGAAAAGAGGTGTAGAGGTGGAGGATGCTTGCCCAATCTGCAGGAGGATGCCTGAGGATGGAGGTCACCTTTTTCTCAAATGCAAGAGAGTGGCATCCATATGGCAGATGCTAAATATGGAGAAGATAAGAGAAAAGCTAAGTAAGAATCAATCAGCCACTGATTTTGTCAATGAAGTCTTAAACTTGGAGGATAAAGAGAAAACATTGGTGATTGTTCTTCTCTGGCAATGGTGGATGGAAAGAAATATCATCAGGGAGGAAGGTAAATCTAGAAATATTGATGTCTTATATCACACTATTATGAAACAATCTAATGATTATTATCAAGCTCTTTTAAAGGAAAAAGGATTGAAACAACCAGGGCTTACCCGTTGGCATCCTCCTAAAAGAAATGAACTGAAGATTAATATTGATGGTGCCTTCTTCCCTGAAGCAAAATCTGGAGGATGGGGAGCAGTAATACGTGATCATAATGGCATTGTGAAAGCTTGTGGAGCTGGTAAGCTAGAGAATATCATAAACCCTCTACATGCTGAAATCTCAGCTGCTATTCGGGGTGCTCAATTAGCAGTCTCAAGAGAGATCAGAACCATATGTTTTGAGACTGATTCCCTATTGCTGAAATAGGGGGTGCAGAATTATGGGCTGGACCGTTCAAATGTCTGCTTTGCAATGGCGGAATTGAAGGATTTTCTTGAGCAAAACTTTGATCATTGTACCTTTGTTTTCGCCAACAGAAATTGTAACAGAGTAGCTCACTCCCTAGCTAATTACGGGAGCTCTTTAACCTTGTATGAGGATTTGCAGACAGACAATGTTATTCCCCTTGTACTGGATGTTGTGGCGAGCGATTTGGCTTCGTCCACTATGTAATGCAATCTCCTGGCATTTGTTGTAAAAAAAAACTTTTTCTCTACGGCCTTGGTACGTCTGAGGCCTTCAGTTTCTCACGCGTCGTGACTCATGAGCCCACAGGAATTACTAATTACCCTGTCACTCCACCTGGTTAACTTTCTCTGGACGGAGCAGGTAACACACTGCAATTCCTGGAAGTTGGGTTAATGCGCACTCTCGGGATGCGTAACTCTGCGTAGGTTGAAAAAAAATTCCCGATGGCGTGAAGATCGCATCTGGTTAGTCAAAGTAACAACCGAGTTTGCATCGATTTAAAATGAGTTGCATGAAGTTGTCATTTTGTAAGGAAGCTTTGTGTTGATATTCTATATATGTAACCAAAATGATGCATCACGACCTTTGCAAGTTGCAACGGCAGTGGTTATCAAATTGCTGTTCCTCTTGGATTTGTTGGAATCGGGGAACCAGCGGACTGCCGATCAACTGCCTTCTGGCCGATACCTGAATGCAGATTTTTGAGGAAATTGTACCGGAGGTATATAAACTTAGCAGGTGGTTTCAGATTGGTACAAAAACTACTAAAACGTTTCAATCGGGTACAATAACCTGGCTTTTGATGCTCACGGCGGTACAAAACTCGCTCACGCGTCGGACAGTCCGGGAGCGACGCGAGGTTACACGAAGACACGTGTCTCGCGTCGGACAGTCCGGGGCGACGCGAGCACACAAATAAATATACGTGACATTTCTCGATTTTTTAAAATCATGTATAAGTTCCAAAAAAATCTAAAAAAATTTATACTGGTTTATAATGGAATGAATTATACACACGTAAATTTTCGTAAAATAATATGCATTTTTGTGACCTGTGTAAAAAAAACAAATCGTGCGAGGGAAAAAAATTAAACTGCTACAGTGTATGTGTCGCACTGTGCGACGCATCCGCGCTATAGTGTATGTGTCGCACTGTAGCTGTAGCACAGTTTAATTTTTTTCTCTCGCAGATTTGTTTTTTTACACAGGTCACAAAAATGCATATTATTTTATAAAAATTTACGTGTGTATACTTCATTCAATTATAAACCGCTATGAATTTTTTTAGATTTTTTTGGAACTTATACATGATTTTAAAAAATCAAGAAATGTCACGTATATTTTAAAATTTCGAATTTCGCCGGTGTGCGAGAGAAAAAAATTAAACTGTGCTACAGTGTATGTGTCGCACGGTAGAAGTGCGACGCATCCGCGCTATGTGTCGCTACAGGCGACGCATCCAAGTACAGCTACAGTTTAATTTTTTCCCGTTCGATTTGTTTTTTTACACAGGTCACAAAAATGCATATTATTTTACGAAAATTTACGTGTGTATACTTCATTCCATTATAAACCGGTATGAATTTTTTTAGATTTTTTTGGAACTTATACATGATTTTAAAAAATCGAGAAATGTCACGTATATTTATTTTGAAATTTCGTGTGCTCACGTCACCCCCGGACTGTCCGACGCGAGACCTCGCGTAGTTTTTGTACCACCTGCCAAGTATACCTCCGGTGCAATTTCCTCCAGATTTTTTTAAAAATAACTTTCTTCCCGGGGGTGCATGCTAGGAGCATAGGATCTTGCATGGTCTTAAGCTGCATCAGTAGCCCGGCAGAGGCGATGCGAAAGTGGAACTGGCTTAGAAAAATTCGCCGTGCAGGTACGGCACGTGGGAAGGCGCGCGCGGACTGCATAAACGCCGTGGGGGCAGGGCACGCCCAGTCACACCCCCCCCACGCTGCGGCACACCGTCTTCAACAGGGAGCTCAAGTCCCAAAAGGCAGCCACTACTTGGCACACGCCTACGTTCAGAAGTCACACGTGACGCATCAGTGAATGGCTGAACGCACGGTGCGTGGCCTGATGCCCCCGGTACAACTAGGACCCGAGCTGTAAAAAATAGCTCCTAGGGTTTGTTAAAGAACACTGGAACAGGAGTACGGATGGTGCAGATGTTTTAAACTTCTATATAACAGTGTAAGAAATCTGAACTGAGCTTTGACCACCTATCTAGTCATCGATCTATACCTGACTAGTGCTTCAAACAAGTAGCATATATTATATTCTATTATTTATACAATGGAAGACATCACATTCATTTATATATTTTAAATTATCTACACTGTTCTATCATAGATAAAAGAAATTATTTATATAAATTCATAGTCTATACAACTCTTATTATGTGGATAAAGAATACAACTATATTTCTTTAAATTAAATTTTAGAATTAATTTTGAATAAAAATAGCAGTTGGATTTATATATTAGATGGATAAAGAATACAACTATATTTTCCTAAATTGAATTTCATAATTAATTTAAACTAAAAATTAGCAGTTGGATTTATATATTAGGTGGATAAAGAATACAACTCTATTTCCCTAAACTAAATCTTAGAATTAATTTAAATAAATAGTTAGATTTATATATGAGGTAGACAAAGAATACAACTCTATTTTTCTGAGTTAAAGTTTGTAGTTTTAGATAAATAAAATTAGCAATTGGATTTATATAAACAGAAATACGAAATAAAATCAAAGCAATTTTATTTCCATCCGATGGCACGCAATATGTACTAATGGATGAGAACTGTCAGCGTAACATGCATTATATATATCAACATGTATGAACTGCTTCTGTCAGTGGGCAAAGAGGAAGCATGCATTAGATATATCAACATGCATATATTTAGTAGTATAGCAGAAGAGGTCCATATAAGTAGAACGGAGATGAGCGAAGGGTGCTAGACAAGAAAGCATGGAAGCCACTGGTAGAGTTCAGAACCGCTAGACACGATGGTGAAGAGGGATATTAAAAAGCATGTATTGTATGCATGTATAAGGACTAAAACCGTGCATCGTACATGCCAATGCGATGCGTGCAAGTGAGTGTATTGTATGAACTAACGCAACAGTGGTGTCGCTGAAGCAGTAAAGGTTGGAAACAATAAATCACATCAAGTATGCTATAAATCATTTTGATTGTGCTAAAAGATATAAATTGCTGTAAAACAACATGGGTACAATGAGAAAGAGGTCATGATGAAAGTGTGTGTGTTTTAGCAATTTTTGATGTGTATGCACTTATAAACACATTTTTCGTCGAGGTCATGAAGTGACTCATGACATGATGACAAAGTAGCAAGGCATCATGCTCCAAATGAGGTTTGCCAAACAAGCATGGGATAAAGAGCGGAAGAGGGAAAACTAGAGATTAGTACAAAAGTCTATAGTTTTACATGACAAGCGGTGGACCTAAATGCTGTCGATTTTCAGTGTCCCACACCAAAATCCTCACATTGCTGCCTAATTGTCTATTGGCATTAAACAATAGAAGATAAATACAAGAGAGACAACATGACATATGAATAAATAAAATTTGCTACTAAATGAGTATTGCTAACTAAAGGTAAGTAATACACTTAACGAAAAAATTTCTACCAAACTCTAATAATATTTTCTCAAAACATACTTTTGGTTATATTTTTCTCTATATTTTAAATGACGTACCAAAAGTAATATAGCGGTTAATGAAATTGAATAAAGTTGACGGTGCAGGACAAATACTGGCAAATAAAATAATATCAATAATACGTAGTAAATCTAGCAGCACAAATGTGAGGACCACGCTGCTGCTAATTGTCATTCTTCTATAAGAACCCAGCTAAGCCTCAGCCTTCTTCCTCTCTTCCTCTTCTTGCCATCACCAGCTGATTAAGATTTCAGAGCTTCGAAAAGTGTAGTCAAAGTTCAGCATGAGCTGCAAACGGAGTGCTCCAACTCTTCTCACTCTTGCGTTGGTCATCTCCTTGCTTGCACTAGACCATCCCGTCGCTGATGCTCGCCATGGTGAGTTTTGTTCTTCTTTGCAGTGTACATTTGAAGTTTGTAGCAATAGTGATGTTGATTTGACCATGTCTTGATCTCATATGTTGCCTACTCATGCAGTCAAAGACTCGTCCAAATTAACCGGTGATTCCTCGTCTATAAAGAAAGGGTTAGAAGGGTTCAGGAAGCTCGATGTGGGGAAGACCAAGAAACTTGAAACCGTGAAAGTGAAGGCACCAAAGGGCAAAGGTGCACAACAATCTTTTGGATCGAACATTGACAATGGAGGGAGCCCTAGTGTTGAGTCTGATAAGGTAGTCGTGGTTGAACGCCGTGGACCCACGCCTCACCCGAAAAAACACAACTAAGTATGTGTAGATATAATTAAGATAGCTATAGTTCTTTTTTGTGTGTGTGTGTGTGTATCTTCCCTCTCTATCTCTAGTCTGTAGGTGAAAATAGCTAGGAAACGAGGGATCGAACTCCATAGAACATAGTCTACTAGCTGCAGCTTGTTGACAGATTAAATAGTACAATTTTCATAAATATATACCTTATTATCCATTGTGAATAGCACCGATGTTTGAATACCCTTATTATTTAGAGTTCGTCAGTCACTGGTATGTTGTTCGATCGTGAGCGAACCGAGCATAGCTTGGTTGGGAATTAAGGAGGCGGCGGAGTCCCCTCCTCGCCAGCGTCCGTGTCTCAGTTCAGTGTTGATGCTCACCTCCTTAAGTGAATGCTAGCTAGTTTTTCGTCGTTCCTACTTCGTAACTATAATCGTTCGCCTTAATGTTTGGATCATGCTATCTTGACGCTGAACAAAAGGCGTGCCTTGTCATCTCAACAACTTCGGCATGCTTAAATGCCTTGTGATATCTAGGTTGTTAAAGATCCGGAGTGGCAGAGAGCTAGCAACACGTGCAGATCATAGAGCTTGCACTTAACCACTAGAGACTTGCGCTCGCATTACTTTTGCGAATCGTAATCATCATTCCGGGGGTGGCAAAAAAAGAGGAGACATGTTAAAAAGAGTTGGTAAGTCGCGATGTTGTGCCCAACATTTTCGCTTTGTCAAAACGCAAGGGGCGCTTGGTTAGAGAAGCAATCAACAGTAACACATGGATCCACAACATCGATGCCCCTCAGGCTTGACCATTGAGTACATTCAGGAGTTTGTCAACATCTGATCTGCTATTGACAGTGTCGTCTTGGACCCTGAGATTGAAGACGAGATCACCTGGAACTTCACGGCAAATGATGTCTACTCGATGAGGTCAGCTTACCATGTGCAACTCCTTGGCTCGACGACCGCTGGCATAAATGCAAATTCTTTGTAGCTCGCCAACCAAAATAGGTTAAGGACCAATGATAGACTGCAACACCGTGGCTTGCCGAATGGAGGCGTGTGCCCCTTTCGTAGATGTGACCCGGAGACAGCTGCGCACCTTTTCTTCTGCCGTCGCTACTCTATGTGAATTTGGAATATGGTGAAATCTTGGCTAGATCTTTATGACCTACACCCAAACCTTTGGACGGCGGCCACCTCTGCAATCCTGGTGGAAGCTGTCACCCTTGACATGCCGCGTCAAAGGAAGGCCTTGACGACTCTTGTAATGCTAGTCTCCTAGGAGATTTGAAATGAGTGAGGAGCAAGAGTTTCAGAAATGTCAGCACTATGTTGTCCATCCTTCTGGACAAGATAACGGTGAAGTCTAAGTCTGAGTGATGGCCAGTGCAAAGGATCTAGGAGTGCTAATTTTGCGAGAGTAGTCTTTTGCATCTTTTTGTGCTATTGTTTCTTCCCTGTCTCCACCTTGTTTAACTCTCCTGTCAGTGAAATGTGGCAAAGTCATGTGTGTATGTCCCTGGGTGGAGGGACGTGCAGCGCCGGTGCCGTCACACGTTATTAACAAACTCCGGAAATATCTCTTGCCGGTAGAATAATTAGTTGCTTAAACGCTGGATAGAGATCAACTTCAATCTGAGTTCACGTGTCAGATTTATCTCGCTACCGCAGGCAACACGAGAGGGTGCTTGCCGATTCGATTCATACACAGCCTGGGTGATCCATGGGCCTAGATGGATGCTGTCCATTAGAAAAAGGTGATTAGCGTATATAAGCACTCGTCTATTGTTGAAGCATTAGCTGTTGCATGCATACGTACGTAGGCACTTCCTTGCCTCGTGACGTGGCATAGGGTACTTGGTTATGGTTTGATTCCCTCTACTTTTCTCATGCAAATCTTCAGGAGACCTAAACGTTTAAAATAGTAGTTGGATTGTGCGATCAGTTTGAACCGCCATGATCTATGCGATGAACTCAACAAAAAAAGTCCATTATCGATGATATATCTAGTGATGAGATTTTAATAAAGCATGGGCCCCATACGTCATAGAGCGTTGCTCCGTTGGAAGTTTATATGTGCTTTGCCATATGTAAACATATGTTGGCTTACGTGTGGGCCAGTGGCCTTTTATCTTATATATTATGACTTTTTAGTTACACAATTCGTGGATGCTGCTCATTCACAAGAAAAAGGATGGCTCGCTCTCGCTCTCGCTCCCCCGCCGCCCCCGCCCCCCTTGCATGCGCCGCCACCCACTCCACCCCTGCCGCCGGCCTTACCCCCGCCACCCCCACCGCTGCCGCCCCCACCGCCCCTTAGCCAAGCCCGCTACCCCCCCCCCACGCTTGCCCCACAAACCATCTCCCTCCCCATTTCTGCTACCCCAAGCCTAGATCCAGATCTGATTCAGACGTTCGAAGCAAGTTTCGTCCTGGAGACACAGGCGTCAGCTCAGGAGTATCCCCCCAGCGCCGAGTGCATCCCAATGCCGTGTCCGTCGCACGCGGCAAAGCCCCCATGGGGTTCTCTGTGTGCTCGGCGCAACAGGAGTTGCCCATGCCTTGTCCCCTCAGCGGCAGCAATGGTGACCTCTTGTCGTCCCAAAAGGTGCCCTCGGGAACCGCAGTTCAACAACCCGCACAGGTTTACTCGTACACAGCTCTGCGCATTGAAGACGAAAATAGAAATCCCTGGGTAAAAGTTTCAAGTCGCAGATAGGAGCGGTTGGTGCGCATTCAAAGTAGAAACAACCAATCTCTCGTACACAGGTTTGAAGGGGGGGACGACGGGCCGCTTCCAGGAGCATGCCCCACCTGCCAACGTAAATGCTCCCAGCTTCAACGCCCTGTTTAAGAAGAGAGCTCTGGGGTGCTGCTTCCGGTGCCTGAGCCCAAAGCACTACGTCTCAGACTACAGAGAGCCGTTGCGATGCCTGCTCTGTAACAGATCCGGCCACAAAGCAAGGTGGTGCCGTTCACAGCAGCTCCCTCGTCCCCAGCTGAACAGGACAACAGGCCCGCCCGATCTCCGCACCTTCCCTCCCCTGCTCCCCAAGATGGCAGCAGCAACCAATGCCTGGGATGACAGACCCGACAACGTCCGCTGTTTCAACAGGCTCACCACCAAGATGGCGCGGTCAGAGAGGGACCTAACATCTACAGGAGTCATCGTGCTGCTCCTCAACCAGCACCTACAGAGCTCTAACAGATAGATCTGCCGGATCCTGGCGGACTTCTTTGAAATAAGGCGCGAAGAAGTTGAGGTCACGATGATGGGGGCCAAAGAGTATCTTGCCGTCTTCCGTGACCCAACAGTGCGTGACATGGTGCTTCAGGAACTAGGGCTCAACATCGAGGAGCTGGGCCTCCGGTTCCGCCCCTGGTCCTGGCTTGTCTCCGGGAACGTTAACCAGGCGCGGTTCCGAATGCGCCTCTGCATTGAGGGCATTCCACGCTCAGAATGGGGGCTGGAAGCGGTGGCCTCCATCCTAGCGCACACAGGGCTTCAAGAAGGGGGGTTTCGACGAACCCCTCGCCGACAAGGAAACAGCATGCATGCGCGTTTGGATATCCACGCAGAATGCGCGCGCAGTCCCTCGCTCAGGAGTCTACACCACAGAGCAGGTAGTGCGGTGCCCCCCTACGTCGGAAGACGCCGGCCAGGAGCCCCGGTGTTTTGCTGGGCAAAGCCGCCCGCAGGGACCGCCGATGCGTTTCATGTCACACCCGGTGCTCATCCACGTCGATCAGGTCATCGACTACGAACCCCCGATCCGCAGCCCGGCGTTCCGCGCCCAGGATCCGGCAAGTCCCGCCAGCCGAGAGTTGTTGCCCGTCTCCTCTGATGACAGCGGTCCGCGCCACACCTCCTTCCACTGGGAGCTCGGTGTTAAGGATGGGCCGCTCCAGCCACCGAGACGCTCCGTCCACGACAGGATCGCGCCTCCATCGGATGACAGTGACGATGAGCGCGAGCGTAGCAGAAGCCCGACTAGGGCACGCCACCCCTCGGGTTGGGACGTGCCACCGACGCGGAATGCCAGACAGAACAGGTCACATAACTATAGAGGCAACAGGAGCAGCAGCAGCAGCACCAGAAGGGGAGGAGGATGCCGACAAAGAGAACTCCACCGCTGCGCTACTCCATTGGGCATAGATGCGGGCGATGAGACAGCTGAAGAACAGAAGATCACTGCAGGCGAGGACCCCCACGGTGTGGACAGTGTGCGCGAACGCTCTCGCTCCCCAGAGCGCTTCCCGTTCAACACACAGACACATACAGAAAAAGAACCGCTACTCCAGATTACGACGCAAGTCCGAGCTTTAGCACTTGACTATAGCAATGTGCCCGACCCGATGAACGATGAGGCGATCCTATAGCCTCAACAACCCCTCACAGGACCCCTCATTGATACAGATGATCCCATTGAAGCACCACAACCGGACACGGACACAGGCGGTTCCGAGATAGAAGACAGCATGACCCTGGCAGCTTTCCGCAAACAGATAACCCGCCAAATTCCGCTACCGCTGATCCCGGTGATCCCACCGGCGCCGACTACCAGAAGCAAAGCGAGGAAAGCGGAGGCAGCCAACGCCAGCAGCGCAACCACTTCGAAGAACTCCATCCCCACAATGGAAAAGGCCCGCCTGATACTCATGAAGAATCTGGGCATCCTGGCAGCTAACACGGATCCAGGAGCGATGGATTTCGAGCAATACAGAGAGCTGTTCAAAGATCCCCTAAATGAATCCACGGTCGTAGCTTTCGCCACCCTTGTAGGTGTGCTCGGAAAGATAGACGTCTCGGCCATGCTCAAGACCGCAGCTTAAAGGGTGCTGCTCCAGCCCCCCTGTCGTTGTTAGAGGTCTTTTCCAATTATGATTGTTATCCATAGAACTATTAGTACTTTAAGAAGCTCAGTCGCAGGACTCCGATCAGATTATTTTGTAGTTGCCCCTCCAGACCAGTGCTGCAGAATCTTTATGCCCAGATCTTGTAACTTATTGTCGACAATTGGCATGTCGGTGCGACACCAAACGCTACCCAATCACCATGGTTCTGCGTGGTGTATGTTATCACAGGTCTTGGCCCTAATGCAGGAGCTCCGCTCCAAAATCGTACCCCAGATCTACGCTTCGGACTGTGAATCTTCACTCCCCAAGCTTCCCCTTCGCCTCATTATACAAAACAGATTATGTACGAAGATGCAGTCCAGATTTTCCTAAATGCCGCACAAGCACTTACGTCTATTGTCTTGGAATGTTAGAGGCCTAAATAACACAGCAAGAAGAGACGCCATATGCGAAGCGATCAGGCAGAATAGGGCTACCATGATTTGCTTACAGGAAACAAAACTAAACGCCATGGATGACAGCATCATCCGACAAACCCTCGGTCCAATGTTCGTCCATAATTACTGCACGTTGCCAGCAAGCGGAACCAGAGGGGGGATCATCCTCGCCTACTCAAACAGATTCTTCACTTTGAGCAACATCTCCCTAGCAACCTACTCTATTACAGACGATGTAAGACATACTGAAAATGATCTGAGCTGGACCTGCACGGTGGTTTACGGTCCGCAATCAGAACAGGATAAGCTATATTTCATCCAGGAGCTAAAAGATATTAAACCCAGGTCATTGCCCAAGTGGCTTATTGTAGGTGACTTCAATCTCATTCTAAGAGCTACAGACAAAAGTAACAACCAGATTAACACGAGGCTCCTTAGAGCTTTCCGAGCGGCTATCGACTGCCTTCAGCTTCAACAGCTATACTTGCATGGCCGAGCATTTACCTGGTCGAATGGACGAGGAAATCCAACCCACACCAACATCGACAAGATGATTTGCACCCCGGAGTGGGACATCGAGTTTAGCAACTCACACCTACAGGCACTGTCAACAATGATCTCAGACCATTGCCCTCTGATGTTGATAGGATCGCTAAGATCTACAACAATCAAATCCTTCAAATTTGAAAATTGGTGGTGCTCTATTCCTGGGATTCACCAAGTAATTCAGGATTGCTGGCAAAGACAGGTAACAACTACAGGTGGAATCACATGCCTACACATCAAACTCACCAGGCTAGCAAAGACACTAAAGAAATGGAGTTCAAACCTGATCGGAAACACACAGTTGCAATTTGCAATTGCCTCAGAGGTCATACTGCAGCTCGATAAAGCTCAAGAAGCGCGAAACCTGTCAGATTTAGAAGTAGGCCTCAGAAAAAGCCTGAAAACAAGATTGCTTGGACTAGCAGTCATATAGAAATCAAGATTTAAACAGAGGGCAAGAACCAAATGGATAAAACAGGGAGATGCCAACACCAGATTTTTTTCACCTCAAAATAAACTCGCGCAAAAGAAGAAATACTATTGCCTCCATCCAGATCGATGAACAGGACATCTACAACCAGAACGCTAAAAAAGACTTTATAACCCAGCACTTCAGATCAGTTTTGGGAACAAAGAAGCAAAGGAACCACACCTTAGACTGGGACCTCCTAGGTGTGCAGCGGCACAGCCTAGCTCACCTGGAAGACAACTTCACAGAAGAGGAAATCCTAAATGCGATTAGATCAATGCAGAACGACAAGGCTCCGGGACCAGATGGATTTACAAACAGATTCTACAAGACATTCTGGGGGATCATCCGAACAGACCTAATCCGAGCGGTGAATCAATTCTGCCATCTTCGGAATAACAGACTATACCTCCTAAACAACGTAGAAGTAGTGCTCATTGCAAAAAAAAACGTAGGCAACAACGATTAAGGACTTCCACCCGATCAGCTTAATCCATGCGTTCGGCAAACTTATAACAAAAATAATGGCTAACAGGTTGGGACCCGAGCTTGATAAAATCATCTCGACAACACAAAGTGCATACATCAAGAAGCGAGGAATTTAGGACAATTTTATTTTCACTCAAAACATCATCAAGATGATGCACAGGAAAAAAAACTCCAGGACTATTCCTCAAGTTAGACATCCAGAAAGCGTTCGACTCGGTTAGCTGGGAATACCTCATTGAACTACTGGAGCATCTGGGATTCGGCCCAAGATGGAGAGACTGGATAACAGGAATTCTCGCTTCCTCATCAAGCTGCTTTTTAGTCAATGGCGAGTGTACGCAAAGCATAAGGCACCGTCGGGGGCTCCGACAGGGGGATCCCTTATCCCTCCTACTCTTCATTCTGGCAATAGACCCCTTACAGAAATTGCTGCTTCGGGCAATACAGGTCAATTTGATCAAACCAATCCCAGGCATCGCAAATGAATTAAGAATCTCATTATACGCAGACGATGTGGCGATCTTTGCTAACCCAGAGAGAACAGAAATACAAACGATGCAAACCTGCCTCCAACTCTTTGGCGAAGCAACAAGACTTGAAAATAACACCCAAAAGAGCTGCATCTATCCTATTAGATGTTCACAGAACAACTACAGGACATCATTCAAAACTTCCAAGCACAGCTAGCGCAGTTCCCTTGCACTTATCTCGGGCTACCTCTCCACACCTCCAAACTTCGCAGGACAGACGTACAACCAATCTTTGATAAGCTCTCCTCCAAGCTGGCAGGCTGGAAAGGTAAACTGCTCTCTAAAGCAGGGAGGTTGACACTCATAAATTCAATCCTTTCACCTTGCCTGGTCTACTTCCTCTCCGCCTTCATTCTTGATAAGTGGGCCATCAAGCGGATTAACAAGACTATAAGATCCTTCTTCTAGAGAGGAGAGGAGTCCTGTTTAGGAGGACATTGCCTAGTAAATTGAAAACAGGTGTGCAGACCAAAAAACCTGGGCGGCCTAGGTATCAAGGACATTGAAAAATTCAGCATAGCCCTTAGGCTCAGATGGCTATGGGGGGAATGGAGCATCAAGAAAAAACCTTGGTCCGGACAACAGACGCCCTGCGACAAGACAGACACAGCCTTCTTCGCAGCCTCAACAGTGATCCAAGCTGGCAATGGCCAGACAGCTAAGTTCTGGACATCCAGATGGCTTCAGACAAATGCCCCCTGTGACATTGCCCCTGATCTCTTCCTGCTTGTTAAGAGGAAAAACAGGTCGGTCGCTCACGAGCTTGAAAATAACAGGTGGATAAGGCCACTAAGAGCCATCCAGACGACGGCCCAGGCGCATCAATTCATCACCCTGTGGAACCTCATTCATGACTCCCAACCTCTTAACCACACGACAGATTCCATAACATGGCGATGGGAAGCGAACGCATAGTACTTAGCCAGATCAGCATACAGATTCCAATTCCTTGGATCATACGCCAGGTTTGATGCCTCAACTATCTGGACGGCAGACGCAGAACAGAAATGTAAAATTCACGTTTGGCTCCTTATACAACAGAAAATCCTAACAGCAGATAAGCTTGAAAAATGGGAGTGGCAGAACGGTTCTATCTGCGCACTCTGCGGGATTCACATAGAAACCGCCCTTCACATCTCTACTGGTTGTGCATTTGCCAAACAAGTTCTATGCAAAGTCGCCACAATGAATGGTCGAGCCCAAGATGCCTTCCTCCATCCCGACCAACAAGGCCTCCCAGAGTGGTGGCAATCCTGCGGAGAGGGAAGGACAAAGAAAGAGAATTACAAGATCTATGGCATCGTCATTTACGCGCTGTGGAACATCTGGAAGGAAAGAAATGCCCGCATCTTCAACAATGTCCTTACTGATGTCCATAGAGTAGCACTCAAGGCTCAGGAGGATATAACGGCACGGAAAATGGCGTTTGGCGAAACCTCCAGCGATACAGGAGACCCTCCGTTCATTGTGTTATCCTAGTTCTGGGTGGTCTTGATCCTTGATCCTTTCATTGTAAATAACGTTGTTATTTTTCGATAACTTCTAATCTATGAGAAAAGGCAGTGCTCCTACCGTGTTCTTCAAAAAAAAAGTTGCACAATTCGTCACACACTCATCTCTAACGATTCTTATCTCCTCCCCCAGGGGCTCTCTCATGTTTCCTTTTCCTCTTTCTCCTCTGATGCTGCAAGCATAGCCTTATCCACCCTCTCCCATCTCCTCAGAACCGTCATGTCGTGCATGGCCTTGCGGTGCGTCATGCGCTACTAGGGTTTTGAGAGACAAGATGAGTAGCGGTCATGTGTTGGACTCGCCAGATGCTCGGAGAGGAGGAGGGCGATAGCTAGACTTGCTGCCACCGTCCTGTCCCGCCACTGGCACCATTGAAGATAGGGATGGTGCTAGATCTAGTTTTTTCCTCTTTTTTGGGAATTTTTTTCGTAAGTTGAAAGCTGATGTTCTCTTGGTTAGGAGCTTGCTTTTGTTGGATGGGTTGAAAGCTCGAGATCTGGGGAGCGAAAGCTGTTGGGTAACCCAAAAGTTTGAGTGGGGAGAGTTAAGAGCTTGTACTGCAGTTTTGAGTTGAAAATTGGAGGAAGGGGTTGAAAGCTAGTTTAAATTTTGGTTAAAAGTCTGTTTTTTTAGTTGAAAACTATAAAACACGGGGTTGAAACCTGAAACTTTCTTATTTTTTCTAATTCGGCCGGTGCCGCTACTCACGGCGGCAACCTCGCCGGTGACAATTGCTTCCACCATCGCTCGCTGTCTATGACCTTGTGGTGATGGCCGGTGCCGAAGACAAAAAATGAACTGGTGAGGGTGCTAACCGACTGAGCGGGCTTTGGTGTTCTGACAACTATTGTAGCTGTTGAAAATTGTTCGTTGCTACAAACGCCCGTAAATTAGCATCCCCTACTACTGTTACCGAACTATAGAAACAAGTGGGTTGGCAGCTAAGGAAGATGGCCCCGAGATGGGCTGGGAACTAGGCTTTCAGCCCGTTAACCAAGAGGGAGTTCAACATTTTGGATTTTTAATCTCTAAAGTAGTAGTAATCCATATAAATTTCATATTAATTAAAATAAAAACTAAATAACTTCAATAAATTATGGTAAAATTCCAATAAGTCAAATATTTATAAACTAAAAAGTACTTTTAGCAATACAATAGTTTTTGAAAAATTTTCAAACAAGCTTGATGTTAAGTCCATAAAATCTAAGAATATTAAATAATTCAAGAAAATATTTGGAATTCGGAAAGCAATTTTTTTTTCAAATATAAGGATACTTCAGTAAATCGGATTTACATTTTTTATATACAATGGATTGATTGTATATCTATCTATCCAAAACAATCGTCATTCTTTACATGAGTTTTCGAAGGGAATGCACCTCAAGATATGATGCAGCGGATATAGTCCTAGCTAGTTGTGTGGATGTTAACTTTGATTCCTCCGTAAACGAAGCATGATGACATGTGCAGTGGAGAACATGTGTACGTAGTGTTTTTAATTTTGGAGTGTATGATTAGCACTTAGCTGTATTTCTTTTGGCCAACGGTCACATTTCTTTGGTCTTAGGACCCAGATCCGACGGGTAGGATCACTCTCTCATCTTGAGCAGATCAGCCCCACCATCCTCTCTCTCACGCGTTCAGTCCAACCCCTTCACGTGCTATCGCCACCCCCTCCCCCTCCTTCGAGATTCGCTACCCTGGCCTTGCCGAGACGGGCGCAACACCGACAAGCCGCCTCCGTCCAACCCCTCCCCTGTGTTGGAGTTTGCTCCAAATTCCTGTTGCTGTCACCTCATTGCAAAAGACGTTCTACGTTACCGGTGTCAAGCAGCTGTGTCACAGCCAGCTATGTAAGTAGCTAGGTTAGATAGCTGTGTCACAGGTGAGTATATTCACCGGTGACACAGGTAATATGACACAGATAGGGTTTAGCTCTTGTAGCTTGTTAAGTCACTGCCTGTGTCAGTCAGCTGTGTCACAGGCAGTTGACCCAGATACCCCTTCACCCACCAGTAACTATGTATACCTTTCCCTGTAGTCGTTATGGGATAAGCCAAGCATTATAAATCCCTAACGGGTTAGGACTTTATTCATAGTGAAGTTGACGTCTTCGTGCGTCCGTGGTTTTCACCCTTTCTAGGGTTTCCACGTAAAACTCTTGTGTGCCTTGGATCGTGTGTGTGTGTGTTCTGTTTCCTGTGCGCGCGTTCTTTGCTTGACTGTTGCCACGTTCTTTTCCGCTACTCTGATTTCTCTCTTCCTCTGGACCCTTCCCATCTCTAACAAGTGGTATCAGAGCTAACCCAGGTTGCTCGTACTTGAGATGGCGTCCATGAAGTTTGATCTTCCGCTTCTTGATCGAGATACTCGATTCTCACTGTGGCAAGTCAAGATGCGTGCTCTATTGGCTCAGGCCGATTATGAGGATGCTTTGGACTCCTTTGGCGGGAAGGCTGTTGCTTCTTGGTCCGATGATGAGAAGAAGAAGGACCGCAAGGCCATTTCCCAAATTCAACTCCATCTGCACAACAACATTCTGCAGGAGGTTCTCCAGGAGACACATGCTGCTTCGTTATGGCTGAAACTTGAAGCAATCTGCATGACCAAGGATCTGACCAGCAAGATGCACCTCAAGCAAAAGTTGTTCCTGCACAAGATGCCGGAAGGAGGTAACTTGCTTGAACACATCTCTAATTTCAAGGAGATTGTTGTTGATCTAGCATCATTGGATGTTAGTTATGATGATGAAGATTTGGGCTTGATTCTCTTGTGTTCGCTGCCTAGTTCATATTTTGGTTTTAGAGATACCATGCTGTATAGCAGAGATACCCTCACTTTGCATGAGGTTTATGAGGCCTTGCATTCCAAGGAGAAGATGAGACAGATGGTGTCTGATGATTCAAGCAACTCACATGCTGAGGGTTTGTCTGTTAGAGGCAGATCTGAGAAGAAAAACCCCAATTCTGGTCGTGGAAGAAGCTCTGCCTGTGCCACAGGTCAGAGAGGCAGGTCAAAGTCCCGAGGAAAGGGAAAGTTTTGCAGATATTACAAACGTGATGGACACGACATTTCAGAGTGTTATAAGCTGAAGAACAAGGAGCAGAGAAAAGGCGCAAAGCCAAAAGATGATGCTGCTGCTAACTGTTCGGCAAACTCTGATGGCGAATCTTTGGTGGTCATTGCTAGAAGCTCTGCCACCAGTCACAGCTGTGACACAGGTCGTCTTCCCACCTGTGACATAGATCGTCAAACCAGCTGCGCCAGCTCCAGCTGTGACACCGGTCGTCACCTCAGCTGTGACACAGACCGTGAAGCCACCTGTGACACAGCTACTGACACAGGTGTTGGATATTTGAATGCTGTCGCCAGTTCTACTGGACACAGAGCCGCCACTGATGAGTGGATTCTTGACACTGCTTGCACATATTATATGTGTCCTCACAGAGATTGGTTCGTTTCCTTTGAGCCGTTAAGCAATGGTGGATCAGTTCTTGGCTATGATGATTCATCACGCAAGATAGAGGGCATTGGCTCAGTTCAGATCAAGATGTTTGATGGCATGATCAGAACACTGATAGATGTCAAATACATTCCAAAGATGAAGAGAAATCTCATTTCTTTGAGCTATTTTAATGGTAAGGGGTATCATTATTCAGGTGGAGATAGCTGTTTGAAGATCACCAAGAGTTCTCTTGTGGTGATGAAGGCAGACCTGAGGAAGTCCAGTGGACTATACTATCTCCGTGGCAGTTCAATCTCAGGCAATGCCGCCCCTGTAATTCCTCAAGATGCTTCTGGTTCTGATGCATCAAATCTTTGGCATATGCGTCTAGGGCATATGAGCAAGTCTGGTCTGGAAGAGCTGAGCAAGCGTGGATTACTTGAAGGATATAGTGGAAGCCTGAAGTTCTGTGAGCATTGTATTTTCGGCAAGCACAAAAGGGTGAAGTTCATCACCTCAACTCACACAACTGAAGGAATTCTTGATTATGTGCATTCTGATTTGTGGGGGCCATCCAGAAAGCCATCCTTTAGTGGATCTCGTTACATGATGACCATTATTGATGATTATTCAAGAAAGGTTTGGCCCTATTTCCTCAAACACAAGTCAGAAGCATTCTCTGCCTTCAAAGAGTAGAAGACAATGGTTGAAAACCAAACTGAGAAGAAAGTCAAGAAGCTTCGAACTGATAATGGTATGGAGGTTTGCTCCAAACAATTCAAGTCATACTGCAAGTCTCAAGGCATTGTGAGACACTACACTGTTCCTGGCACTCCTCAACAAAATGGTGTAGCTGAGCGTATGAATAGGACCATTATCTCCAAGGCCCGTTGCATGTTGTCCAATGCAAGTCTGAACAGACATTTCTGGGCTGAAGCTGTCTCCACTGCATGTCACCTTATCAATAGGTCTCCTTCCACAGCCATTGATAAGAAAATACCCATTGAGGTTTGGTCTGGTTCTCCTGCAGACTATTCAAATCTGAGAGTGTTTGAATGCCCTGCTTATGCCCATGTTGACAATGGGAAGTTTGAACCCAGGGCAGTTAAATGCATATTTGTTGGCTATAAGTCTGGTGTCAAAGGCTTTAAGCTATGGAATCCTGAGACCAAGAAGATGATAGTCAGCCGAAGTGTTGTCTTCAATGAGGCTGCTATGTTGAAAAGCAATGGTGTTCCAGTTGATCAGCCCAGAGGTTCTGAAGACAGTGAACAGAAATCTAACTCTGAGGTGGAGCATTCAGTTAAGCTCAGTGATTCTCATGCACCTGTCCCACAGGTGAGTGCACCTGTGCCACAGGTGACAGCTGTGCCACAGCCAGATCAGACAGCTGTGCCACAGGTAGCTCATGACCTGCCAGCTATGTCACAGGCAGGTGACACAGGTGATCAAACACCTGTTGCTGTGAATACTCTACAACATTCTATTGCAGTTGATAGGCCCAGAAGGGATCCTAAACCTGTCAGGAGGTTAATTGAAGAAGCAAACATGGTTGCTTATACTTTCAGTGTCGTAGAAGAAATTGAAGGATCTGCCGAACCTTCTTCATACTCAGAAGCCATTATCTCTGCTGATGCAAGCAAATGGATGACTGCAATGCATGATGAAATTGAATCCCTTGACAAGAATGGCACATGGGATTTAGTCAAACTGCCAAATGACAAGAGACCAATAAACTGTAAATGGGTCTTCAAGTGCAAGGAGGGTTCTACCCCTAATGATGGGACAAGATACAAGGCAAGGCTGGTTGCAAAAGGCTACAGCCAGATTCCAGGTGTTGATTTCAATGAAGTGTTCTCCCCTGTTATGAAGCATAGCTCAATTCGTACACTTCTCAGCATTGTTGCAATGCATGATTATGAGCTTCAGCAATTAGATGTCAAAACTGCATTTCTTCATGGGGAATTGGATGAAGACATCTATATGAATCAACCTGAAGGCTTTACTGTTCCTGGTAAAGAGAAGCTTGTCTGTAAATTGAAGAAGTCACTGTATGGATTGAAGCAATCCCCTAGGCAGTGGTACAAGAGGTTTGATACCTTCATGATTTCTCAAGGTTTCAAAAGATCTGATTATGATAGTTGTGTATACTTGAGATCTGCTAATGGCTCTGCCATTTACTTGCTATTGTATGTCGATGACATGCTGATTGCTGCTAAAGATAAAGCAGATGTTGATCAATTGAAGGAACAATTGAGTTCTGAATTTGATATGAAGGATCTGGGTGCAGCAAAGAAGATTCTTGGCATGGAGATTTCCAGAGACAGATCTGCTGGAAAATTGTACCTCAGTCAAAGAGAATACATTAACAAGGTGCTTCACCGTTTCAACTTTTAAGATGCCAAGCCAGTTTCCACACCTTTAGCTGCACACTTCAGATTATCATCAAGCTGTTGTCCAAAGTCAAAAGAAGATGATGAGTACATGTCTAGGGTTCCCTATTCGAGTGCTGTTGGCTCTCTCATGTATGCCATGGTTTGCTCCCGTCCTGATTTAGCTCATGCTTTGAGCGTTGTGAGCAGATTCATGGCTAATCCTGGAAAAGAGCATTGGAAAGCAGTCCAATGGATATTCAGGTATCTTAGAGGTACATCTCATGCCTGTTTGCATTTTGGGAAATCTAGAGATGGAATTGTTGGATATGTTGATTCCGACTTTGCTGGCGATTTGGACAAGAGAAGATCACTCACAGGCTATGTGTTCACCATTGGTGGCTGTGCTGTGAGTTGGAAGGCAACCCTGCAGTCAACCGTTGCATTGTCTACTACTAAGGCTGAGTACATGGCCGTTGCTGAGGCATGCAAGGAGGCTACTTGGTTGAGAGGTTTATATTCTGAGCTTTGTGGAGACTCATCCTGCACAACCATCTACTGTGACAGTCAAAGTGCAATTTACCTTACAAAGGATTCCATGTTCCATGAGAGAACTAAGCACATTGATGTCAGATTTCATTTTATCAGGGATATTGTTGCCAAGGGTGATATCAAAGTGACAAAGATCAGCACACATGACAATGCTGCTGATATGATGACAAAGCTAGTTCCTGCAGCTAAGTTTGAGCTTTGCTCAAGCTTGGTTGGTGTCAAAAGATAGTCCCTAGTGACTATTGGCGCATAGTGCGCGATGAACTGTTAAGTCAGTTGAATTTGTTATCCCTGTTGCTACAAGGAAGGAATTTGTCTCAAGGTGGAGTTTGTTGGAGTTTGCTCCAAATTCCTGTTGCTGTCACCTCATTGCAGAAGACGTTCTGCGTTACCGGTGTCAAGCAGCTGTGTCACAGCCAGCTATGTAAGTAGCTAGGTTAGACAGCTGTGTCAGCCAGCTGTGTCACAGGTGAGTATGTTCACCGGTGACACAGGTAATATGACACAGATAGTGTTTAGCTCTTGTAGTTTGTTAAGTCACTGCCTGTGTCAGTCAGCTGTGTCACAGGCAGTTGACCCAGATACCCCTTCACCCACCAGACACTATATATACCCTTCCCTGTAGTCATTATGGGATAAGCCAAGCATTGTAAATCCCTAACGGGTTAGGACTTCATTCATAGTGAAGTTGACGTCTTCGTGCGTCCGTGGTTTTCACCCTTTCTAGGGTTTCCACGTAAAACTCTTGTGTGCCTTGGATCGTGTGTGTGTGTTCTGTTTCCTGTGCGCGCGTTTTTTGCTTGACTGTTGCCACGTTCTTTTTCGCTACTCTGATTTCTCTTTTCCTCTGGACCCTTCCCATCTCTGACACCCTGCATACTCCCTCCATCGCCACCGATTCGCTCCCACCGCCACCAACCCCACTATCTTCCCCTTCTCTAGCGGCTCCCTTGCTGTCGGATCCGCTTCCACCTTCTCCGCCTCCTAATCTCAACCACCACCCACAAGCTCCGCCCACTAGCTGTCCTGCCCTCGCCGCCCCTTTAACCAGCTGCCACTGCCATCGGTCAGCCGCCCTCGCCAGTCATCCCTCTAAACCCGGGGGACATAGAGAAGCCCCACCCGAACCCTGACCTCGCCAGCAGTGGTGTTGGTGGTGGAAACGGCGTGGCCGGAGGAGGAGGAAGAACGCCGGAGCTCGAGAAGAACGGCAGCACACAGTAACAATCAAGGGGGAGGAAGGAGGCTTCAAGCGCGAGAAAGAAGAAGGCTTCGGGAGGAGGAAATGGTAAGGAAAAAGTCTGACCTTTGGCAGATTGAAAACAGTGGAGTGTTCATTAGCAAAACCATTTAATTTATCTAACATGAGTGTGGATGAGGAAGACTGAACACAAAAAGGACTGGAATGCCCCGCAGCCGCAGTTCCGTGTAGCAGGTTGAACACTGACAATGAAAGGAGACCAGGACTGGACCAAGAGCCTGCATGTTTTCACACGAGGCAAGAGAACATGCTATGCTATAGTTTCATTCATGCGTACTAAACGATGTTTTGAGGAGAAAATACTGAATAAGTGCGTTGGTCAATACACCATTGAATGATACCAGGCACACGTACGGGCTTAGGAGGAAATGATCTTGTTTAATAATGTGCAAAGACTGCTTCTGGAATTTGGAAGCTGGGGCATGATTTATGTGATGGAGCTAGCATGATACAATAAACATTTTTGCTGTCGGTGGTCAAAAGCGCAATAGGCTGGGTTGTTGAGGCGCTGGGAGGTGGCATACGGATAGGCAAGCTATCTAGGCTATGGTACTGGATAGACTGGTCTCTTGTGACAAGTTTCGACGCCACTTACAGCCGGTTTTGTCTATTTACGGTTGGTTGATTGTGTCTTTTTATGTCGCATAGTACATTAAATTTGATTATGGTGCACGTATTGTATATGCAAGTTATTCACTTTACATACACTTTTCCTACATGCATAATCATCCAACAAGTGGGAGTATGCTGGTGTATAAAAACATACTGAAGAGAGAGAGAAAAAAAAGGGAACTTCTTTACCATAGCAACTGGTGATAAAAGGACTAAACTGCTGATTACTGAAGATCCTAAATTCATTCAAAACAAAGGCTATCAAATCGTCAGTCCACCCGGCCCATTCATAGCTTTATTGAACTTCAAACTGTGTTCCAAGCATGATTTGTTCCTCGGATAACCAAATCATGATTGCATTCTTCAGATAGACTCCACGGCATCAAACTATAACTACCGAAGCTGCAAAGCAAAAGGCAGCCAAAAGGACACAAACGCAGAGCAAGAGCAAAGCACGGCCAGCCGAGGCATGCGCATGTATGGCGCCCTGATCACCAACCCCGTGGCCCGCACCAACCAGGCAACCGGGCGACCGAGCTCGTGGCCCCAATGGCGACCACGCCGGTAGCCCACTGGCATAAAGATAATACCCTGGCCTCGAACACGGCTGAAACGTGTTCCTGTTCGAACGATGGCCTCGAACACGGCTGAAACGTGTTCCTTGTTCGTACGATAACTAACTCGCACACAAGTGCCTCCCCGCAACGTGGAAACCACCGTTGGTCGCCTTTACCGGCATCCATGCGCTCACACTGCCGGTCCCTTCCCAATCTATTTAAACCCCCATTTCCTTCCATTTCATCACTCCAAGAAGATCCACACCATCCAGCGAGCGAGCAACGCTAGCTAATCTTCGCTACTCCTTAGAAGCCATTACATACTTTCTCTCATCTCCTTCAGCTTAGTCAATCAGTGCATTCGTTGGTTCTCTCCTGCTGCAATGGCGTACGAGAATGGTCAGTTTGTTGTCAGTAGCAGTGGCCTCTGTATGGCGACGCCGTGCGTCGCCGACCCGCTTTACTGGGGGAAGGCTGCGGAGGAGCTGACGGGGAGTCACTTGGACGAGGTGAAGAGGATGGTGGCAGAGTTCCGGCAGCCCGTCGTTAAGATCGAGGGCGCCAGCCTGAGCATCGCCAAGGTTGCGGCGGTGGCCGCGGCCGGCGAGGCGAAGGTGCGCTCGACGACTCGGCTCGCGAGCGCGTCAAGGCCAGCAGCGACTGGGTCATGAACAGCATGGCGAACGGCGTCGACAGCTACGGTGTCACCACCGGTTTCGGTGCCACGTCCCACCGGAGGACCAAGGAGGGCGGTGCTTTGCAGAGGGAGCTCATCAGGTAACGATTAAGCTCCTGATCAGTACTGACATTTTGCTTTATCACTAAGGCTACTTCTATATTTCGTGGACCTCATCCTAATTTGTGCGGCGAAATGCCTGTCTGCTCTACAGATTCCCTCAACGCCGGCGCGTTCGGCACTGGCTCCGACGGCCATGTTCTGCCGGCCGAGGCAACACGTGCAGCGATGCTCGTCCGCATCAACACCCTCCTCCAAGGATACTCTGGGATCCGGTTCGAGATCCTCGAGGCGATTGCCAAGCTGCTCAATGCTAATGTCACGCCGTGCCTGCCGCTCCGGGGCACGATCACCGCGTCCGGTGGACCTGATCCCTCTCTCTTATATGCTGGCCTTGTCACCGGTCGCGACAACTCCGTCGCAGTCACACCGGATGGCAGGAAGGTGAACGCCGCTGAGGCGTTCAAGATAGCCGGCATCCGTGGCGGCTTTTTCGAGCTGCAGCCCAAAGAAGGTCTTGCCATGGTGAACGGCACAGCCGTGGGCTCTGGCCTTGCATCGACCGTGCTCTTCGAGGCGAACATTCTTGCCGTCCTCGCCGAGGTGCTTTCAGCTGTGTTCTGCGAGGTCATGAACGGCAAGCCAGAGTACACCGACCACCTTACCCACAAGCTCAAGCACCACCCAGGGCAGATAGAGGCTGCTGCTATCATGGAGCACATCTTGGAGGGAAGCTCCTACATGAAGCTTGCTAAGAAACTTGGTGACCTCGACCCACTGATGAAGCCAAAGCAAGACCGATACGCTCTCCGCACGTCTCCACAGTGGCTCGTGCCCCAAATCGAGGTTATCCGTGCAGCCACCAAGTCAATTGAGCGTGAGATCAACTCCGTCAACGACAACCCGCTCATCGATGTCTCTCGCGGCAAGGCGATTCATGGTGGAAACTTCCAGGGTACGCCCATCGGCGTGTCCATGGACAACACCCGCCTCGCCATTGCTGCCATCGGCAAGCTCATGTTCGCGCAGTTCTCGGAGCTTGTCAACGACTTCTACAACAACGGCCTGCCATCATAACCTATCCGGTGGGCGCAACCCGAGCCTGGACTACGGCTTCAAGGGCGCCGAGATCGCCATGGCCTCGTACTGCTCTGAGCTCCAATTCTTGGGGCAACCCAGTGACCAACCACGTCCAGAGTGCCGAGCAGCACAACCAGGACGTGAAACTCGCTTGGTCTTATCTCCGCCAGGAAGACTGCCGAGGCCATCGAGATCCTCAAGCTCATGTCCTCGACCTTCTTGCTTGCCCTGTGCCAGGCCATTGACCTGCGCCACATTGAGGAAAATGTCAAGAGCGCTGTCAAGAGCTGCGTCAGGACAGTGGTCAAGAAGACTCTGAGCATCAACTTGGCCGGCGATCTTCACGCCGCTCGCTTCTCCGAGAAGGATCTGATCCAGGAGATCGACCGCGAGGCGGTTTTCGAGTACGCCGACGACCCATGCAACCCCAACTATCCGCTAATGAAGAAGCTGCGCGGCGTGCTCGTGGAGCGCGCCCTCTCCAATGGCACGGCCGAGTTCAACGCGGAGACCTCCGTGTTCGCCAAGGTCGCCCAGTTCGAGGAGGAGCTGCGTGCGGCGCTCCCCAAGGCCGTGGAGGCCGCACGGGCCGCTGTAGAGAGCGGCACGGCTGCAACGCCCAAACAGGATCACTGAGTGCCGCTCGTACCCGTTGTATTGGTTCGTGCGCGAGGAGCTCGGAACCGCGTACCTTACCGGCGAGAAGACACGGTCACCCGGCGAGGAGCTGAACAAGGTGCTCCTGGCCATCAACCAAGGCAAGCACATCGACCCGCTGCTCGACTGTCTCAAGGAGTGGAACGGCAAGCCCCAGCCTATTTGCTAAACTGAGAACAGACAACGAGAAGACTAGAGTGAAGACTAGTGCGATACGTTTAGCCGAGCAATTAACTTTCTTTTTACCTTTTTATTTTAAGATTCTTCTATGTGTAGCTGCAATGCCGTATCGTGCATGAGCATAGCCTGTCAGGCAGCTAAAGCAAATTCAATTGTAAGTTTCGAAGTATTGTTGATCATATTTATCTTCTGTGGCAGATCTTCCGATGTTCGGAAACAACAAATTAACCCTGTTTCACATATGCTAACCGGTGGGTTTAGATATGACCGTGTAAGAACTACTTGCAAATAAGGGAATGAGAACACTAATCTGAGCCACTAGATGACCATCTGGCCAAACTCTCAAGAGAAGAGGAGTTAAAATGGTATCAGTGGCCAAGGTCAAGCACCTCCTCAAGGGCGACAATAATATAATGTACTTCCATTTGGTTGCGAATGGCAAACATAGGAAGATGAGTTTTTAATTGGAATAAGAGGAAGGTGTCATCAGTGATGAGGTGGAGTTGAGGCACTATATCACCGACTATTATGAAAAATTGTTTGGACCACATGAAGAGAACTTTGTATCCATGGATGAGTCCATGCGGGATGATATTCCTTATGTATCTGAACTAGAGGATAAGCACCTAATTAGATGTTCAATGAGCAAGAGATGAAAGATGCGGTCTTCCAGATAAAGTATAATAAAGCTCTCAGACCGGACAGGTTTTCGGCTGAGTTTTATCAGATTTTCTGGGAGACTATAAAGGCTAATCTGATGGAATTATTCACCGATTTTCATAATAGTTTTGTTGCCTCTTTTTAGCCTCAACTTTGGCATTATCACCTTGTTACCAAAGAAAGAGAACGCCACTCAAATTCAGCAGTATAGATCAATATGTCTGTTGGATGTGTGTTTTAAGATTTTTTTTATCAAAGTGGGTACTAATTGAATCTCAGTGATGGTCCATAATGTGATCCGCCCCACCCAGACGTCTTTTATGCCGGGGCTATATCATGAAGGTGGTTGTTATCCTACATGAGACTATCCACGAATTGCATCGTAAGACGAGGGATGGATTGGTGTTCAAAATAGATTTTTAAAAGGCATATGACAAAGTTAAATGTTCTTTTCTTATACAGACTCTGTGCATGAATGGGTTCTCCCCTAATTGGTGTAATTGGGTTGAACATACTACTATCCAAGCGGGGTGGCGTGGAGTTAAAAGTCAATGACGACTTGGGACACTTCTCAAACACACAAATGTTTGCATTAGGGGGATTCTATGTTTCCTATCTTGCTCAATATTATGGTTAATATGTTGGCAGTAATCCTAACAAGAGCCAAAGAGGATGGCCAAATTTGAGGAGTGGTATTGCATTGGTGGATGATGAATTGTCCATATTGTAGTATTCAAATGACTATTGTCGTCGACTACGTGGTCGGACAGTGAACTTGTGGCACCCCCGGTTGAATGCTGGGTCACACCGGGTGTGCGCGAGGGACTGCGGAACGGAGCGCAGTGCAGCAGCGAACACTTAGAGAAAATTTGGGCAAGTCAAGAAGTGAGTGTAGCTTTTATTCCGTACCCCCAACCTGGGGGGGTGCTCCCCTATTTATAGGCCTCGGGGAGCGCAAGGCCAGATTACAATTCTGCCCCTAGGCAGGTTACGGTGTTACCCCCGGTCCGCCGTACGGACAAGGGCACGCAGGTCATTCGTATGCCACCCGCGGAAGCATATACCCTAGCATCTACGTGACGTCCGTACGACACGCCGTATGGTACGTCACCCGTCGGGGTCCTGCCCTGGGGTCGCCCGTACCCCCCCGGTCTGCACTCGCGCTCGTACCCCGCGTCTGCACTTGCGCTCGTACCCCGCGTCTGCACTTGCGCTCGTACCCCGTGTCTGCACTTGCGCTCGTACCCCGCGTCTGCACCTGCGCTTGTACCCCACATCCGCAGTCGCGCTCCGCGTGTCTCATGGCTGCAAAGGAGTTAGACGTGAGTTTGTAGTAGGTATGCATGCCTTACTGTTGCTCGTTTGTGTTCGGGGCGCGCGGGGACCCCTCTCACAAACAGTAGCCCCTTGCAGTGCAGGCGGTCGAGAAGCGCCCGTCCGGACCGGCGTTATACCCCTGAAAAGGGGTTGACGGGCGGCCCGGACTAACGCGGCTCTCCCTCGGAGTCGAACTCCTGTCCCCTTCATCTGGCAAACAAGTCATTCATACTCGGCGCAGAGGCGATGCGTCCAGGGGGCATGGACTGTCCAGGGTGAGGGCGCCGACGAAGCGGAGACTCCATCCTGCCACGACGATAAGCAAGCAAACAACTAGGTCGACACATGGGACCATTCTCAGGCCCATCCACCAGGAGATGTACATGAGCAAGCAAGAAGGATGGCATGGAGATTAACGGATGGGTTATGCAAAATAGAGGTTGCAGCTCACAGCCACAAATGAGCGAGACCAGTTCAGGATCAAGAGGGAGATCTATACTTAAAGATTAAGGGGGGAAGAATATCGGAGCTAATCTTTGTGACTATATCCATAACATGTTGGATCTGGAGTCCAAGCAAGAAATGGTAGGATTGCCGAGCTCGAGTGGCAAGTTTGCCATGCAGAGTACGAGCCGGGGCCGGATAGCTAGCTACCATGGATAAGCAACAGACGGCAAGTGCTATTGTACAGGTCCGGGATGTATACGCAAGTATACATGGCGTTTAGTTCATCGTACTAAGATCAGAGTCTAGAAAGTTGGCGGGTTGCCTTACTAGTACGAGTCCATTCTGTTTCATTTCGAAGCCCGGTTTTGTTTTTTAGTTCGTGTACTGAGCTTGTCGTGCATGGGACCTTGCCTCCTACACGAAGAGCAGGTTATTGTACCTAAGAGCAAGAAACAAGGCGTCACTCAGCGCAAGCGTGGCTTCCAAGCAATCTTGCGCACGACACGCCCGGGGTACGCCCGGCATCCGGGGCAGACGTGTGCGATCCGGAGCAAGCGCAGTGTCCAGGGGATCGACGTAGCCCGGGTCGGTGAAGCGGTGCGGGGGTAGCCCGGGCTTCAAGGAGCGGTGCGGTGCGTGGGGTAGCCCGGGCTTCGGAGGAGCTCGGCACGCGGCGGGGCGTCCGGGACTCGGCCGGGCTTCACCCGGGCTATGGTGGTGGCGACGCATGGCGGGGTGGTCCGGGGCTCGGCCGGGCTTCACCTGGGGTTCGCCCGGGCTGCGGCGGGGCGGAGTCCATGGCGGCCGGGCTTCGGAGCGACGCGCGGCGGGGGTCCGACGCGGCCGGGCTCCACTCGGGCTTCGTCCAGGCTACGGCACGGTAGAGGGCATCCGGTGCACGCGCGCGCAAAGCCGCACCCGGAGTTATTTTTTTAATTATTATTTTTTAGCGGTTAGTGGTATGGGACTATAAAAGGCCCCGCCCCCACCCCTTTTCCCCCTTCCAGCTTTTCACCGTGCCACAAGCCGTCACCGCACTCCGCCTCCCGACCGGGCTTCCCGGAGCACACGGCGCGCACGCGGAGCACAGGTCCGGGGTAGGCGGCCGCTCTCATCCCGGGTCGGAAGGCGCAGCGTCCGGGGTAACTTCGGCGCAGGCGGGCGGCGTGCTCGGAACCAGGGGGAACGACATCCGGCGTACGGGCTCCGCGGGCTTCGGCCGGGGTCGAGGAGACCGCGGGCTTCGTGGCGCCGGATCCGGGCTTCGCCAGGGTTGGCTGGAGCGCGGGCGAGGTAGCCCGGGGTTCAGCCGGGCTTCGTCCGGGGACTCGGCGGCTCGCGGCAGGCGGCGGGGTAGCCCGGGGTTCAGCCGGGCTTCGTCCGGGGACTCGGCGGCGCTGGCTGGCGGCGGGGTAGCGCAGGGTTGAGTCGGGCTCCGTCCGGGACTTGGCGACGCGGCAGGCAGCGGGGTTTCACCCAGGACATGGCAGGGCTTCACCCGGGGTCCGTCCGGGCTACAGAGCGGCAGCACTTGGCAAGGATTCACCCAAGACCCGCCCGGGCTTTGTCCGGGACTCACCGGGCTTCGTCCGGGGTTCACGGAGTTGCAGCCGGGACGCGCGTCGCAACCGGGCTCCGTCGGGACCTGACCCGAGGTTGGTCCGTGGTAACGGCGGAGATCGACCTGGGTTCAGCTGGGTGGTACCCGGAGTTTGGCTGGGCTCCGCGGAGCTCTGCTTGACAGCGTTAGCGGAGGTGTCCGTCCCTGCCGTTGTGGGGGCTTGAGCTCAACGGCGGGCGCCGTCGGCGTAGTTTGGGTGTGCGAGGTACCGCGCCTCGGCTCTGTTCTGACTGCGGGAAAGGGGACGCGTCCTTGGGCTGCGGTCGGCTGCATATGCACATGCGCGGTCACTCGAAAAGGGCCGCACATCGCTCCCGGACCCCGGCTCTCCCGTGGCTCCACCCGATCCCGCGTCGACTCGCCGTATTCCGTCGAGTGCTCCGTTCACGCACCATTCGGCGACGCGGCTAGCTGTACCTGGAGCGGATCCAGGAAGACGCCGCACTGCGCGACGAGGTTCTGTGACATCCGTCCCCCATTGCTCAAGTTCCGGTAAGACACGATCGTCCTGCTGTCATCGCACTCCATCTTACCGATGCAGCTCACTCTCTCCCCTTGATCAGATGGCCGCTGTCGGAGACGTGATCAACTGGAAAAAGACCGCAGAACGACCTCTCCCGCTTTCTTGGCACCCTCCGCGATCACGAGGGAGACGCTGGACAGCCTAATCGCGCTGGGCCGCCTCCCGCCCGATAGGGTGACCGCACGGGGCACGCATCCCACCGTCGGACAAGGACGTCGCCCGACCTGAAGCGGGAGAGATCATCGTGTTCGCCGATCAGTTTGTGGCGGGCTATGTATCCCCGCCAGCAGCTTCTTCAACGAGGTACTGGCTTACTACTACGGCCTCGAGATCTCCGACCTCCACCCCAACGCCATCGTCAAGCTTGCTCATATGAGTGGGCGCTCCGGACTATGAGGCTGAGGGGGACTGCTACGTGCTTCGGCTACTTCTTTGAGCCCGTCACGTCCCCCTCCCCTCTCGAGGACAGCCTCTACTCGCGCTTCGGGACCGTCAGCTTCTGGTTCCGGCGCGCGGGCGCAGCAGCACCTTCCCCCGTGTCCTCCACTAGGGACAAGTGGGACGACTGGAAGCGCGCCTGATTTTTCTATCGAGTTGGCGACCTGGGCTACAAGCACTCGCGCGCATTTACCCCCCCAAGCTACGCAGCTCCGCGGCTCACATCTGGCGACGGGGTACGAAAAGCCGCTCTGAGCGGATGACGAAGAGTTATGCGTGCGGATTTGGTGGAAGAGTACTGCACGCTGGGTATTGCTCCGCTCGCGGCACACTGGGAGTTGGGCTTAGCCCAGTTGCCGGCAGGGGTCTCGCACCGATCCCTCGTGTTCGTCGACTGCCACCCGGCGGAAGGTAGTTTACGGGGTTGTGCGGCACATTTCGGGTCCTCAAAACTTGGCATTCTCAACCGTGACCCTTTGTTTTTGTTTTGTCAGGTTTAACAGCAGAGGACGTTGAGGCGGCGGCCACCAACTTCTCGGGAAGCTCAACAGGATCGAGGCAGCTGCTATCGCGAGGACCGTAGCCGGCACGCGGCGCAACCGGGCTTCCGAGGCTTTCGGGTGGCCGGTCTCTCTTCGGCCTGCACCCTTGCCCTCGGTGGACCGGACAGGGTCGGGGAAGCGCCCCCACGAGGGTACGTCCAACGTGCCACGGCAGCGGGCGCGCCGGCACTCGGATCTGTCGGAGTTGGGGGACGAGGCCCCATCCGAGACCGAGTCGCTCTCGGTCGACTCACCATCAGGCGACGGATCCGGCGATGAGTCAACCGAGGTGGGGGCACGTTCCGGGCACGTGCCGTTCCGATGACAACCTTGGTGGCTCGGCTGGCACAGGTGTGTCGGCGGCCAGCGGTGAAGGTTAGGGCGGCGCCCACAGTTGCTCCTCGCCCCCAGGTGGGGGGTAAGGGGTCGATGTTGACCCAGCCACGACCTCTCTCGGCGGGGGGCGGATGCTTCGCCGCCCTCTTCCGTAGCGCATTTCGTGTTTGGCTCCTCCCGGAGGGCCAGTTCGTCGCGCGGGGGCTCCGGCAGGACCGATCCTGCAATGAAGGTGGCGTTAGGCTCTGGGTTCCGTGCGACGGCGCGCCGCAGATCCCCCGACTCAAGCGAGTGACTCCGGAGCCCAGGGGAGCGGTGCCGCACTCGGTTCATCGCAGCCGACGCCCACGGTGCCCCAGACGCCGTGCTTCGAGCCGCTGTGCGAGCTGACCCAGCGCGGCCCGGCGGGGGCGGTTCTTCCGTGTCTCCCTCCGCGCGGCTGGCAGACTCACGGTCTCGAGTTTCACTGGCGGGGAGGCGAGGCTAGCTTCTTCCGAGAGATCACCTCGCGCATCGGGGTGGAGGACATGAGCGACATCTTCGCCGGGCTTTCATTGCGCCAGTATGCGAAGCATCCAGCTCCGCGCTACTTAAGGTAATTTGCTAAGACATTAGATTCCCTTCCTCCCTCCTTACACTTGACGGGTTGACACGCCTTTGCTTCCGCAGGGCCTACTCGCTACACAGCAGATGTCCAGCTTGCAACAGTTGATGGAGGAGAGAGGCCTCCGGCTTCGCGAAGCCGAGGAGAAGGCGAGGGAACGAGAGGTTCAGCTCCGAGAGGCCGAACAGAGGGCCAAGGAGGCGGAGGACAGCGTTGCAGAGCTTATTAAGAAGCTGGCTATCTTGGAGAAAACCGTGCGAGGCCTGCGGGCCAACTTGGCGACGGAGCCAACTCGTGTGGCCGAATTGACGGACTGCGAGGCACAGCACGTCGTGCACTCGCAGGACGTCCTCCACTTTGCACAGTCCGCGTGCCAGGCGATCGATTGAACTCGGGACGACGTTGGGCGCGCGCCCGGAGCCCTTTGTCGCTGGCCCCGCAGGAGACGAGGTGCGCGGTCGATGGCTTGGGCTGCGTGCGCGTGCGATGACATACGCGACATCGCCCCACGCTTCGGACAGGTCGACTCCTGCCCAGCTTCTCTGCCTGCCTCTTACCGTCTACTTCGCTGTGACTAACTATCTTCGTTTCTCAGACATGCGCCCAGGTGGCCACGGAGATGTCGCTCTCATGCCTGCACCTGGCAGGGCGCGACGTGCGGGGCACCCTATCTTCGGCGAGCTACGTCCCCCCGAGCGATGCGCAGATCAGTGCTACACGTGAAGAAATCGAGGATGACGCGAGGGCCTTCCTGTCCCGCGTGTGGGCGCGTCGCAAGGCAGGCATGCAGTACACGAAGGCTCTCTGAGACTACGCCCTTGCTGCAGACGCTCCCTCAGACGACGACGCTGCCGCAGGCGACGACCACGGAGCAGGCGAGGTGTGACGCCATTCTACCCTTTGGGGAGTAGAGCCTTACTTTTGGACTACCTAGACTCATCAGCATGCTTGGTGTACGCTTTCTTTTGGGACATGTCGGTTTCCACAACTTGTTGAACTTAAGTTATTTAGTCGCTGCGCCAACCGGTTTGCGTCCCCGCACGACGCTGGACACTTTAGTTATCGTACCTGGATATTGATATGTGGTTGTCTGATGAACTTATGGGTTTCACCACTACACCCTGCTCCAATTTTCATCTTGTTGTATTGGTTGCAGGACCTTACTTTGGGGCGTAAGGCGTCGGCTGGGTGCCTCGGTACTCGACCTGCTGAGCACATGTCTTTCAAACATTGCGCGTCGAAGGAGGTACCGAGGCGGGGGGGGAACTTCCCCCGATGATGCACTATCTCTCCTTGCAATGGTCGCGGATTGCTTACACGACTCTGCCACCTGAGATGTCATTACGCTAGCTTTTATATCACGTATGTAATTGTGTAGCAGGACGATATCCCTTGCTTGTACTAAGGTGTAGCGGCGGGATGCACTATTCCCCCAATGAAAAAACAGAGCGACTAGCTATAGCTAGTCGCTATTTAGAATGTAATAAACCGAAATAATGTGACGACGTTACGAGGCTTTAGCCGGGTTCGCGGGATGTTACGTCGCGGTATGCCGTCACGGAAGCGGGATGTTACCACGCCGGCGAACGGGAGGTTAGGTGCGCTTGGGCTCGTGGCTTGAGAGCTGCTAGGCTCGCAGGATGCTAGTTCGCGGTAATGTCGGGGCGAAGGGCACTGCTGATCTCACGGGATGTTACTTCGGCGGTATGCCGAGGTAAAGGGCACGCGCTGCGGCGGGATGGTACCATGCAGGCGGACGCGGCGTAGGACGCTGCC
Organism: Stipa capillata; assembly: GCA_019208055.1. Classification (NCBI taxonomy): domain Eukaryota; kingdom Viridiplantae; phylum Streptophyta; class Magnoliopsida; order Poales; family Poaceae; genus Stipa; species Stipa capillata. The sequence continues at coordinate 24,189 of JAGXJF010000796.1, read as the reverse complement.
GGGCTCGCGGATGTTACTTCGCGGTATGCCGGGGCGAAGGGTGCTGCCGGTCTCGCGGGATGTTTACTTCGCGGTATGCCGGGACGAAGGGCGTGCGCCGCGGCTGGATAGTACCACGCGGGCGGACGCGGCGTAGGACGCTGCCGGGCTCGCGGGATGTTACTTCGCGGTATGCCGGGGCGAAGGGCGCTGCCGGTCTCGCGGGATGTTACTTCGCGGTATGCCGGGGCGAAAGGCGCGCGCGCCGCAGCGGGATGGTACCACGCGGGCGGACGCGGCGTTGAGACTGCCGGGCTCGCGGGATGCTACTTCGCGGTATGCCGGAGCGAGGGGCACGCGCCGCGGGGCTGCAATGAATACGCAAAGGTAGATGTCATATAATTCATTAGGACTACGCATAAGCATAATAGAGTAGCGCGATCATTACAATAGCCCTCAGGAGGGAGTTAAGAGTACAGGCACATCAAAAAAGGGGGTAACATAAATGTACTCAGAACGACTTGTCATGTGGCTTAAACATAATATTTGCGGAGGTTGTCTGCGTTCCAACTGTGCTTCAGAAGGACATCGTCGAGACTGTGGAGGCGGAAGGAAGACAGGCGCGTAGAATAGACGACTTCGTAGGGGCCTCCCATTTGGAACTAAGCTTACCATCACCTTCGGGATTCGCCTTGCATTTGAGTACCCAATCACCTGTTTCGATCGGGCGTTGACGCACTGTCTTGTTATACGCCTTTGCCATGGATGTCTGGTATCGCTCAATGTTTAGCGCTGCTTGCGCTCGGATGGCGTCAACTCCTTCCACGGCGGCCTCACGGACTTTGTTGTCTGCTGGGCTGGAGATGCGAAGTGAGGCGAGCTTGATTTCCTCCGGGGTGACGGCTTCATCGCCGAATAGCAGCTTGAACGGAGTGTAGCCAGTGGCGCGGCTGGCCGTTGTACGGGTGGACTAGAGCACGCTGGGTAGCTCTTTTGCCCAAGTCCCCCCCGGCAAACCGAACAAACGCGTGCGCAGACCTGCGAGAAGTATGCCATTAACTCTTTTCACGGCCCCGTTCGCCTTCGGGTTGGCCACGGATGCAAAGCATAATGTGATGCCGTGGCCGGTGCAGAAGGCCCTGAAGGTGGTGGCGTCGAACTGGGTACCATTGTCCACAGTGAGCTCACGCGGTACTCCGAACCTGCAGACGAGTGTCTTCCATACGAACTTCTAGATAGAGGCGGAGGTTATCTTGGACAAGGGTTTCAGCTTCGACCCACTTAGAGAAGTAGTCGACAGCGACTACAACAAACTTGGCGCCCTGACATGCGGTCTTGAACGGCCCGACTAGGTCGACGCCCCACCGTGCAAGTGGCCAAGATGGGGGGATTGGTTGCAACTCGTGTGCAGGCCTACTAGTCCCCCTACCCATCCATTGACATGCGAGGCACGTCCTCACGAGGCCATCCGCGTTGTGCAGCGCAGCCGGCCAGTAGAATCCTTGCCAATAGGCTTTGCCAACCAAAGACCTAGGAGCGAGGTGAGAGCCGCAGAGCCCCTGGTGTATGTCGGCGACCAGTGCTGCTCCTTCCTCCCTTGAGATGCACTTGAGGAACGGGGGCGTAGACGCCACACTTATACAGCATGTCATTGTGTATGACAAAGCCGCTAGCGTGTGCCTTGAGCCGCCGCGCCACGGCGGGGTCGTCGGGCTCGACTTCGTCGCGAAGATAGCTGAAGATAGGAGTCCTCCAATCCTGCTCACCAATGATGTGTATCTCGGGTAAGTCTTGGTGACGGGAGCTTGTAGGACTTCGAAGAATGCTTCGACAGGCATATCCGTCATGGTACTAGCAGCACGTGCTAGGACATCAGCTTCGGTGTTCTCTCCAGTCGCGGGATGCTCCGCATAGTGATGCCGAGGAAGTGCTTCTCCATGGCTCGCGCGAGCGCAAGGTACCTGACCATCTCCGAGTCTTTGGCTTGATAACTCTTATCCATGTGTCCCGCGATGAGCTGCGAGTCGCTTTTAACGATGATGCGACGGGCGCCCGCCGTGCGTGCTATGCGCAGTCCCAATAGTAGTGCCTCATACTCAGCTACATTGTTCGTGGCTTTGAAGTCTAAGCGAGCAGAGTACTTAGTGCGGACGCCTTCCGGGGACTCGAGCACTACTCCTGTGCCAGCACCATCCGCACACCAAGATCCATCCACATACACCGTCCACAAGGGTGCGCCTTCTGTGCGTAACACGGGCGTGGTGGGTGGCGTCCATTCTGCCACGAAGTCCGCTAGGACTTGTGACTTGATTGCTGTCCTTGGGGGGAACTCAATAGAGAAAGGAGCCAACTCTGCAGCCCATTTGCCGACGCGGCCCGATGCTTCCCGGTTGCGCAGCATTTCTCCAATTGGGTATGATGAAGGGACGCGGATGGAATGAGCAAGAAAGTAGTGACGCAGCTTGTGCGATGCCAGAGAAGTGCATACGTGAGTTTTTCCAACTCAGTGTAGCGCGTTCGGGTGCCTTGCAGGGACTCAAACACATAGTAGACTGGGTGTTGGCATTGACCCTCTTCCTTCACCAAAACAGCACTGACCGCGACTGGGGTGGCTGCCAAGTAAAGGAGCAACACGTCGCCTGCATGTGGACTTTGCAACAGCGGTGGGGAAGATAGGTATGCCTTCAGGCTGTCGAACGCATGTTGGCTCTCTGCTGTCCATTCAAACTTGTCAGACGCACGGAGTGCTTTGAAGAACGGGAGCCCTTCTCCGCTGAGCGTGAGACGAACGCCCAAGTGCAGTGAGACGACCTGTCAGCCGCTGCATGGCTTTCACAGTGGTTGGGGGCTCCATTTGGAGTATGGCATCTATCTTCTTGGGGTTGGCTTCAATACCTCTCTTGGAAACAAAGAAGCCAAGGAGCTTCCCGACCTGCACACCGAAGACACATTTCTCGGGGTTGAGCTTCATGCCAGAGCGGCGGAGGTTGTGGAATGTTTCTTCCAGGTCATTCGTATGGTCTTGGGCCATGACGCTCTTCACCACCACGTCGTCGACGTACGCTTCAATGTTCCTTCCCAGCTGACTTGACAGCGTCCTGTGTACCAACCTTGCAATGTTGCACCCACGTTCTTGAGACCAAACTACATGCGTACATAGCAGAAGGTTCCACTTGGGGTGGTGAAGCTTGTCTTTTCTTCGTCCTCCCTAGCCATCCATACCTGGTGATAGCCAGAGTAAGCGTCCAGGAAGCTCATGAGGTCGCAGCCAGACGTGGCGTCGACTAGCTGATCAATGCGTGGTAAGGAAAGTCGTCTTTCGGACATGTGTGGTTAGATTGGTGTAGTCAACGCACATGCGCCACTGGCCATTAGCCTTCTTGACGAGAACAGGGTTGGCGAGCCATTCGGGATGCATGACCTCGCGTATCACCCCGGCAGCGAGGAGCTTGTCCACCTGCTCCCGCGCTGCGGCTTGGCGGTCCATAGACATCTTGCGGAGACGTTGCTTAACGGGCGTGCGTCGGGGCGCACCATGAGGCGATGCTCGATGATGCTATGCGGGACGCCTGGCAGGTCTTCGTGCTCCCATGCGAATATGTCCTTGTTCGCGCGGAGGGTACTCAACAGGGCATCCTCGACCGCGGGGGGGAGGTTCGCCCCGAGGAGCACAGTCTTCATTGGCACATCCGGGGAAAGGGGGACTGCCTTGGTTTCACCATCGGGCTTTGGCTTAGGGACCCACTACCCAGACTCTAGTATTATGGGCGGCATGGGCTTCCCCAGCCCCTCGTTCATTATGACCTCCTGATGTGGCGCGATTGTCGAAGAGGTAGACGAGACGCACGGGACAGCCCCTAGCGGGTGTGCCTCGGCGACGTCGTGAACGTACTTTATTGCCACCGTGGTGGTTTTCTTCTATTCTTCTCGACAGGCCTTGGTCCCCGCGAATGGTGATGACGCCTGCTTGAGTTGGTATCTTCATGCATAAGAATGCGTGATGAGGGATTGCTCCGAACTTGTTGAGGGTAACACGAGCAAGGATGGCGTTGTATTGGTAGGGTATGTCCACCACGTCGAAGAGTATGTTCTCAGTGCGTTCGCATAGGTCATTGCAGAACGTAACCGACAACTGGATCCTCCCGAGAGCGGCAATGGGCTCTCCGCCGAACCCTAGGAGGGGAATCCCAGGGGGTTGCAAGACTACCTCGGGATGCCCATGGCCTCCAGTGCCGAGGCAAAGAGGATGTCTGCTGAGCTTCCCCCATCGATGAAGACGCGGCGTATCTCGATGTCAGAGATGATCGCTGAGACGACGAGAGCATCGTGATGAGGAAGGACTATGCCGACGGAGTCTTCTGGCCCGAAGGACACCGGTATGAGCGCCCAAGGCTGCAGCTCGGTAGGCGGGTATGACGCGATATGCTGGACGCGTCGCACATAGGCCTTCCTTTGCTGCTTGGACGGGAAGGTATGCGCGCTCCCCCCAGTGATAGTATGGATGATGCGGCAAGGCTCGCCGCCGTTCTGGGCCGGTGGTCGACGTAGGGGCGGTGGAGGTAGAGGCGGCGTGACTTCCCGCGGCGCTTGGGTGCGGTGTTCGCGCCTGTCAGGCATATTCTGCCGCAGCTGAGTGACCAGGTCACACTCAGCGGTCCCAATGGGTGTTGACGCGGTGGACGTGACAGTAACGCTCTGGCTGGATGTCGCGGGCGCCGCCGCGTGGGTGGTTGCGTGGCGGGGGATTGCCCCACGGTCCATTGACGCCGCCGGGACGCCTTTCTTCCTGACCCCGGGGAGGGAACCTTGCCGGGGCTCGACCTTCCACAGGGTCCTGGTGTCCGCCGCGCCTGGGCTTCGGATCTGCATCGGGAACCCGACGGCGCTAGGCCTCGCGGGGGGATCTTGGTCTTCGTCATAACCGGGGCAGCCGGTCGGGGGATGATCAATAGTAGACACGTGATAGACATCCCGCGGGCGCTGACGACGCTTGTCGCGCCGCTCCACCTCCTGCGCACGCGGCGATGCTGCCGCGCGCGCCTCCGTCTTCCTCAACATCTGCCCTTCTTCGACGTGGGCGTATACTCGCATGATGTCGTAGAGCTCCTGGACCTTGCTTGGGCGCTTCTTCTCCAACTTGTCCACCAAAGCTTCATTTGTTATCGCTCGCCGAGCAGCTTCGCAGATAGTTTGCTCGGTGACCCCGCTAACCTGGCACTGGACTTCCGAGAAGCGCCGCTGAAATGCCATGATTGTTTCTCCCGGACGCTGCCAGAGGTTGTTCAAATCGGTCGAGGTCATCTCCTTGTTGCGGTACCCTTGGAAATGGCTGTGTAGCTTATCCCGGAGGTGCTCCCATGAATATACGGTGTGCGGCAGCAGTCCAAGGTACCATGCTTGTGCTGTTCCCGTGAGGGCGAGGAGCAAGCTCCGAGCCATCATAGCTTCGCCTCCTCCGGCGGCCATCACCGCGGCCTCGGACACCCGCGTGTATTGCACTAGGTCAGAGTGACCAGAGAACTTTGGCAGGTCCGCTGGGTGGAATTTTGGTGGAAAAGGGACCGCCAGTATCCCCGGGCTGAGCGGGCTGGAGTTGTTGGTGAGGTCGATAACTTCAGCGGGTTGGCGTTGGACTTCGTAGGATGCTTGCGGGATGGGCGTGTATGTCACATGGACGGGCAACTGGGCGAAGAGCGCTTTATCAGCGTGTTGCAAAGGGTCACCAAGCCCCTGCGTGCTTGTGCCGGTAGCATGACCGTAGAGGGCTGCGTATGCCGCCTCTTGATTCTGCTGGATGGTGGCTCAGAGTGCCTCAGCCTCCTGGTTGACGGAGTTGGGGGGGCGAATGCTGGCGCGGGCCGCTGCGCGCACGTCGCTCTGTTGACAACGGAGGTCGTCAGCTGCAGGTGTCTCTGGGTTTGGCAACGGGGCGGCGAGTGCTTGGGTTGCTTCAAGCTGCGCGCGGTAGAGGTCGGCAACGTGCATGGTCTGGGCCGTCGCGCGGAGGACGTCGCACTCGGTTGCGTGCAAGCGTTCGCAAAGCTCCTCCGCACGTTGAGTCGCCTCTTCGCCTGCCGGCGTAGGTCGTCAATCGATGCCTCCGGAGCCGACGTCACTGCGGGAGCAGGGGCGGGTGGGTCTGGGCGACCGTCGACGACACCCGGGGGACCCCCGGCGCTTGCCACGGAGCGAGTGGCCATTCTCCGGGGTGCCGCTGGGGGAGCCCCTTGCACGGTGCTGGCACCGACGTTGCCCTCTGCAGGGGCAACCTGCGGGGCGGGTTCCGTGCGCACCGAAGTCTCACCCAACTCGGGCGCGCGTGCTTGGGTTCTCGCGGACGCAGCTCTCACTGCTGAGCCATCCGCGGGCTTCCTCTTAGTGCTTCTCTTCGCTTTTGGAGGCATGATCTCGTTGCGCTCGTTGCTGCGTTGCACGTGACTTCTCGTATGCGATCCCCACGGACGGCGCCAACTGTCGTCGACTACGCGGTCGGACAGTGAACTTGTGGCACCCCAGGTTGAGTGCTGGGTCAACCGGGTGTGCGCGAGGGACTGCGGAACGGAGCGCGGTGCAGCAGCGAACACTTTGAGAAAATTTGGGCAAGTCAAGAAGTGAGTGTAGCTTTTATTCCGTACCCCCAACCTAGGGGTGCTTCCCTATTTATAGGCCTCGGGGAGCGCAAGGCCGGATTACAATTCTGCCCCTAGGCAGGTTACGGTGTTACCCCCGGTCCGCTGTACGGACAAAGGCACGCAGGTCATTCGTACGCTACCCGCGGAAGCATATACCCTAGCATCTACGTGACGTCCGGTACGACACGCCGTACGGTACGTCACCCGTCGGGGTCCTGCCCCGGGGTCGCCCGTACCCCCGGTCTGCACTCGCGCTCGTACCCCGCGTCTGCACTTGCGCTCGTACCCCGCGTCTGCACCTGCACTTGTACCCCACATCTGCAGTCGCGCTCCGCGTGTCTCATGGCTGCAAAGAAGTTAGACGTGAGTTTGTAGCAGGTATGCGTGCCTTATCGTTGCTCGTTTGTGTTCGGGGCGCGCGGGGACCCCTCCCACAACAACTATCATTTTTATGGACCATGATATTGAACAAGGAAAGAATATGAAGTTATTACTTTGTGTCTTCGAACAATTCTCTGGCCCAAAAGTAAACTTTCGTAAGAGTAAAATTTATTGTTTTGGCTAGGCTAAAGAAAATGAAACAATCTATACACAACTTTTGGGTTTTGGGTGTGATGTTGGATTCTTTCCTTTTCGGTATCTCGGCATTCCTATTCACTATAAGCGATTGCAAAATAATGATTGGAAGGGGTCAAAGATCGGTTTGAGAAGAGATTGAGCGGTTGGAAAGGCAAACAATTATCCTCAAGGGGCAAGCTTGTTCTTACTAACTCTATCCTAGTAGTTTTCCTATGTTTATGATGTCATTCTTTGAGGTACCCAAGAGTGTACGAAAGAGATTCGATTATTTTTGCTCCTGATTTCTTTGGTAGAGTGATAGTCACAAAAGTAAGTATAGACTTACCAAATGGGATATTCTGTGTCAGTCCAAGGACCAGGACGGTCTAGGTATTTAGAATTGGAGATTAAAAATATTTGTCTCCTAAGCAAATGGCTTTTAAAACTCCTTAATGATGACGGTATGGGGCAAGAACCTTTTAGGAGGAAATACTTACGGGATAAGAAACTTTCTTTAGTGACGGGCAGGACAAGGGATTCTCATTTTTGGGCTAACCTGATGAAGTACAAACATCTATTCTTCCAATTTGGTATGTTTCAAATTCAGAATGGGGTGGAGGTTAGGTTTTGGGATGACCCATGGATAGAAGGTCAGGCCTTCAAGGACCATCATCCTATGCTCTATAATATCACCTGCAAAAGATATGCCATAGTCGATGAGGTGATGACCACTGTTCCACTGAATGTCTCTTTCAAGTGGTCAATCATTGGACTCAAGCTTGATTTCTAGATGGATTAGTTTAGCAGGTAGCAGGGGTTTCCTCTAGTCCAATTTGGGACCAGTTTGTGTGGAACCTTCATTCTAATGGATAGTTCTCTATACAATTCACATATAGTGCTCTCATATGGCCTCCTATTCTTAGTAGCCCTCACTGCATATGCCAAATGCGGATTTGATGACTGAAGCTCCTTCTAAAGATTAAGATCTTTATATCTCCGTCGGGGGTAGTGCTCACTAAGGACAATCTGACGAAAAAGAACTAGCAGGGCGGCAAGAAATGATGCTTTTATGAAGAGGAGGAGACCATTCAACATCTCTTCCTTGATCGCCAGCTCGCACGCTTCGCATGGAGACCAGCATACTTTCTTCTAACCGTCCACCACATCAGAGTATGTCCAATTTGTTCGGGAATTGGTTAACGGGGCTAAGGGGGCTAAAGGAGCCCAAATTCTTGTGGGGCAAGTGTGGTATATTGGTCCATTTGGTTACGTCGAAATGATATTGTCTTTAACAAAAAGAAAGTTTCCAATCCATTGTAGGTTATCTTCTTGTGTATCAGCTGGTTCAGTCTTGGTCTTTGCTATAGCGGACAAGGATCAGATGGTCGCAGGTGCCTGGTGTTTGGAGGTGGTTATCTGAGAATTTATGTCCCAACATAGATGACGGTCGTATAATAGATTATGTAATACTTAAGTTTTTTGTGATTCGAAGTTATATGTAATCTATTTTCCTTTTGTGTCTTTTGGCACAATATATTTCCTTTCGTGTCTTTTCGATGCACAGGTCAGAGACAGTAAAGCTCTTCTCTTATTAAAAAAAATAATCTAAACCACTAGATAGCCTTCTGTATGGGTTCAGATTTAATTGCCTTTATTCTTCTTTTCCTCCACTTGTACTGGTTCATTCCGCATTATGTCTCCAATCTTGCTCTAGTTTATTCAAGGAGATAATTAGCATTTTCAGACATGGCCAAGTTCATAATACATCGAATTCCCTTTCGATGCTGAAGTATTCAATGGTTTATCAGGTTCTGATCTGAAGGAAGGGGGCTCGAGCTTGGTGCAAGAGACCAACTTATCTGAGGGACCAGAAACCCAATTATTAACCTGTCTGGTGCCAGCTTAGTCGCCAAGCACATCGAGTTTATCTGGCCGATTAGCTGAGTTGGTGCCATCAGGGTTCGTTGTAACGAACCACACGCATAAGGTGCGGCTAAGAAATTGTGGGACCATTGTTTAAAGAAGAGCAAAATAACAATTTTTCGCATTACATGGATGACGCATTGTACCTGCCCCCCTTGGAACCAACTATTTATAGAATTTCTTCCATCCGAAAGGGAGGACAGTGGAATCGTCATGATTCAACTGTGTTTCTGATACTCATCTGAGGATGATCAATCATTGTATATTAAAACTTCGGACCAACAAGTGCTTCCTCAAATGCATAGCATATGGGGTCATGGTCCTTTTGAAGAAAGTAAACAGTAAGCAGATGATCTGAAGCGCCTGAATTGATTTCCTTGCAAACTCTCTTGTTGGTGCAGACCTTAAATTTAGCTCGTTTTGAACCCATTTTCTCCAAATCTGCGAAAGCATAATTGGCTAAGATGGATTATGGATAGGAATGGGACTAAGATGTATGTATCCTGTGTTCTCATGAATAAATGGAACTAAATGTGTGTACCTTTTCATGAAGAAATTTCTTCTTTTCTTTCTGCTGATCTTGGGGATAGGACTCTGATGTCTGCTTGGAGAAAGAATCATGATCACTCTTCAGGTTCAAGGAAAGGATTAAGGAACCTAAGATGTGGAAGAAAATACAGCCCATTCTTTTAGTGACCTTGCCACCGATTTGATGTATTATATAAGGTGGTTGGTGCTTAAAGATTTCCGACGAAGTCCTTTGGACTGCAGGGAGATGTAGCCGTGAGTATGAATCGGTCATTGATCACTTTTCGATTTGAAGACAACACCAACCCACACCCTCTTTTAATAACAGAAGATGATATTCTCCCGACCTCAGCACTAAAAGATACACCCAACCAATAATTTATCGTAGTTGTAGCGAAATTGCTAAAATAAATTATCCAACCGACCACATAAATTTTGAAGATGAAAATCTCAATCATCACGCAGCTCGTTGCTATGCCTCCACCTATGATTGAAGAGCTCATGTGTCACGACCTCCAAAGTTTTACTCTCAACCACCATCAAATCTGGCGCCTCTTGCCACAATTGAAGCCAATTAGTGCATGCAAATATAACCTACAACAAGTGAGAAATTTTTCTTTTTATCAAAAACAACTTCGTCTCGATGTAGCTAAATTGACAAACAAAGAGCTGTAGCCCCAACTATTATCCGTGCCCATAAGCCTGCATCCATTCTTGAGCGCTAATACCCAAATATATTGAGTACCTTAGAAGTGGATGATAGATTGAATGCGACTAGAACATTTGCCACATGAAATGAGCAAAACCGCAATCAAAAAAGGGATATTGAATAGTCTATCCTCATTGCAAATACAACAATTTTTGCTACCTTTTTAATTTTTCTTGCAATGGTTATCCTTTGTTAACATTGCCCCTTTGCATAAATACCATAAGAAAAATTATTTTTAAGTGGCAGTTTAAGCTTCCACAAGAACTTATTTGCAAACTGAACATGAGACTTTGCTAGAGCAGCATACATAGACTAGTGAATCAAATTCCACTTAAATATAACTTGCTTCGGTGTTCATTGAATATTACAAACTCTCAAGACGAGCTCATCCAGGCCAACAATGTAGGACCAATAATGGCTCTTTTGAAAGACAGAATTAGGGGGTGGTACTCATCATATCTGGCACAATGGTATGTTTCTTTCTAAATGAAATAAGAGAGTACTATTAAGGGGACTGTTGCCTAGCCGGGCGTCCTTCTAAAATAATATCTGAGCACCACTCCTAATTTGAAAGGTACCGTATGGAAAAGATATGTGCTTGACTTTCATTAAGCCATCTCAAAACTGGGAGTCACTTTGCTTACTGTTCTCTCCACTTGAGATAGCGTCATACCTACCCCTCAGATACTGGTTCTTGAGGAGATTCTAGGAAACCCTCTCCTCGTTCAAAAGCTTGAACAACCATTTACTGAACAAGCATTTGTTCTTTAGGTCAATTTCTTGAATACCTAGACCTCCTTGATCCTTAGGCCTGCAGCTTATATGTCACTTAGCAAACATATATTTCCTTTTATGGCTATCACTTTGCTAGAAAAATCCAAATATATAGTAGTCCAACATTTTTTGTACCTCTCCGTGCACTTCAAAAAGATAACATTGAAAGTACCTCTAGGTGCCCAAAGTGGGTTTTGATGATGAATGACAAAACGATTAAGGGACTAATGAGTTTATCAAGTGTTGATCAGGTTTTAGTCCCATAAGCATGGCGTTGACGACCCTAAAAATATTTAAGAAGACAAGGCTTGCATGGCTAGAAGATTAAGGATCTTTCTCTAGTCATTTTAGTGGTTCAAAGAATCACTTTGAGTGATAGACAAACCGTACTATGAAGAGGGAGTAAGTCGACAGCTAGAGTGGATGCTTTCTTGCCTTTGGCAAATTTTATAGTAAACTTATGGTTGTGTGCAAACTTCCTTGTATAGTGCAGATGCCAGGAGTAAAACCTATGTTATCTTAAGAATGGTTAGCATTTTTCTTTGTGTCTTTTACCTATCTCTATCGAGGCACCTATAGTAACTTCGTGAATCTTCAAACTTTGTGAGCTCAGTCCTTATAAGCATGGGTATGAGTGAGAACGCACGTGTGTTGCTGTAAGTCTATTTGTATGTTTGTAAGTCGTAATAAATGTTCTATCGAGGCGTCTACAGTAACTTTGTGAAATCTTCAAACTTTGTGAGTTCAGTCCTTATAAGTAGTGAGAGTGTATGTGCGCTAATGTAAGTGTATTTGCATGTCTGTAAGTCGTACTAAATATTTTAAAAAATAAAAACAGAATGTCGAAAAGAGATAATAAGTCATACTGAATGTTCTATCGTGCGAAGACCAAGGCCTACCCCCTCCACACACCAAGGGTGCTCCGGAGAGCTCACAATATGTCTTCTTCATTTTTCACTTGGTTACGGCTCTCCCAGGGCTCTCTCGCGCCACCAGTTTCTCTTTTTTTCTCTGCAGGCCAGGCTGATAGCCTTGCTTAAAGTAAAAAAAGTTGAGGGGCCAATTGGCTTTACAGGGGGCTCAAGCACAACACAACGCAGGAATTGGAAATATGACCCTTCAATATCCATGTCACTTAACAACTCTTTTGCCCTCTCAAGCTGGAGTTACAGGCCCGCGCTGCCAAGCCCGGAGATTGCATAGGCCGGAACATCCTCTTTTATCCTGGTGATCGACACACTTCCGATAGCAGTTTGGTACTAAAGTTTCCAACACCGCAAGAGCGCACACGCCACTCGGTCCACAGCCATGTGGCCAGACGGCACACGCTCCTGCGGACCGGTTGGATGCCACACAGACGGCTCTGATCAACATGAGATTCAGTTAAAAGTTACCACCGAAATATTGTCGAAACCACTCGCTGTACAAACATCTCTCTGAAATCTGAATCAAAGCACCGAGCAACATATCTAAGCAAAAAAACAACAAAGGCGAAACTATTTTTTACAGCAAAGTACCGAGGGCCAAACATAGCCACTACGCTACAACTATATATGCCTCTTCATTTCTCTCAACCATAATATAAATTACAAGCCACTGACAAATATCCGACAAGCCATGAACTGAACCTGCAACCGAATCAATAAAAGGAAGCAGGATATGGTGGACAAATGAGATGGAGAAAAGATTTGGGGGGGAGACAGCAGGATTTTGATTGCTTTAGTTCACGCGCAGCAGAGTTAAGTTCTGCAGGAAAAACGCGAGGGCAAGCGTGCTCAGAATTTACAGCAGAGAAGCCCCTTCCTCCAGCCGCCGCGCCGCCTGTTACGCCTTCGCTCTCCTTTCGCCATCCTCACCGGGCTGCTGATCCATTCCCTCTGCAATCTGTTCATCCACCACAGTATAATCCCATCCATTAGTTTTGAGGGAAATGTTCAGGAACAGATAAACATTGCATAGTTCGTGTCGTCAAGACTTGTTTTGGAACACAAGTGAAGATTAACTAGTAAAAGTTCACAAAATTGTTTTACAAAATTGTTTTACAACATAAATGAAGCTTAACTAGTTTAATTTTCAGCAAAAAATTGTTGGATCCTGACAGTGGGTATGCATGGAAACTTACACTGGAAATGCGAAGGACCGGGCGCTAGTCGTGCTACTATCCGACCGAATAGAGATGTTGCCAGAATAAGCTATATGACCAGAGTTTGACACTGGAGCTGACACGATACTAGGCCCGAACAAGCCCGGTTCATAGGGAAGATAAACATCTCCAATTGGAGATGTTACGTTTGCACTATCAGGTGCGCTTTGCTCACACACGTTATCCTTTTGCGCCTGTGTAGAGCTCTTACTAACTGCGTCATCGTTCATTGTGTCTACGCAATTATCTTCATCTCTATGGTTGAAATCATGCACATGATTCTCTCCGTTTGCACCACTGAGCTCTTCTTCATTGTTACTTGATGAACTTGTAGCTACTGCTGTTTCATCCACTGTGTCGGTTATTAACTGGGTCCCAAGATTTTCATTCCGATCATTGCTCTTCTCAGATGATTGGATGTCTGAACTACTTGAACTCGGAGCATCAGCCCTGGGTTCAGCTGTTTCGACTTCATCAGTCTTCTCAACAGTGCAGATGGGTTCAGTGGAAGCAGCATCTGTGATTGCTATCGAGCACTCAGGTTTACATGTATCCTCTAGTGACCCATGACCAACAAAGGGATTATGGTGATAAACTTGGTTCTGTCCTCTCACATCAAATGCTACAGCTGCGTCATGTTCTGCAGAGGTTGTCTCTGAGCAACTATTAGTGTTGTCCTTGCTTGATGCACTAGTATCAACAAGCTCACTGGTTTTGTATGCGATAGCTTCAACTCCATGACAGTCATTTGTGGAAACCTGTAATGATAACAAAACCTTGTTTCTCAGTCTAAAATCAATCTAGCACAAAAATTAACATCATAGAGTATATATATGCAATTTTCAAAATTACCAATGAATTTGGAGTGATGATATTTCTTTTTAGAGAATGTATCTATGCCATGCTGATAATGATAATGAGACAGACAATTTTAAGTATTTGTAAGCTGTAAAACTCTAGATTACTGGTGTACCTGTCCAACTGCTTCTCCACGGTTTTCACTGTTCTCGGAGCTTATTGCACCTTTATGCTGGGATTCTTCTGCACTTTCGAGTCTAAGTAGCTCTTCCAAACTTATTTTCTTCTCACTGAGATCACCAGCAAAGTTAGTGGCTGTACTCCCGCCTTCAAGATCGTACTCTTTGCAAGAAGAATATCGTTTCTTGTTGTTACCATCAGGAGCAAAGCCAACAGGTAGAGCTATTTCTGGTTTCAGTTCGTGTACAGATTTTCTTGCATCATCTTTTCTCCCGTATCTTTTATTTGCATCTATCATCAGATAATCAAAATTTGGAGATGACTTTTCATCTACTGTTTTATCTTCTGAAATCTTCTGATGTCCGTTATCAATGCAGACATCCTTGACAAAATTGCCACCATAATAAGAAGAAACAACTGTTTCTGGCAATTTTATCTCCATAACATCCTTGTCATAACAAGTATTATCATGTACTACATGTCCAGTTATGTCAACTATATCTTGTACTGGCTTTGTGTCTTCTACCATTTTCGCTGTCAAAAGTTCATTCCTACAGACTAGGTCATGAGAAAAATATTATCGCGATTTTTTTGTCATCTTGTATTAATTAGTACAGCAACACCAGAACTTTCACAAGGTAACAAATCAATATATTGTCAACAAATGGCATGCTAGTATTGCAGTACTATCATCGATGTCTCTGTCAACAGATTTTTAGACAAATGGCGATCTCTATCAACAGTCAAGTTATCATTTGACATATAGTCCATGACTAAGATGAAATCATGATAAAGTCCCTTAAAAAAACGAAATCATGATAAAATATCATGTTCAATCCCTACATAATGAAGTGTGGATTCAACTTAATCAAGATCTTTGCAGTTTTGCTTCATTTTCATTTTGGTTGCTGAGTCCCTTTAATCAAGTACGAGCATTGAATTTGCTTCTTGTGACTTCAGACTACCATTGTCCTAAATGCATGATAACCTTGATAGAGACTTCTTTCTACAGTTTGGAAAAAACAAACTGGTGCTAGTCTTGATGGAACCAATATGAGCGTATGACTAAGTCAAGAAATGAATATTCGATTCTCCACCATGAGAATTTAGCCTTCCCACTTAACATGATCAAGACGCACCGCTCGTCGATTTTTGGAAGCAAGGTCAATTTGGACAGGTAGAGCTGCCAGCCTGCAAATGAGACTGATAGCAACCTGAATACATAATGACACCTTTTCTGACTATTAAGGGGGACATATCACCTTCAATATCCGGAAGTTGCTGAAGAAACAAACATTTCAGTTACTTTAGATAGAATTGAACATCTCGCGTATTTCTTTACTCTCAGTTTGTAAATACGTCAAATCTAAAACTAGGTTTAGGTAGTGAATCATCGACATTTGTTTGCATCTAATGAGAAACCACTTGCTGGCCATCCATATTCTGATCATTAGCAGACATACGACTGAACTTCCAAATGGCAGTTGACTACTCTAGGTCTCTAGCTACACATAGCATTTGACTACACCCAGTGTAATAATAAGAACAGACCCCCCCCCCTCATTAATCGAAAGAGTTAACTTAAGAGTAAAATCCATCCTATATTTATTCAAGCCCGAATAGTGCATTGACCTTTACAATTTTGTCGCTCTATTTTTTCTCAAACAAGCAAACTTTTGCTCTTACAGCTATAAATTTTCACATAAAGCATAAGCATCAGATATTAGGAAATAAAAGGTGCAGCTGAAACATCAGTTACCTAGCTTCATGATCTTCAGCCTATGCTCGGCCTAGCCATTACCTAGCTGCCAATTTATGGAGAACTGAGTTGTGTTTCTCCTGCAAAGAAGGTAGATATCAGCAAGGCTAACAAGTCATTGTTTACATGTTCTTAACACGCAAAAAGGCAGGCTGCAATCTCTGCAAATTACATGTTCTTAACAACGCAAACTGTCCAGGTAAACCCACTAGTCTCACATTATTTGAGCTACTACAAACCGCAACAATAACAGAAACACACGCATACACCATTCACACACTCTAAACAAACCGAAGAAACGTGCAACATAAGCATCAGAATTCAGACCCAATCAGCACCCACCAAATACTAGAGATGGCCACTGTGTACTACTACTCATCACATACATACCGTACAGCAAAATAACCTGGTACAACCTAAAACTTGAAAGATTTAAACTTGTTGTCACATTAGTAGCATGAGAAGAACTGAAGAAGACACACCAAATCAATGGGCACTTTCTTGTGTCAAACTCGTGCAGAACGGCAAGAACACACTGCACAATACACACAGAATTTAACAGGAAGTGTACCGAGGAGGAGCTGTACCTGTACGCCGATTCCACCGTAACGGGTTCAAGAAACTGGCAGAAGAAAAAGAAGCTTTTTTTAATGGACTTAACTACATGCAGCAAGCGTTGTCTGTCGATAGGTAGTGTGTCCTCACAGCAGTAACTACAGTACAGGCAAGCAGGCAGGGAAGAGAGGAACTCAACAGCAAGAAAATTTTGATAGCAAACGACATAATTTGGAGAAAATTGACAGCAAAATCTCTAAAAGTTGCGCCTTTGATCCTGTAGCAATTCGAACGGGCTTCTCAGGAAGAGAAGTATCAAACTATGTTGCATCCTATTCTGTCCTAGCTCAGATCAGTAAAAATATTTGAAGAGTTGAATAAGAAATCACACGACAAAAGGAACAGGGCATGATGAGGAAGCGAAAGAAACTAAACTCTTCTAAATCAGAACTCCACGAACTCGCATGTAGAGATTGAGCGAAGCAACCGAACAAGCCAAGAAAAAAACGAGAAAGAGCGAACAAATGAGGGGGGAAATCTGACAGAAGGATCAAGAACTCACCTATGGTTGGCCTGGGTTAACTCCGGAATTCTCTTCTTTTTCCTCTTTCAAAATCACAAGAAAGGCCGCCAGGTTGCAGGAACCTGACTAAGATGGAACGAGGGGATCACGGCCTCACAGTTATCCCAACGAACAACTGAACAAGAGAATTGGGAATTGGAAAAAATATCCAAACGGAAGGATGGATTCTTAAATAAGAGGCATGAGAAGCAGAGCTGTGCATTAAATTTGATCTCTCTCTCTCTCTCTCGGTCTCTCTCGTTGTATTTACAAATCGGCCCCTCAATGTTCAGGAAACATGTAGTCCGTACTTAGGTTGCTTAAAGAACAAGTTGCTGGGACAATTCTCGAAAGTTTGTCAAATTTCTGGTTTGGTGATGTGTAATTATTGATTTTTTAATGACGTTCAGGGACATTTTAAAACTCAAGAAAGAGAGGGTGATGGAATTGTGTTTCGTTAGCAAAGTGATCGAAGGGAAATTTTGCACTCCACAAACCAATGAAATGTGCACTTTGTTGTAGCCTGTAGGATACAATTGTCTGGCTGTTAGGGCAGTCTCAATGCTCCAACTTAACTGTCTCTTAAGTCATGCCACCTAGGCAAAAAGCTTATGTGGTAGAGTAGTTATGGAGGAAAGAGAAGAAAATTGTCTCTTAATTTGGAACCTACTCTTAGCGGTGTAATCGATGTAAATTATTTCTTAAGTGATCCTATGTGGCTTATACATATACTACTATGTACTAGAACTATGCCACAAACAGGTTACAAGGTTAAAAATAGTAGTATAGATCATAAAATATAATAAATGAGAATATTTTAGATACAACACTAAGGTACAAGCCATTGAGAATGTTGTATCTAAATAGTTATTTAATGCAATAAGATACAACCTAAGATACAATGCATTGGGAGTGCCCTTATATATACTTTGGATTCATGTGCCTACAGTTCAACCTCGCATTTATGTGGTGTAGCAACACACAAGTTTTGCATTCTCCACTGGTCAAATTTTTCTGGCAAAAAATGGTATGCATTGAATATTCACGTTTTAACTAGTGAGATTAACACTTGCTAGAAAATGAAAAACAACAAATCGTACAAACAAATAAAACCCTTCACAACAATGGCAGGGGCATCTCCAGCGAGGCTCGTCAGAGTTAGCCCAATGGTTAGGGTTCACTAGGCCACTCGGATATTGATGAAGGGTGGGAGAGGTGTGTCACGGTGGCACCACTAGGTGCTTGATCGAAGGAGAGCAGAGGGTAGCAAGTGCCACAAACGACACTAGATGAGTACGGTCGGACGGTGAGGGGAGTGGAAGAGGCAGCGGCGAGAGCGAAGGTGCTAGAAGCGGCCAGGGCAGAGAGCATTTATGATTTGCCATTGGAGAAAGGGTAGAGACGACAGAGGAGGTGCACGGAGCTCACGGACGTTGGTAGAGAAGATGACATAACTATTAAGCTTAGATGTTAACTCAAGCTGTATCTAAGCCCTTTTCTAGGGAAGATGTAGCTTAAGTTTTTTTTTGCTTTCCACTCTGTTTTCTACTCATCATTTATTTATTTGCCATGAGTAAAAGAGAGTTTTGTTGCTTTTTTTCTGTTCTCTGAAACTTATCGTTTTCGACATATATGGAGTCGGTGTATTTTGAAATATTTAGACTAGATACATAAAAGTCATATGTATAAAAAATTTCAAAAATTACTTTTATGATATATAATTTTATTGAGTTTTGTAGATATATCATAATAGAAAAGTTGTGTCTCAGATACATATTGATATCCAAAACAATAACCGACACGACCCGCTCATATCACTCTCCAGGAGATGCCTCCATATATCTTTATAGGCGGTACACATGATACATATCACATCTATTCTAAAAAGCTTCTTCAACTGGCTTGGATTACTCATGTAAAATGTAGATTAAAAAAACTTGCAGCTACTTGGGGAATCAAGTATGTGTATGGAAGGGTTGATACATTTCATGATTAAAATGCCGAAGAAGTACATATCCAGTTTTAGTCCAATCCGGTCCACTCATTAATATGATGACAAAGCAATAGATCTGTTCAATTCCTAGACAACATACTCTCTTACTTTCCAAAATGACGATTCACAGCTTGAATAAAAGATATGAAGCATCATATGTACCGCAAGGTTTGCTTACTCGGATTTTTTTTACTAACTAGATATCATTGGTCTACTATTACGTTAGTAGACTAAGCAGAGTTTACAACTAATTGAAGAGCAAAATTATTTTTATAACCTTTGAAAAAATAGGCTTAGGTGATATTTTGCGGAGCAGAGAATGATGCCTTTTGAAATTACATGTATATAGACTGCCTTCTCATCTTTGGGGAAAAAATGAATTTGTTAACCCCATCAATACAGTGCAATTTTTTTTGCTGGGTCAATATTTACCTATTAAAATATCAAAAATCTATTCCTTTTGAGAGAGAAATTTAGTAAGAAAAACTCAATAAGAAATTTATAATAAAAATCATGGAAAAAGAAAATAGTGATCAGAAAAATCGTACGAGTAACACATGAGAACAAATCTAAAAAATAATAGTAGACAATATATCTAGCTATATATTTTTATGTGGGTCACTGTCCTAGTTAAATAAGGTTACTATTACATTTCTAACCTACCAGACTAGATACGTACAGTTCTGAGACAACCAAGCCGCTACGAATGGTTTTTCTTTGCGAACCGTGCGAGTTCATATGCTACCCTGTTTCGCGCTATATTCACTTGAGCACTTGTGCTTACGAATAATAGCGTATTGCGGGGAGGGTACAACTGCGAAATTATAGAGAAGTCAAAGGAGAGAAGTAATTAAATGGTCATACCAAAACCGCAGGAGAGGGCAGCTCTC
The DNA here is from genome assembly GCA_019208055.1 of Stipa capillata. NCBI lineage: Eukaryota > Viridiplantae > Streptophyta > Magnoliopsida > Poales > Poaceae > Stipa > Stipa capillata. The sequence continues at coordinate 4,206 of JAGXJF010000796.1, read as the reverse complement.
CCGCATTTAAGTACACCAAATTCCAAACCACCTCTACAGACGCAGAATTTATTGCACATTTATGCAAGAACCAAAGAAGCTTTTGTAGAAGAGAGAAAAATTGTAAAGTAAAATAACAAAAACAGAGAAAAGGCCTTGACCAAAAGATAGTAGTTGAGACTTTTTTTTTATAACACTTGTACTAGCAAAAAAAGTATAACTCGTACAGAAAATAAAGTTTCTATTCTACTAAAATTAACTTGTTTCTTGTGAGAGAAACTAATGTGAAATGCTATGTTTGTACTGGAGTAGAAAAATAAACAGATGTACTCGCTTACTAGCTACTATATGAACAAGTGGATTATTTCACTTGATAAGATGTTAGCGTGCAAAATAATATAGAGCAGTACATGTACGTATTACATGCTTTGCTTCAGCTCTAGTACAAATGTAGTACGATAGTATATAGAGTGCAAAAAATTCCGTAATATATTAATTACCTGTCACCTGTTGCAAAACTTATACTGCAGCGTATAATAGCCGGAGAAGATCAAAACGTTCTTGTTACAAGAAAATCACGTCGCTTCGTGCAATTTTGGTGGTTCTTATCTACAGTTCCCTCGGTTCAAAAATATAGAATGTGTAATTTTTATTCATAAATATAAGGAGTATTATCGAGTGAGGATTTTATGCACATGGGACTTGTGCACTCACTATATTTACAAATTTAAAAAGCACACTATAAAGTTTAAATAAATTGTAAGCATTTCTACATGTAAGTTATGGGATAAAGTATACATCTATAAATTTTAGTTTAAAATAGAACCATTTGTAGTATGTGCAAAAATAACAAGAGAGGACATTGTACAATTATGAATAGTAATGCCTAAAAACAGCATGTGCACACTTGTTTTTTCTGCACAGATCGCATATGATCGTATTTTTTCAGCAAAAGTTATAGGGGTATACTTCATCCTATAGTATATGTTTGAGTTTTTTCCCATTTTTTCAAAAGTTGGGTGTGCGGTTAAAAGTGGACAAACTTTTATGGGTGCATGTACCCGCATGTGCACCTTGATATTCCCGAATGCCGTCTTATATTCCAATGCAGAACAGGTGCGTTGTCCCATTTAGACCCTCCATAAATATCTGGTTTTACTTTGTATTCCCAACATATATTGAATATAGCAACTTGATGATAATAGTTCATGGTAGATATGTCAGTATATTTTCGAAGGGAGAGAGTAGCCCCGGGTTTAGCCTTCATCTGTGTGGTGCGGAACAACACCTGATGGCTCATAAGTTTCCAGGAATAGACTGCTCAACTAACTGGATTAAATTGGATAGCAAAAGGGGAGAATAGTATTCAGATAGTTAACAGGACCATGCTCGGTATTCAGATAGCAAAAGGGAATTCATATTGTCAGCTTAGCTTGCACTGACAGAGATGAAGTCAATACAGCAAGATCTGATAATTCCACTTCAGCCAGGTCATATGATCTGACTTGTGATATTAGTATATGCATAAAAATTGTCGCAAGGGACAAGGGCTAGAAAGCTGGGTCGAGCTCACTAGATTTGATCGGCAAGATACTAGCCTCTAGACATTCAGATGAGGTACTGATTGCTCGTACCAAATCATATTGCCAGCTGTAATGTACTCCTTTGTTCTATTTTACTCCTACTTGACATCCTAAAGTACTCTATGTTCATTTAACCTTTTAAATTATTGTCCATTATACATGGAAGTACTTAGATTTATCACATGAAGATAACATTGGTAGATTTGTCAAGTATTCTCATATCATTATAAATGATTTTGCTAACATGCAATGAGAAAAATAATACTACAAGAGAATGTGTATTGAAGACCGTGTTAATATCCACTACAACCAAAATTGAAGAGAACGAAGGGAGTAAAATTGTGCAGGACTGTAACATCCCCTCTTTTAATTTGTGTTAAGTATGCATCATAGCATGAGAATGAAAAAAAAATTAAATTTAAATCTCTAAGGGGTTTTGGATTTGATTGAATTTGGAAAACAAATTTGAAAAAAAATCAAAAAAAAGAAAACCCCCCCCCCGGATGGGCCTCTCTTGGCCCATCTCCTCCTCCCCGCGCTGGCCCGCCTTCCCCGCCTCTCCCCTCTGCTGGGCCCAGCGGCCCAGCTTCTCCCTGCGCCGGCCCGCCTGGGCCACCACGCGCCGCTCCCCTCGTCCTCATCCCCGCCGCCCTGTCGCCCTTATTCGCTCGCCGCCGCCGCCGCCACCGAGCTACTTCGGTGGCGAGCTCCCGAGCCACCCGCCGCCACCTCCTGCTTCGGGAGCTCCGCCACCCCTCCCCTTTTCTCCCCCGGCCACCCCGCTAAAAGATCGAGGTTTATCGACTAGAGGGGGGTGAATAGGAGATTATCAAATTTTAACAAATTAGTTGCTTAGCATATGACGTTGAAGCAGTTTAGAGATGAAGCAATAAGAGGCAAACATGATTCAGCTCAATTGAAGAATAACGCAAAGTAAAGAGCAAGAATCGAGGACACAAAGATATAACCCGAAGTTCAAGTTGTTGGCAACAACTCTACGTCTTCGTTTGGAGAGGCTGAGCACTTAGCTCCGAAGACACACAGTCTTCACCTTTTTCTCCTTGAGCCTTGTCCACTTAGGATCTGCTCAATCACTCAGGTGGATCTTGAGGTGATCTCCAAACCTTCACAAATAGTTGGAGGCGAATCCACAAAGTTGGAGCTCTTCAACAACGCCTAACCGGCTAGGAGATGCCAAATCTCCAAGAGTAACAGGTCTAAACTCTAGGCTCGAAGAAGCTCTTGCTTGAATGCTCAATCAAGGCTTTTGGATCTCTCAAAGCTTTCCTCTCTCGAAGTAGATCTCAATGGAGTCAAGAGGAAAAGGGAACACGGTGTGAGAGAAGGTTCTTTTTGCGCTAAGTGTCATACCGGAATTGAAGAATATACTCATCAGAACTATTTCCAGAAGCAAATTCCGGTAGTGCCGACTTTGAAGGCGGTTGAGCAGGGGCTAGAAAAGATGACACGTTCTTCTTCACAGAGAAGAAAAACGGTCCAGCCGAAAACTTAACCCGGTAACACCGCTTCACAAAGAAGACCTAAGTCCAGAACAGATTCTCGGTGCAGCCGGAAAATGGAACCGGTGCAACCGAAGACAGAACAAATGGGACTTAGTCTGAGACGAAATGAGCCCTAAGTCCAGAGGAGATTCCCGGTGCAACCGGATACAGAAACCGGTGCAACCGAAGACAAAACGAACAGGACTTAGTCTAGGCAACAGAAGCATATTCCGGTAGCACCGATCTCCCAAACCGGTCATACCGATTTTCGAAATATGAAACTAGGGCAAACCCTAAGCGGCAGGGTTCCCTAACTCTCCAACACAGAGGCCATTCTCGGCAGCACCGGGTTCAAGACCGGTCATGCCGCAATTGAAGCTCTTCGAGGCTTGAGACGACTGAGTCTTCAAACCTCACAACAGAGGCCAATCTCGGTACAACCGATTCTTCAAACCGGTACAACCGAGAGTCACTGTCTGTGTTTCAGAAAGAGATTTCAAAGATGTCTTCTTAGATTTGATTGAGCGCACATGAAGACTCTTCCTCTAACTTAGATTTCTCACCCCTCTTAATAGGCGGCTTGTCCTATAGACTCAAATGATCTATTGATCATATCAAAGACTAGAAAATCACCACTAATCTTCTAGGTCTAAGCCTTCATTTATCTTCAACTTTAGGGGTCGACATCCATTGGTTAAACCAATTACTTGGGGACTATACACCTGAATACACTTAGTAAACCATTAGCCCCTTAATCGTTTGTCATTAATCATCAAAACCCATCAGGGGGTTCTAGATGCACTTTCAATCTCCCCCTTTTTGGTGATTAATGACAACCCGATTAAAGCTTCACAAGAGATATAAAGATTTGTGTTTTGAGTTCCACAATGTAGAGATAGCTCCCCCTAAATATGTGCACTATTTAAATATTGCTTCGAATGCAAGTGCACATCTTTGAAGAGTTTTGAGGAGCTCCCCCTATATCTAGAAACCCGTGAAAGTGCATTGTATCAGAATAATCATTAATGGAATAATGCACAAGTGGTGATCAGAGCACATGAATATGTCTATGATGAGCAATTTGATCAGAGCATATGATCATTTAAGATGTAAGATATAAATACCAATTTGATCAGAGCATA